>OX638371.1:65067401-66267401 GCA_951812925.1 Calliopum simillimum
TAGGGGAAGGTGGGGAATCGTGGGCCACGTTTTTATTTTGTTAAATATCTTCAAAAAAAAAAAAAAAAATTTTGCAAATTGTAATATGGTATGTTATTCTACATGAAGTTAGGTAACTTTTGACTATTACACTTTCTAACAACTCTTTTGTTTTTTCCGACTTTTCGTGGTTTGAAAAAAATTAGTGTTTTTGCGATTTTCAAAAATGGTGGGGAATCGTGGGCCACCGCCGTAATTAAGTAAAAATCAAACAATTATGATGCAAAACTTTATTGAATTAGTTGAAATGACAAGTAAAGTTATTTTAATCGACAAAATGAAGACGAAGGGTTATGCACGATCAATCAGGTACGTTAACAAAGAAATAGGAAAATTTGATACAAAATATGTATTTATTGTTTTATTTATTGATTCACAGCCTCCATTTTGCACAAAACATCATAAACACAACATACAAATGTGTATTGATACGAAAACTGTCAAAACACGGGTGGCCCACGAAATGGCTCACGATTCCCCACAAGCTACTTTTTGCAAAACAACGGCGTGTAATTGACTTGTTGAAGTGTCATGCAAAATTACTTTTGTATGTCGAAAGGCAAAGGTCTAACGATAATAAAAACATATTTACCTGTGTTTTGTCGTAGCAATTCGTCCAAGAATGATGGAAATCAAACACGCAAAAAAAGTGTTGCAGATACTTTTTTTTGGGCAAGTATTGTACAAAGCAAATAAAACGCGTACGTTTGTCAACAACCAATGTAAAAATAAGTTGAGGCTAAGACAAAACGATTACAGTTGCATTTAACTATTTATCTCGACATACTGCCAAAAGGTGGCGGTGGCTCACGATTCCCCATGGCCCACGATTCCCCACTTTCCCCTACACTTGGCGTGTTTTGCTTCATATATAAAAATGACTGTGTGTCTGAAGCATTACCATAGAAACTACTCGGCCAATTGAGCTGGAAATTTGGAAATGAGTGTATTTCAGGTATTGGAATATTTGAATGCTATACACAGAGGTTTCCAAACACCACCCGAAGGCATCATAGTCAAAACGAAGAATATCTAGGTATACGAGAGGGAAAAAATCTATGCCAAACTATCAACAAACCTTATGTGATAGTTTTCTGTCACACTTGATAGTTAAAACAAAGAATATCTAGATATACGAGAGGGAAAGAATCTATGGCGAACTATCAACGAGCTTTAATTGATAGTTTTTTGGAATACCAAAAGGTTCCCAAAGGTCACCCGAAGGTTTCATAGTCTAAACGAAGAATATCTTGGTATACGAGAGGGAAAAAATTGATGGCGGACTATTAACAAACCTTATGTTATAGTTTTCTGTGACACTCAAAGGTCACCCGTAGGCTTTTTAGTCAAAACGAAGAATATATAGATATACCAGAGGAAAAATATCGATGGCGAACTATCAAGAAGCTTTAATTGATAGTTTCTTGGAACACCCGAAGGCTTCAAAGTCAAAACGAAGAATATCAAGGCATACGAGAGGGAAAAAATCAATGGCACACTATCAATAAACCTTATGTGATTGTTTTATGTGTCACCCGAAGATCACTCAAAGGCTTCATAGTCAAAACGAAGAATATCTAGATATACTAGAGGGAAAACATCTATGACAAACTATCAACAAGCTTTAATTGATAGTTTTTTGGAGTGCCCGAAGGCTTCATAGTAAAAACGAAGAATATCTAGGTATACGAGAGGGAAAAAATCTATGGCGATCTAGCAACATGCCTTAATTGATGGTTTCTTGGAAAACCACAGCTTTGTTATTGGAAGTTTTTAAGATGGTTTGAAATGAAATTAATTTTCCCATAATACATAAATTTTTATTGGTAACGTGACAGTGGCTTACATTAACATTTTTATCTATGTATATTTTCTAAGCTATTCGCTACTTCGATATCGATATGAAATACCCTACATCGTAGCATTTTAAAAACTTTGCTTATTATATGGGAGGTGTCACGTCCGTGAGTATGGTCAACCCCATGAATAGTTTTGCCAAGTCTAAATGTTACATCATGTTAGATATCTTTCTGATTTCGGATTCGTTTATCGGCACCACCATTTGCGGTAATCAAATTGCCCAGGTTCATAAATTCATCTACGTGCTAGGCATCGACACTATAAATGTTCAAGTTTACGAAGTTAAATTTTTTTCCAAAAAACAACTTCTGTTGCGTTTCTTGCTCAGGACCAGAAGTCAAGAAGTCACTTTTCTATTCATTAATTCTTGTGCAACTTTTTCTAAATTGCTGATACGACGTCGTTCTTTGAGCACTGCCCTAAGCATGGAGTGATATTTGAATGAGGTTTCGTTTTAATCTTTAAGCAAAGTAACTATTTCTATGCAAAGTTTATTTAACCAAATAAAAAATCACAAAAAAAAAAAACGAAAAACATAAAAAAAATTAGCAAATTGCGTTGGATTTGCCAAAAGGAAAACAAACAAAAAAGAAATAACTGTGTTGAAAACAAATAAAAACAGGTGCTTTAAATAAGCCACAATGAAATTACTGTAATAAAATGAATTGCCCAGACCATCTAAGAAGTCCTTGAATTCAAGGCTGTCGAGAAAAGAAGCAAAACAAAACATTGACATAAATATCTCCCACTCTTTTAAATGGAATGCGAACAAAAGGTTCTACATACCGAGTTGAATAAAAATACAAATACTTCATGTGAAAAGTGTAGATACCACAGTGAGCCATATTCATTTGTTATTTTTCTTACAGTATGCATGTGGATGTATGTATGTTTGTTTATATAGTATAAAATAAAGCACGTTCAACACGTACACAATACAATTTTAAAGTATCTCGTAAATGAAAGTTAATTTGAATTTGTAGGATATTGGGAAAAAAGTACATAACTACTATTTTGAAATCTTTCGTTTAGCTAGTAAGCCAACATAATAGGATTAGTTTTTTATATTTTTTTTTTCCACTTCATTTTTTTTGAATAAGAGATATGCATATGAAGCAAAACACGCCAAGTGTGCCAGCTGAAAATTTTTTTGTCTCCGATTTCGCTCAAATTTGGGAAATTTTTTTTTGGAAAAATTTTTCAAAAATTATTCAAAAAAAAAAAAAAAAAAAAAAAAAAATAGATTTTTAATTGAACTTTTAGTCATATATTTGCAAAGATCGATTTACATATAAATCTATCGATGCATTTTTCTAACACATAATTATGACAAATTAAGGAACGGATTAAAAACACGGCTATAGCGATATATGTTTCGTCTTTCGCCACAAAGACTCATCAGACTATTTTTGTTGCAATTATAATTATATTTATTTTACTTAATTAATTATAATTGAAAAATTGCAAGTTGAAAAACTTTTGTGTTTTGGCCTGGGCGGGAGTTGAACCAAGGACCTCCCGGTTGGTAGCACAAGTCGTTAGACCAATGCACCAGCCTTGCCAGGCTGCGAAGCCGACTTTTGCCAGTTTTGTTTGTGTGTTAATACGTAAGCCTTGATGTCCCAATTGTTGTTTGTGTTATTTATTGATATTTGGTATAGCTATTCCATTGTAATTAGATTCAAAAAAAAAAAACATATTTAAACTTTCCAAAAAATTCCCAAAAACTGTACACGTACTCCTTGAACGATTCTAAGCATTTTATGCTTAAAAATTGAAAAATTTTTCAAAAATTATTCCAAAAAAAAAAAAAAAAATTTTTAATTTCACAAAAAGCACTTTGCGAAAAAAGTGTAGAGTAGAACGGGGCAATGTCGGGCATTCAACTTTGACATGCTCGTAAAGCCGTACATCTCAAGCGAATGCGACGAGTAAGCATCCGATCGAAAGATAATTTCATTGGTTACATCCATGTGTAACAACATTTGTGTAGCGAGAAATTGTGTTTGTGTAAGTGAAGAAAAAAAAAAAATGTGCACGACATTACCCCCCTCAGAATTTGTGGGGTAATGTCGTGCATTGTTTTCCGAGTATAGTAAAGGTACCAAAATGTGTGAGAAATGATAGGTAGTGGTTCTATTGGAGGAGATTTAGCATTATCCTGTATTTATTCATTATTATACAAGTGTGAAGTACATAATATGTTGTGTAGAGTAGAACGGGGCAATGTCGTGCACTCAACTTTGACATGCTCGTAAATCCGTACATCTCAAGCGAATGCAACGAGTAAGCATCCGATCGAAAGATAAATTCATTAGTTACATTCATGTGTAACAACATTTGTGTAGCGAGGAATTGTGTTTGTGTAAGTGAATGTGCACGACATTACCCCAATGGTCGTTTTAAAGGTCAACTTCGATAACTCGGTGAAGCCCAAAATTTTTTTCGAAAACCAAATACTTCTTTTCATTGGCAGGATATTTCGTTTCAGAAAACACTTACCTGGTATATTTTCCCGCAAGGAAAATGATTTTTCTAACCCGATGAAAAAACACTTTTATCGTCCCGAAAGCGTGCGTTTTGAAAAAAAGGTTACTCTGTAGAGACGAACTGGTGAAAATTGCTAGTATTATATGCATAAGCTCAGTAGGTCAGCAGGTCCCTACCTTACGAACAGTTGGTAAATCATTCAATTCTTTGGGCTAAAACAGCCAGTGCACGACATTACCCCCTGCACGACATTACCCCGTTCTACTCTACAAGGTATTAAATGCTTAAAATCGTCCAAAAAATACCGGTACAATTTTAGGTTTCATTACCTTGAAAAACGTTTTCAGTTTAGCTTTTAGAAACTTTTGCTTATATGGGATGTGCCACGCTCTCTTCTTCATCTTTACCTACTATTTGTTTAGAGCTTGCAGTTATTGTTCTTAGTGTCTTGTATGAAATTTGGTTGGATTTACTCAAAAACCACATTCGGCATAGCATTTTTAAACTTTTGCCCATATTGAAGGTGCCACGCCCTCTTGTTCGCCTTCGCCTAGTTTTTTTTTTTGTGAAATGTATGAAATTTGCCTGGGTTATATCAGAAAACCCTTTCTGTACAACATTTTGAAACTTTTAGCTTATATGGGAGGTGCCATGCCCTTTTGTTCGATTTTGTTTAGTTTTTTCTTAGAGCTTGCATTTATGTACTGTTTTGAGTGTTTGGTTGCAATTTGATTGGGTTATCTCAAAAAATGCTTTCAGTATAACATTTTGAAGCTTTTGTTCATATGGAAAGTGCGACGCACTCTAGTCAGAATTCGCCATGTTTTTGCTCAGAGCTTAAATTTACCGTCTCTAGTATTCATGTGTATTTTCGTTGCATTATCGTGGAAAATACTACAAATGTTGCATTTCGAATAAATTTTTTGTATGGGCGGTAGGCGTGTTTATCTTCCGATTTCGTTCATTTTCAAACCCTCGAGCTTACTTTTACGGCAAAGCCACTGTATCAAATTTCATTGAATTATCTTGGTTAGTTTTCCCGTGAAAAATATTTCCACACACAGCCAGCCTGCCAGACAGACAGACATGGCTATATCGACTTAGGAGGTGACGCTGATCAAGAATATAATATAGTTTTCTATACCTTCCACGCCTCTTTCTCTGCGTTACAAACGGAAGGACAAAGTGAATATACCTTGGAGGTGGGGCATAAAAATGGTAACGGTCAAATGACTACGTTTGTGTTAGTTTTGCGACATTTTGAATTGTAGTGTAGTGTGAGAGTAAGAGAGCGTAAGCAAAAAAGAGGCAAAATATGAGAGCAAAAAACTAATTTTGTCACTAAAGTGGCATTTTGTAATGTACGAAAGTAAATGCAATGAACTAAATTAAAGCAAAACAAACAGTACAAGAAGCGGTTTTCTAATAACAGAAATTTCATAAAACTCAAACAAGACGTCTTTGTGCAGACCCCTAACAACATCATTGATAAATCTTTGACATATGACTGCACTTACAAAAATTATGGAAATTATGACATGACTTCTGTTCCACCTTGTAGGATAATTGCCCAAAACATTAAACAAACTTTAGTATCGAGGAAGGCTCCACGTATGTGATTTTTGAGCCATTTTTCTGTCTGGAATTTCAGTAATAAATTAGTAAAAAATTTAAGTAATCACATGTTAGCTTAAAAACAACAATATGTACTAAAAATACTTTTTTTTTCTCTAAAATTTTCAGATTTTGCTACTTTGTTGATGACTTGGATTAATTAAGTTTAAAAACAGTCAAGAGACTGTAATGTATATACTTCAAAATTTCAATATAAATAGAAACGGAAACTTGATGGCAAAAACTTTGCTAAATTTTGAGTAAAAAACAAGAGAACGGCCTTCGGCGTGCAGATTCTTTCATCAGAAAAAATCGATTCTATCTTAAATTCTTCCATCTCAGCACATTAAATTCAAAAAAAAAACACGCCAGCGTATTAATTGATAGCACGTGATAAGTAATTAACGCTCAAGTGACAGGAGTAGGAAGAAATTTAGAAAATAAAAAAACAAAATGGCAGATACCTCTTCCTATGAATTGAGTTCGGTGGATCGGCCACCAAATCGCTTTCAAGTGAATCCTGTAAACCACAGAAACAACAATGACAAAGATAAAGTGTCATCAGCAGCAAATGATGCGCCAAATGAAATCTATCGACGCCTCACCGGCGAAAATGGTGAGCGCAGTGAGGATGACACTTTCAATGAGGATGCTGCACAAATTGTTAACAAACAGCCACGCCAGAGGTGAGTACGCAAAGTTTTTTTTTTTATCAATTTTTAGAATTTGGGAAAAGAAAAAGATATTCGATAAATTCGACAAACTTTTATGCGGTCACTTTACAGATGAACTAAAATGTTAAGAATATTATATAAGAATATGAGTTTTATTTTTAATGAGATAAAAAAAAAATGATCTAAGTTTGAAAAGTGTTGAAGTAATGAATGCTTTAAGCTAATGCTTTTTAAGTTAAATGGCAACGAGTTACAAATTTTTATGGCGATGAAGAAGAAGAATCGCCTGAAATTGTAGTACTTGAAATTATGTAAAATTAAATTTAATGATCTATTAGAGATACTGAATCTAAAATATTCATAAAGGTAAGAGGGAGTTTTTAAATGGATAATTTTATGCAAATAAATGCAGTTTCTGGCATTAAGGTAGTTCTCAATCGAGCAATCAAGACTTTTACTGCTCCAAGAAGAATCATGGTCATACCTATATATCCCATATACATAGCGAGTGGCGCTGTTAAAAGCAACTTGCAATTTATGCAGCGACCTACACAGAGCGAAAAAGTCACATAAAATAGAACAAAATTAAGAAAATAAAAAAAAAAAAGAAATTCACATCAAACCCATGAAGAAAATCTTTTTAAATTTTTATATGAAGGCCTCATAATGGTAAGAAAAAATTTTATCGATTTCAATACGATTTCTTCTTGAAACAAAGAGAAATCATCTTGAAAAACAATAAGATTTACAGCCTGATTCTGTGATTTCTTGATAAAATTTTTGTCAAGTAATTTTATCAAGATTTTTGAACGGTCAAGTTGGCTAAATTTGAATTGTATACGTTTATATAATAATAAAATTTAGACAATCAATTTTCAACATAGCGCTTAGCTCAGATACGAGTAGTAGGATCGTCAACTAGCAACGCCAGAGGTCGTAGGTTCGATTCCGCAACGGGCTTGTTGACAAATATTCAATACGGCTTTTGCCTTTGACAAATTATTTTATTAAATATTTTCATCTTTTTATTTGAATTAACAACCGCACAAATGGAAGAACTTTAGATGTTTGCAATTTTGATACACGACGAAGAAGAAAACCCTGAAAACAAATTAACAAGATATCAAATGCGATTCCTTCGCGTTAATAGCGATCTATGTTCCTTTCCACAAAAGGAGTTTATATAAAATTTTAGACTTCCTGCAACCTTGTGTCCTAGTCTTGTGGATGATTTAAAGCCGCATGATATTCAGGAAATGTCACTACCATTGTCCGCTCGTATTTTGAGATCGTTAACTTGGACATGGATCTTGTCAAAAATGTTTCGGAAATAAGTGCAACCTTCCTATGAGCCAGTCGTCTGTATCACGTTCCGTGTATGCAGTAGAACAGCATTAATAAGGTGAAATTCGCTGGAATAAAGTTTCCAAGCTGGAAAAATTTAAAAAAAAAGAAACCAAGGAAAAAAAACAAGAAATAACATGAAAAAAACAATAAAAAAAAATGTTCAAGTTCGCTGGAGAATTGAACCAACGACCTCTGCATTGCTTGTTGACGATCCTACTATCTGTTCTAAGCGCTCTGTTGAAAATTGATTTTCTTAATTTTATTATTGTAAAAACGTATACAACTCAAATTTAGCCAACTAGACCGTTTAAAAATCTTGATAAAATTTCTTGACAAAAATTTCTTGACAAAAATTTTATCAAGAAATCACAGAATCAGGCTGTAATTCTTAATATTCAAGAAATTGTTATTTAAGGAAGATTTCTATATGGTTTTGATGTGACTTTCTTTTTGGATGAAAAAGATAGAGATATCTTCTTACTTTTATTTTTATTCCATAACTTAATCAAGTTTGTTTTATACATTGTTGAAAAAGTCTTGACAAGGCCTGAAGTTATATTTCATGGTTTAACATTTATTTGCAGCAATAAGCTTACGCAGGCAATATATCTAGGATAATCATCAGTCCAACTCTTGGATATTGGGTGCTTTTTGTTGAAAAGTTTACACCGAATATCCTATTATTGCAGACAGAGGTATAAGAATGTTAAAACCGTTGTTAGTACCATTTACTACCATAGATTGATGTGAGAGTGGTTGTTTCTCACCCTTCGTAGTAGCAAAAACAATGTCCAGAAATTGTCTTTATGTGAAACATGACCTGGGGTGTGCTTTTGTTGAAATTACTTAAATCTAACATTTAAAACAATTTTTACGATTTTTCTGTAGGAAGTTCCACCCTAAAAGTAATCGGTAACGAGATTAGTGCAAAAATACTGACTAAGCGGTAGTGATTTCGTTGTCAATTTTTCATATTTGTTTTAAAACACCAAAATGAAACGATTCCAATTAAAAAAAACAGAAGTATCTAACTTTTTTTTTGAGAAATGGCAATTTTTCGAAAATTTTGACCAAAATTTTTTCCAAAAACCATATTATTAATACATAGTTTTGGAAACAAATTATGAAAGCCCAATTTATTTCCTTGTATTTGATATGTAGTTTGTACCTAATTTTTTTCATAAGCATATTTTTTTATAGGAAAATTAAAAAGTAAACCATAGAAATTTTCATGCAATTTACCCAAACATTACAGTGGCACCGAAAACATTAGAATTGTATGAAAATTTTGTTTTTCTATAAAAAAAATATGCTAATGAAGGAAATCAGGTACAAATTACAAATCAAATGAAAGGAAATAAATTGGGCTTTTATAGGCTGCTTCTAAAAGTATGTTTTAATAATACAGTTTTTGGAAAAAAAGTGCTTTGAAACAAAAAACTGGTCAAAATTTTCGAAAAATTGCCATTTCTCAAAAATCATTATTTGGATTTAAAACTTTTGTACACTGATTTTGAAACCGACTAATACCTTTCATATGACACCAATATTATTAAAATTCATCAAAGGGTTTTAAACTTATACCGGTTTTTATAAAGTTATATCCCGATCTTCCGATAGCTATATCTCCGTCAGCTTTGCGAATTTCCAAAAATGGAACTAAGAAAAGTTGTTAAGATCTGTTACAGTAATCTTACATTTTCCGGTGTTCTTCTAAACCCCAACCACCTTGTATACATGAGTATTTGACAGTTAAGTATATTGATAAAAACTAGTAATGTCTGTGGCCAAATTTTGGCCATTATCCTAAAGATAGATACAATTTTTTCGAGAACTGTTTTGTATGCAAGAAAGCCAAAATATTAAGTACTGACAGAGTTCAATACTCTTTGTAACCTTTTTTGGATGCAGAAGGCTTAGTGTCTCTCAAAATCGAATTGCATAAAAATTGGTGTAGTTGCTTAGCCGTGGTAGCTAACGCATTTCATTTTTTGAGAGAGGCACCTACTTCTACTAAAAAAAAAAAGATTAATATTCTTTCTCAAAAATCCGTTTATATCCATTCCAAATAAGCCGAGATAAACTATTTTCTCTTTAGGCGCATGACACCACTCGCATATAAATTTTTCTTAAGCTTTTTTCCTCAACGCTTAGCATATTAAGGCATAAGAACCTGTGTTGAATTTCAGCCGTGACAGAGTATTATCAAACCGCATCTCACTGCAAAAATGGCACTGAGTCCTTATCCAAACAAAACCAAAAACCATTACATAAGCGAGAGTGAGCCCACGCCATTGCAGAACTGCAGTCCATAAGTATCGAAAATATTAAACAATTCGAAGAAAACGATGAAAGTCCAAAATTATCGAAAAACATCCAAAATATCGGTAAAAGTCCAAAAGTATCGAGAAACATCCAAATACCGGTAAAAGTTCAAAAATATCAAAAATCATCCAAAATATCGGTAAAAGTCCAAAAGTATCGAGAAACATCCAAAATATCGGTAAAAGTCCAAAAGTATCGAGAAACATCCAAAATATCGATATAAATTCAAAAGTGTCGAAAAACATCTAAAATATCGGTAAAAGTCCAAAAGTATCGAAAAACATCCAAAATATCGGTAAAAGTACAAAAGTATCGAGAAACATCCAAAATATCGGTAAAAGTCCCAAAGTATCGAAAAACATCCAAAATATCGGTAAAAGTCCCAAAGTATCGAGAAACATCAAAAAAATCGATAAAAGACCTACAGTATACAAAATACAAAAACATCTAAAATATCGGCAAAGCTCCAAAATATCGAAAAACATCCAAAATATCGATGCAGAACGTGGACAAAATGAAACGAAATAGGTTTTTGCAAGCAAGAGAAAAGCAACAACAACAAAATCTCTCCCACTCCACTGTCTCATTCACATTCTCAATAACACAGCATAACACTGTGGGTGCTGTTGTTGTTGTAATTATATGGGAAACTTTGATCCTGTTTTTAAATGCCTTAATGGCAACTTATGAGGATAATTTTTAGATTTGTGCATTCTACACCACAGTACCTTTCATTTAAAGTAAAAATATCGGTTAAATGGTTAGCTTGCAAAAGGGGCGCAAAAAAAACTGTTCACGTATTAATATATGTATAGATATAAAAATAAAAATTTCAATTTGTTTCTATTCAGTTGCTCAAAATCCAAAGAAATTAAAAGTCCGCCAGATGAAAATCAAACTTGTACTTTTTCCCTAGTGTACGGGTTACATTTGGACGGTTCTGTAAAATTACTAAAATTGAACTTGGATTCACAGAATGCTTAATCGCATAATCAATACTTGCCAAAAACAGCCTTAGGAAGATATACTATTTATTTTGGCAACACCGTTATCACAATCGCCATCTGTGAGATTTTTTGTTTTCTATCTCAGTGACTTCCCACTTCTTTTGTACACTTAACACACTTATTCTGAGCTGCTTGTTTATTTAAGATTGGGCGATAAACACCCACTGGTGTGAACATACTTCGATGAAGCGAGTGTTTTCGTAACGCCATTTATATGTATGTAATGGGTCATTTTTTTTGTGTGTTGTAACTGTAATCGTTAAGTCATTTCTTTTGTATACATCGTGGTCTTAGTATTTCAAGTTTTTCTTTAATGCAGAAAACTGATTTCATTTGATATATACCGGCTTTAAGATTTTCGCCTGTTAAATATTTCTTTTCGAAAGTCCGACATTTCTTGTAATATTCATTTTGTTTTTGAAAATATTCCAATTTCTTAAATCACCTAAATTTTTTGTAAGAAATTGAGAGTTTAAGTGACTTTAAATTTTAAATTCTCTTAGTTCTATAGAAGTAATAAAATAAAAATTAAAAATAAAAAAACTCGCAAAAATATGAGGTTTTTCGCCTTAAGGTGAAAAACTTTTAAAAATTTATATCATCTGGATTTTATGCGGTTTTCTTTTGCTCTTGTTCATGCTTAACAATGTGTTGAGTTCGTTAAAAAAAGTAATCCAAAATCCAAAAGAAAAGTAAAATAAAAACAACTTTCCTGAAAATAAATTATCTGTTTTTTATATACTTCTGTGGTATAATACTTTTGTGTACACAGATATTTATACAAAAGACCGGCGTTGAACAGACATTTGTAGGACGGATGTGCGAAAACCTACTTAATAACGCTTAAACACTTTACTACAAAGATTTTAATGCATTTTAAATTTTTATTCGATTGGTTCTTCAAAAATAAATACATGAAATCGAACACAAATGTGATTTTTTATACAGTGTGTCCAATAATAACAGTCAGAAAAACTGACATTTAATTTTTTAACTTCAAAAGTTTAAAAATTTAACAAAATTCCATAAATTAATGAAATAGTTCGAGTCTATCACCCTTTCCTGCCCTTGCAACCCGTAAACGTTTGAACAATGATTTACAGGCGGCATGCACCATATTTTGGTCTACTTAAGTATTTCGTTTCAAATCGAATGCTGCTTGCTTCATGCAATTGAAGAGTGGCCGTACCAAAGGGCCTAAGTACCGGTAAGAGACAAAAGTAGTGTCATAATATGAATCGGGGGCATTTTGTTAGAAATAATTAAAATTGTTTTCTGTTTTCACTAAAAATTTACTTGATGGTGTGTACTTGGCCGATTATTATGGCACATAATATGTATGACATTACTTTTTTTCGTAATGATACTTAGACCAATTTTTTAAAAAATTATTCAAAGAAAAAAAAAAAAAATTTTTTTTTTTAACTTTCCAAAAAATATCCAAAAATTTTACACGTATTTCTTGGACGATTCTAAGCATTTTATGCCTAGTACACTTTTTTTGTAAGATGCCTTCCTCTTGAGTAAACAAAGAGTTTTGCCTGTCGCGGGCGTTCAAAAGCCAAAAACTCTCATCTAGCGACCGAATCCCATCTTGAATCATACATCATTTAAAAGCTCACAAATTATGCTTTTATTTTAAGTACTTTTGAAAAAAAATTTAGGTGGGATTTTTTTAAAAAAAAAATTCAAAAGTATTTTTAAGTTTGAAAAATTTTGGTGAAAAACAATTTTTTTCACCAAGTTATATTTTTTTTTTTATAAAAAGAACATTTAAAAATAAATTGGACCAGTTACTAACATATATCAATTTACAAACTTTGGTGTAAGCTATAAATTTTTGAAAAAACACCCTTTTCATGAAAATGACTAAAAACGCCAAACTCAACACCCTGTATTTTAACAACAAATAGTACCAGGACCAAATCCTCCCAGATTATTAATTTTGCACACCGGAACTACACAGAGAAAACAACATTGTCAAAAGTGGCAGAAACGTAGTTATTTTAACCACGTGGCGACCCAAGTTTTGAGCATGGCTCGTTTGTGGCAGTTTTAACTACGCGCGTTGCTAAATGGGTTTCAACTACGTTTGTGAGTGATTTAACAACGCGCGTTGCTGTATGAAATACAAAAGAAAAAAAAAAATTTTTTGAATTAATTTTTTTCTGTAAACGGCAATGAACCTGACATTATTTTCTTTTTTTATTTTCAATTTTATGCTATAAATAAAATTTTTTTGTTTTGATTTTGAGGAAATTTGAACCTGGAACCTGTGGTGTGATAGATGCGGACGTTAGCAACTCAACTACGGGCATCATTATTGTGAAGTTGACTAGAAGTCCATTTGTTTTGAAATGAGCTGATTTGGATTTAGCTACGTTTCGTGAGTGTTTTGACTACGTTTCGTTGCTGATTCATATTTAACAACGCTTGGCAACCAGCGTTATTGAATAAGTTTCAACCACGTTTGTGAGTGATTTTGCAACGCACCATACAAATATGAGCTTGGAGCGTTGTTAAATCCAAATCAGCAACGAAACGTAGTTAAAACACTCACGAACGTGGTTTTTTCTTCGCTCTGTGTACCATATTACCAAATTTCAGCGAAGTCGGAGACAAAAAAATTTACAGCTGGTACACTTGGCGTGTTTTGCTACATATATTTTACAAAATTTAGCCTTCAAATTATCGTGTTCTCTTCAAATTTACTGCACTGCAATCAAACTATTATTGTAAACAATAACTTTGAATAAACTTTCATGAAAAATTTGCAATCATCTTCATTTTGTGTTATGAAATTCAGGGCTCAAGACCTTCAAAAGAAAAAAACGATAATTTAAAGACTAAATTTCATTGTAATACATAAAATTAAAAAGAAAATTTATGAAATTTTTGCATTTTTAGTATTGAAATTTTTCATTTTGATAAAATCACATACATACAAATTTTTCATAACAATTTTTTGGCCCTTATTTCTCTATTAGAATTTTGCTTCTGAATTTTGATTTATATTTCATTTTGTTATTTTTATTATTTTAATGCATTATATTTAAAATTCCACACTCGAGACGCTCTCACATCATTGAGTCTCCAGTGGCTTCACTTTAACATAATTTGGTGCTTGGCAGTGCTTTTTTATCAGGAGCGGGTATTTTTTTTATTTTGTTTAATATTTAAGTTGACTTTAGTACTAAGACTTTCATAGCAAGGTCATATTCCTTAACCGCCTTCACCTTGCCATTACTTATAGAGTAGATATTTCTTATCTACCCTTAACTTTATGTACGCCAGAATAAATGTATATGTGAATGTGGGAACCCATGTGTGTATATGTTATGTCAGATTCTATCCTTATGTTCGTCAAGTTCATTGCAACGTTTTTATTTTTGTCGCTCTATATAAATTTACATTTATAAGGTCCTACGTCTATTTTAAGAAAATAAACTTTGACGTTGTTAACTTTAACTTTGCATACTTTTGGGGGTAATTGACTTTGAACACAATCACTGCGAAGCTCCACATAAATAAATGCCGCTGCATACGTACAATACTATTAATACACATATGATTTTGATGGTGTGTACTCATATACTTTAGGGTGTACCACTATTGTGTTTTTTTGTTTTTAAGTTTTAGTTGAGTAAGGCATTTATTAAAATGATACAGTTGCTTTTATTTTTTATCTGCCAGCGCGAGTTATAGGTCTCCTTTGTAGCATTTCTACTTAACAAAAATACAATTTCATAACGGCAGATTTCACTTTATGCTGCAACGTTTTATTGGAATTTAGGACTTTCAGAGAATACGAACAGTTTTCAAGGATTTAATGTGTTAAGCATAAAATAACTTTTTGCCTTAGCATAAGTTCCACCCCATTCCAGTATATGTTGTCAAAACGCACATATGTATTTAACAGTCTGTCTCTCTGTGGGCGTGTTGGTGTCATCTGCATGTGTTTGTGTGACAATCTTATCTGTAATGCACACAATCTTAAGTTTTTATTTCCTTTTTTATTGTTTTTTTTTTTTTATTTTTTCTTGTTGCGGTTTCCACGTGGAGTGCACATTCTGTTTACATTACATTCGTATTATTTGTTATTTTATTTTCTTATGATATTTCTGCGGTTGTTGTCGTTAATGTGCATATGTATGTGTATGAAAAATGTATCCAATGAGAAATGAAAGAGCGTTGAATGCCTTCCAACGCCATTCTCAATGCACATCTTCAAAAGCTAATGTAGCAACCCAACAGAATTTCAATGCGCATCCCCAAGATGCAATAGCGATGCGCGTACTTCTCGCATCTAAAGAGCTGATTTGTATGCGCATATTTTCTGCCCAGTAGGTAGCGAGAGCGAAGCGCATCCATAGGGCATTTCTGAATGCGAGAGCGATGCGCATCCAAAGAGCATTTCTGGTAGCGAGAACGAAGCGCTTTCGGTCACGTATTTGCGCACAAAACAAAATTAGTCAATAAGTCAGCTTCGT
Organism: Calliopum simillimum; assembly: GCA_951812925.1. Taxonomy (NCBI): domain Eukaryota; kingdom Metazoa; phylum Arthropoda; class Insecta; order Diptera; family Lauxaniidae; genus Calliopum; species Calliopum simillimum. The sequence goes on from OX638371.1 coordinate 65,083,248, forward strand.
AAGAGCGCGAGGATGGAGCAGTGGTCTAGCGACTGGCACTGCGATTGAGAGTCGTAGCAACTGTGAGGTCCTCGGTTCAACTCCAGCCCAGACCTAACACAAAAATTTTTCAACATGTAATTTTTCAATTATAATTAATTTAGTAAATTAAAAATAATTATAATTACATCAAAAAAAAAAAAAAAAAAAATAATAGTCTGATGAGTCTTTGTGGCGAAAGGCGTAAAATTTAAATTAAAAATAAATTTTTTAAATATTTTTATTGTCATCCAAAAAGCATCCAAAAACCATTTCTGAATGCGAGAGCGATGCGCTTCGAAAGAGCACTTCTGAAAGCGAGAGGGATGCGCATCCAAACAGTATTTCTGGATGCGAGAGCGATGCGCATCCAAAGAGCATTTCTGGTAGCGAGAACGAAGCGCTTCCTTCCAATGACATATCAATGTTAATTTCAGCGCATTTGGAAACGAGAGAGATGCGCTTCACTGATGCTTTGGAGCGCTTCAGAAGCGCTATTGATGCGCTCCATTCTCCTTTGGGAAGCTTCTATGAATGTTGATTGTAAGCATATGTATGTTTATAGGATTTGAGTGTTATTTCTTTTTTTATTTTGGCGTTTTTTCATTAAAAAAAACGAAAAAAAAATTTAAAGATGCTGTATAGCAAGCGTTATATGAAGCAATGAAAGAATATTTCGCGCAAATACTAGGAATTGTTAGTGGAAGCTCTGAGCAAAAACTAGGCAACAGGGCGAGGTGCCCAAAATACAAGAAACATTTTCAATATGCAACAATTTAGGGTATTTATATTTTTCTGCCGAGCATCCTTACTGAGAAATTGGATTAATCGTATGTTCTGCTGCAGGGCCGCATTGAAAAAAACAAAAATAATTTGGTTTTTATTTATAGCAAAATTAAATTCTGAATTCTGAAAGGACCCCCTGTATGTATGCAGAAGTTAACAAGCTTATATATGGAGCATTACGTACCGTTCTGGATAGAATTTTGCTTTTGCATCTCCGATTTTTCTGAAACTTTTTTGTCTTATAGTATTTACTAGTTGAGATCAGCATCAATGATTTTTTCAAGTTTTTTCCTCGAGCCGTTTCAAGGATATAAATTTTCATAAAACTAAAAAGCTGCACAAACAATACATACATAGTAGTTTTTTGAAATGCTCATAACTCCGTCAATAGTCAACCAAATCATGAATTTTTTTTTAAAAAATTCCTCATTGCCGGGAGACGGAAAAAATGTTCACCGATCAACTTTTTCTCTCCAATAATTCTCTTTTTTCTTCCCCTTAAGGGGCCTTCCAAATAAAATTAAGATATAAATCACCTTTGTATGGGAGGCCCCTTAAAGGGGGAATAAAATGTGCTAGAAGTTAAAACAAACAAAAATTTTGGAGAAAAAAAAATTGATGGGGGGTCTCTGAACATTTTTTTTCTCCTCCCGGTAACGGAGAAGTTTTTTGATATTTTTATAAAATTTTTGTAGCGGCACTAACCTTAGGGGTCAAAAAAATGGGGTAATATGTTTAAGAAAAATGTTGGAGAGGAAAAATTAGTGGCGGTCGGTGAACATTTCCACCCTCTTCCGGCAACGAAGAATATTTTAGTGCTCGTTCACTCACTTTTTTGTTGATTAAAAAATTAAAAAAAAAAAAAAAATAGATCCGAGCCTTTGTCCATTCTAAAAAAAAAATTAAAATTTGTCAAATTCATTAAAGTTTTTTTAAAAAAATCGAAGAGTATAATCATTGATAAAAATAGCAATTTAATTTTAAAAGTTGAAAATTAAATAAAAAAATTATTTTGATATATTTTGATTTCAAAACACTACTAAATGTTGCTCGTGCAGCTTTTTTAGTTTTTTGAAAATTTATATCTCTGAAACGGATCGATGGAAAAATTTTAAAAAAATCATAGATGATTGCGTTATCGACCAAGATTCGACTTGACATCTCCGATTTTTATGAAAATTGGTGAAAAAATAGTATTTGACACACATATTACTGTGGTAAAATGATTTTTCGAAAGTCCGTAAATTTTCAAGATGGCGGCCACAGGAATTTCGATCCAACCTTTGGATACTCCCATATTTGAAAATTTATAGCTCCTCGGCTTTTCAACCAATTGTAATAACATTTTCAGGGTTTCTGTAGAAAAGTATGAAAAAAATAGTGAGACTGAAAAAAATAAAAAAACTAAAAAAACAAAATTTTTGGTCGAAAAAAAAACTTTTTTTTTTTTCAAAGCCATTTTGGGGCTTGGAACACCCATTTTAATTTTTTAAAATATTTTTATTTAAATGTAAATTTTATTAAAATTATTTTCCAGTCTTCAAAATTGTGGTATGTTTTACGGTTATCAAGTTATGAGTTTTTGATGTTGTGTTTATCATGAGTCGTTGGTGCGCGTGCGCTACCATACAGGGCTGCCACCGTCCGGACGGTATTTTTTTTCAGTGAACCTTAGTGAAATTTTTCATAGAATTTATTGTGGAATATTTAAACCCATTATAATCAAGTTTTTGGATAAAAGGGTCAAAGAGACCCATAAAAATGGGAAATTCTTGAAAATTTTCGGAAATTCAGTAGTAGTATTACTATGAAACAAAAAGTTTTAAAAAATTGGAGATATAAAAGCAAAATGCTATCCGGAACGGTATTTAATGCCCCATTTATACTTGCAGAGATGCGCTTCTTTTCCACACACCGCGGAAGCAGTTTCCAATACTTTGCGTTAAGTTGTTTCATTCTTGAGAGCATCTGTGTTTTCTGCTGCCATGCCATGACTAGACGTGGGCTTGGCAAAATTTCTCTATGTTAAACGTATGTACAAGTCGTTATGTACGTACGTATGAGGGAAATTTATGACTTTGTGTGTTTCGGCTGACACGTGATACACGACCCATACGGGATTTTAAGTAGGAGGTGTGTTTGTTATACACGCAGGCACGCAGGTGGCAATGCAACTGATGCGTGTAAAAAAAGTTTTTTCTTGTTGTTTTAGAATTTTTGTATTATTTTATTTATTGTTGCATAAGTTTAGGCTGTAGGAGTTCTAATTAAATCGTTTTATTTACATACATATAAATGAAGGTAAATATATGAAATTAATGTCTCAAAAAAATGTTTATTTTTTATATGTAAATATGTAAATCAAAATATTGCATTTTCTTTACTAATAACAACACTTATTGCATGGGTGGCTTCTTAAATACTATTCTATTATGTCCCATAAGTTGATCAATAAATAAATATTCATATTTTGCTCATGTCAATAAATCGTACAAACAACAAATAGAACTTTAATTAAAATTCATTGCAACTGAAAGAAACTGAAATTTAATAAATTTTTAAATCAACCTGTACTTATGGGTAGACCGATTAAAAAAAAGTTCACAAATATTGATAAAAAAAATTTAAAATATCAGCAACGATATTTGTCTTTGGTTAGCGCATTGCAATCAAAGTTCACAATTTTGTTCATTTGTGGTTTTTGTGGTATAGCGATGTTTTTTGTGAACACGGAAAAATGTGTCAACTTTCCTACAAACTTTTTTTTTTTAATTTGAAGCAAACGTATGCCATACACACCTAAATGGCATAGTAAAAAGATATCTGCGTGGTTCTAGTAGTTTCAGCCACTCGATGGCTGTTTGACAGAATTAATTAAACTAGAGTTCGCCTTGTGGCCAAAATTCGACCATTTCAATTTGACCATAAAATAAAGGAAAAAGTTTTTATACCCTTCCTTGGCCGATAAAACACAAAAATCTTTTAATATTCTTCCTTAGGGTTCGGGTTATCTGCATCGGTGCAACAGCTAAGTTGCAATATCGTACTTTCCATTTAGAGGCGTGTAACTCCTACTAAAGAGCAAACAGTTTCTGATATCTTTCTATATCAAAATTCATAAAAATCAATCATGCTATCGTGCTATATAGTGCTAACTCTATATCTATACCAAATTTCATAAAAATCGTATGCAGTATTTTCGCCGTGAGAGCGTTTTTTCTATTTAGGGGCGTGGCACTGCCCACTGAAAACATAATGCTCATATAATCGTTTCTTAGTGCTAACCCTATCTCCATACCAAATTTCGTTAAAATTGATGCAGCGGTTAAGCTGTGAGACCGTTTTTTCCATTTAGGGGCGTGGCACCGCCCACTGAAAAACATAATGGTCATATTATCGTTCCTTAGTGCCAATCCTATCTCCATACCAAATTTCGTTGAAACCGATGCAGCGGTTTAACCGTGAGAGCGTTTTTTCCATGTATTGGCGTGGCACCTCCCACTGAAAACATAATGCTCATATAATCGTTCCTTAGTTCTAACCCTATCTTCATACCAAATTTCGTTGAAATCGATGCAGCGCTTTAGCTGTGAGAACGTTTTTTCATTTAGGGGCGTGGCACCGCCCGCTGAAAAACGTAATGGTCATATTATCGTTTCTTAGTGCTAACCCTATCTCCATACCAAATTTCGTTAAAATTGATGCAGCGGTTAAGCTGTGAGAGCGTTTTTTCATTTAGGGGCGTGGCACCGCCCACTGAAAAATGTAATGGTCATATTATCGTTTTTTCGTGCTAACCCTATCTCCATAGCAAATTTCGCTAAAATCGATGCAGCGGTTTAGCCGTGGGAGCGGTTTTTCCATTTAGGGGCGTGGCACCGCCCACTTTTAAAACAAATATAGTCCTATGCACTGCTCCACCTCACAACCTTTCCAACAAAACATAAATCAAGCAAATCGGTTGAGATTTAGGTATAGAAACAGGGACTGAACCGATTTTGTTTGCCTATTTATATATAGATATTTCGGTTTTAGTAACAAGTACCTTCTTTTGCTCCAACTTTGCACTTTGTAATTTTTACAGTTTTTTTTTTTCAGTGACTGTGCACCCCTCAAGGCAAACCGTAGTTTCTATGATGTACACATAGTAAAATTTATGAAATGTAAAAAAAAAAATCTAGTATGTTCACGGCGCACAGTGGTCTATAATAGAGCGCTAGCCGGTCATAAGTCTAAGAGTTTATGTGTGCAAAGTAATAATATTAGTGCACAAATTTGAAGTAAAATATCTAGTTAACATATTTCAAGTACCAAAATAATACCATAGTATCTGAAACTTATAAAAAGTATAGTTTGATCTATTTTCTGAAGATTTTGTACTCTGTGGATTGTTATTTAAAAGTTTAATGAAGTTGCAACGACTCAATCATATAAGTGTGCAAAATAAATAAAGTTCTCCCAATGTTCTGTGCACTTATCAGCCACCCTGTTTATACCACATTTTGGACTACGATGATATTTTCTTCAGCGACTTTTCTGTATTCTTGCAACGCTCCAGTTTCGTAAAACTAATAATAGCCAAACTCTTTGATATAGAGCAGTTACCATCAACTTACGAAATAGAATTGGTAACATCTAGTCATCAGCTAAAAATTGGCATGATCGGATCAAGGATACGCCCACCTTCCATAGGGTCCAATATTTAAAATCATCATAATTTCGTGAATATTTGAAATACAATAGCCGTGTTTACGATCCGGAGCATTTAGACTTGCAAAGTAGCAAAATAGCACTTGATTTTGAGCCATATTGGATCCAGCCCTTTATTTTCTAAAAAGTTGATCCTGAATCGATTGGAATCAGCGACCTAAAAACCCCCTGTGGGTAGGGGGGTTTTTTCGTCGTGATATAATTATTATTTTGAGAAAATTGTTCAGCATTTTGGATCTGCCAATTTGTTTTCCAAAAAACTGACCTTGAATTTTGAACGAACGGCGTCAAAAATACCCGCAGTAACAATTTTGCTGTGATATAATAATTTTTTAAGTTAATTGTTCGCCATTTTAGATCCGCTATTTGGTTTTCAAACAAGTTGATCTCAAATTCGGAGTAAGCGACGGTTACCGGACATAGTCCCAACGGACATAATCCCAACGGACATAGTCCCAACGGAAATAGTCCCAACGGTCGTAATCCCCACTTCGGACATAATCCCCATTTTGGTCATGGGGGTTATGTCTGCAAATTTTTCGGACATAATCCCAATAGGGGTTATGTCCGAAATATTATATTAAGATTGAACAAAATTTTTGCAATAATCCATTAAAAAAATTTATATAGTGTTAGATGTTATGTAAAATTACTGTGGCTAGCAAACTAGGTGTTGGATATATTATAGACTGATCAGCGGCTGAAGGCCGCCACGGAAACGGTATTGAAATTATTGGGAGTTGTAAATCCTGAGCTGCGGCTGTTGTCAATAACAAAATATCGTTATGGGGACTATGTCCGTTTTTTCCGCAAGTGTTTCGGACATAATCCCCATTTTAGAAATGGGGACTATGTCCGAATTAGTGATGAGCAAAATTAGTCTTGGTCTTGCTAATTTTGCGAGACCAAGACCAAGACCAAGATGCTGATATTTTTGCAAGACCAAGACCAAGACTGCTATGGTCTTGGTCTTGGTCTTGCTCACGATAATTATCAAGACCAAGACTGCTTTTCAGTCTTGCTAATTTATAGTTAAAAGTTGTTTCACGCCCGTTTTGAAGATAAAATCATCTCTCGATTTGAATTTTGGCATCTTAACAACCCAACTGCTTTGGAAAAATATGGTTTTGAATACTCAATATCTCTGAAAATTTTTTCAAGACCAAGACCAAGATCGAGACCAAGACTTAATGAGCAAGATCAAGACCAAGACTCAATATCAAAACCAAGACCAAGACCAAGACTCAATGTGCAAGAACAAGACCAAGACCAAGACTGCTATGGTCTTGGTCTTGGTCTTGGTTTGCTCATCACTAGTCCGAATTATTGGCGGACATAATCCCCATTTCGTGAATGGGGATTATGTCCATGGGGACTATGTCACGGCACTGTTAGCGACCTCCATGGCCTCCCTAGCCATAATTTTGTTGTGATATAATAATTTTTTGAGAAAAATTGTCCGCCATTTTGGTTTTTTGGAAATGATTTCCAGATTTGGAATCAGCGACCCCATAAACATATAGTCTGATATTTTGTTTATTCGAAACAACCAGAAAGACTTATGACTCACTAAAATAACATTCTAGACAACTGTGCGGCGCAAAAATCGAACTCAGGACCTTTGTGTTAGTAGGCGACCTATGCCAGTTTTTTTTAAATTCTTTGAGGTAGTCCGTAACTCAACCATAGGACATATAAAGTATGATAGGCCAAACAAATCAGCTGTTGCTTTACACGCATTAGAAAATTCGCATAGTTTTAGCAAAGAACAGCTGAAATTAGTTAGACATGTTGGAGAAGAAAGGAGATTGGACGCTTACGAAAGCATTTACATGCACAAAAATAAAAGCATAACGATGAACACGATGGAAGCTTTTTTAGTTGCTGTGTTTTTATGCATTATGTTTATTTCAATAGCACTTGTCTCTTTCATTTTTGTTTATTTATTTGTTTTGCACAGCTGTGTATTAATATGTTCAAAAACATTTTTTTCTTTGCTTTTTTGCTTTGCCACTGTTAATCTGTATTTTTGTTTTATGCTTTTTACTTTGACGCTGTAATGTTTACATTGATTAAGCAGTAATGTTAATGGTGTTTTAATTTATTTGATTTTGTTAGTCTTGAAAAACGTTTGTGCTGATGATGACGAAAGTCGAAATGCATCCACTTTATAAATTTTAAAACTTATTAATTTTGTTTTAATTTTTTAAAAATAGCGCGGTCAATAAGGCGGTTTTTAAGATCTTTTTTAAAGAATTGCAAAATATCAACCATTTTTCTTCAAGTTTCGCTTAATAATCGCCATATACTTTCCTAGCAGCTTGAGAGTGGAACGGACGTAGTGTGCAGTGGCAAAGTGAGGCCAAAATATTTTTGATGCTTTGTGTTTGCTATGAAATGGTATAAGGTGGCATTTCAGACAATACTTTCTGTAAACTTGGGCATATATCGTAACTTTTGTGAAAAATTTGGCTAATTTATGAAAGCAAGAGCAAGAAGATTGAAGAACTTTTTCGTCAAACTTTTTCATTCCAACTGTCGTAATTGACTGATCGACAGTACTACATTTCTCTTTTTAGTAGAATTAGTGATCTGGCAATGTTCTTGAGTCCATTTTTACATAAATTTCATCATCTATTATAACTCATTCATTTGATTAAAAGGATGTACAATTTTTAAAGTCATGTTTTACTAACTTTAACTTCCCCGTCATTTTATTTTTGCGTAATTTTTGTTTTTTGTGAGTTTTAAAGTGGTGACTATTCTTCATTGTTCAATTCTTTTTCCAAATACCATACCGAGATACTTTTATTTTTGTCTATCAAAGTCACTACGTATACTTTAACATAAATGTCACTTTAATAAAAAAATAACACAAAAAAACTGAGCAAAAGCAAGTTTTAAGATAAATAAAAAATATGTTTAGGTACCAAATGAAATTTTTTCATTTTAAAAAGAGAATGAAAAAAAAGCGCTGTATGGAGCAAAGGCCATGAGCAGGTGCTGTCAAAAAACAAATCAGCTGTTAACTCAATGCAGAAACTGTCGTCTGTCAGGGTAAAATTTACAATTGCATTTTACATTTTTAATCCAAATTAAAGCTCTACTCTGTCTATGCTATACGATTAAAAGATCCAATAAATGAATTAATGCATTAAAAAAAAGTTAAATGGCTCAAAATTATCTTGTGCTGCTATATAGAATAAATTGAAAAAAACTAGTAATGGTGTAAAATTCGGCCTGGCCAAACATTAAATACCCTACACTGCAGTATTTTTTAAAATTTTGCTCATATGGGAGGTGCTACGCCCTCTTGTCCGAGTCCACCCAGTTTTTGTTCAGAGCTTGCATTTATAGGTTTTAGTGTCTGAGTGAAAAACGTTTTCAGTATAGTGTTTTGAAGCTTTTGCTTATATAGGAGGTGCCACGCCCTCTTGTCCGAGTTCCTCTAGTTTTAGCTTAGAGCGTGCATTTATAGTCTGTAGTATTTGAGTGAAGTTTGGTTGGATTATCTCAAAAAACTCTTTCAGTGTAGCATTTTGAAACTTTTGCTAATATGGGAGGTGCCACGCCTCCTTGTCCGATTTCACCCAATTTTTGTTGAGAGCTTTATTTTATGATTCGTAGTGTCTGAGTCAAACTTGGTTCTAATATCTCATAAAACGCTTTCAGTATAGCGTTTTGAAGCTTTTGCTTATATGGGAGGTGCCGCGACCTCTTGTCCGAATTCACTCAGTTTTTCCTCAGAGCTTGCGCATACAATTTTTAGTATTTGTGCGTATTTAGGTTGTATTGTCGTGAAAAATACTACTAAAATTGCATTTTGAATATATTTTTTGTATGGGTGGTAGGCGTGTCAGTTGACCGATTTCGCTCATTTTCTATCCCCCGAGCTAACTTTGGGGATGGAGGCAGTGTACCAAAATTCATTGAAATATCATGCTCAGTTTTCTCAAAAAGTGTATTTCAAGACATAGCCAGCCACCCAGCCAGCCACCCACCCAGCCAGCCATCCACCCAGTCAGCCAGCCAGCCAGCCAGCCAGCCAGCCAGCCAGCCAGCCAGCCAGCCAGCCAGCCAGACAGACGGACATGGCTATATCGACTCAGGAGGTGACGCTGATCAAGAATATATATAATTTTCCATATCTGCCACACCTCCTTCTCTGCGTTACAAACGGAAGGACAAAGTGAATATACCCTGGCTGTAGGGTACAAAAATGTTGCTTTAAAAATTTGGATCAGCAAGCATACCTCAAAACGTCTTGCCATTATAGAGAAAAACACTTGCCAAATTCAGAATAAGCGACTTCAATTTACAAAAAAAAAAAGAAGTTTTTTTGAGGTTTCATTCAAAATTTTTACCTCATACTGGCCCAAGTTTCCAAAATTACAGAAGCGGGAGCCACCTAAAAATACGGTTCATTTTTAAAACACTTTCGGTCCAACCAACTCTGCATCGAAATTTAGTATTTTTTATTTAATTTAATTTAAATATCATAGGTACTTCTGCTTCAGTGGTCAACAAATATATTGTTAAATTATTCATTGTTATGGTATTTGTATTTATTCACATTTTTTCATTGTTAACATTGTGAACTTTACCATTGGGATTCAAACTTTAACTTTATGAATTATAGTTTTTTCCCCTCTTATCACCAAAATACCAATAAAGGTAAAGTGTGCAAAACTGTCATATAAATAAATCGAGAAATTATGTTATTTTTGGAATATCACTAGAGAGTGCTACAGTTCTAATGACAACCAACCCTAAGAATGTGTATCCTTGTGACATTGAGTTACATTTTATGTATCGTATATGTACAAACCACTTGTGGCATAACAATAATAAGGTGTTGCATTGTATTTTATCATGAATGAACGCCTCAAAGATGTGTTCACAAATACTTATAATAATGTAAAAGTATTTGCGCTCACACATTAATACAAACATTAATGTACACAAATGAATATGCATAATAGTTTTTTATATAGAAAGTTTACTTTCTTTATCGATACATAAAATTCCAAAGATTTCAAGTGAAAATGTACATACAAATCACGGGAAGAAAGAAAAATCATTGAGTAAATATTGACCCATATTCATAGATATTTTCAAGGATAAAAAAGTACTCATTGTTTTGCTTGTCTTTCTCAGTATGTAACATATGTACTAAGCTCTTCAGTAATCATTAAATTGAACCTTTGATTGTTACCCTGTGATGTTGTTGCCATTGCTATTTTTGCTAACAATTTCCATTCATTCAGAATTTTTATTGTTATGATTATTTAAAAACAACTGCTTTTTATAAGAAACAGTTAAGCGGCTATTAAGGAATATCAGGATTCGTAATACGACAAGAAATAAGTAGATTAATTCAGTTTTTATAATGCACTGCGCACATTTTAAAGTTACATATGAGTATGAGGCCACTTTAATGTTAGATCATAAGATATGCTTATCGATTTTTTTGTATTTCCGTTGCTTTTCTTTTTTTATGCCAATTTCCGGTTAAGTTTCCTTCACACACTGACCCATTTCCACATGTTCATTCAATTATTATAATTTGTTTATAAATAGGTCCTTGATATGTTCATTCCGACTGTAATATGATAATTTTCATGAAAGTTTTGGTCATTTTGTTCATTTGCTGTTTTATTGATGTTGTTCATTTATTATTGTTGAGCATTTACATTAATTTATATTAGCTTTTTGCTTTTATTGGAACGCACTGAATGCCCCTTGTCTGTCCATTACATATTCTTTATATCGGAATGTTTTGCTGAATAGTTTTTGTTGATTCATCTTTAGTTTTACGATTATTATTGTTGTTATTATGCTTGTAGAATTTCTTTGGTTTTGTTAGATTCTTTGGAATACATTTATTATGTCAGTTTATCCTTATCATTTCCGAGTAAGTGGGTCAAATGCTGTGATATCATTTAAGACACATGCGAATATTGGTATTAATTTGAAGATTACCCGCTAGGAAAAGACCAAATATAATGCCACAGCTAACTGGTAGTTTTCAGCACAATCTGTACTTTTAGCTTTGTCATTGTGCTTTGGCATATATTTTATTTTTGTAAAGGATTTCTTATTACTGGGCAATACCATGAAGTTAATTATCACAAAGTATGTATTTGCAGACGAACAGCTAACTGCCTTAAGCAACTTCGCTAATTTAAGAACATAGTTTGTAAATTCAAATATAAAAAAACATACTACTTTTCTTTCTGAATGCGCATTTCGGTGCAAACTACACCAACCTCAGTAGATCCTTTTATTTATCAAAAGTTAGAACAAACATTTATTACACTCAGTACCAATTTGTAATAATAAACACATATCGCCGGTGCTTACGAAGGAAATCTTCCAACCGAAAGTTGCGGCGAAGAAAATCTTTTTTTTGAAATTGCGGCGAAAAAAATATTTTTTGTAATATGCGGACAAGAAAATCACTTTTAATAAAATGCGGCGAAAAAAATCACTTTTTACAAAATGCGGCAAAGAAAATCACTTTTTACAAAATGCGGCGTAGAAAATCACTTTTTGAAAAAATAATTTTTTCAGAGAAATTTTTCCTATTCTTTTTTCGAGAAAATTTGCATTAAAGAGTGATTTTTACGCTGCATTTTTAAAAAAGAGATTTTCTTCGCCGCATTTTGTAAAAAGTGATTTTCTTCGCCGCATTTTGTAAAAAGTGATTTTTTTGTCCGCATTCGCACAAAAAAACTATTTTTCGCCGCAGTTTGAAAAAAATGATTTTCTTGCTCTCATTTAAAGAAGAGATAGTCTTCGTAAGCACCGGCGATATGTACTTTATATAATTTTTGTGTCCATTATTATCATATTTCAGTGCATTGACTTACTAATTGCATACAATTCTTTCTTACATTACCCAGACTCGGAAACATTTACGCGATTTCTACATTAGGCAGAAAGTCTTCTTTCACAGTGCTCTTTGCCAATAAATTAGGTAGAACTGAGCATTATTCGAATAATCCGATAGAAATTCTTTATTAGAATAAAACTTATCACCAAAAACAATACGAACACTGCCCATCTTTGGGCACAATGCGTCAATCATCGCCCCATAGAGTTATAAATATAGCTCTGGTACTGGACGAAATTGTGCTTATCTGGACACAACTTTTTCTTCTGATGAGAGCGTAGCACATTTAAAACTTCTGTCGTTCTCTGACACCAGGGGCCTTACTCTGTAATGCGATGCGATAGGAAATGCGTTGCGAAAGCTAGATTCGATGCGAAAAATAATTGCCACTCTGTAAATTTTTCGCATTGGGAGTAGCGTTGCCAACTATGTCTCACTGAAAACGCTACTCCCAATGCAAAAGATTTACAGAGTGACAATTATTTTTCGCATCGAATCTAGCTTTCGCAACGCATTTCCTATCGCATCGCATTACAGAGTAAAGCCCCAGGTTGTTTGCAACTGCACAATCAAGAATTACAATATTAAGTAATTTATTGACCGGGCAAGTGCTCCAAATTGGGCAGGTACCAAGCCTAGCAAGTGTTCCAAAAACTCTCCTAGCTACCGGTTTCCCTCGTCCATTTTTATAAAATTGAGGTAAAAAAAAAATTAGTTTAAAACTACAATAGTAAGGGTGTAACTTTTGGCCTGGCAAAAAAGTAAATACCCTACACTGCAGTATTTTGAGAATTTTGCTTATACGGGAGGTGCTACGCCCTCTTGTCCGAGTTCATCCAATTTTCGATCAGTGCTTGCATTTATAGTTCTTAGTGTCTGAGAGAAATTTGGTTGGATTAGCGTTTTGAAGCTTTTGCTTATATAGAAGGTGCCACGCCCTCTTGTTCGATTTCACCCAATTTTTGTTGAGAGCTTGTATTTATAATTCTTAGTGTCTGAGTAAAACTTAGTTCGATTATCTCAAAAAACGCTTTCAGTATAGCATTTTGAAGCTTTTGCTTATATAGAAGGTTCCACGCCTTCTTGTCCGAATTCGCCTAGCTTTTCTTAGAGCTTGCGCTTACAATTCGTAATATTTATGTGTATTTAAGTTGCATTGTCGTGAAAAATACTCATAAAGTTGCATTTTGTATATATTTTTGTATGGGCGGTAGGCGTGTCCGTTGACCGATTTAGCTCATTTTCAATCCCACAAGCTGTCATTGACAACGAAGGCAGTGTACCAAATTTCATTGAATTATCTTGTTTGTTTTCCCAAAAAACTAATTTCCACACACAGTCAGCCCCCCACCCAGCCAGACAGACGGACATGGCTATATCGACTCAGGAGGTGACGCTGATCAAGAATATATATAATTTTCTATATCTGCCACGTCTCCTTCTCTGCGTTACAAATGGAAGAACAAAATGAATATAACCTGGGAGTAGGGTATATAAAAAAAAAAAAAATTGGAATCGGTAGCCGAAAAAACCCAGCTGGTTTTGGGTTGACGCTTGAAAAATGGACTTTAAAAAGACAAATTGCTTTGACTGTCCGTAAATTCTAAACTATTGTTTTTTCGGTGATGTTCTTAAGCCAACTTTCTCAAAAAACTATTGTTTTATTTTTGTATCAAAACGGCAACAAATTTAATTTTTGGACCAAAATTCTAATAAGATGATATTGGCCTTATCATTCTCTACAAAATTTGACTTTAGGACGTCTCCAAAAAACTAATAGTTTCGAAGTTAAAAAGATTTGCTTTTTTTTAGTCCATTTTTCAAGCTTTGATCGATAACCAGTTGGGTTTTTTTGGTACCATGGAAAATAGATTGCCATACCTCAATGCAAGCAATGCCATTATCATAAATGTGCCTAAGATGAGAAACCACTCCAGCTGATCTCGAGTATCGCGCAATACTTTTTCAGCCTTTTCAGTATCAGGGAAAATTTGTGTTGCAGATTTTATTTTTGTCGTATGATATATATGGAGATATGATCTTGAAGATAGTCTTGGATCATCATATTTTCAGAATCGTAGACAATTGTTCGTCAAAATGTGCACTGTTGGATAACCGAATTTCGCAGATGTACGACTTTGTACTCTTAGGCAAGAAAACATTTATTATCTTTCGTGTTTTATCTCTTACGCGTTTTGCAGACCTTTTTTTACGCCCTCCCAAACAGGCATTCAGTATTTTTATTTTTTTATTTAATAAAAGTTTTTAATTGATGAATATATTCCAAAGGACTTTGTTATTGCAGCTGTAATTCGACTTCTTATAGTTTGCACATCAATGAGGCTTTTCTTCAAGGGTTGGCCTGGTTTTCTGCACAAAGAAACACATACATATACTATTATATTCTTAAAGATAAAAATTTAGCAATTCGTTAAAATTCACAGCACATTTCTAAGTTTATTGATTTATTACTGATAGCATTTAATCAAACTTCAGTATTCCATAGTATAATGAAATAAACCATTGCCAGACTTCGAACATCCTCATCTATTTAAGATGGTATCCCCTACCATGAGAATAATATTTTGATAGATATTCTCTCATCAAATCAGATATGAAATGTTAACGTTCGAAATGAATCATATTATTTATAGGTAGCCGTGCATGTACGACATGCTTGGTCAGCGCCACAGAGCATGTCTGATGTGATAGAAAAACATGGCATAAAAAACATAATGACATTTGCCATCAACAATAGGGACAATATCCCCAAAAAAGACAAAAATAAAAAATACCAACAAATTCACTTGCCATGGCAAAAAAAATACAAAATACAAGAATTTTTGTGTCCAGTGACCTCGGCTAACGATGAACCAGTATTTCGACAGTACTCATATGATGCGTGACATAGAGTTGATGTTGTCGACAACAAAGTTTGTAAGGATATACAGATACTTCGCATATGTCAATATTGGTATTTCCCTGAAAAGATTGTCAATGACATGCTAAGCATGTTTACTCTTAATAGCATTCCGACTGTCAGTCAGTAGTACAAGTGGTTTTGGCTCTCTTTGTCATGTTAAAGCAATGCATACAGTAGGGGAAAAAGGATTTTTATTGTTTGATACACTGAAAATAAAAAACTATATAATCAAAGAAAAATTATATGATTTGGTATAAAGAAAATTTTCGATATAAAACAACATTTTTTAAATCAAAAGCAATATTTTTCGAAAACGCTTTATTTATTTTCGATATTAATTTTTTTTTGTTCTGGTAAACCCATAGAACTAAGCAGTGCGTAATCGATTATTTTTGCCGCTAAACTATTTAACCAGATAGTAAACACCATACAATAGTAAAGGATGGCCCATAAGTCACGCTAGATTTGAAATCGCTGCCATTTGTGAAATAAATAAATTTTGCCAGCCAAAACAAGAAAATAGTTAAGTAGCTAGAAGCTTAAGGTTAATAGAAAAAAATTTTAAAGGAAATTCAACGCTGCGTCAACGAAATTCAGCCATATTGATGCAAAATAGTCATGTGCTAGCTTAACCATGGAAGCCATCTACTACTTTATACCTAACCTTGTCTTATGTTCTTTATGTTCCATTACAAATAAAATGTATTCAAAAAAAAAAAAAAAAAAAAAATGTTTTTTCTACTTAATTCAAATTTTGCGTGAGTATTGGGACACTCTTTATAAAGTGCCATGCAGTATGTAAAGAAGCAATGCCACGAAAAAGTTATTGGAAATCACAAAGTTGATTTATATTTTGATATTTTGGTTGTATTTTGAGTTCTTTTAAATTTATGAAATTTATTTTGAATTCAAAAACATTTCACATGATTTGCTATGCTTTCAAATAGAATGTGCTTTCACTTTATTTTTAAGTACTTAAATTTAATTTTTTCAGTGTAAAAATTAACAACATAATGTTAATTTAAATGCCTTGTAAACATTTTACTGCATTTCAAAATGTTGTATTGACTTGACTTCGTCATTTTTAATGGCATTTTTCTCCATTTTTTGAGTTCATTATTATGCAGTCAAGAATTTATCTACTGCCAAAAATTTATTTATTGGTGCATAGATTCAGTAGCTCATATAAGATAGTTTTTCTTGGGTATTGAACTTGTGCTAAAAATATTTAAGCAATAAACGATCAAACGAGAAATACTCGTGCAGCTTTTGTCTTTTTGTTTGACATTGAACTCGAAAATGGCTGAGAGTTTTTGTTTTATAGCTGATTCACTGAATAATAACCTACGAGTGTACATATGCAGTTACATGAAAAGGTTAAAATTTGCATAAACGTGCTGTTGGTTTTTCTTTCATTGAACTTGGTGAAATGCAAATTTGCCGTTTTCTGCGGTCTATAACAATATGTGTGCACAGGATTATTAATTTTAACTCCACTTGATCTATTGCCATAAAAAATTTTGCATGTAAATCAAGGCTTTTTTTTTGACTAGCGTTGAAATTGAAAATATTGTTGTGATACAAAAAATAAAAAACATGCAAAATGAAAATTGAGACGCGATAAAATATATGTACATATGTATAAAATTGAATCAATCATTTGGAATGGAATTTACAGAGCATCGAACTTTTTATATGAAACACTAAATATGTATGTAATTTGATGAAAGTTATAAATTTTCTTAATGCGATCACAAACCCAATTGGTACAATGTTTCGGAAACATATGTTTTAAGGTATAAGTAAGAGCTTGTAAATTTAAGTACTGTCTAAGTTTTGTAGTTGCTTAACGCTTTCTGGACCGCTCTTGAACCGCTGTATTTTGTAATTTGTAATATTTTTTGTAGATTCGTGCTAAGCCATAAATTCCAAGTGTGGAAAAAATGATGAGACATCCCATTGGTCCTGAAAGGTAAAAAAGAGGTAAAATTTTGTTTGGATGGCGTGGGAGGTGTTCACCATTTCCGGTGCCATTTTAAATTTTTCAGTTCAATTACCCAGAAAATCATTTTAAAACCGTCTTAATAAATTAATCTTAATACTGTCTATTAATTTTAACCAATATTAATTAACGAGACAAAATACATGCATATTTAACCCTTCGTCTACCGAATAGGTGCACTTGTACCTTTTGCGATTTGAAATCATTATTTTTATAAGTAAAATTTAATTTTTTAACCTGTGATTTCAAGAATGCTCAATCTCAATCAGGTAGTTTATGTGAAAACAAAAATTCGATTTCAGTTATGTACTGGAGATTCAGGAAGTGGTTCCAAAATATATACATACGTAAACTACTGAAAAGGTACACCTGTATCTTAAAACTTTTTAAGTGCATTTTATAAGAAAAAATATTGCAAAACGTGGCAATACAGTACACATATAAAAAGCTAATCTTTTTCTTGAAAAGTGGGTGTGGCATTTATTCGGTTACGCCCACTTTATGACCAGTTTATGGTTATTATATTCAACACCTTTTTGACCAAATAGCTTGTAGTCAGCGAAATGTGATTGGATATAATGAATTTTGTGTCCCGACCTTTAAATTTTACTCCTAGCGCCCAAAAAAAAGCTTCAGTTCAAAAACTGGTGCATGATTTTTAATTTTATCGAGTTTTTTGCAGCTCTTTTCCGTAAAATTTTCATTGTATCTTCGCACTTTCTGTATTGGCGATATGTAAAGATAGTTGACCAAGTCTTTTAGGAGTACCAATTTGCTTTCGGATTCTGTAGCTTGAGATGTTGGATCATAAATTTTGTTTTTAGTTTCACTTCTTCTGCATTTGCGATCAACATCTATTGCTTTTCTATCAAAAGTTTCATTTTGAAAGAAAAAATAGTTTCAAAGTGGCAAACTCATTTAGATATACACTGGGGAAACATCGTTTTACCTCGGACAAAAGCTCTGGTTTGAGTAACAGGAATTTCTTGATTCACTTAACTTTGTTGTAATCTATAATATAAAAGAAAAAAAAAAATTTTTTAAAATTAAATGTAGAACCCATATAAAATGGCCTTAGGTACACGTGTACCTTTTCAGTAGACGAAAGGTTTTAATTGTTGAGAGATTTTAAGTCAAGGAGTTACCGAACCTACTTCTTAACCCAGATAGCCCTGACGTCCTTCTGGAAGGATTCGGGACTTTGGTCGGCATTTTGATGTTTTCTTCTCATTTAAATTTGTCGGTGGACTTAAATTTGATTTCTAACTGCAGTTGACACCCTAACGGAAGGGAAGTGGCCGCTGTTTTATTCAATTGTCGATTCAGAAGTGAGCAGTGTGGTTTATATGTTATACCTATTTCTTATCACCGAATACTCCGATTTCGCCGCTTGTGGCTAATTACCTGTTAATTGTTTTTATGTATTGTTTTGATTGTCTTATTGTCTCAACTCTCTAGATACTGCTAATAATGAATAAGATAAAATATTGACTCTTTTGTAATCAGCAACGGATGTTATTTCGACAATCCTTCTGGAAGGACGTCAGTCAAATCCGCGTCATAAAATTTTCTTTTTCATACTCAGAAAACTGCTTCCATTGGAAGATATTTTTGCAGTTTTTGAGGGAAAAGATGATGACATAGGATAAAGAGGGGTCAATTTTGCTATCTTACTACCAAATAATGCCGATGGAGGACTTACTCAGGGGATTGATACCAATTGGTGGTAGGCAATACATTTACCTAGACCCTTGTCAAAATAACAACCTGAGTAGCAATGACCGTTTTACCGAGGTTAATCCCCTCCTGAACGAGAGATTTCATGCTTTTGCCATGCTCTCTTAAAAACATTCAGTCGTTGAGAGCATTGTCCTATCATTTGGGAGTTATGGAATCAAAAAGTTGAAAAGAAGAAAGCCCCGATTAGGTATAGGAACAAATTTGTGCTTCAAGATCATCTTCACATCCAGCTTGGAATCATACCAAAGCGGTGGTTTGTTACAGATGAAGACTCTTCAAATTGATAAGACATTTGTAGTGACATTTGGGCGGATTTAATAAGAAACATTTGCTTCAGAATACAGAAGAATTGAAAAAGACATATGAGGAAGTACATTTTCGGCTGAAATCTCAACAAAAAACCGACAAAACACCAAAAAGCTTGAAGCTAAACTTTCATCTTCAGCGTTCAAGAGTCAACTATACTGAAGGTTTTGTTTTTTATATTCATATAGACTCGATAAAATGCGAAACTAAGTTACTGATACTGATACTGATGAGAGAATTATAAACAAAAATGATAAAAATTTTGCTTGCATATAAGACTGACGTCCTTCTGGAAGGACGTCTAATTGTGACGTCACCGGTTCCAAAAAAATCCAAAAATCACCATATTCTTTGTCAAACAACCTCTAATACAAGAAATATATAAAAGAAATTGGTAAATTTCCAAAAAAAAAATTTGGGTTAAGCTCTTTTGCATGGAAGAGGTGGAGTTGAATTGGCTGCAAGAGCGAAAGTAAGAGTTGCAGATCAGTCATTCTTATATTCAAAATGCTTAGAACTTGATATTTTGAACGAAGTTTTGTCTTTATTCCGTTTTTTGGAATGGCCCAAATAATTTTTTGTACTTTTTTGGCGATTATGTCCAAAAGCTTTTTATATTTTCAGTTTTTACTTTTTTTGCGATGAACCTTCCTAATGAACTTTTTTTATTGGGTCTATACATTGTTCCTTGCTCCACTATATAAGTTTCACCATTTTTCATAAAAAATTGCTAAACAAGTTTCATGTGCTCGCCTTGGTTATGAAAAAAAAAAAAAAAAAAAATACAAGTTTTCAGTTTCAAAAAGCGATATGTGATTCACATACCCCATTTTAAACCAATTTCCAATTTTTCAACCTTAAAAAGTGTATCAACACCAGCAATATGCAATGAAGCAAAAAAAAATTTTTCGGCCGAGTGACACATATACTTACCTAGCCTTTTAAAAATGACAGATTCAACTGTTGCTTATAAGCAACATTTAACTTTGCGGCTCTAAATCTTTGGTTTGAGAACCCCTAACGGTAAATTGCATAAGAGTGAACGGTTATTTCTGAGTAAAATGAGAGAATTATAAATGCGATGCAGCTTTCGTTCTTGCGCATTGTTTTGTTTATCAGTAAAAGATCACATCTGAAAAAAAATAGTGCAAAAAGAAGGTGTAGAAAAATTAGTTTATAAGCTTGGAAACAACTTCTAACAGGACCTTCCAGGAAAGACATAGGGCTATAAAATTTTAAGAATACCTTATTTAGGCAGAAAAATTGATGACTAATACCCTATTCTCACTTGCGTGGTTAACCAGTTGAATGCTGATTAAGCACTAACCAGGATAGTTTTCCATGTAAAAAATTTTTCGATTTGCATGGAAAAGATTAACTAGTTTTCAAAAAATTAGATAGTTTTACCCAAAAAAATCGGCAGGTGGCATTACCAAATTATGATTTTTTTTTTTGTTTTTGACAAATGTTAAATGTAAACAAATAAAAAATTTATAATAAAGGGCAAATTAAAGCCAAAATCAACTAGTAAGGGTGTTACTTTTGGCCTGGCCAAAAAACAAATACCATACACTGCAATATTTTGAAAATTTTGCTTATATGGGAGGTGCCACGCCCTCTTGTCCAAGTCACCCAGTTTTTATTCAGAGCTTGCATTTATAATTCTTAGTGTCTGAGGGAAATTTGATTGAATTATCTCAAAAAACGTTTTCAGTATAGCGTTTTGAAACTTTTGCTTATATAGGAGGTGCCACGCCCTCTTGTCCGAGTTCGTCTGGTTTAAGTTTAGAGCGTGCATTTATAGTTTTCAGTATTTGAGTGAAATTGAGTTGGATTATCTCAAAAAACGCTTTCAGTATAGCATTTTGAAGCTTTTGCTTATATGGGAGGTGCCACGCCCCCTTGTCTGATTTAACTCAATTTTTGTTGATAGCTATCATTTATAATTTTGAGTGTCTGAGTCAAATTTGGTTTGATTATCTCAAAAAAGGCTTTTAGTATAGCGTTTTGAAGCTTTTTCTTATAAAGGAGGTGCCATGCCCTCTCGTTCGAATTTGCCCAGTTTTTCCTCAGAGCTTGTGCTTTTGATTCGTAGTATTTATGTGCATTTTGGTTGCGTTGACGTAAAAACTACTCCTAAAGTTGCATTTTGAATATACTTTTTGCATGGGCGGTAGGCGTGTCCGTTAACTGATTTTGCTCGTTTTCAATCCCACAAACTATCTTTGACGGCGGAGGTAGTGTAGCGAATTTCATTGAAATATCTTGCTCAGTTTTCCCAAAAAATGTATTTCCACACACAGCCGTTACCCAGCCAGCCAGCCAGACAGACGTACACGGTTATATCGACTCAGGAGATGACGCTGATCAAGAATATATATACTTTTCTATATCTGCCACGCCTCCTTCTCTGCGTAACAAACGGAAGGACAAAGTGAATATACCCAGGATGTAGGGTATAAAAATGTACTCGTCTCAATTTAAAAAAAAAAAAAATTTAAATACCTATTGAATTATGCAAAAATATAGGTGCAAAAAGTGAAAATAGTGAATTGATTTAGTAAACTTCGAACTAAATGTAAGCCAAATGTCAAAGCCATTGATCGTGGTTAAGGGAATGTTTTAATGTTTTCAATGCTATCAATACTGTTTTAGGACTTAGTTTTATTTCCCGACCGAGTATTGTGCGTAGTTAAATAATTTTCATGCCCGATTTTTTGGATTAGACACTAAATTATGTTATGTCTGCCAAGCTATTTTAATGAAATTTGATAGGAAGTTACCAAACATGAATTAAATACTGTATCCAAGAAGTGGGCAAAAAAATATGTGCCACGCCTACTTTTTATCAAATTAATATTTTACCGCGTTGCCTCGTTAGCAATACATCTATTTGGATGCAATTTTTTAGTTAAGTGCTGATCATACACTGGTCGAAAATTTGCCTCAGTCAAATAACTTTTCAAACAAAAGTTCCATTTCCTTCACGTGCACTGAGTTGCAAGCGCATTTTTTTTAGGTGTTGCTACGACCACTTGCATTCTTCTGCCCACTATTGCTGTTTCAAAACTTTTCCTACACATATTCCAATTCAATGCCCCATATCTGGACGAAAAGAGTTCAAGCAAAATAAAATATTTCATTGTTCGAATAACGGTAGTCATAAAGCTGCTTATGACATAATTTAACATAAATGAATATGCACGTTTGTTTGCATGTAAGTATGTAAAAATAATACCATAAAAGCTTTAAAAAGCGTGCGAGTCTATTGAAATTTTATCATTTACAGCTTCACAGCAAATAAAAATTCAGAAAAAAAAACTGCTCTTTGACTGGCAAAAGTTAATTTTCTGATTTATTTCACCATTTTACATTTTATGGGGTCATAATTAACAAAAAGGAAAAAAAAGCGCCGAACAAACCGCCTCAAATTATACATTTATGCGCTTTTGCACTTTATAATACGATGTGTCGACAACTCAACGCGCGAGCATGTCCTCAATTTGTTCGCTTGTATCCTTGAATTGCGCACAGGATCATGGGCAATAAAAGTTAAAACAATTTTAAAGTCAAATAAAAAATAAAAACTTTTATTTGGGCATTAAAAATGCAGCATTTGTTCTTAATGAGACTTTATGAGGACGACTTGTTTCAATGGAACTTAGTTCCTTTAAAACCCAATGGCTTTATGTGTGCGTGTATGCGTTACATTTAAAAATAATAAATTAAGTCATTAATTTACAGCTTAAGAGGAAAGTTAAGTCAAATATTTGTTGTTGCATTTGCAAAAATATAAAAATCAAACAAACCGGCCAGCCAGCAAAAGAGTGCAAAAAAAATTAAAAAACAAAAATGACAGATTAAAATTAAAAAATAAAACAAATTAAGTGTCCACTTAGTAAACTGTCAGGGTCAGTCAGTAAAATAGATTTCAAAGGAATAGCAACTGACGTAAAGGGTGAGCTTACAACGTTTGACGACCTTGTTAATCTGTTCGTCATATAAAAGCTGGAAAAAAGTTGTAGCATAGATCTGTATTTAGTGTGGGAAGCACTTAAGTGCTCGATAAAAATACGCAGTTGGTAACTTACCTTTATTCTGCAGAGTAATACGTAGTTTGCTATTTACAAATGCGGAATTGCCAGGTCTTTGATTCACCACACTAGAAGGACTGTTAAAAACAATATCTACTTCACTTTTTTTTTTCGTTCCGAGAAAAATCCCTTGAGCACTTAATGCGCCTTGTTAGCCCAATCTGGCAAAAATAAACATGTTTTTTGTTCACAGAGAAGATACTCAAAATTTGCTTGAAAAATTAAGATTATGTTCCTGTAAAAATTTTGGCTTAGGTACATTAATATAAAATTCAGTTCCAAAAATCAATATTTTTATGTTTTTCAACTATGAGGTCGGAAAAACGCTTTTTTAATCATAAGCAAAAGATCTTACGAAGAAAGTTTTTAAAGCCAAATCGTCTAAAGAATATTTGTGATTTTTTTCAGAGGTTTTGGAAGTATTTTTTCAGAATTTTTTGAGACATTTTATAATTCTTAAAAATATTGGTCAAAACAAAAGAAAGAATTTCCAAAAATTCTCAAAAATTTCACATTTCATCAATATACAAAAGAAAAACACTATGTCAGTTTATTCCAGTTTTGAGTTATTTGGTATTTCTGGTCCAAAATATTAAAGTCCTTAGTTTGATAAGACATATCTTTGTGAAAAAGTGGTTATTTTTATCATACAAGTAAAGCAAAACAGCTATTTCCATAGAAAAAAACAAAATTTAGTGTTTTGAAAATCAAATACCTCAAAACTTGGAAAATTGACGACGCACACTGGCTCGATTAGCACATTTTAGCTTCCCATTAGTCGAAATTTGAGCACTCTCATATTGCGATGTGTTTACGCCCGAAAAATTCATGTGAAGCTTACTACATGAGCTTAAAGTTTATAAGAGTTTTTGTACTTTCTTTTTACTAAAAAAATTTATTGAAAATTTTACTTAAGTAGAGCAAGTTGATAAGTGTCAAGTGCATATATCGAAAGAAATACCTCCTGGCTGGGTGTCAGTCTGTCTGTGGAAATATTTTTTACGGAAAAACTAAGCAAGATAATTTTATCAAATTTGGTACAGTAGCTTTGCTGTAAAAGTTAGCTTGAGGGATTGAAAATGTATTTTTCACGAGAATGCAACCAAAATACACACAAATACTAAGGAAGGTAAGCGAAAGCTCTAAGCAAAAACTAGGTCAACTCGGAGAAGAGGGCGCGGCACCTCCCATATAAGCAAAAGCTTCAATTTGCTATACTCAAAACATGTATTGAGATAATCCAACTAAGTTACAGCCAGGCAGTAAAAATAGTAAAGGCAAGCTCTGAGCAAAAGCTAGGTGAACTCAAAGAGGTGTGCGTGGCTCCTCCTATATAAGCAAAATCTTCAAAATGCTAAACTGAAAAAGTTATTCGAGGTAATCCAAACAAATTTCACTCAGACACGGATGACAGTTAGTGCAACCCTGAGCAAAGCTATGTGAATTATGACAAAAGGTCGTGGCCTCTTCCGCATAAGCAAAATTTTCAAATTACTGCAGTGTAAGGTATTTACATAATGTTTGGCCAGGTCGAAGGTAGCACTCTTACAAGTTTTGTCTGACTTTGTGGTTGTAGTAAAAATTGTTCATTTTTAACTAGTCATATGTTTTGTGGAACATATAGAACATGATAATTTTGATTGTAGTCGACAGTGATAAATGATATCTTAAAGGAGGGCGTGCTATCGCAAATTTTTTTAATAGATTTTATTTCTTTCGATACATTTTACATATATATTTAGTCTCATCTATGTGCGTCGAATAGTTCCAGAGATATGATCAATTAATTTTCTAAGGGGCCGTGGCACCACCCTTTTTTGCAATTAAAATGATTTTTCGGTTGTTTCTTTTACTTGCGTTGAATAGTTTTTTCATCCCATGATATGGCGTATCCATCGTGTGAAGACAAAAAAAAAAATATGAACGCATAATATGTTGTTTTTTTTTGCCAGAAAGGGCCTTCAGGAGAATCAAAAGTGCTCCAAGGGTTTCTCTCGGAACGAAAAAAAAAAAAAAAATTATGCAAATATTTATCGTTTTTAAAAGTCTTTCTTAATTTTGAATCATACAAATCGAATTTCATCAAAATAGCTTGTACTATTTGCAAGATATAATGATATGTAAGGAAAAATATCGAAAAATGTGTCGCATTAAGATTACAATAACATGAATTGATTGGACAAAATATCGCAGTAAAATTCGAAAATAAGTCAGGTTCATCAAAACACTCACTAAAAACGCAAACTATAGTAAAATAATGATTTTATTGAACCGCATTCATAACAGTACGCCACATTCGACCGATTGTGAACGATCTTTAAGCGCAAATAATAGACTAAAAATTCCATTCCGCAATCGAATAGTTATATGGGAATATGCGAAAATAATCTCCTCTTATATGACCCAGGTTTAAAGAAAAACTTTTTTTTTCATGTTCAATAACCAAATGTGGTGGAATATATTCCTAGACGTATAAAATGAAATTCCCAAAACAAAAGAATTTCAACCCGAGAGGGTGTCAGGAGGTCGATTTATCTAAAAATTTTGGGAAAATCGACATTTCCGATAATATACGGGAGAGCACATATTTCAGAAGCAGTAGGTATTTTACGGGACCCATTTCCAAATATTCTGCAGTAAAATCCAGAAAAATCGTATGTAGGTCGTGGCGACAGAATGGGTTGAAAAGTCTAAATCGCTCATTACGGCATTTTTATCCAAAATTTACCTTTTTTTGTTTTTTAATCGGCAGGGTGTGCTTAAATTAAAACTAGTAAGGGTGTTACCTTTGGCTTGGCCAAACATTTAATACCCTACACAGCAGTATTTTGAACCTTTTGCTTATATGGGAGGAGCCACGCCTTCTTGTCCGATTTTATCCAGTTTTTGCTTAAAGCTTGTATTTATAGTTTTTAGTGTCTGAGTCAAATCTAGTTCGATTATCTCAAAAAAAGCTTTCAGTACAGCGTTTTGAAGCTTTTGCTTATATGAGAGGTGCCACGCCCTCTTGTTTGAATTCGACCATTTTTTGCTCAGAGCTTGCGCTGACAATTCGTAGTATTTATGTGTATTTTGGTTGCATTGTTGTGAAAAATACATACTCCAAAATTTGCATTTTGAAGATATTTTTTGTATGGGCGGTAAGCGTGTGCGTTGACCGATTTCGCTCATTTTCAATCCCCCGAGCTGACTTTGACGACAGAGGCTGTGTACCAAATCTCATTGAATTATCTTGCTTAGTTTTCCCAAAAAATGTATTTCCACAAACAGCCAGCCAGCCAGCCAGACAGACGGACATGGCTATATCGACTCAGGAGGTGACGCTGATCAAGAATATATATACTTTTCCATATCTGCCACGCCTCCCTCTCTGCGTTACAAACGGAAGGACAAAGTGAATATACCCTGGGTGTAGGGTATAAAAACATCTTGAACAAAATCAATTTTTTTATTAAGGAACTTGCTTGAAATCGGAAATGTCGATTTTTCTCAATTTTACTCCACAATATTTGTAAATCTGCCCCGTAACATATCGACTACTTCTGAAATATGTGCTCTCCCGTATGTTATCGGAAATCTCGATTTTCCCAAAATTTTTATATAAAACGAACTTCTGACACCCTCCTAGGTCGTAATTTTTTTGTTCACCTATTGGGAATTTTATTTTATCCGTCTATGAATATATTAAACAACAGTTAGTTATTGAACATGAAAAAAAATTTTTTCATAAAACCTGGGTCATATAAGAGTAGATTATTTTCGGATATACCATATATTTACTTCAACATTCCAAGCTTGGAAAACTGGAATCCAAGATCAGCAATCCAATAATGGGTGAATGATAAGAACCGCAGAGATCGCTCAAATATTATAGAGCAAAAACCAAGGCATGCTTTATATTTTAAAGGAACTTTTGAAGTGACCATTGGAAAAGCTGATGATTGCAATGCCATGAAAAATTGCATCACAAAATTTTAAAACATATACTTAAACAATACTTGTCAATTTTTATGATTCTATATCGCTCTAATAAATTTTATATAGGTTCCTAAAGTAATTTTCACCGTTATGACCATTTTTAGGGATCTTCTTAATTTTTTTTCGTTTTGTGATATTTTAAATTTTCTTGTTTTAATCTCCGAATAGAATCATTTACAATTATAAACATTTCTATGTTATACCGTATACATAAGAAGCAACGCTCATAATACTATAATATGCACAGTGATTTCAAAGAGTATACGACTAATTAATGATAGCTTATAACTTTTTGTGAATTTTTAAAATTAAATTGTTAAGCGTTTTTACTTCTTTTTCCTCCTATCATTATTTGCGGAGTTATTTTTTAGAAATGCAGCTCTTGAGTATTTTACTTGGATGTTATTGTAATATTAAAACTGCCTCCAATGCAATCATGAGCCATGGTGTTTACCATGAGCTTTCTCAGTTAGGATGACAACAGGGACCTCCTCCGGCGCTTACATAATCCAAATGTTTACTATTAGTCAGTATAGTTAAAACTTGCAAAATCTTTTTTTGTACAAATGTTTGTTACAGATTTGAAGATTCCTTTTTTTTTTGTACGCTTTGCGTTATAAATCTGTTGCTCTGTCGTATTATACTCTTATTCACACACTTTGAAATAATTAAACAATTTGCTTGTTTGTGTTGCGTTTGCTGTCTTAATTAATGACGTCGGATTTGTATCCACTTCCCTTTTAACTTTTTCTTGCAGCTTAAATCCACATTTGTTTCCTTTTTGTTTTGTTTTTTTCCGCATTACATACCTATTTGTTATTTTATACTTTTGTTTTATTTTGCTTTTCCGCATTCCTTTATAATATTTTTGTTGTTTTTGTATATCTTTGTAGAATACAATCCATCAAAAGTAGTTTCCGTGACAAAGATAAACCATCACGTTTTAAGGATTTACAAACGACGCGCTTTCAAGTTGAACCACAAAATGAAGAAGATTCCGATGATGAGGATCGCGAATTGTTGGATAATGAATACGATACAAAGTATGGGAAAAGTTTTCGGTAAGTTTTTTTCTTTTTTTTTTTCTCTCTGGTGATTTTAGCACACACAATTACGTTTTGATTCATTTGTTGCGGCTTTTTTCATTTTTGTTTTTTCCCGACAGTCACTTTACGCGAGAAGCTTTACCACGCTTGGATAATTACAGGAATATTATGTCAATACAAGCTGCATACCGTCCTACGCTAGATGAGTTGCATAATGCAACACTTACTGGCAAGGTAAGTGAGAAAATGGTTAAGAATGGGAGTATAATAGATTGGCATTCTTGGAGTATATGTATGTATGTATATTACAAATAAATTTTCAAAAAGAGCGTATATATACGTCCGATTATAATAAAGCTATTTTGCTGTCAAAAATTTGTTAGGTCCGAAAATATCATATAGGTACGCGTTCTTGAAAAATATTTTTTTCTTACCTCAAATTAAAAGTCCATTCGATTTTTTTAAACTTAAATTCCTTGTTGACTAGGCAACGTATTTTAATTATTTTTGTATCAATGAAATCCTGGCAATAATCAAATCCTTGTAATATAAATAACATTGTGATTAAAATCAATTCATAAAAGTTATACGACACGAAATATTCAAACATAGATTTGTCGAAAGTGATGTGAGTGTAGATAGAACCCTGTTGTTCTAAGGTCGCGAGATATATAATTAGTTGCAAATTACAAAATCAATTTGGGGCCATATATTTTACGAGCAACAATTTCAAATGTGGCTGATATCTTCTCTTCTTATAGGAGCTAAAATTGTATGTTTTTTTGTTTTTTTGTTTCTTTGTTTTTTTGTTTGTACTTATTTCTGTGCCAATATTTTTTCTCGAAAACGGCTACAGCGATTTTAATGAAACTTGGAATAATGTTAGATATTAGCAAACAATAAAGAATGAGCTAAGTTTGAACTTTGTAAATGCTCACCAGAGGGCGTGGCACTGCACTAAATTTTAAATTTGATTTAGTCATAACTCACAAACCATACAAGGTATTTGAACGAGATTTGGTGAGCGGGTACAAGTTAATAATACCTCGTGACGGACAAAAAGTGGGCGGGATCAAAGAAGTGCCACGCCCACTTTTCAGCCCTTGAAAATTTTGATTCAATATTACTCGAAAACGACTCCAACAATTTTTATGAAAATTTAGGAGATATTACCTCTAAAAACAAGGATTCATATGTGATACGCAGTTATATTGGCAAAACTCGTTGAAGGGCGTGGCACCACCCACAAAAATATAAAACGGTATAAAAAGAGAACCAATAAAGCAAACACTCTGAAATTAACTGTGAGGAGCCTAATTGCAATAGGGCATCTCTGATTTGAAAATGGGTGAAATGTCGCCATTGCGCGTGGAACCTCCCATACAAGCAAAATACGTTAAATGCTATTTCTCGCAAATGTTACAAGATATTTTAATGAAATTTGGTATGTAGGTACTACTTATCAATGCCTTGTAATAACCGAAAAGTGGGCGGTATCTAAGAAGTGCCACGCCCCTTTTTTAACCATTGAAAATTTTAATTCAATATTACTCGAAAACGAATTTAACAATTTTAATGAAAATTTAAAATATTTTCCCCTGCAAACAAGTATTAATATGTGATATGCCGTTATATTAGGAAAACTCGTTGGAGGGCGTGGCACCGCCCACAAAAATTTAGTACGCTATAAAAAGAAAACTACTAAAGCAATCTTTCTGAATTTAACTGTAGGGAATCTTCTTTTTATGAGGCACCTTCGAGCTGAAAGTGGGCAAAATATCGCAGGCGGGCGTGGAACCTCCCATACAAGTAAAACAAATTAAATGCTATTTAACGCAAATGGTACAGCATATTTTGATGAAATTTGGTATGCGGATCTGGATCACGAGTATCTAAAGCATAACGAAAAGTGGGCTTTGTTCAATAATTACCACGCCCACTTTTTTCCAAAATAAAAATTTTAGTTAATAACTCATGCACAAAAAAAAATGGAATGAACTTTCCGAGGCATGATGATACGATATTTCAGCCCCCATACAAGAGACGAAATATTTTGGGTGCGTGGCGTATCCCATTTATTTATTTTAAGTCATTCTATTTCTCATAAAAAATTTTGAGTTCTTGATATTTTTCTATACCATTCGATATTTTCCGAGTTTTTTCTTATTATTTTCTCATCGGTTAATTTATCATTTTGAAAGCATTGGAGGTGAAAAGGTACGAGTTTCATAACAAAAAATAGCTATGAATAAAAACATCGACTAAAATAATAAGATCAGATTGTTGACCGAGCAGGGATCGGTCTCCAGGTACTTATTTTTATACATTACACCCGGGGTATATTTACTTTGTCCGTCCGTTAGTAAGGCGGAGAAAAAGGCGTGGCAGGTACAGAAAAGTATATATATTCTTGTTCAGCGTCACCTCCTCAGTCGATATAGCCATGCCCGTCTGTCCGGCTATGCGTGGAAATAATTTATACGAAAAAACTAACCAAGATAATTCAATGAAAATTAAATTAAATATGTTGGCTCCGTTGTTAAAGTTAATTTGTGGGATTGAAAATGAACGAAGTCGGTCGACACGCCTACCATCCAAACAAAAAATATATTGAAAACGCAATAATAAGAGAAAGTATTTGTAATAACGCAAACCAAATCTATATGTTAATACGCCAGACAAAAATTTGTCCTACCTTTTTTACTATGTTAGAAATGGAGCATGACTTTGAATTATACACCATTAAATAGGTATTTGTGTGTAAATATGCACAAAGTTAAAATTATTTTAATATTTTGCCACTAAGCCAGGTAAAATTAAAGGTTCCACTCAAAAGCGGCCAAAAAATAGCGGCCAAAAAAAAAGGGCCAAAAAATAGCGGCCAAAAAAAAGCGGCCAAAGAAAAAAAGGGGCCAAATACAAAAAGGGGCCAAAAAATAGCGGCCAAAAAAAAGGGGCCAAAAAATAGCGGCCAAAAAAAAGCGGCCCAAAAAAGCGGCCAAAGGAAAAAAGAGGCCAAAAATGGTTAAAGTGTTAAATTATCATTATTTTATTAAAAATCAAAGACATTAGGTAAAATAGTAAAGTAAATTGACAAATTGTGTAAATAATACATGGAAAAAGTTAGTTAATTAGTTAGTCAATTTACTTTACTATTTTACCTAATGTCTTTGATTTTTAATAAAATAATGATAATTTAACACTTTAACCATTTTTGGCCTCTTTTTTCCTTTGGCCGCTTTTTTTTGGCCACTATTTTTTGGCCCCTTTTTTTGGCCCCTTTTTTTGGCCCCTTTTTATATTTGGCCCCTTTTTTATTTGGCCGCTATTTTTTGGCCCCTTTTTTTTGGCCGCTTTTGAGTGCCACCAAAATTAAATGCCAATTTTTCAATATTAACAACGACAAAATACCCGGTCACACAGAGCTGAAAAGAGGATACAGCACAAAGAGAAAGACAAAAAACTGACTGACTTCATGTTTTTTGTTTTCCCTTCGTTTTACATTTGTCATTGTACCAGGGATGATAAATGAGTTTTCTATTTTGTACCAAAAAAGTACCAAAATTATGCTCAAATTTTGACCATTAGGCGATTCTAGTACACATAAATACTAGAAATAATAAACACAAGGTCTGAGCAAAAACAGGTGAATCAGGACTAGAGGGCGTGGCATCTCCCATATAAGCAAAAATTTCAAAATGTTATACTGAAGGCGTTTTTAAAGATAGTACAACCAAATTTCACCCAAACATTAAACACATTATTTGCAAGCTCTGAACAAAAATTAGACGAATTAAGATTAGAGAGCGTGGTACCTCTCATATAAGCAAAAGTTAGTGCAAAATCAAACAAAATCTAAGTGAATTCAGTCAAGAATGCGTGGCACCTCCCGTACAAGCCAAATTATCAAAATACTGCAGTATAGGGTATATTACTTATATTTTGCCAGGCCAAACGTAAAACACTTACTAGTTTAGCTTAATTTTATAAATTTCACACCTTCAAATAAACTTTCCGTCAAGACAAAGCCAAATTCTTTTCACTACCAACAAAATGGCAGCCAATTAACATTCAGTCTGTGCGTTTACTCCAAGTTCTTAGAAGATTTTATCCAAAAAGCTCTCGTTTATGTACTTTTTATGCGTAAGAGAGAGCTTTTCGGGTAAAAACTTGGAGTAAATGAACGCTAATATTATAACATTACTTTTGCTCCTTGCATAAAAATGCTTTCAAAATATTCTTTAGATAACATTGCATCTAGAGTGAGAAAAATGATATACTAAAGACAACAAAAAATTGTAAAATTGTTGCCAATAAAAAATAGTCTCCAGACATTTTTACGTTGAATCAATTGTTTCAACTATTCATTAAATGTTTTAATTTAATTATACGACCCGACTGCTAGCCCATTGATCATTTTCACTATGAAAATAAATGCTTCGAATAGAATGCAGTTCATTCGCCACCTCCAACGCCACCGCTACCGTTTTACATTAATTACCAAGGTTGTTCTCCAACCCATTTGTATTGCATTGAGGGCGGCGTTGATGGTGACATTTGCCCGAATAATTAAGCAAAGGCTTAATGCAATATTGAACAATTAATTGAACTCAATGACAGCGTTGTTGAACTCTGGCTGATTGTGGCTGACTGCTGGGCTAAACGTAATTAATTATTCAATTGAACTAATTTAAGCGTACAAGTTTCTAAGAAGAAAAATCGTGCAAAATTTTATGGTGGGATATCGAATGGGTCAGAAGAAAACATCGTATTTGTATTGTGATTAGTAAATATATAATATGTGGAGGCGGATTTTGCTTCGTGCAATTAATTTCAATTCATTGAGTTGAAATGGCAGCCACAAAATATTTTAAGAAATTTTCCACAGGTTTCGGCCAACAAAAAAAAAAAAAAAACAAGTCACTCAATGGTGACATTAACCTTATTGTAGTGAAAAACAAAACGTTGCCCCTAAATACGCAAATTAAATGTCGTAAAAATGGAAATAATATTTATTTATATTATGTCTTTCTGTGCATGAGCCTATTTGAGTCAATATCATATTATTGATTTGTAAACTTTGGCCATTAACCCATGTGTTGTACGTTTGATAAACAGTTCATTTGATTGAGTAAAATGTTTTGCGAGAAATTTGCATAATTTGGGAATTGAATATTCTCCAACATTCTTTGATATTCTCATTAATTTGATTAATTACATACAAAAAAAGAAAGAAGAAAATAAATTTTGATAAATTTTCCAATTATAAAACTGTGGAATAGTACAAGAGTAGAAATACGAGGGGTACTATTTGTATTTCAAGAACTGGTAACACTAATGTTAATAGTTAAAATCTAGCAACTCCATAGTAAAGTTTGACATTTTCTAGCATAAACGTACTCCCAACGTTTTGATGTACAAGTGATATTTGTTTTGTTTACAGTGAGTTAAGAAAATCAATTTGGCCAAAAAATGGAAATTTCAAGAGAGGGTTTTCGTTGGATTATTTCTCACAACTTTCGACGTGGATTATCTCAACAAAAAAGTGTCGATGAACTCAGTTCTTTATATGGCGATGAAGCACCATTAAAAACCACAGCATGTCGTTGGAAAAGTGAATTTAATCGTGGTCGTAGTTCGGTCGCCGACCAATTCCGTGAAGGTCGTCCAAAATCGGTTCTTGTGCTACAAAACATCGATGCAGTGCATGAACTGATAATGCAAGATCGTCATGTGACATATTGTGAGATAGAAGCATCCTTCCATATTAGTTCCACTTCAATACATTCGATTTTGCATGAACACTTAGTTGTAAAAAAAAATTTGTTCTCGCTGGATACCTCATAATTTATCAACCTTTAAAAAAAAAGACTCGCCAAGTTGATTTTCTTAACTCACTGTAAACAAAACAAATAGCACTTGTACATCAAAACGTTCTGAGTACGTTAATGCAAATAAATGTCAAACTTAATTATGGTGCTGCCAGACTTTAGCTATTGACATAAGTGTTGCCAGTTTCCGAAATATAAATAGTTCCCTACGCAATGTGATAAATAGGAAATGTATTAGAAGCAGACCTTGAAAGTTAAGTCGGACACTCAGCTTAAAAAGATTTTATAAAAGACTTTTAATTTTCTTTTAAAATTTTTTCAAAAAGCATTTTGCAAAAGTTTTTAATAAATAATATTGAATAAAAAAATACCTTGAAAAAAGACACAGTGACTGAAGTGTAAGAAACTGCATACTACTTTTAAAACAAAGATTTTAAAAACTTTTTGAAAAAACTATTACATATATAAAACTAATTATAAAAAAGTTATTAAAAACTTAAAAAAAAATGTATATTTTATTACATAAATGTTATTATTGTAAAAAAAAAATTTTGTAAAGTTTTTATGAAAAATTTTCAAAAATACTTTTTATGAAACTGCTACCGATCGAGAGAACTCAAATGCAAAATATGTTCTCACAGTAGTATCTCTCTCTAGCATTCGAAAAGATTCCCCAAGATACTTCAATTTTGAGATGGTTTCAGGCCTCTAAATTTTCGGAATTCGTTGAAGGTACTTGAGGAAACTGTGTAGTAAGCCGCTGTTGGTCAACCAACAAAGAAACCGGGTTGGATCAAAGATTTTGAGTTTCGATTTCGTTGATAGTACGAACGATTTCCAAGCACAACGAAGTTGCATGAAATGTTATATTTTACACTCAGGGTATATTCATTTTGCTCTTCCGTTTGTAACGCAGAAAACGAGGCGCGGCAGATATAGAAAAGAATATATATTCTTGATTAGCGTCACCTCCTGAGTCGATATAGCCATACATAAATACAAGAAATGGTTATCGCAAGCACTGAACAAAAACTAGGTAAATTCGGAAAAGTTTCAAAATGCTATGCAAGCTCCGAGCAAAACTGGGTGAACTCGGACAAGAGGACGTAGTGACTGCTATATAAGCAAAATGTTCAAAATACTGTAGTGTAGGGTATCTAATTTTTGGTTAGGCCAAATGTAACACCCCTAATAGTTTTTTCATTTTTCATTTTGTACTTGATCTTTCGAATGTGTTAGGACTCAAAATCTTTCTCTAAAGAGTTAGAACATATATTTTTATAAAATTAATTCATTGAGTCGCACAAACTCTTGAATTTATTGGCAGCTTAAAGTTCCAAGTTAAAAGCTAACAGCCGAAAATATTTTCCTCAGACTCTTTCTATGTAATTCTTTATTAGAACTCAATAATGAGATCTAACATCCCGTTGTTGCAAAAGTCGCAAAATCGTTGTAAGTAGACTTTGTTGGCAAGAAAGTCTCAAAATAATTTGTTTTTAATGAAAAGTGACACATTTTTGTGGTCTCCTTCAGCGTCAATTAAAAAGTTCATGAAAAAATGCAAAGTTTTTTTTTTAATTTTCAGAGAAAGCTCAAGGACATTCGGTTGTTAGTTTTTTGGTGCATGGTATGAAATATTAAGATTTAATTACATTTTTTTGTTATCTGTTGCCATTCATTCCTTCAAGGCATCCATCCAGACATCATGTCAAAACATCGTGAATAAACTTTGTAAAGAATTTGAAGTTGAATAAACGTTTTAGCTGAAAAATACGCGACATTTGGCCATTAATCTTTGTTAACAGCGCAAAAGGATAAAGAGCATAATGGCAACCACAATGATGTTAATATAAAAAACAAATACAAAATACATTTCAAATGTACAAAAGAGAGATTTGAAATGAAAAGATAAAGTACAGTTGCAAATGTTAAAATCACCATAAACATAACAGTTGAGATATAAGTAGCTACTTAGGTAACTGTGGAAATATCATTTAAAAAAAATTTTAAATTGCAGTTATTAAATTTCAATAGTTTGATATCATATAAAAGCCCAAATAAAATGTCTGAAATTGTGAAAATTAAATGCACCGCCTAATTAAATAAAAATCGATGTGAATCGAACGCAATAAAAATAATAAAATATTACAGAATTAATTTAAAAATTAAATGCTAACAGAAAGTGTCAAAAAATATAATGAAAGTCAATATTGAACAATATCGATAAAAATTAAGATAGCAGAAGAAACTGACCTAAATTTCATTTATGTGTTGAAAATTATACTCAAAGAGGTTGTTGAATCATATAAATTGCGGAAATGTGTGGTACTTTAATTTTGAGTAAAACGCAAACAGTTCGTAATTTTTCCAAATATTTTATTTCGTTCGATAGGTCACACAATAGGATTATGTCTGAAAAATTATTTCGCGGATGTGTTCACCGCGAGTATTTCGTTGTTATCTCACCCTTTTTGCCATATTTTCGATGACATTTTGCAGTATGGCCTCCGGAATGGCCCGAATCACCAATGTATATTACCTTTCAAGTCTGGAATCATCAAGACTTTATCCTTGGTGTAACGGCGTCAAATCGTATGATCTGGGTGGCCAATTCACATCAACGCGACGAAAAATTACACGGTTCGGGAATTTGCGACGCAAAAAGTCCGAATTGAGGCAAGTTGTGTGTGGTGTAGTGCCGTCCTGTTGAAACGACGTATCGTCCAGACCCTGCGTTTCAATATCCGATACAAAATAATCCTGCAACAATAATGTGGTACCGCTCAGAGTTGACATTTTCTGTGTTTCCATCTTCATCTTCGAAAAAAAAGAGGGCCGACCCATATACCGCACCAAACTGTGACTTATGGTGGATCCATTGGCTTCCCCACTACCACTTGTCGATTTTCCGATCCCCAGATACGGCAGTTTTGCATGTTAACAAAGCCATCGAAGTAGAGTCTCGTCCGAAAAGATATTTTCTTTTTTAATTTTGGATTGTTTGGAATTCACTTAGAATTTGAGAAATGTTTTAACTGTCAATGTTGCGTTTCTGATTCTTCTGAAGCTCCACTTTGGCAAAAAAAAAGAAGTTCTTGCACATAACTTTTTTTTCTTTACAGAAAAGATGCCCAAATTTGCATGAAAATAAAGATTATATTTTTCCAAAAACTCAAGCGTTGAAAAATTATAATTTTTTTTTTTGTGGTACAAATAACATACGTTTCTAAAAATCGATTCCCTAAGATTTTCAACTTTGCGGTCGGAAAAGCAAGTCATCTTACAAAAAAATGTATTAGGCAAAAATGCTTGGAATCGTTCAAGGAATACATGCAAGCTTTACATAATTTCTTGAAACAATTAATTATTCTTAACAAATTTGTCAAAAAAAAAAAAAAATTTTAAAGTTTCAAAAACTCTGAAAATTTTCACACGCATTCTTTTTGACGATCCTGAGGATTTTTTGCCTTATTTTCTTTTTTCGTAAGATGCCTTGCATTTGCTTAAAAGTTCTTATTTCTTACTTTCGAGTCTGTGCCGGGATGGATCCAAATTTCGACCCTATCTATTATACATACCTACTTACAAAAAAACTAAATTGTTTGATATTACATAATATAATTTTATAATATGTATATTTGTATAATAAGTAGTTATAACATTTATTGTGACATATGGGGTTTTAACATTCATCGATTTTATATTTTAATGTATGTATGTATGTATGTAATATATCATATATTAAAAATATATATGTATAAGTATCATACATGATTTATATGTTGTTTTTTTTTTTTTAATTTCCCAGTAAATTTCACTGTTGAAAATTCCTCTTGATATCAGTTAAGTTGCTAATAAGAATAGATTTCAATTTTTATCTCTTCTATAAATATAAATAATGATGTTTCAACAGAAAACCAACATTTTCCACTGAACACAAGGTCCTGCAGCGTTTGCGTAGCTTCATTACTAAGACTTAATTGCTTCAATGGTATTGCCTGTAATTTGAAGACTTTTTGCAAGCAATTGGCATTGAAAGTTTATTATTCGACACAAAGCCACTGACACTAACCACAAAATCAATCAATTAATGGCGATTAACAACCAGTGAGGTCAATCAGTGCGAATGTGCAAGCTTATTCGGTCAAACAGCAGCGTCAGTTTAATGACTCTGAATTAAAGTGTTAAGTGCTATGTGCCAAACACACACTTGATACTTGTGATGTGTTGCTAACATAAAAATTCTATCGTTATATTACGAATATTTAAGTATATACGAATTTTTTGATAGAGCGCTTTCGAAGAAAAAGAAAAAAAAAAAAAAACTGATAATAAAAAACAAACCCTTGAAAGCCAAGCTGCCAAGTCAGTTGACAAATTATCCTTGACGAAATGCAGAGTAACATTAACGCCATAAAAAGAGAAATTCGTTAAAATCACCTGCGACAAAACACTCAGCGTATGTTATGCACTGTAGAGCAAACCCGAAGACTGAAGCATAAGGCAAAGAAAATGATTTCTTCCGCAGAAAATTAACTTCCGTTTTGATGGAACTACATACTCTGGAAAAAATCCAGCTTGCGCTTTTCTGCTGGCATCAATTTCTCTCATACCTATGAAGTAGATTGTTCCCACAAACTAGGTTGACAATTTTCTTGATGGCCCATTCCGGTACAGGAAAAAAATGATATTATACATGTGTGGCAAAAGTAATAGTCCATAATATATGGTCTATGATCTGTCTATGGATAATAATATATGGTTAATGTGTCTGTTTTGGTTAATAATATACGGTCTATAGTCCGTAATCTTTGGATCATGATGTGTCTTTTATGAACTGTGGTTCATAATCTTTGGTCTATTGTGTTTTTTGGTTCAAAATCAATGATCTATGATCTGTTTTTTGTGGTCTATGGTCAATAATATGTATATGGTATTTGGTATATGATGTATCTTTTATGAACTATGGTTTATAATCTTTGCTCAATGATCTGTCTTTTGTGGTTTTTGGTCCATAATCAATGGTCTATGATCTGTCCTTTATGGTCGATAAATTTGAATTCTTGTGGAGAATACTGTCCCAGAAACTAATATAAGACTAGTTTTTTCACCAAAACTCTGTTGATGTAAATTTCTTCTACTTGTCATAATCTTTCGGTACAGCCGTTTTGTCAAAAAAACGAAAACAACTGAGAAGATTAAAAAAATTTAAAGCAGGCAACCGTAGTTGATTTGGTTTTTGAGTTATACTTACTTAAAAGCGTAACAAAACAGAGGTTTTTGCTATTTTTGAAGAGATATGAAAAGACAATATAAATTTCAACCATAAAACCTGGTATGGTAGTTAAAAGAACCAGTCAAGACACAATTTAAACTGAGAAAATCGAAAATTCCGAACATACATGAAAATTCGTGATATTTGCAGGATATTTTTGAATCCGGGACGAGAAGGCAATATTTAAGACTGTCCCGCAAAGTCCTGAACGGCTAGATTTATATGAAAGGCTATATATCCCGGAAATTTAATGTTTATAACGTCTCTGGCACCATAAGGCTTCAAAACACTTTTCCATTCATAAACATTTTCCAGTTCAAGTAATTCGGGTTCATTTCTAGGTTGCCTGTGGATGGCCGTATTTTCTGCAACATTGGCAGTTTCATGCAATTTATCTTAAACATTTTTTGAAAAAAATTTCATGGACCAACATTCCAACATTTTGTCAACTAGTTTATATGAACGCATTTTGCTTTATTGTTTTGGCAAGTAGTTCAGCTGGTTATCTGTGGTAGTTAAGAAGTTCCCGTATAATTTATTACCCATCGTCTTCAAGAGTTATTTAAATTGTTGGAAGATCTTTGGTAACTGAAGATTCTTTGTCAGGGAATTCGGGGCCAGACCTTTTTGTAAGTGGCGATTGTTTTATTTTTGAGGGAAGTGTAAATCTGTATGGTTTTCGGCCTGTGGTGTCTTGTCTTTTTCTAGAATTCATTGCTAACCTATGTTTTCTTCTAGATATAAAGCTGAGTATGGTCTCATTTAATAGGGGAAGGTAACCGGTTGTGGGCCGGGTTTCGTTTTTTGCCTGTAACTTGCATTCAAGTATACATTTTTCTGACATATGGGTACCAATGGAAATCTAGAGGCAGTTGGTAACCAAAAAGAAACAATTTTTTTTTTATAATTTTTTAACAAAAAATTTTTTTTAACAAATTTTGTAAAGAGTTTTTTTTGGACAGAACAAATTTTATAACCGGTTGTGGGCCACCCTGAAAAATCTACTTCAAATGCAAAATTATGAAAAAAAAAAACCAGTAAAGAAATATGTATTATCAAAATTTATTTATCAATGAAGCCTCTAGTGGCGAAAAAACATCAAGAAAATGTGACTTTTTCAAATTATTAATCATCCTCATCGGATTCGCAATTTGGCTTTCGGCCGCGATTTGATGATTTTTTGGGTGAAACGGCTTGCAAGGGGCCAAGTTCATCCAAAAGACAGCTAACAGAAGTCGATTTATTTATTTTATGGTAACCCACAACCGATTACAAAAGGTGGCCCACAACCGGTGACGGCCCACAGCCGGTTACCTTTCCCTACATATAGAGAAAGGTTTTTCTTATTTTTCTTAAATTTTTCCCAACTCATAGCAGAACATGCAAAATTGAGTACACTGTACGTTCAAACAACCTGAAAAAACAAGAATTTCTTTAAGAGCTCTGGTTACATTTGAAGTCTTTCTATGTAAACTCTTTAAGTCTGCTACTTTTCTCTACGTTTGTCAAACTACAAAAATCTGATGTAACTGCTGTCACTCTTTCTCGCTAAAGAAGTGGTAACACTGTCGCCATACTGCATGCACAATCATAGCAAACAACGTTCGTATGTGATGTTCTGCATTAATTTCGTATTTATATTCCTGTGTGTCCTGAGATGCTGTCGTTTGAGTTGTCTGGTATGGGATTTTCCATTCATTTACTTATCGTAAAATGCCTCAAGATAGGTATGTACCTACTCACTTACTTTTAGCTTAAGAAACTTATATTCATTTTCATCATTCTTGCATAATACACACCACAAAATGTGTCAGTTGGGAATAGAATTCTAATTTAAATTGTTTGCAGATTTTGTTTCTTAAATATTTTGAGAAAGTTTTTTGTATTTTTTGCTAAAATTCACAGATGTGTTAAAGTTGATTTACTTTTTTGTTACGTAAAATTTTGAGCTCCTTTAATATTCGTAAGGTTGTATTGCTATGCTGCACATACATATGTGGGTACATTCAAACTCGTTTCGGGGAATTATCCTTGGCTTATCTCTTTTGTAGTGTCACAATATTTGCGTAATGTCTGAAGCTGCTCAATTCACTTTGCAGTCGCTTTATTCTTATTTATTCCATTTTATTCTATTTTGATTTAAATCTTCTCTAAACTGTGATAATTAAGAGAAAATCAATATGCTCTTTAGATTTGTAGTTGTTTTTTTACCAAATCTGAGTAGTCGCGCTTAAGGGCACATCATGTGCATTTAAATGACAAGTTTAGAGAAAATCGACGTTGAGTTTCAAAGTGAAATAACTTCACAACAAGTTCATAAGAAAGCATTAGAATTTCTGTAAAATTTTTGTTTTATTTTGAGTAATTGGTTGGTAGAACTCCATTGCAGAATGTTCATCATCAGAATTACGTTGAAATCGAAATCCATTGTGGCGAATAATTTAGGGAAAATTGAAATAGAACTCTTTTAAGTAGAATGCATTGAGTTTAATGTTTTTATTTGTTACAACGTGAGTGGTATTTTAACATGAAAGAACGGAAGTAAAGCTGCTTTCCTTAGAATAATTTTGATTTGAATCACTGGTCGAATTCGCATTAATTGTTATAAGTTTTAGTTGAGTAACCGCAAAAAGGCTAAGAGGACTCACCCTGGAGCAAAATGAAGCCAATAAACAGTGAAGATTTCTAAAGAACCCCTTACAGAATATATTAAGTTCAATTGTTTTCTTTATAGAATCTGATTGAAGCCCAGGCAAATAAGGATTTTTCTTCGAATTCCAAGAGTTATCTTTACTTATTTATGCAAGATCAATAAAACGAGTAAAGTCCATTACGAAATTGTATGCACATAAAAAGTTATTTAAGGTAAAAGGACGTGAAAATCATTGCATTGAAATACATTACTCTACAGTGAAAAGTTTTCCCACTGGATGTCCAGAAAGCATGAAATTTTTTGATTCAAAAAACGGTTTTTTTTTCTATAACTCAAGATGCAAGTGTTTTAGACCACAATAAGTGTGAAATATCTGTATTGCTATAGTTTTGTTTTCAAATAATTATTCAAAGGCTAAATGTTTGCCCGCTAGATGGCGCCATTTATTAAAAACCATAGCATATAATGGTAAAACGACCATTTTGTAACTTACTTAGTTCTAAAATATACTAAAGATTTTGATAAGAGAATTAAGAGGAAGTCTAGAGCTTTCAAATTTAATCCTACGAACTAAAATCGGTCGAAATTTATAGTGAAATACTGTAAGCACTGTATACTACAACTCGTTAAAGATAAATAATGCAACTTTCAAGGCCAAGAACGTCGAAATGGCATCTTGAGTTATAATAAAAAAAAACCGTTTTTTGAATCAAAAAATTTCAACTGCTTTCAGGACTACCAAAGGGCAAACTTTTCACTGTAAAGCAATGAGAAAAAAACTCAAAATGTAGAAAAATCACTCCTTTCAAAGGTTTGAGCTGAATTGCTACCAATAATTTCGTGGTTTTTGAGATTTGTCAAAAAAAAAAAAAAAAAATTTTTTCTGTACAGTTAGCGATTAATAACGTGTTAACATATCTAAAAACAAGGCGTGGAACATCTCTGATTATATTCATATTTCGACCAGCTTATTACACCCATGATCGGCACTTTCTTAATTTTTTTAAAATGGCATGTGTAGTTTGGGAGACCTATAGTAACGTGTTTAATTGTCTAATCGTGGAAAGCTATTATTTGATTTCACTCATTAATTGACCAGTGTATCACGCCCATCACTTACCTACCAAATTTCATCACAATATTTTGTATAATTTGAAAGATAAAGCAGGATGCAAAGCAAAATGTGTGACGCAACCTTGAAATTTTATCCCAAGCGCGGCCAAAAAGATTTATAAAAACGGTATGTAAATCGACTGTGTAGTTTCCAAGATCATAAGCCATATACGGAGACTATTTCATTCATTTGTCTAAAAATATTATTTTGTTCTATGAGAATTTGCACAGTTTTTGTTAAAAGTAATTTGATGCACTCATTACTAGATTTTTTTTTTTCAATTTACATTTGAGGCGTGGCGTGCTATAACGCCCAAAGTTGACTTAGAGCGTTTTTGCGCACATTGCTTTTTTGAAAAGTTTGGGTCCTCAAATATAGTTTATGTGTACTTAGTTTCTAATTTCAACTCCGATGGCAAAATGTGGTAGAGCAATATGTGACTGCCGTACACTTTCCGGAATTAAGTTTCCAGAAAGTCTATTTTCCGGAATGACCAACATTCCGAAAACTTTTTTCCGGAATCCATTTTCCGGAATTTCTTTTTCCGGAACATAGATCAAGTTAATTACATACTGATTTTTCAAAGGTGTTTTGTGATATTTTTGTACGATCGTGTGCCCACAACATTGCCCTGCGACATTGTACAATTTCGTTATTCTGTGCTTGAAATAAAAAGTTTCGCGTACATTTGAATTGGTTTGCATAATTTGTTACACTGTAAAAGACAATCACTTTTTTTCCGGAAAGAAGTCCTTAAGGAAAAAGGCATTCTGGAAAACGGATTCCGGAAAAAAGTTTTCGGGTTTTTAGACATTCCGGAAAAGAGACCTTCCGGAGATCAGATTCCGGAAAGTGGGCAGGAACCGCAATATGTATATGGGGAAATCACAGCAAGTACTTATGACTTTTTTGAAAACAACAAGTTATTT
Organism: Calliopum simillimum; assembly: GCA_951812925.1. Taxonomy (NCBI): domain Eukaryota; kingdom Metazoa; phylum Arthropoda; class Insecta; order Diptera; family Lauxaniidae; genus Calliopum; species Calliopum simillimum. The sequence goes on from OX638371.1 coordinate 65,127,548, forward strand.
GTCAAGGATGTGCCACCCTATTTTGGCCCGCGAATTATCAATTTTAAATATATTAGAAGTATTTTTCAGCCTGCGAAACTGACTTTTTTCGACCGCCTCCACCAATATCTTCAAAAATAATTTTTCGAGAATGATGCACTGAATTTAGGGAATAAGACACATCATCTTACATCTAAGCACCCATGTTTAAGATCCTGAATGCCCCAAACAATTTGCTGAACTGCCTCAAGAGAAATAACTCAATAACGAAAGCAGTTTTTATCAATTCACACTCAAAATTTGTGGATTTTGCTCGAATTTTGCTATTGTTCATATTTGTGGCGGGGGGGTGAATTTTTTTACATATTAATTGCCCTTAATCCAATGATCACGCAAGGTTTGAGACTGTTTTGTGCCTCTGGGTTGTTGTGCCTCTCAAAATACCATTTTTTAGACGCAATTTCGCATGAAAAATCGCCATTTGAGCATCTTCTCAAGTGTGTTACTACCAAACCAGAGGTGGCACAACCTTCTACTTGGCTAGACCTTTTAGTCATAACATTAAGAAAGAATATTTCATGGGAAATATTGCGAAAAATCATCGCCTCTAGAGCAGCATGATAGAAACCGAAAATTACCAGATTTCGGGTAAAAGCGGGTATTTAGCGTTCTACCGGAGGTACATCAACAGGATGCGGTTTTTCTTACGTCCAATCACCCATGTTAAAGATTCTGAAAGCCCCAAATAATTCGCTGAACCACCTCAATAGTAATAGCCCAATAACAGATGCGGTTTTTTCAAGTCACACTCAAAATTTGTAAATTTTGCTCAAATTTCGGCAAAAAGATTAAAAAATAAAGCCTCCAGGCGGTAGCTCTCACATGTTTTTGTATTTGCCATCATTCATTAAGTGTCCCAGCCATGTAAGAATGGATGGGAAATGCAACAGATGCTCACTCGGCGAACCGAGATCTGTTCACATCGGAAGTCACACTTGCTGAGATTTTCCCATATACTGTTTATAGAGTTGCATGCAAAAAGGGCGTAGTGCGACTTGGGGCGTTATTGCATAAATCAGTTCGCGGTCGAAAAAATGGTTTTTACTCAAAAGTTGCCTGACGATAAAATTGTTTAAGGCAAGAAATGCTTAGAATTGTCCAAAGAATACGTGTGAGCTTTTTTAGATGTTGTGGTTTTTATAAAATTTTAAAATGTTCCAAAAAATTCTGAAAAAATGCAAACGTGTTCCTTGGACAATTTTAAGCATTTTTTGCCGAGCACAGTTTTTTCGTAAGACACATTGCTCTTGGGTAAAAATACAAATATTTACAAGGTGCAAATTCAGATGCAAATGTATGCCTGCATATTATAAAATTAAAATTTTTAAGAAATTAAGAAAAACGCACATTTGTAAATAATTGAGGTTAAAGTATTTTTATTCTATTCATTAAAAAAAAATAATTAAAATTGGAGCAGTTTTGCAGTTTTGGAACATTACTCCAGTCATAGTCAAATGGTTTTATGCAATAACGCCCTATAATTTAAATTTTCCTTCTTCGATAACTCTGTCAATATGCATAAGTTTTATGTACTAGCGGTAATTGTTTACTCATTTTGTTAATGTTAATTGAATAAATTTTATTTCAGTGGCTTAAATAAAAGTTTGTTTTTTATACAGCATTAAGGAACTTTAAATTGAAATGCCATTCTTCGATTTAGGGCGTTTATCTTCAAGGTTACTTGTAATTACACAAAGTACAAGAGAAAATCTGTCTGGCATAATTGAAATTTTCATTTTGCCCTCAAACATTTAATTAAATGAAAATTTACATCATATAATTAGGATTTATGTTTTATGGTTTTTATGTATAAGCCCAATATTTGCTCTTCATCCTTTATTCAAAAAGTCTTAAAAGATTCAATATCGACAGAGATAATCATTTAACCTTCTTCAAGTTGTCATCTTTGTCACCATAAAATCATGATAAAACATTTAATTACGATGAAAAGGATAAAGCAAGAAAGGTGAAAACAACTTTTTAATTATTTTAAGGACTTATTTAAGTGGAGATAAATCCAATAGTGATAAAAGGTTGAGCCTAAAAAAGCGACAAGACTCTAAAATATCTATCGATAGAGATGTTAATAATATGGTCGAATAATTCTCATACTACGAAATTTGAAAATGAAAATTTTTAATAGTATCCGTCTAACATACAGGTCATTTGAATGCTAGAACAATTTATGTGATTTAATTGGCAAGAATGAAATTTCACCATTTAATATTTTTTGACCAAAGAATGGATTTGTAGGTTTAAGGACCAGCAATTGCATTTATCTGTTTCCGCGTATCTGCTTTCATTTTCGAGATACAGAGTAGAAGTTTTCATTTGTAAAATTCCTAGTATTCGTACATTTGTGTCAAAATCTATAACGGTATTCACGAAGTAGGGCAGCTAGTGTGGCAAAAGGGTAAAATAGCAAATCTGCTCTAAACAACAACAAAATACATTTAAGAAATTTAGCTACAATTAAGCTATTTTGCTACACAAAACCCTAAAGTAAATATGAATAGCTTTTCTGCTACAGTAAGATGTGTCAGAATTATGTTGACATTTGTGTTTAAATAAAATTCAATTTTGTTTTTTCGCAAAATTAAAATCAAATGGACCAGAAAAAGGAAAAGCGTAAAGCTGAAAAGCTACTAAAATTCTGTTGGACAGCTATTGGACTTTTTTCATTCATCCGTGGTACGTATTTTCATAAATTTTGATTCATAAATTTTGACTCAAAAATTTTTTATTTTTCAAAAGTAAACAAAAACCAGCTGATTTCGTAGCTCTTTAGCACTGATGCTACACAGTCGTTCACTAACTTGGCTTCCACCATGCTCTTTAGCTCATCTGCCCTGCCAGCTGCCCCACTTTGTGAATACCACTTATGTATGTTATGTACAAAAAATCAAATAACACTGTGGAACAAAATTTGGTCAACAAAAGTTTACTCGGATCTGACGCTGCGGGGTGAAAATATAGGCCAAAAAAAAAATACCATTTGGCTTAGTTTGTTCAAATTGGCTCTAGTTTTCGAGAAAAGGCCGTTTGAATTTTGCACCTTGAACTATGTGGTTTTTTCGATATATCTCGTAAGTTAACTGAGTTTTTTAGCATTTGATGGTGGGGTTTTGTTTGTCTCGTCCATATCTACACTTTCATTACCAAATTAGTGCTTTTGGATGCTTTTTCTGGCAAGTTAGAGCACAAAATTCCCAAAAAAGTGATATTTTTCGCCTTTTATGACCTTCGGCTTAATAGAAATAACCCTAGTGGTAGATTTATGCTTTTTAACCTATAGGCGAGATTCATACGAAAACTTTGATATAATAAATGTTTGATATGGGCAAAAATTTCTCAAATGAGCCACCTATGAAATTAAACGTAAAAAAGGCTTTAACAAAATGATGTTTTATAACAACTAGTAAAGATTTTGGAAAAATGTTTTTTTTAAAAGATATTTAGCATAGGTCGGGGAATAAAATGGTGTTTTTTTGATTTGTAAAAAAATGTTTCATTTATTATTGAAAATCCCTATTTCAAATAGGTACATAAAAATAAAGCAACTTCTTCGTCTCTGAGAAAACTATAAAAAATAGGTAAGCACTCTCCACTTGTCAAGATACTATGTTCCAGAAAAAAAATTGGGAAAATCGATATTGGTTCAAAAGTTATTAACAATATAGTGATGTCGTGCAAGTCTTTTTTCTGCATTAGAGAAAAACAACGCATCTTACGAAAAAAGTGTACATGGCATAAAATGCTAAGAATTATCTTAGCAATATGTGTGAATTTTTTCAGAATTTTTTGAGACATTTTATAATTTTTCAAAAGGTCCGAAAAAAAAAAATTTGATATGTGCCAAAATAACTCACACGTATTCCTTAGGTAATTTTAAGCATTTTATGCCATGTACACTTTTTTCGTAGGATGCCTTGTTTTCCTCTAATGCTGAAAAAAGACTTGCACGACATCTCTATATTGTTAATAACTTTTGAACCAATATCGATTTTCCCAATTTTTTTCTTCTGAAATATAGTTTCTTGACAAGTTGAGAGTGCTTACCTATTTTTTATAGTTTTCTCAGAGACGAAGAAGTTGCTTTATTTTTATGTACCTATTTGAAATAGGGATTTTCAATAATAAATGAAACATTTTTTTACAAATCAAAAACACCATTTTATTCCCCGACCTATGCTAAGTATCTTTTAAAAAAAACATTTTTCCAAAATCTTTACCAGTTGTTATAAAACATCATTTTGTTAAAGCCTTTTTTACGTTTAATTTCATAGGTGGCTCATTTGAGAAATTTTTGCCCATATCAAACATTTATTATATCAAAGTGTTCGTATGAATCTCGGCTATAGGTTAAAAAGCATAAATCTACCACTAGGGTTATTTCTATTAAGCCGAAGGTCATAAAAGGCGAAAAATATCACTTTTTTGGGAATTTTGTGCTCTAACTTGCCAGAAAAAGCATCCAAAAGCACTAATTTGGTAATGAAAGTGTAGATATGGACGAGACAAACAAAACCCCACCATCAAATGCTATAAAACTCAGTTAACTTACGAGATATATCGAAAAAACCACATAGTTCAAGGTGCAAAATTCAAACGGCCTTTTCTCGAAAACTAGAGCCAATTTGAACAAACTAAGCCAAATGGTCTTTTTTTTTGGCCTGTATTTTCACCCCGCAGCATCAGATCCGAGTAAACTTTTGTTGACCAAATTTTGTTCCACAGTGCAATGCTTTCAAAATCTATTAATAATATATGAATACAACAGCTGTTCATTTTTGTTTCATTTCAAATCGAAACAATAAATTTCAATATTTGTACCCAATCACCAACCGTTAAAGCAATAAAATTAAACCAAAATAAAAAGTCAATTTTATTGTTGCATACTTTTTAGTGACCCACCACCATGCGCGCTTCATTGAAGTTGTGGCATTTATATCAATATTTATTATGGGTTTGCCTGAAACAAAAAGCAAATAATTTTGTACTAAATATCATTTAATGTACATACTTACTTATATACATATATGCATACATACATAGCACCTATACATATATTTTTTAGCTTTATTACAATGGGTAATTTTGTGCGCCCGCTTTTATTTTTAGAATACTCACAGCTTGAATCGCAATCAAGACCCGGAAGCGGCTACCATGAATGGTATGTTGAAATTCGGTTGGATCAAGGGTGTACTCATACGATGTCTACTCAATATTTGGGGTGTTATGCTGTTCTTGCGCCTCAGTTGGGTGGTTGGTCAGGCTGGTATCCTAGAGGGATTTGTATTAATTTTAACAACAACCGTTGTCACCAGCATAACATCGTTGTCGATGTCGGCGATTAGCACAAATGGTGTAATAAAAGGAGGTAGGTAACAAAAATAAATAAAAATGTCTGTATATTTATGTATATAAATTGTAGTATATATTGCAATTTTGACATCATAGTGAGTATACAAAAATAATATTTATAATTGAAATTGAAAAAGGAAAATATCATTAAAATAAAAACGAAATTGCTTTGCAGTCCTGAAAGCATTTAATTATTTTTAATACATACACACACATATCATTAAAATGTTCCTCGATTCAGGAGTGAAATGAATGCTCGAGCAATGCTTGTTCGAAAGTTGTTATAAAAAATATGTCCGACGTTTCACATTTTTATACTTAATTAAAGCAAATTTCTTTATCTGTATATCTCTTTAAGCACTATTAGAGCTTTGGTATACAAGAAAATGAAAATTAAGTTGATATTTGAATAAAAATAAAGTAACCTAAATGTTAATTATACACGAAGAAAAGTAATTTTCATAATTTTTACTCGACTCAAGTAGAAAACAATTAAAGTAATCACAAATTTTAATCATAAATAAACATGTGCATGAACTATTTACAAAAAAAATATAGTGAAATAATCAAGTAATATTTACTCTAAATTGCCTACATTTTCTTATACCTTAAGTAGAACATTCTTTCAGCCAGAAAAAAGTAAAAATATTTATGTTTGGACAGACATTTGCTAAATATAGAAATTTTGCACCTCTCTATCATAAAGGTCAGTAGTGTAGAGGTCTTACAAGTTCACACGGATGAACACGAGTTCGAATCCTAGTGCGGTCAGTTGGTTTTTTTTTATATTTCTATACTGTAAGATTATTCGAAAATTCTGAATTTGATAAAACAGTAAGGTAAAATTTATTTTATTGGTTAGTTGTTACTACATTGATATACCTACTAGTAAAGTTTGCTTGAAATAAAGTAGTAAGAACTATTTTTTTTCTCCGTGTGCATAAACCCTTTTGGCTTCCAAAAGCGCAAGTAAAACCCATGGTATAAAGACTAATAAGCGGCTAACAACAAATTGGCGAAGTAACAGACGGACAGACTCCTCGATATTGAACATCACCTCGGAATTATTGTACGTTACATATAAATTGGATTGGAACCAGCAGCCAATTTTTTTTATTGCAATAATATTCTAAGCCTATTTTGTTTTTCGAAACGTAGAGCATTTTAAAATTGTTTTCGATTGAAATCGGAACATGCCTGGTGATAACAAAGTAACAGGACTGTAATTTAATATTTAAGGAAACTTAAAGAAATCAAAAATTTAATATTTAAGGAAACTTAAAGAAATCAAAAACTTTAATTTCTTCGAAACTTTTAAGTTTTGAAGTTGGAGATAAAAATTTTTGCATGATATTATAGTATATTTGCCCGAAAATAAATGGAACAAACTTTAATTTCAGCGTATTAATGAAAAGCCATATAAATAAACATTGCAATTTACTTTACACTTGTTACTTTTCCTTTCCTCTTACAGGTGGGACATACTATATGATATCACGTTCCTTGGGTCCTGAATTTGGCGGCTCAATTGGACTCATATTCTCGCTAGCAAATGCGGTTGCATGCGCCATGTACGTTGTTGGCTTTTGCGAATCGATGCTGGATCTGATGCGTGCTTTGGATTGGAAAATTATAGATGGCAAAGTACAGGATGTGCGCATTATCGGTTGTATTACCATTGTACTGCTCTTATTTATTGTTGTAGTCGGCATGGAATGGGAGGCAAAGGTTGTTTAAAAAATCCATTCTTCTTTCAGTTTTACATCAATTCAGTTTGTATCCTTTTTGTTCATAGGCACAAATTGTTTTGCTCATAATTCTACTGATTGCTATTGCTGACTTTATGATTGGCAGCATAATTGGGCCAAAAAGTGATAAAGAAATCGCACAAGGATTTATGGGTTACAATAGTAAGTTTATTTATGGTGTTTTATTGTGATTTTTTTGACTTGTTGCTGTTGTTGACAACCGCTTATTCATTTAGCCCTACTTAATTGAATTTTCTTTTTATCCTAAAACTTTCAGTGACAATTTTCAAGCAGAATCTTTTTGCGGATTATCGACGTGTTGAGGGTGTGCAACATGATTTCTTCTCAGTTTTTGCAATTTTCTTCCCTGCAGCTACTGGCATCTTAGCTGGCGCGAATATTTCGGGTGATTTGAAGGTAGGCGCGTCTGTTTGTGTGAATGTGGCACCAGGCACCAGTGGTGCGTGGTTTTGTTTACAAATCAATTAAATGTTGTTGTTTTTCTTTTATTTGTACCACTTAAGGATCCACAAAAATCCATACCAAAGGGTACCCTTTTAGCTGTGCTCATAACGACTGCCACTTATTTGATAATGGTGCTGCAATGTGGCGCCACTGTAGCACGAGATGCTACTGGCAATGCTTCTGGTATTGTTAATGGCTCATGGGAATTTTTGGATTGTTGGCCTGGTTAGTACGTGTAGAGAATATATTTTTTTTTATATTTAGTTAGTTTTTTTAGTACTTTAAACGATTGGAAATGATAAGATATTGTGAGAGTGAAATTTTTTAAATTTGTATTGCTCTGGTTTTGGAAATATATATAAAGACCGTATGGCTTATGTTTTTCCTACGTTTGTATCATAAGTTATTATTTTTTGATATATCAGACATAAATATAATTGATTTAAAATTGATTTTTTTGCTAAATAGAACAAAAGGTGAACAAAACGAGGTGGCAAGGCATATCATTTTCAAAACGTTATCATAATAATTTTTTAGCTCAAGGTCAAATGGCTTAAACAGTTTTAATTTATAGAAGTCAGTTCTTGATCTCTTTTCAATTAAAATCTTGTCTCGAAATTATTTTAAAAAAAGATCAAGGAAGTCTAATGTGTCAGGTGCTCAAATTACTAATATACTTATATCACTTTTAACTTGACGTTTATCATGAATAAAACTTTCAATATTGGTTTGCTAGGCTGGAATCGTTCTTGGATTTTTGAATTCATAAAAGTAGCCCCACAAGAAAAAATTCACAGATATTTTGATCAGACTTGGGGGTTTTGCATTGAATTTTATTTTTCACTAAATTGAATGCTAGTGAAAAAATTTAAATATCAAGAAATTTATTAACCCAGTGTGCCAGACGGTTCATATCTTCGCTTTTTTACCCGTTACGGATCCGTTACTGATCCGTTTGCGGGAGAAATTCCAAAAAAAAAAACGATTCGCTTTTTTTTTGGGAATCTCTCCCGCCAACGGATCAGTAACGGATCCGTAACGGGTAAAAAAGCGAAGATATGAACCGTCTGGCACACTGGGAAGTGTTAGTGAAAATCTTTCACTATTTAGTGATAACAAAAAAAAAAAAAAAAAAAACACAACACAAAATTCTTAAGAAGACGTTAAAAAAAATACCCGTATCTCGTCGTTTTTCTCCAGCACGACAGATTTTTTTTAATCGATTTATGAAGATTTTTAATCCACTTTATATGAAAAAAACAAAAATAACACATTCCTGTGTTAAATCGATGAATTTAACTACATGATCCTTACATCTGAGGTGTATTGTGTGCTTAGTAAACTTATGCACGATATTGCGGGAAATATTTTTGTAGAAAGTGTTAACCCTCTACATCCCACACAAGTGGGTCATTTTTGCGCTTTTCTCAAAAAGTTACAAAAATTACAACTAAACCATGGGAATATTGAGTCAGTATGTACTACAATATAAAATTATTTGCTATAAAATTTCACTACTACAGTAATTACACTTAAAAATTTTAATTTTATCCCGAACCCCAAAAAATCCTTAAATTCAATTAGGACTTCTTACAATCAATTTTTTCCAAATTTCACCCCACAGTAAAACTCTAAATCTATATTTTGGATAAATTTCTTTGCAACAAGATCAAAACAAAATCACACAATGATCATTTTCCTAGAACTCATTAACCCATTATATCTTGTTTTAAGGGTTTATTTGACCCTTTTTTCTAAAAACTGGCCTACAATAGGTTAAAGAATTCTGCCACAATATTTTGCGGAAAATTTCACTAGGAAATACCAAAGTCGAAAATTTCTTAAAACTAAATCTAATAAATATGCAATGTGAAAAGTCCTAATAGATTTTAACGATTTTTTGGGTTTCCGGACAAAACTTCAACTTTTAAGTGTTCAGCAATTAGTAGTGAAATTGTATAGCAAATATTGCTGACTCATTATTCTCCTGTTTTAGGTGTTATTTTGGTACCTTTTTAAGAAAAGGGTAAAAATGGCCCACAAGTGGGGGTTGTACAGGGTTAAAATTTTCTACAAAATTATTCCTCGCAATATCCTGCATAAGTTTCTTCAACGCATGATACACCTCAGATGTCATGATCATATAGTTAAAATCATCGATTTACCACAAGAATGCGGTATTTGTTTATTTTAATGTACAGTGGATCAAAAACTTCTAGAATCGATTAAAAAAAAATCTGACGTACTTGAGAAAAACGACGAGACACGGGTATTTTTTTTAACATCTTTAAGAATTTTTTGGATTTTTTCATGTGTTTTACAATAAGTTTGAAATTGTTGAACAGTGTAATAGTGAAAAGCTCTCCACTATCATTAAATGGATTTTTTGATAATGAAAAAATTTGCGACACCACTAAATTTAGTGGAGAAAATTTATCAATATCACGAATTGCATTAAAAAAAAAAAAAAAAAATGTTCACTATCAAAAAAATTATTTTGGGGTAATGAAAAGCTCACTGAATGCATTACACCCAAGTATGGCTATGATCTTCAAGAAGATTTCACAGAACCGTTTTTTAAGATAATATTAACGCCAATTTTATTATGCTGATACAGCAACATTACTTGTGACACCATTTTGTTGAAACCAAGTGTTTTCTAGATCAATGTCACGAATTTTTGTAAACAAATCCAAACTTCAGTGAAGATGATATTTTGGGCTACTTACTAATTTTTGAAAAAGTACAACCCGATGAACGTTTGTGTTTCCAAGTCGCAGCAAACGTTAAGAGATCTGTTCTGACTTGGAGTAATTCCAAAAGCAACAGATCAGCATCAGACCTTCAGTTAAATTATCAGACATTAGTTCAAGTTAGTTTGTACCTGCATACATGCAAAGAGTAGAACTATTTGTTTGAGAAACTATTGAATTACACAATAGAATATTCCACATACAGTTACGAAAATAAAAGTTTTCTTCGTTCTTTTATAAATTTTTTACGAATTCAATCTGCAATTGATTAAATCAAATGCTTCCAGGTGAATGTGCATATGGACTACAAAACAACTTTCAAGTAATCGAACTCGTTTCGGGATTTGGTCCTTTTATTTATGCTGGCTGCTTTGCTGCCACACTATCGTCTGCATTGGCGAGTTTGGTTTCAGCACCAAAAGTTTTTCAGGTGAGCAAAAAAGCATGTAATCTCTAATCACAGACTAAACTGATTTAAACTGTTTCATCCGCAGGCGCTTTGCAAAGATGAACTTTATCCGAAAATCGTTTGGTTTGCTAAAGGTTTTGGTAAGAACAATGAACCAGTACGTGGTTATGTGTTGACATTTGTTATTGCAGTGGCGTAAGTTGTTGGATTTTTTTTAACGCTGTCGTATTTTTTAACAAAAAATTTCTTTTTCAGTTTTATTTTGATTGGTGAATTGAATTTAATTGCACCGCTGATATCGAACTTTTTCCTCGCTGCGTATATGTTAATAAATTTCAGTACATTTCATGCAAGTTTGGCGAAACCCATTGGATGGCGTCCAACCTTTAAGGTAAGAATAACAACATAGGGTGACAAAAAAAAATTTTTTTCTGCTTCCTTTTTTTTTTTTTGAGTAAATATTGTACTGAATCACTTCAAAACTTATTGAGTACCTTAGGTATAATTTATTTGTTTGAATTAACGCTATCTCTCAAGATATTCTTGATTAAAGTTGTAAAATTGCTCTTTTGTCACGGCCCGCTTGAAAAAAAATAACTAAAAGGTTCGAGGACATCATTTTTAAACGAATATTTTCAAATGTTTGCACTAAATATCGTTTATTTGTGCATAAATCGACCTCGGCTACGCACTTATGTAAAAGCTCATTCAATTTTATGAATATTGGCCCGGAAAACCATACCTCTGCGTCCACTTTTTGTTCGACGTATTTTCGATCGAAATTTTTACCTTGCATTTAATACTTTCTTTATTTTCATACTAAATTTTGAGAATTCTTATAGAGACAATAGTAATGTCATAATGTGATTTGGCTGGTATTCTGTCAGTAATCCATAAAATTGGCATGTTTCAAATTATATCAATAGCAAATTTTTTTTTATCTCTCCAAAAGATTCCCAAAAATTTCACACGTATTTTTTGAACAATTCTAAGCATTTTATGTCTAGTACACTTTTTTGTAATATGCCTTCCTCTTGAGTAAACAAAAGTTTTGCCTGCCATGGGCGTTCAAAAGCCAAAAACTCTCATCTGGCGACCGAATCCCATCTTGAGTCCTACATCATTTTAAAGCTTATTAATTATGCTATAATTTAAAGTATTTTTACAAAAAATTTAAAGGGGATTTTTTTATAAAAAGAACATTTAAAAATGAATGGCACCAGTTACGTAGATATATTCTTTGCTTCCGCCGTTTTCCGATAGGTGGCTGTACCGGCTGAGGCTGGTTGAAATACATAGATGATAATGCCTTTAAAGTGAGTGTGGACAGTGCCTAACGAATTGTCATCGCCGTTTCAGTGACAGTTGTTCTTGTTTTTGTATTATTCACGCTCGAAAATGTCCATTTATGTGCCCAATTCTCGCCATTTGCGGGAAGTTTTACTTTTCTGTTACAATTCGAAAAAAAATGCAGCTGAAGCGCATCGAATGCTCTCAGAAACTTACGCTACCGAACGCAACTGATGCGCCTTAGTCGCGCGCTAAAAGAAAAGCGGCCACAATATCAAGAGCGACATGACAAAGTCATCCTCCAATACGACAATGCTCGGCCTCACGTCGCAAAAGTGGTCAAAAAGTACCTGGAAACGCTGAAATGGAAAGTCTTGCCCCACCCGCCGTATTCCTCAGATGTCGCCCCTTCTGACTTCCACCTATTCCGTTCGATGGCACACGGCCTGGCAGATAAACATTTTCAATCCTTCGAAGAATTGGAAAAATGGATTGCTTCATGGATAGCGTCAAAAGAGGACTCCTTTTTTCGAGCCGGGATCCGAAAATTGCCGGAAAGATGGGAGAAAATTGTCGCTAGCGACGGACAATACTTTGAATAATACATCTGTAAGCACTTTTTCGCAATAAACCTTTTAATTTTGGAAAAAAACCGCGGAAGCAAAGTTGTACACCCAATATTAATTTACAAACTTTGGTGTAAGCTATATATTTTTGAAAAAACAACCTTTTCATGAATATGACGAAAAACACCAACTTCAACGCCATATATATTAACGACAAATGATACTACATAGGACCAAATCCTCCCGGATTATTGTTTTTGCACACCGGAACTACCATATTGCCAAATTTGAGCGAAATCGGAGACAAAAAAATTTTCAGCTGGTACACTTGGCGTGTTTTGCTTCACCTGGTGAAAATAGAAAAAATTCTTCATCACTATCAGAAAGAATTATAAAGAAACAGCTTACAGTTTTTTTACTGTGAGGAAAGTATTTTTATTTAACCAATTTGAAGCTGGCTTTTTAGTAAACAATAAAAATTTTAAATAAATTTCGATGGATGATCCTACAAGCATTTTTGTGATACAAAGTAGTTTTTGTTTTGTGAAAAAGCCTTTTGTTATATTTTAATTTGTTCGTTAGTTCAAAAATAAGTGCATTTGGACCATATGCAAACACATATAATTGATTTCAAGTAAGCTCCACTAAAAAAGTTTTAACAAAGTATAGACCTGTATGTTACGTCCCATACGTGTATAAGATTAAGTTGCGCATTTTTGCGCCCTTTGAGATATTTAAATTTTTTTAAGGCAAACTGACATTTCAAATATGTACGAAAGTGGAGAAAAATTAACAAAGATCTAAATATAAACATACATATGATTTACGATTACTCCCAAAAATATGAAAGTTGGTCTCAAAGGAGTAAGCTGAGGATTTTTTGCAATTTTCGAAGCTCATTAAGAGGTCGCTCATCGCTGTTTTATGTAAAATCACAGCTTGGTACGGTTTTTATTTTATAACGATTTTAAAGATGCTTGGAATGAGTCGTGCGATATATCATATTGTTCTTCCTAAGATACGTTATATAAATAAGTAGTGTCTCAAACTTAGCGCTAACTACATATCTGTGCAAAGATGGCAAATCTAGGTATCGCATCTTTTCGTAATTTTTTAGCAGAGCAAATTTAAATTTGAATTTGATCTGAAAACATCAAAATATCCGTTTTTTAAGTTGTTTTTCGCAGGAACTACAAGTCCTTGAGCAAATATGATTTTGCCAGCTTGTGGATCTCACCGTATTTTCGAAATTTTACTCTACTGTAAAACTCTAAAACTATATTTTGGAAAAAACTTGTTGTCCGAAAGTCGTTATGAAATAACGCATTAAAATTTTCTAGAACATCTTAATCTATTATAAGCTGTTTTTATGGGTTTTCTTGACCCATTTTTTCCAAAAACTTGGTTGTAATGGGTTAAAGTGTTCAACTTAAATATTTTACGACAAATTTCAAAGGGGTGTATTTAAGAAAGAAATGTTTAAAACTTAAGAATAGTGGGTAAAAAATTAAATGACAGTTTTTAATATCTGTTTTTAATAAATATAAAAAAAATTTGCACTACATAACATACAAGTGTTCTACTTTTTTATGCGTAATTAACTAAAAAGAAAAATAATTTATTATAGCCATTAACAGTCTGAATGAATTATTCTCATGTTTAGGTATCAGAATAAATCACTGTACGCCGCAAAAGCATTGTTGCCCTGTGTAAAATGCTTTTCTTGACATAACAATATACATATTATGATTTTGCTCAAATTAGGTACGAAATTTCGGAACAATATTGTTGCTTATGTTTTTACTAGCGTTCATGTTCTTTATGTTTTCCATGGAAATTTCAATTAATTCTCCTTTTGTTTTGATTTGCAGTACTACAACATGTGGCTCAGCCTTGTGGGTGCCATACTCTGTGTTGCTGTGATGTTTCTCATATCGTGGGTTACTGCCCTCATTACATTTGCTGCAGTGTTGGCTCTGTATCTAATAGTTGCATACCGCAAGCCTGATGTCAATTGGGGTACCACAACCCAGGCGCAAACCTACAAAAATGCCTTAATTTCAGTGCAGCAGTTGAATAATGTGGAGGAGCATGTAAAGAACTATAGGCCACAAGTGCGTGCAAATGAAATCATTTCAATTTGGCTTAAATTTCCGCCGTGTTAATTGCAAATTAATTTTCGTAATTCTTTTTTTTTTAAATTCACTATTAGATTTTAGTTTTGTCTGGACTGCCAAATACACGCCCTGTGCTGGTGGATTTCGCGTATATGCTGACGAAGAACTTATCGCTTCTAGTTTGCGGTCATGTGCTGCGCGGTACGAGTACACAACGCTATCGTAATTACTTGCAGGACCGTGCTACAAGTTGGTTTCGTAAGCATCGTGTCAAGGGCTTCTATTCATTGGTGGATGGTGAAAATTTCGAAACCGGATCGCGTGCTCTGATGCAGGTATGTAGAGTGCAAAAATTATACACTCATAAAAATAAATTGATTTGATTTTAATGTAATTTTTGGAGGTAAGAATACAGAATATATAGATACCGGTTCACATTGACTTTGACATTGACATTGACATTGACATTGGACATTGGACATTGGACATTGGACATTGGACATTGGACATTGGACATTGGACATTGGACATTGGACATTGGACATTAGACATTGGACATTGGACATTGGACATTGGACATTGGACATTGGACATTGGACATTGGACATTGGACATTGGACATTGGACATTGGACATTGGACATTGGGCATTGGACATTGGACATTGGACATTGGACATTGGACATTGGACATTGGACATTGGACATTGGACATTGGACATTGGACATTGACATTGGACATTGGACATTGACATTGACATTGACATTGACATTGACATTGACATTGACATTGACATTGACATTGACATTGACATTGACATTGACATTGACATTGACATTGACATTGACATTGACATTGACATTGACATTGACATTGACATTGACATTGACATTGACATTGACATTGACATTGACATTGACATTGACATTGACATTGACATTGACATTGACATTGACATTGATATTGACATTGACATTGACATTGACATTGACATTGACATTGACATTGACATTGACATTGACATTGACATTGACATTGACATTGACATTAACATTGACATTAACATTGACATTGACATTGATATTGACATTGACATTGACATTGACATTGACATTGACATTGACATTGACATTGACATTGACATTGACATTGACATTGACATTGGCATTTAGGGTATTCCTTAAAATGTGTAAATGGAATACAAATTTTACAGTTTTACGAGTTACGAGTTTTTCAAGGGACTTACACGTTTTGTGGAATACCCTTATTGAATTTGAAATTCACACTGACATTTCATATCCTTGAAATTTAAACCATGGAAAGTTTCAATTTATAAGAAAATGACTACCGAGGCTTGCGTTATTTCCAAATTAACTATCATCACTCCCAACAAAGTTATTAATTCCATTGTCATCTGAACAGGCCTCTGGTGTTGGAAAACTAAAACCCAATATCATACTTATGGGTTATAAAGCCGACTGGCAATCATGCGATCGTAAGGAGCTGAATCAATATTTCAACATAATGCACAAGGTATCCTTAATACATATTCATATTCATATTTTCAATACATACTTTTACCTGAAACATCATAATGACATTGTGTTTATACTTTGCGATAGGCTTTGGATATGTATTTGGCTGTTGCTATTCTGCGTGTGTCCAATGGCTTGGATTGTTCACAAATACTTGGTGATGAGAGTAACGCACAACGTAATTTATTGGAGGTACCACGTACTTTGCAACCAAATGATAGTTCTGCTGATCTGAATGCTGTAGATCGTAGTACCACAAATGGTTTGAGTGGCAGCATGGATTCTTTAAGTAGAAATATTTCACAAGGTAAGTTAGCCAAGTCTAACGATTAGATGAATTCCTTATTTTAATTAATTTAAGAAGAGTAGGTCTAAGCAACTTAAAAATCGAATGCAATTTTACAATAAAAGAAAAAAGTAATAAATAGTTGAAAAATAAATGGAATGGCATAAATCCGTACCGATTCACACTTGTCGACTTATACATAGTCCTCGATTACTGTGCTCTGGACAATATTTCAAATTGGAAAGTTGCGACAGCATTTGCTAATTTTCTATTGATTTCGGCTATAAAAGATTTGATCTGAATCTTTTCTGCTATCACATTGATTAAAAAACTTGTTTAAGTACATAAGAAAGTGAGAGTGAGAGCTTTATAAAATTTTTCCGAAATTTAGCAACTTTTAGTGAAGAGTACGAAATA
Source organism: Calliopum simillimum (assembly GCA_951812925.1). NCBI lineage: Eukaryota > Metazoa > Arthropoda > Insecta > Diptera > Lauxaniidae > Calliopum > Calliopum simillimum. The sequence continues at coordinate 65,144,536 of OX638371.1, forward strand.
AATAATTGTTGTGAAACCAAAATAAGCATCTCTGTCACTGTCATTCACCACTTTAAATTATTTACGCATGTCTTTCTACAAATCATATCTTCATCTGTCATTAATACAGAGAAAAGTTTTTCCAAGATTATATTTCCAAGAAACATTTCTTTTGTTTCAATTTTCTTATATCAATGTTTTAAAACAACTTGATTAAATAGTAAGCATAATCATATGAAAATCAAATGATTTATCATTCTCACTTATCACTGACATGGCAATCTTAATGTCTCAATGGTGAGAAATTTATAGAAAATTGATTTGCAAATATTGAACGTGGTTTATTATCCTCTTAAGGCAAACTTAAGCGACGTAACACAATTTAACTTATAAATAATAAATACCAATACCATCACCAACAAAGAATGAAATCAAACAACAGTGGTGTCTCTCTTGTAAATAAAAATGATTGACGAACAATGCAGTAACAACAGCATATCACGCATTGACTGTCAATGTTAACGTAAATAATTGGATTGAATCGAATTGAGTTGAATGATTCCAACCACATAAGAGTATGATTCCATGTTTGTGTGGATATCTAGGTGAAAAAGTGGGCGTTAATTAATAGTAGTTTTGATGGTTAATAATGTACTCCATTAATAGCAAATAAAAATGTAGGGAAGTCATTTTCTTTTACTACACTCAGGGACAAAATTATCAGCGTATAAAAAATTCATTATTCTAAAGTAATACCCCACCATTACAAGATATGATGTTCGACATATGTACATTAGAGTGGTCCAAATTTTGTATGGAAAAACCAAAATTGTTAAAAAGTCAAAGTGCGCGCGACTTTTCCGAATCCTTGGATCCTGCTGATTACAAAAAGTGCTTTGGAACCAAAAAAAATTGCGTTTAAATATTCCGTAACGAGCTTGAAGGTACTTCTATAGGAATTTTCGAGTTTTTGAGTACTTTTTTAATTCAAACGCTATATCTTTTTAACCAGATAAGGTATTTGCAAAAATTAAATTGCATTTTTTTAAAAATATTTTGAGCCAAATTTTGCATCAATAATGATAAATCTGCTATTTCTCAATTTTTTTTTAGCAGCACTTTAAACTTAAAAATTTGTTAATTTTTTGAGGTGTTTGCACGTTGAAGAACCGATTTTTTTCTTATTTTGCTCTAGCAATTTTTTTTTGATATTATTTTTTTTTTATGGATTAATTTATCTATCAACCGATTCCAACAACTAAGCTATAAGCTTCACTTTACTTATTAAAAACCGTAAAATATAATCAAATTTGGCCAATAAAAAAAACTTTGAGTTTAAAATTTTCATGGTGAAACAGAAACAACAATCGTCATTTGCGATGTATGTGTTCATGAAAATTCTAAATCCGGTCTCAGAATTGCTCTATCTCATATGGTTTTAGAGATGTCTTTACCTAAAAATGCAAAAAACACCGTTTTTGCTATTTTTGAAGCTGTTATATCACAACATGGTAACTTTCAGCCTGGTATGGAAGTTAAAAGTGACAGCTTTTTTCTTCAAAACCTAATTTAAATTGTATCTATATTTCTTTGTTCCTCCAAAATATCGTAAGCAGGAATAACAAAAAAACGTGTTTTTTTGCACATATTCAACTTTTTAGGTTAGGATAACTCAGAGGATAAAAAGATTTCGGTATGATTTATGTAAATTGAATTTTAAAGAAACAGACTGGCACTTTTAACCACTATACCATTTTTTGTGGCTGAAAATAACCTTGATTTGTAATATCACTTTAAGAAGAGCAAAAACGGTGTTTCTTATACTTTTATGTAAAAATATCTCCTTAACCGTACAAGATACAGCATTTTTGAGACCGAATTCAGAATCAGCATCAACAAATACATCCAAAATGGCTATTTTAATTTCTTTTTGATTTATTTATTTTTTTAGTTTCCTTAGAAAATCTATGAAAACTATCTGTTAACCTATTTTGCCGAAAATAACACGAAGTGCCAAGGTTTCAATATTGCGAAGGATGTTGTTTTTTTTCAGAAGATTAGGAACTAATGATTTTATAAGAAAAAAGTGGTACCTTACGCCATCCCATTAAGATATCTTATTTCAATGCCTTGAAAACATTAAAATTAACTTTTTTTTTAATTGAGTGAGTAAAACTGTTACAAATAGCTTAGTTGTTGAAATTATTTTAAAGATAAATAAATGCATAAAAATATAAAAATTAAAAAAAAAATTCGCTTTAGCAAAATAAGAAAAAAATCGGTTCTTGAATGTGCAAACACCTCAAAAAATTAACAAATTTTTAAGTTTAAAGTGCTGCTAAAAAAAAATTGGGAAAGAGCAGATTTATTATTATTGATGCAGAATATGGTTCAAAATATTTTTAAAAAAATCCAATTTAATTTTTGCAAATACCTTAAAAAGATATAGCAATTAAATTAAAAAAAGTATTCAAAAACCTAAAAATTCCTAAAAAAGTAACTTCAAGCTCGTTGCGGAATATATAAACGCAATTTTTTTGGTTCCAAAGCAATTTTTGTAAGCAGCAGGATTCAAGGTTTCAGAAAAGTCACGCGCAAAAATAAAATGACGTTATAACACCCAAAACAAAAAACGAAATAACGCCCAAAAAATATGAAAAATTTGGGCGTTATTTTGTTTTTTAAAAATAAAACGAAATAACGCCCAAAAACGAAAAACGAAATAACACCCAAATTATTTTCATACAAATAAATTTTGGGCGTTATTTCCAAAACGATTATCGCCCAAATTTGTATGAAAATAATTTGGGCCTTATTTCGTTTTTGATTTTGGGCGTTGTTTCATAATTTTGGGCGTTATTTCGTTTTTTGTTTTACCCGTTGTTACGTCATTTTATTTTTTGGGCGTTATTTCGTTTTTTTTTTGGGCGTTATTTCTTTTTTTACAAAAAAAAGGAAATAACGCCCAAAAAAAAGAAACGAATAAAGCCTAAATTTTTTTGCGTCATTTCCAAAATAATTATCGCCCAAATTTATATGAAAATATGTTGGGCGTAATTTCGTTTTTTTTTTTGGGCGTTATTTCTTTGGGCGTTATTTCCTAACGCCGTATATATAGGGTGCCCTATGCTCCTCGTAGGAGTTAAAGGAGAGTACATACATACATTACAGTTGCGGTCAACTAATTAGCAACGCAGCGGTGTATTACATTTATTCGTCAATATATCATAATTTTCTGAAGAAACTTTAAAAAATGTATATCGGTTAATGGTCTTACAACAATTATTTGTTAAGTACACTTTACTTTATGCAAAAGGAAGCCCCTACTATTTTGTTTTTTTAGTATATTGAGTAAGGATTAATAATCCTCTCGGTCATATAATTAACAATGCTTTGTTTATTTTTAATCAAAGCAAGTTTTTATTTAAAAAACATTTAATATTTCGTTGCAAAACCATTATTTCTCATAACTGCTTCACACCTACGAGCCATTGCCCCCCCCAAATTTTTGCGAACAGCATTTGGAATGGCTTCCCGTTCCATCTTTACTTTTGTAAATAACTCCAAGAAATTTCCAGCTTTATTCAACTGAACTTTTTTTTGTAATTGCTCCCAGAGGTTCTCGATAGGATTGAAGTCTAGGCTGCATGAAGGCCGATCCAATAGTGGGATGTAATTTTCCTCCATACACCGTTTTGTTAACCGCTCGGTTTGCTTTGGATCGTTATCTTGCTGCAGGATCCAAGACAGTGACATGCTTTCATCACAGAATGGAACCATTACATCATTAAGGATAGAAATATACTGGTGGTGATCCATATAGCCCTCAGTCTTTGCAATGGGACCAACACCAGAACGAAGCATCTTCTATTAGAAGTGAACAGAAAGAAAAGGTTACAGTTCGCCGGAAATATAGGCACTGGTTAGTAAAAGAATGGAAAAAGCCCTTTTTTCGGATGAAGCCAAAATTAATAGAGTTTCGTCTGATGGTAAAACCTACTTCCGTCGTCTTAGACTAAAGAAATTTGATCCAAAATACACACATCCTACACTAAAGTATAGTGGTGGAAATATTATGATCTGGCGATCCATGTCATGGTGCGGTGTTGGTCCCATTGCAAAGGTTAAGGGCCATATGGATCACCACCAGTATATTTCTATCCTTAATGATGTAATGGTTCCATTCTGTGATGAAAGCATGTCACTGTCTTGGATCCTGCAGCAAAATAACGATCCGAGGCATACCGAACGGTTAACAAAACGGTGTATGGAGGAAAATTACATCCTACTATTGGATCGGCCTTCATGCAGCCTAGACCTCAATCCCATCGAGAACCTCTGGGATCAATTACAAAAAAAAGTTCAGTTGCATAAAGTTGGAAACTTCTTGGAGTTATTTGCAAAAGTAAAGATGGAATGGGAAGCCATTCCAAATGCTGTGTGCCAAAAATTAGTGGATTCAATGGCTCGTAGGTGTGAAGCAGTTATGAGAAATAATGGTTTTGCAACGAAATATTAAATGTTTTTTAAATAAAAAGTTGCTTTGATTAAAAATAAACAAAGCATTGTTAATTATATGACCGAGAGGATTATTAATCCTTACTCAATATACTAAAAAAACAAATAGTAGGGGCTTCCTTTTGCATAAAGTGAAGTGTACTTAACAAATAATTGTTGTAAGACCATCAACCGATATACATTTTTTAAAGTTTCTTCAGAAAATTATGATATATTGACAAATAAATGTAATACACCGCTGCGTTGCTAATTAGTTGACCGCAACTGTACATATATAGGGTGTAATCGATAAGGTTACTAAACTTTTGTGAGATGACAAAGAAGGCCTCGATTAACAAAAAGTTTCACCTTAAATGTAGCCCTGAGAAGTTTTAGGGTTAAAACTGATTTTCTGACTTGTTTTACCAAAAAAATTAATAGAGTCAACCAAAATTTATAGAGAAAACTTTTTAATCGAATTGAATTGTATCGAATAGCTTTGAACTTTTCCAACTGAATCCTTACTTTCCCAGTTATCTTCCATTGCAGTACATATATCTCAGCCCCACACAAATTTAATTTAGTCCTTTGTATGGAGTTGAAAAACCTTAAGGACAAGTCGCTAAAAAATCTTCCAATTGAAAAAGTTGAAAGGTAAAGTTTAGTAAGTAAAATTAAGCCTATCGGTGCCATGGACACATAGCAATTACACAACTTTAAGTATTATAAATGAAGCTTCAAAAGCACTTCCAAATAGCAATTATTCCACTTTCAAGCAAGGTATCTTAGAATCTTGACAAGATAGAAAAAAAGTTAAGATTCGTAAGTAAGAGATCACATCATCCTACTTGGCTATTAAATATCGGAATGGAACACAATTGTAGGACTGCGTTACAAAAGTCTGTGTTTTTTTGTTTTAAAATGTTATTCCACTTTCAATGTTTTTTTAGATATTTTAATAATGTGTTGTTTCCGATTTAAATACATTTTTTTGACTAAAATATGTGCATTTCGGTTGAAATGAATTTTTAATTTGTAAAAAAACTGGATAATATTTACTTTTTATTCCATAAAATATCAGCATATTATACAATCAGTGTAGATTGTTCTCTTTTACATAATCACTAAAAAAATTCATTAATTTCATATTCCTTGAAATTTATAAACTTCTAAAAAGAATCTTTAAGTTTTTGAACAAAAACTGATGACGTAATAAACTATTCGTTAAAATGAAAGTTTATTTTTTGCCGTATAATGTTTTGCGCAACATGGCGTATGAGTGATTTTCCTATTGATTGCCTTAATCACAAAAACGCATAGATAAACGATTAGTTATTGGACTGTTTTAATAATTCTTGTCAACTACAACAACTTCGAACAAATTTAATTAAAATGTTATTAATTAATTGACAAAACTAATGAAAAATGCTGTTGCTGACATACGAAACCAATTAGGGAAATTTTCCGTAGCATACATTTTGGGGACGTATTTGCTGTGCTAACAACGTGGAAGCAATGTACAGCACTAGAGATACTGTGTGTTATTATTGTAGGTTACTGAAGCATGCTTTTGGGGAGGTTTTCTTATAATTTAATAAAACACTACTTTAAGTAAAATTCAAACTTTTTAACCTTTGTTCAGTCAAAGATTTATGTGTTTCGCACAAAAATTAAATGAAATAAATGGATTTCTGTTACTTTTTGTTCATTTTTTATGTTCTTTCTTGTTTTGGTGTTTTTGATTTTTTTTTTTTTTTTTTTGGTAACGGTATTAAACACGTTTCCACCATGTTGGCCGATAATGCGGTTCGTGATAATGTGATTATTAATGTTTCTCCGCAGGTATTTGATTTACAATCAATGCGTGCGTGCGTTGTATTGTAAAGTTGCTAATGTTGCACAGTGTGAAAAAGGGTGGCACAAATGGCATTTTTGCTTACTGTTGTTGTTACATTTGCTGTTGTTTGTTTTTGTAATTGCTACCGGTCTGGTTTGTATTTTTTTCGTTTTTGATTTATGCTTCTACTGATTTGTTGTACTTTAGAGAAAATGTGATGTTTCATTTTCGTTTCGGTAAAATTTTTGTATTTTTAATTTATTTTTCATCTGAGTGGTAGCCGAATTTTAGCCGTGGGGTATTTTTTTTTTTTGTTTTCTACTGAATTAATTATTCGTATTTGAGTTTTTTGTTGCGGAAGATGTCAGTTTTTTAAATTTTATGTTTGTGTTTGGTGAACTTTAGCCTTTTGGCATTTAATTGCATACACATTCGGGTGGCCATTAAATGGTAGGTCATGATGGATAGTCGGCAATCGGCTCCACTTGTCAAAAAAAATGTACCCTGACTTTCTAAGATTTTTATGTTAGCCCAGATTGACACTTTTTTAAATGTGTCTGTATGTCTGTTGATGTTACGATAACAGCCGAAGAAATAAAACTAGATGCAACAATTTAATGGCCAGTCCTATGTGCATTAGATGGGGACGAAATTTAAATTCATCCCGAAACCGACTCAAGAGTAAGAAGAACACTTAAAAACGATATCTGCATAGTCTTATTTTGTTCCAAGAAAAACCAATGAAGCGCTTTCAATTCTACTAAAGCCCCATTTTGGCTAAAATTTTTTAAAAAATTCTGAAAATATTCATAAGCATACTTTCTAAACATTTTTGCTTTCACACTTCATTCGGAAGATGCCAATGGAGCGCTTTTGATTCTCCTAAAGGTCCATTTTGGCAAAAAAAAAAGTTATTGCTCATAAAATTTTTTCTTTTTTACAGAATGGATGCTCAAATTTGCATAGAAAATAAAGATTATATTTTTCTAAAAACTATGGCGTTTAAAAGTCGTACATTATTTCTGTAGTATAGATAATATTCGGTTCCAAAATTCGATTTCTTTACGTTTTTCAATTTCCCAGTCGGAAAGGCATTTTTACTCAAAAGCAAAGCATCTTACAAAGAAAGTGTATGAGGCAAAAATTGCTAAAAACCGTCCAAAAAATACGTGTGCATTTTTTTAGAATTTTTTGAAACATTTTACAATTCAAAAATTGGTCAATACCAAAAAAAAAAAAAAAATTTTTCAATATCTCTGACAAAAAATCACACGTATTTTTTGGATGATTTTAAGCAGTTTTGCCTTATACGCTTTTTCCGTAAGTTGCCTTTCTTTTGAAAAGAATATCGTTTTTCCGACCGCATAATGGAAAAAAGTAAAAGATTAATTTTGGAACCGAATCATAAGCGTTCAATTCGTTTTTTTTTTTCGAATGAAAAAGCAAAAAAAAAAAAAAAAATGCTGATCTCGTTTTTAAGAGTCCTGCTTACTTCTGAGATGGTTTAGAGTTATAGTTTTTTTTTTGGTTCATAGAAACTTCTACTTATACCAAATGTTTGAAATTTTTTAACATGCGTCAAATTTTTTTAGATTAACTGCACATGAACTAAAGTTTTCATTGAAACAAATATTTATTTCTGCCAAAACATTCCTTATTACAAAAAAAAATTCTTTTGTCACAAGCATATAATACAATTTTTATTAAAAGTGTTGATGAAAATCAATGTATTTTAATATTAAGATACTCATATATACGTAATAATGTCGTTGGCATATTCTTCTTCATCTTGGGTTGTTCAGCTTTTCTTGATACATAAGGCCTCTAAAAAAATCCTCTATAGATAATATTTGTGTCTTTCTTTGCGTTATCGACCAAGATTCAACTTGACATTTCCGAATTACTGTGGTAAAATGATTTTACGAAATTCCGAAAAATTTGCAAGATGGCGGTCATAGGAAGTTAGATCCAATCTTTTGATACTCTCATATTTCAAAATTTATAGCTCCTCGGCTTTATAACCGATTTCAATGAAATTTTCTGGGTTTTTGTAGAAAAATATGAGCTCTAGAAAAAAAATAATTACACTGAAAAAAAAAAAAAAAATATTTTTGGTCGAAAAAAAACCTTTTCTTTTTTCAAAGCCATTATGGGGCTTGGAGAACCCTTTTTTTTTTTTTTTTTTTTAATAGTTTTATTTAAAAGTTAATTTTATTACAAATATTTCCCAGCCCTCAAAATTGTGGTATGTTTTATGGTGATCAAGTTATGATTTTTTGAAGTTGTCTAATGTTGTGTTTATCATGAGTCGTTGGTGCGCGTGGGCTACCATACAGGGCTGCCACCGTCAAAGCGGTATTTTTTTGCAGTGCACCTCAGTAAAATTTTTCATAGAATTTTTTTCTGGAACATTTTAACCCATTATAACGAAGTATTTAGATAAAGGAGTCAAAAAGACCCATAAAACGGGATATAATGGGATAAGATGTTCTAGAAAATTATTTCTTGCTTGATTTCATGTTAACCTTCTGAAACATATCAACCTATTATATCGTCTTTCTATTGGTCTTTTTGACCCCGTTTCTCAAAAACTTGAAATGGGTTGAGAATTCTCGAAAAATATTCTTAAAAAAACTAAGAACTAACTAGGGACCACCGAAAAAAAATACCTTTCGAAAGGTGCTTTTAAATAAAAATATCTTAAAAAAAAATAAAAAGGCTGCTCCAAGCCCCAAAATGGCTTTGAAAAAGGAAAAAAGTTTTTTTCGACCAAAAATAATTTTTTTTTTTTTTCAGTGTAATTATTTTTTTCAAAAGCTCATACGTTCTACAGAAACCCTAAAAATTTCATTAAAATTGAATAAAAAGCCGAGGAGCTTAAAATTTTCAAATTTGGGAGTATCCATAGGAAAATTATTGGAATTTCGGAAAATCATTTAACCACAGTAATATGTGTTTCAAATGCTAACTTGTTGGTCGAAAACGCAAAGTCTCATTTATGAGATAGAAACGACCTGTTTTCTGTTAACTTGAAGAAATTAATCCAATGCTCGCAAGCAAACTTCCGTTTGGGGGTTATACAGCATTTGGCTTTTCCCTTTATGTATTTTGTTAAGAGCGGACAGATATGATTAACTCTAGTTTCACTTTTGTTCATTTTTAACTCTCGCAAATTATGTAATTACACGTGTCAGCACTTGAAATAATATTTCAAATATCAATCAGGCTTATTTTAGGAATATTTTTGACATATTCTGAGAAATTTTTAGCATTAGTTCTGTACTGTATAAACAGAGCTCATGTTTTTCAAGATTTCAAGAAAAAAAAATCATTACAAAAAATTGTTGCATTCGATTTTAAGCTGCTTTAAAAGATAAATATATAAGTACAATACAAAATATACGTATCTTAGAATTAGGTAGGCTGCAAAATGATGATATTTGATGAGCACCAATCATATGCATTAAGAACAAGCACATAGATACACTACTCATACTTACATACATATATTTAAATTAAACATAATCAGATAAGCATGTTAAGAGATTACACAAGCAAAAATACAAAATACTCGTACACATAAATACAGATTTTTATATTATAATATATATAAATAACCTATAATCTTTACTTATAATGAAAAAATATTAAATCTTCAATATTCATTAAAATTAAGCTTTGAGTTTTTTCTTTTAATTTTTAAATGAAGTAAAGTCCCAATTATCCTATAAATAATTCAATGAGTTGATAAGCTGCGTATACTAAATTGATATTTAATAAAACTTTTATCAGATAGACAACAATATGATAAATCTGCGAAAGTAGATTTTTAGAATGCATCGTTTTTCCAAAATCAAATTAGTTCATCCGAAGCTTGTGAAATGTTTTTCAAAGTTTTCGAAGTAAAACTATAAGCTATTTTGGGGATAAATGTATTTTTCAGCTTAAATCTGAGATAAAATTTATTGGAGTCCAGAATTGAGAGTGAGCACTCATAATATAATTATTTCATAGGCATCTTTATGGGAACATTTGGACTTTACTTTTTCAATTTATACTTATATCTACATATCGTCCCCTTTCAATGATAACCACGTTACTTCAAACATTTTTTAATTTTTATTTTTTATTGGAAAATTATCAGAGGCCATCACATAACGTATTGACAAATTTTTTCGATGATTTAAAAAAATTCCAGTTACGTGGTTAAGGCTGAAAGGGGACATACATATATGTATTTATATGAAGCAAAACAGGCCCAGCGTACCAGCTGAAAATTTTTTTGTATCCAATTTTGCTCAAATTAGGCAATATGCTAGATCCGGTGTGCCAGAACAATAATACCGGAGAATTTGGTTCTAGAGCTAATTTTTGTTAAAATACAGGTTGTTGAAGTTGCCATTTTTAGTCATTTTCATGAAAAGGGTGTTTTTTCAAAAGTTTATAGCTTACATCAAAGTTTGTAAATTGATATATGTTACTAACTGGTCCCATTTATTTTTAAGTGTTACTTGGTAAAAAAAAATTTTTTCACCAAAATTTTTTAAACTTAAAAATACTTTAAAACCCAATTTAATTTTTTTTTTTAAAGTACTTTAATTAAAGCATAATTTTTAAGCTTTAAAATGATGTATGACTCAAGGTGGGACTTGGTTGCTAAATGAGAGTATTTGGCTTTTGAACATCCGTGGCAGGCAAAACTCTTTGTTTACTCAAGAGGAAGGCATCTTACGATAAAAGTGTACTAAGCATAAAATGCTTAGAATCGTCCAAGAAATACGTGTAATTTTTTTTGGATTTTTTTTCAACTTTTTTTTTGAATAATTTTTTAAAAAAAATTTTTCAACTTTACAAAAAATTCCAAAAAATTTCATACGTATTCCTTGGACGATTCTAAGCATTTTATGCTCAATACACATTTATCGTAAGATACCTTTCTCTTGAGTAAACAAAGAGTTTAGCCTGCCGCAGGTGTTCAAAAGCCAAAAACTTTCATTTAGCAGCCGAATCCCACTTTGAGTCATACATCATTTTAAAGCTTATAAATAATGCTTTAATTTAAAGTACTTTTAAAAAAAATTGAAGAGGACTTTTTTTAAAAAATATTCAAAAGTATTTTTAATTTAACAAAATGTTGGTGAAAAAAATTTTTTTATAAAAAAAACACTTAAGAAGTAATGGGGCTAGTTCCCGATATTTATCAATTTACAAACTTTGATGTAAGCTATAAATTTTTGTAAAAACACCCTTTTCATGAAAATAACTAAAAACGCCAACTTCAACACCCTGTATTTTCAAAACAAATAGCACAAGGATCAAATCCTCCCGGATTATTGTTCTTGCACACCGGATCTACCATATCGCCAAACTTAAGCGAAATTGGAGACAAAAAAAATTTCAGCTGCTACGCTTGACGTGTTTTGCTTCATATACATTAGACCGGTTCGATTTTGTATGAAACAAAAAAAAAAATCATCCCGAAACAGACTCTAATTCCGAGAAAAACCAATGGAGCATTTTTGATTCTACTGAAGGCCCATTTTGGCTAAAAAAACATGTTTTTTAGTCATAATTTTTTTTTTTTTCGTTACAAAATTGATACCCAAGGGTGCTTTAAAATCGATTTATTTAAGTTTTTCAATTACGCGGTAAAAAAAAGCTATTTTTTATTCAAAAGCATACATTGCTAACGAAAAAAGTAAATAAAGCAAAAAATGCTTAGAATTGTCCAAGAATGCGTATGAGTTTTCAGCTGTTAAGCTCACGATTGCTAGCAAAATGCTAGGTTTACTTAAAAACCAAGGCATCTACGAAAAAATTTCATATGGGGTCATTTCATCTCAAATCGTTCAGGCAGTATTTTTTTTTTGCATATAATTTTTTAAAATTCGTCTACAAACTCGATTTTGCGCTACTGTCGCATGTCAATTTTCACGGAAAATGTGATAACTTTGCGAAAAAACGTCCGATCTTCGTAATTTTTGGTATGTATGTAGCTTCCTCTAAAAGTAAAAAATATGATGCAGGGTATATTTCAAAAAATAATTTTTATATCGTCATTTGAAAAAAAAAAAAATCAAAAAATTTGTGACTTGAAAAATTTCCAATTGCATCAGTTTTTTTTTTCTTCATATTTTTTTCTAAATAGCCATACATATAAACAATATTATGTAACAGCTTCTATTAGCCCAAATTCGTTGTTTGGGAATAATGATTTTTTGAAAAAACAGTCCCAATTATTTAGTAATTTTGGGCTTCATTCATGATATATGTTATCATTTCGTCAAAAGTAGCTCAATCGTTATGATATTTTGTCTATCAACAGTCAAAGGTCTGTTCTAGAAGAAAGAATCATGAAGTGTAATACATTTTGGGATATTTTTTTTTAACCGTCTTTAAAATAGAAAAAAAATCAAATGACTTTTAGCCCAAAAATTTTAGCATTGCTACGATTTGTCCATTCTTTATTACTGTTTTTATATATCAATTTGTAAGTAGACAATTTTCAGAATTGTTTTTGTTTTTTGCCCACGTAGTTGAAAAACGTAATGAAAAAAGAGTTATGACCAAAACAAAATGTTTATCTAGCCAAAATGAGCCTTCAGTAGAATAAAAAAAAAAAAAAAAAAAAAAAAAAAATTAAGCAGACATCGTTTTTGAAAGTTCTTCAAACTTTTGAGTCGGTTTCGGGATGAATCTAATTTTCGACCCTAACAAACATATGTTTATGTTTGTATAATAAAAACTATTAATTAATTAAACTTTTATCTTTTTTTTTATTTTCTTGCATGTCAAACTTATATCAATCAAAAATAAATTGCACAAATTGTACATGATATATTTAAACAAAAAATTAATTAAATAAATAATTAAATTAACAAAAACACCAACAACACAGAAGCTGGAGATGGCTTGCAAAACACTGAGAATGGCCTGAAACTAATGAAATGTAAGTAGCATGATTTTTCAAACATATGTACGTACACATATTATATATTGTTATATTTTTTTATAAAAAACTTAATAAAATTGTTTCTACTTACAATGAAAGCCTGCAAATAAAATCTGAAACTTAAAGAGAAAGTTTGAAACAAAAATATAAATTGAAAGCTTTCTACTCTTTTACATAAATGACACTGTTCTAGTTTTGGACCTTTTGAACAGGCGCACAGTGCTATCACCCTTTTCAATGGAATGAATTGGTGACATAGTTTCGAGTCAGTGATTTTAATATGAAAACGCAATATTCGTATAAAAATAAAAATACAACGCAGATTTTCTAAAATATTAAATCTGTGCAAAAACTCGTTTTCGACTGTTGCTCGGATCGCCCCTGATTCAGTTTTTCTATCGTATTTTAAAGAAAATAAGGTTGTTCTGGTTTCTAGTTTTTGAAACATGTTTTTTTTTTAATTTTAAAAGTTGTGTAATATTTACAGACCAAACTCGTTTTCAAAAATGTGCCGCAGCTTTCTTAATTGATCTATTTGCTGTTGTATAACATAAAATCGGAATTTAAGCTAATAATTTTTTTGGCAAATGCTTACTAAAGCAGAAGACAGTAAACGGAGAGTTTTATGTGGAATAAACCCATTTATAGTCATGGATAGAGGGAGGTGGGGATGGTCAATGGCCTAAGCATCACACATCCCATATACCAACTACTCCTGAAATGGAAATAATTTCAGTATTTTATCATGTGGAACTTTCTTCGCTGCTTTCATTGTTTGTTGGAGAAAAGTTTTTTTTTATTTTTAAATTATGAAATGAGTACTTTTTAATGCTTTTAACTATTTTGAGACACTAAATTTATTTAATTCTTTATTTTGCTTACATGATTTTATTTTTATATCCAGCGCGCTTGAAAAAACATCTACTTAGCGTCAGACGCACTAAAGGTGACATTAATAACGATAAATTAAAATATTTTTCATTCAAATGTTCAATTGTCATCTCAAGTAGGTAGTGCATTTTGTTGCGTCCTATTGAAATATGCTCTCTGTAGCTACTCATCTAAATAGTTAGTATTCATTAAAATGTGTGTTAGTTAGTTTTCAAACACAAAAACAAAGTACGAGTATGTTGTATTTTGAATGATCAAAGGTAAAAAAATCTGAACCGAATAGCACGGAATATCCCAAATGCTGCGCATATTTCAAAAATAAATTTTGTACAACAAAGTATCATCATATTCAATTAACTTGTAATACAAAAATCACACGAAAAATTCTCAGACATTAACCTCAGCATAAAGAACAATTTAATTTTTGTTATCAAATTTGAAATGAAAATTTATTATTGAATTACGGTTGCCAGCATTTTAGACGTAGCAATAAATTACAAAAAAAAAAAAAAACCACACCCCTCTTACTTCCATTATCCCCAAAATACAACAAGCGGAAAATTTTAACAATATTTGCACGCTAGACGTGTTTACAAAATCACTAAGCAACAAAGACGTTTAAGATATCCCAACCTCTCTGCACCGCTCCGCGTTAATTTTGCGCCACTTTTTAGAAGTTAAGCAGCCAAAAGTTAAAAAAAAAACTTCAATAAGCGAATTTCATTAAGATGAATAAAACAGAAGGAAAACCAAAAACAAACAAAAATTTTAATACAACAACAGCACTGAATGAGGCTAGAAAAATCTTTATTGCATGTTAAGTGCCTTGGAATGTTTGTTCGTTCGTTGTTGAACGCGCCTTGAGGTATGCTATAATAAATTTCACGCAAAATATAAAAAATCTTTAGCACAAAAAAAGGATCAAATAAATAAATAAATTTGTGCACTGTTGCACGCAATGGAGCGTTGAACTTGCGAATGCTAAACAGAGAAGATAAGAAAAAGAACAGAAAACAGTTACCGCACAAAGCGAACGCAACAAAAGAGATATGAAAATGTTAACATTCACTGACAGTTGTTGTCGAAAACAACATCAACAAACATCTTGCAGTGTCTATGCCCGCCTTTGGCTAAAAGCACTACCCACTATTCCTTTCACTAGAGGCTAAAAATTTGTTGATTCTACAACTCTCCCCTTTCCAAATGGCCTTTCTGGTTGAGTTGAGTACCTTCACAGAGTCAAATGTCGGTAACAAACGAAAAGTAGTAGACTGATAAAAGCAACAAACGGCAGTATGGACTTAAATTTAAACTTTAAAAATATGAAAATATTACACGGTGAAAAAAAAAAAATACATCTTTTTTTGTCATTTATCGATGTTTTTATATCATTTTATTTAATATTTTAAATATCACATTTTATATTTTATATTTTATATTTTATATTTTATATTTTATATTTTATATTTTATATTTTATATTTTATATTTTATATTTTATATTTTATATTTTATATTTTATATTTTATATTTTATATTTTATATTTTATATTTTATATTTTATATTTTATATTTTATATTTTATATTTTATATTTTATATTTTATACTTTATATTTTATATTTTATATTTTATATTTTATATTTTATATTTTACATTTTATATTTTATATTTTATATTTTATATTTTATATTTTATATTTTATATTTTATATTTTATATTTTATATTTTATATTTTATATTTTATATTTTATATTTTATATTTTGTATTTTATATTTTATATTTTATATTTTATATTTTATATTTTATATTTTATATTTTATATTTTATATTTTATATTTTATATTTTATATTTTATATTTTATATTTTATATTTTATATTTTATATTTTATATTTTATATTTTATATTTTATATTTTATATTTTATATTTTATATTTTATATTTTATATTTTATATTTTATATTTTATATTTAATATTTTATATTTTATATTTTATATTTTATATTTTATATTTTATATTTTATATTTTATATTTTATATTTTATATTTTATATTTTATATTTTATATTTTATATTTTATATTTTATATTTTATATTTTATATTTTATATTTTATATTTTATATTTTATATTTTATATTTTATATTTTATATTTTATATTTTATATTTTATATTTTATATTTTATATTTTATATTTTATATTTTATATTTTATATTTTATATTTTATATTTTATATTTTATATTTTATATTTTATATTTTATATTTTATATTTTATATTTTATATTTTATATTTTATATTTTATATTTTATATTTTATATTTTATATTTTATATTTTATATTTTATATTTTATATTTTATATTTTATATTTTATATTTTATATTTTATATTTTATATTTTATATTTTATATTTTATATTTTATATTTTATATTTTATATTTTATATTTTATATTTTATATTTTATATTTTATATTTTATATTTTATATTTTATATTTTATATTTTATATTTTATATTTTATATTTTATATTTTATATTTTATATTTTATATTTTATATTTTATATTTTATATTTTATATTTTATATTTTATATTTTATATTTTATATTTTATATTTTATATTTTATATTTTATATTTTATATTTTATATTTTATATTTTATATTTTATATTTTATATTTTATATTTTATATTTTATATTTTATATTTTATATTTTATATTTTATATTTTATATTTTATATTTTATATTTTATATTTTATATTTTATATTTTATATTTTATATTTTATATTTTATATTTTATATTTTATATTTTATATTTTATATTTTATATTTTATATTTTATATTTTATATTTTATATTTTATATTTTATATTTTATATTTTATATTTTATATTTTATATTTCATATTTTATATTTTATGTTTTACACTTTATATTTTATATTTTGTGTTTTATATTATATTTATATATTATATTCGTCACTTGAATACTTCAACTAGATATCTTATTCATCTATATGGGTGATTCTCAGATAACTGTACTTTTTGTGTCCTCTGACGATTTCACCTATACAGTAGGCTTTTTTTCACAAAAAATTACGCTATAAGTTAGAAACTGTGTTTTTCTAATAGAGCGGATCAATTTTACCACCAAATAATTATTGGTCTACTGTGAAAGTTTGCAAATATACCCCAAATGTCACAAACGTGGCATGTCCTACCCCTACTTTTTACACACAAAACGATGAAAAACGACCAAAAAACGGAAATAGAACAGAAAACAAGTTACTACACATATTAAGTAAATACTTAAGGCTACAATATTTTCAGCTCATCCGCAGTTTTAAATAATTTTTAGAGGGCACAATTTCGAATTGAAAACTGTCCCCTAGTTCTGGAAAAAAAAATTTCTTCAAAGCATTATGCTACTACTGCATGGTACTACTGTTTGAGTCAATAGATTGCAATACATATCATCATGTCCAGACGCGTCCAAAAAGAAATCTGTTTGCGTTTTATAGGGCAGTTTATAAACAAAAACAGTTTTTTTTAAAAATTATGGTCACAAACGTGGCACTCGGCACTCCCAGGTAGTACATTTTATTTTATGCATGAAACAATTTTTTTGTAAGATCTGCATGCATGACCCCAAATTATTTCGGAAAAATCTTGAACTCAAAAGCGTGCTTTACAATGAGCGATAAACTAAAAAAATGACACAAACGTGGCACTTTTTATCAGTCAGCAAAAAAACATATTTCGATATAGGTTTCAGTATGCAGATGCTTAGTTAAGGGGGGCTTCTCATGTAACACGTCAAAAAGTAGTTGTTTTTCGGGATTGTTTTTCACTCGGAAAATAAAAACACAGACAAATAATTTTTTGCATATATTTAAGAACATGTTTGAACTATAAAAAAAGCATTTTTTCAAAACTAAAATGACAAAATGGCGGACTTATTGTTGGGTGTACAACTTAAAAACCGGAATTGGACGGTGGATGTCCGTACTAACAAATATCGTGAAAGCTCGAACTTTATATATATCTCATTTTGAAGGTACATTTGACAGCTGTCAAAATCAGTCAACAAAACAATTTTATCTTGTGTGCATCATTATTATTTTTCACGATGAATAACTTCGAAAATTGGAGAAAAAGACAGCATTTGCGGGGGGTTCTAGTGGGTCATTTTTTTGCAAAGAAAACAGCTGCCGAAAGTCATCGCATTCTTGTAGAAGTTTATGGGGACTATGCTCCAGCTGAATCAAGCTGTCGTGAGTGGTTTAAAAGTGGTTATTTTGATGTCGAAGACAAAGAACGTCCTGGTCAGGACCAGCTAGGTGTGATCCATTATAAGCTGTTGCCAGATGACCTTGCACCATCAGACTACCATTTGTTCCGATCGATGCAGAATGCCCTATCAGGAATACGCTTCACTTAAGTTCAAGATATCGAAAATTGGCTCGATTCATTTTTGGCCGCCAAGCCGGCGCAATTTTTTTGGGATGGAATTCATAAACTGCCTGAAAGATGGGGAAATGCTGTAGCTTCCAATGGACAATACTTTGAAAAAAATATATTGTAACATTTTTCCACAATAAAGCATCAAATTTCGCTAAAAAATTCCGGTTTTTAAGTTGTACACCCAATAAATGTCGCGCGTGGCGACATTTAATAAGTCGGATTTATCGCGGTACATTGTGGAGCCCAAAGTTTTTACCTGAAACATAAAACAAAATTTTTTTATTATTCAGCAGGGTTCCCCTGAGTGCATGAATGTCTGCAACTCCAAAAAATTCGATTCTACAATATTGAAATCACGTCTTGAAAAAAAAGTGCTATTTTTTTCGTCATTTTTTGTCACTAAATGGGGCTAAAAAGTGTATAAAATAACTTTTTTTCCACAATTTCAGACATTCATGCCAAACACTTTTTAGAAATCAAAAATCGGTTTAGTAGTTTTTTCGCAATCGTGTACCGCGATTTTAAAACCATAGTTTTGAGAAAAAACGATTTAAAGTTTTTAAAAAAAATCGATTTTTTGAAAATTTTACATGAGCTCGCTGGTTCAATCAATCATGTTTTCCATAATATTTAAATTTGAGTCATGAAACTTTGGGAATATACTCCCAAAACGTTATTCTATCAACCTATGAAAAAAAAAAAATCGATTTTTTGAAAATTTTACATGAGAAGCCCCCCTTAAAGGCTATTAGTTATGTTTTTAATAAAAAAAATTTTCTACACCATCAGAATCCTGAGTTATCCTTGCTCATAAGTGAAAAAATCACTGTTTTGACATCTACTTAAAGCCATAGAACAAAAACAACAACAATTAAATAAATTTTTGTCAATGGATTCAGACAGCAAAATTTATTGTCAGCAAGACATAATTTACCGTTTTTCAATTGGAGTTATAAGCGTTTAAAATAAGGATATCTTTTGATAACATACAAAGGATTTTTCGAGACCGAAAAGTTACAAAAAATCAAGTTTTATTATTTTTATCAGTAACATATTTAATTACAAAAATTTCGAGACCTTGCAGACCATAATCGCATGAAAAATTACAGTTCTATGCTAGATTTAGTGAATGACCCAACTAAGCTATTGCTTTGCAAATTAACAGAATCAAAATTTCATCTGCTCATTCACTAAATCTACAATAGAGCTTTATTTTTTCATCCGATCAAAGTCTGCAAGGGCGTAGAATTTTCGTGATAAAATATATTTTTGACAAAATTAATAAAACTTACCATTTTTGTTAATTTTTCGGTCCAAAAAATCCTTTGTGTGTTATTGAGAGGTATCCTTTTTTTAAAGGCTTATAACTCGGAAACTAGGAATCCAATTGAAAAACGGTAAATTATGTCTTGTGGATAATAAATTCGGCTGTCTGAATCCATTGACAAAAATCAATTTTACTTGTTGCTGTTTTTGTTAAGTAGATGTCAAAATTATGATTTTTTCACTTTTGAGCAAGGATAACTAAGGATACTAAAATAGAAAAAAATCAAGATCAGATTCGTAATTAGGAGATCCTGGTCCACCATAAACGGCTATAAAAACAGAGGACAGGAAACCATAGATGATCTTTAGGCCGGTAGGGTATAAAAAAATGGACCACTGGAGACATGACACTGTTGCAAAATTAATCTTGAAGTGTAAATTTGTCATTATATGCAATATATCTCTCAGCAAAACGCTTCAAAACCATCATTTTTCCATACAGTGGCTAAAATGTCACAAACGTGGCAATTTGGTCACAAACGTGGCAGCAAAATTTCTTAATTTCGACCTCAAAGCCGTAAATTCACACTTGTAGTTGATCTACTTAAAAGGTGAGTTTTAAGAGTGTGTTCACACAAGATAGTATGAAGAAACTTGCAAAAATCCAAAAAAATTATCTGCCAATTTTACAACTCGAAAAAGCACAGTTATCTAAGAATCACCCATATATAAATACGCAAACGAAATCGGTTCAGTCCCTGTTTCTATACCGAAATTTCAACCGATTTGCTTGAATTTTTTTTTGTTGGAAAGGTTGTGAGGAGGAGCAGAGCATAGGACTATATTTTTTTTGAAAGTGGGCGGTGCCACGCCCCCAAGTGGAAAAAACGCTTTCACGGGCAAACCACTTCATCGATTATTATGAAATTTGGCATGGAGATAGGGTTAGCGCTAAGGAACTATAAAATGACCACTATGTTTTAGGTGGGCGATGTCACGCCCCTACATTGAAAAAACGCTCCAACGGCTAAGCCAGCGCATCGATTTTCATGAAATTTGGTATAGAGATTGGATTAGGACAAAGGAAATATGGTATTATTTTAATGTTTGAAAGTGGGCGGGTCCCGCCTCTAAATGGAAAAACGCTTTCACGGCTAAACCACTACATCGATTCTTTAGTAATTGTGGATAGCTAACACTATGGAACGAGAGTATAAACCTTATGTTTTAAAGTGGGTGGTGCCACGCGCTTACGGCATTGATTTTTATGATTTTTGGTGTAGAAATAGAATGAACAGGACGGAAAGATATCAAAATTTGTTTGCTCTTTAGTAGAAGTAACACACCTCTTAATGGATAGCACGTTACTGAGACTAATCTGTTCACCGATTTTTATGAATGCAGATAACCAGAACCCTAAGAAAGAATATTAAAAGCTCTTTGTGTTTTATCGACTAAGAAAGGTTATACAATTTTTTTGCCTTACAGTCAAATCGAAATGGTCGAATTTCAGCCACAAGGCGAACTCTAGTTTATTTAATAAAGTAATCTCTTAATAGTTACAAAAAGTTTCACAGCGCACACTGCGTTGGCTAGAGGGCAAAAATCAAAATTTTTTGTGACTCGAAACTTAATAATATTGGTATCAATCGACAGGTAATTGTATCAATAAAATAAAAACAAAATATTTAGGGGAAAAACTCAGTTTTGGCTACGCTGTGACACTTCAAAGTTGAGATATTTTTCAAAAAAAGGCATGTTATATTCATTTCGTTTTGGGTTCTCTTAAACAAATAATTATCAAAAATTTGTCTTTTAATTAAACTAAGCGAAGTAAAGTTTTTTATTATAAATAATATTTGAGTAAATAAATAAAACTAAAAAATTTTGGAAAATATATTATTTGATGTATATTGTAGTGATTTTAATACACGATATTATCAAATGAAAAACTTCAGAAATTGACAAATTTCGATGAAAAAAAAAAACAAATCTTATAAAAATAAGTGCCGTTTTTTTTCTTAATCTACTAGTTCGAGTTCTATATAATCAAGAACTGCAAATAACTTTTCCTACTTCGTCCTACAAATATTTTTTTCTTTTTTTAAAAAATGCTTAAAACGAAAAATTTGTATGAAATATAAAATTTATGTTGAAATTTTTTTTTTCTTTTTCTGAGCACAAATGGTCTCACAAGTACAAAAAACATTATTTCTACTACGTACATTTCATTTGTTCACATTAAACATTACTTTTTTATCATCGATATATATGGACCTTAAGAAAATCGTCCTAAATACCTGGTTTTTAGCAAAACTATAAAGTTTGCAACAAATCTGAGATCATTTTTGAGCTCAGCGACCCCAAATTACTTATAGAACCAAATTTCATTGATATCCAACCACTCCTTCTATTTTTGACCATTGCTTGTATGGGCTCAACGCACTGTGCAGCGTTAAAATTCCAACTTAAAGTTATCATTAAAAATTCCATTGAAAATATTTTCAAGTGCATAAAGTTAATAATATCTGTTTTTTTAGAAAGTAAATGTGCATTAAAGGACATTCAGCGCGACGGTTACCATATTTCACTTTCACTGTATAAAAAATAGAGCAGTAGCAATCGAAACGACTCAAGTAAGCACTTGAAAGCTCAAATACTTAAACGTGATACAGCCAACGAGTTTATGGTCTATGCAAAACTCCTTCCATGCAAAAAATCTTATAAGCCAATTCAAATGAAATTTCACTTTGACATCAAACAGATAACAAAGTCAATTTTGTATAAAATAAAGAAATTGAAGTTGAAAACTTAAGTCTCACAAAAGTACACTTTTACTGAGATAATAAAGAAAACTTTCACCTTGCAGAGGTCAAAGTGTTAAAGAAGAAAAACAAAACGAAAAAGTAAAAATTCCTTAAAGTTCGCTAACATAAAAAGACTGCATGAGTACGCAGAATATTGTCAAAGTTTACCTTTTCAGTTTTTCGTTAGGTTTTCTTTTGTTAGTGATTCCTTTGGGGTTTCTGCTACATTTATGGACACTGAAATATGTAAGTGGCAGCTTCCCTTTACCGAAAAACTTCTATCTTTTAATGGTTTGAATTTATTTATTTCATTTATTTGCATAAAATATATATAAAGTGCCCATCATACCAAAAATGTAGTGTTTTTACCACATATATATCCGTATGAAGTATGAAAATCAATTAATTGAAGAGTATTAAGATGTTGTTAAATTTTTGTGTTGAATATGTTTTTATGAACCTTTGCAACCAAAATTTATATTCCTAGACTATTGCTTTTTGCTTCTAGAAATCATAAATCGCTTCCAATTTTATTAGGTTTGCTTTCGTATGAAAAATTATCGAAGAGTCGATGAAATTTCCAACATACAGCAATGTCTTGAAAAACATGATCGAATCTGAAAAAATTTACATACAATTTAAATATAGAAAAAAAAAAATACGAAATACTCCAGATTTATAGTAGAGCTATTCACGTATTAAAACAAAAGAGCAAAAATTCAACTTTTGTCACAATAATGCGTAAACCTTTAATGCATATATTAAAGATGCAAAGTACATAGCCAATAACAAACCATTTGACAACATTGTCATCTCAATAAAAATTAAGGACTGTCCCAGAAATAAATAACACTTTGTTTTCCGTAGAAAAAAAAAAACAGTATTTTTACTCTTTTGAAGATTAAATTTCATAAGAACCCAATGCTTCTCAATAGATCGAAACTCTGTGCATGGGATTCCCACTTTTAGGAATAAAATCTACACTTTTTCTCTTATACCACTCTATGGTAGCTTTAAGAAAGTGAGAGATTTATAAATCAGGCCCAATCATTTTAGTATTTTCTTGAACGCGAATCAATGGCAAAAAAGGTATTTCGAAGCACTCGTCAATATAAATTTTCGAATTTGCTATGCCTTGTGATACAAAAAAAAATTATTGCTTCCCATTCAGCAGATGCATATGCTCAGCCAAACCATATGCTGCTTAAAAAATTTTGTGATTTTTTTTTTCTTTAGATTTGCTCTGTATCTCCTCCTCCTCCGTAAAAATTTAAAATTTATGTCTCGGTAATTGTTTTAAATCTGCTTTAACGTATGTTTCATCGTCCAGGTAGTCTTTATATAACTAACATGCTCGCTTCAAAACCATCAGCTGCATTCTGAACAATCGGAACAATCTGGCTATTATTTGAACTCTGTGTGTCATTAGCTTATTTTTCTTTTTAGTGTTTGTGTAGAAGATTTCAAGGTACTTACCTCGACAGCAATATCGCTTACTGAAGTGTCAAAATTCCGCTTAAAAAGTTGATTCACTAACTTTGCACATATGCCGCGTTTTCTGCTTTAGATATTTTCGTAAGATAAGTAGACCCTTTGTGTAATTCAAAATAACCGTTTTTTTCGTTAAAGCAAAATTTTTTAATTATGGCTTTTTTGGGTAAGAGGACACAATCCGTTTAAGAATTTTTTCTTGATTGCTGGACATCTTATTCGTTTGCAGTGTTGTTGTCAAGTGTTATAAATTTTTTTAAACATCAGGGTATATAGAAAATAAAGCATCCTTATTTCCACCAACACTATGATCAGGTAAATCAAAATTTTAAGAAATAAAAGAGTAAGTTTTTTCTGGGAGAGTTCTTATACATACAATAAAAAAATCGAAAACAATATTGTACCATTGAATAGAATCAAAAACATCAAGGGTCATTCAATTTCATATTATTTGAACGTTTACCTACCGTCGTAAAATTTAGTTAAATTTTAAAATCTTGAATATTCAACAAATTGTCGATAAAAGTCAAAACGTGTTGAATTCCTGGAATATCAAAAAGTACGCAATAAGGCACAAAATGAAGTAGGAACATCAGATTTAATATAAAACATAAGTTTTATACATAAACTTTAAACGATAGTGCATTATTTAGAAATGTTTTTCTCTTCGAATGACCTGTAAAGGCAAATAATTTTAGAAAATCACTCATGTGTGAATATGACCTTTTATTTTTTGACACATAAATGAGTTTAGTTCTTTATTTGTATACCCTACATTATTTTGAATAGTAAACAGCAAGTTGATGCAAGGTTTGGATGAGCATAAAACATAAGTTTCTCGATTTTTTTCTTAGTAGTCTTTCACGGCTAGGTGGAACCGATTTTAATTTTTAGGGATACCACCTACGCGTTTACTTCTGAATTGGTATCTGGGGATCTTCAGGCACAATACTCCATTTTCCATAAAATCGTACGTGTGGCCGTTTTTCAGAAATCTTTATTTAGATAAAATTTTGCATATCAAACGAAAAAACGAAAAATGTTTTTAAAAAAGCTTCAGAATACTTCTATAATAAATATATCAATTAAGCTTTCAAAAAACCATTTTCTTTTTCCCAAAGTTGAGTTTCATAAGTTGCCAAATTTCTAAATTAAATTTGTTTAAAGTTCACCGTAAACTAAATATTTAATATTTGCCTTTTTAATACCAGAAAGGGTATGTTGTGTTATAGTCTGGCCGATTTCAATTTCTTCATTCCAAGAATGTGCCTCAACATTAACATAAGACAATGGTAACATATTTTCATTTTAAATTGCTTCTTCTCTCAGAATTGCCATTTTTCTACTTTGTTAACCATTCAACCATATCTTATCAAAAAGGTCCCTCATTCCATTAGCCTTAATATTGAAACCATTTAAATTGTGTAACTTGGTGCGGGCTTTCATCACTACATACATAAATTATAAGCAAACCTTGAAAAAATAACAATGGTTTTGACGATAAAAACAGCAATAGCAAAAAAATTGCAAAAGTGTCGAACTCAATTCCCAGTCTTTACAGCAGCATCAATATCAACATCTGCTGCATACCCCCTCTCAGCTGGGGATATGAACGCATAAATGAATAAATAAATCACATACGATGATAAGATGACATGCGTTCTATCTACTCATAGAGATCCTTTGAGTTATCATGTCTTTTTATCCTCATACAAGGGAAGAGTTTTCGCATTTTAAGTGAATATGGGGTTTCAATATCAATTTAACTTTTTCGCTCATAAACATTATCCTTAAGAAGCTTAATTTGCAGTGTAAAGTGTTTTACTCGCAAGAAAATACAATGTATCGTCAAGTGAGGCGTGAATTTGCGATAAACTTTGCAAATTATGAAAACGCGAGGCGGATTTTTGTTTTTGATTGATTGATTGATTGAAACTTAAATTGATTTCAAATTAATAAATGCATTTGAGCGGATTATCTCAAGTGGTTGTGAAGATAATTGGCAGCTTTAAAATATGATTAGTTTTGTTTTGCCGAAATATTTCTAGATTCAAACTTCTTATTAAATAGCTTGGTTTGGTTTGAAGGAATGCTTTGTTTGCGTTTTCTGAATTTTCAATTGCCGCAGCAAAGGAAAACACAATAGAATATTGGATTATTGTTAGCAATAAAATGCAAGAAAATTGGTTTAAATTATGAATTAAAGGTTTATGGATAACTAACTGACCGGATTGAGTTTAAAAGAGCTTATGGTTAACAGGAATGAGTTTTTACAATCTTCAAAGAAGCATGTGACTCCCCCAAATAGTTTCGGCAGTTTTATTAAAAATAAAATTTTTAAATTAAATCGATTAAATCAGGTCGAAAATTGGTTTTTGAAGTTGCTATACAATTCACCAAATCCAAAAGGTGTTTATTAGCCAAAAACAAAATGGTCGAATGAGGGAATATCGTTAATCGTCAAAATTAATTTGCGATAATGTCAGCAGTGCGTTAGAAACCATCTAACTATTTTCATTAATAAACTCCACTAGAAATCTCTCCGCCCATAATATTGACTTTCCTTCTCTGTATTGGCAGCATAAGGCTTAAAACGATTTCAGAAAATTTTTTCAAAAAGAAATGCTTAATACAGACCTAATGGTTAAACCTTCGCCTTAAGATTTTTACAATCGTTTATGGGGCACTTTTCGAGAAAAGTGTTAAAAATGGTTTTTATGGAGTTTTGAGTAATCTCATAGTTCTACCAAAACACAAAAAAAAAAGAAAACAGAAAACAAACTTAAAATTAGTCATTGTCGATGTATTTTGCAATGCTGAATCTGAATTCGGCTGTAGAATTGCATTATAGTATGGGCATATCCGAACCCAGGTTTTGAGAAATTTTTTTTTTTACCCAAATGTGGTGGAATATATTCATAGACATGTAAAATAGAATTCCCAATAGGTGTACAAGAAAATTTCGACATGAGGAGTTATCAGGCCTGAAATAACGAAAAAACATGTTTTTTGCACTTTTTTAACTTTAAGATAAGGTTTCAAACAAAAAGATTTGAACGTTGAGATACTGTATAAGATTCCATGTATATGTAAATGTTTTTTATTTTAGTTACACGGCTTCAAAATATAGCAAAAACGGTATTTTTTCCTTGTTTAGGCTAAAATATCTCAAAAATCGTATGAGATACAGCAATTCTATGGCCGGATTCGGATTTAGCATTGCAAAATACATTAAATATAACTATTTTTATATTTGTTTGTTCTGTTTTTTTTTTTTTTTCTTCATTTTTTTACTTTATATGGGATATTTATTTTTGCGATATTTCGCGGAGATGATCAGCTATGATTTCGGGGCTTGCATTTTTCAGACCACTAAACTAGTACAAATGAAACCCCATTCCCAGATTTTCTCCACATTTTCATTAAACCTATCGACTGTTCAAAGGCATTGTACAGGCGGACATTTTACTTCAAAATTTCGGGAAAATAGAGATCTCCGATAATCTGCGTGAGAGCACAAATTTCAGAAGTAGTACAAAGATATGTTATGGGGCACTTTTCCATATATTCCCAAGTAAAATTCAGAAAAATTGTATATGACACATGGTGACAGAATGGGTTAGAAAGTTTATATCGCTCATTACGGCCACATTAAAGGTCCTAAAATTCTGAAAAAAATGCAACCAAATTCCTTGATAAAAATGAATTGACTTTGTTTATAATGTTTTTTTAATAAAGAATCCAATCTAATCCAAAGGATGAGCCTCAAAATCTCCATTAAACTCTTAAACGTGAGTTACCATGGAATTACCCGATTTAGACTTTTTAACCCAATCTGTCGCCATGTCAATATTTCTGAATTTTTTTTGAGAATATTTGGAAAGGTGCCCCGTTATATTTCTAATGCTTCTGAAATGTGTGGTTTCCCGTATATTACACTAGTTTGTAAATGATTAAAAATTTTTTTTCCAATAAAAGCCATTGTTCATTTGATATGTAAAATTGGCTGCTGATCCAAAAATCGCATTATTTATTTTTTTTCTTTCGTGTCGTTTTCGAAATATCGGTCATTTTCGGTTTTTGGACCAATTTATTTAATTTTATTATATGTCATGTAAGAGATAATTAAGTAACCCATAAATAATGTTCAGACCTTTTTTTTGTTGGTTTGTTAGTTTCGGCGATGTAAATTGATTTCTAAAAAAAAATTATTTTTTTCCAAAAAAATAAAAAAAAAGTCAGAATCAACTGCAGATTTATACAAGAAAAAAAAATTTAAAAAATCATTTTGTTCTTTTATAACATAGTCTATATATTTATGAAGCTAATAAGATACTATTTAAGAAAATCGATGGAAAAATGCAAAAGTTGTATAAAATTCATTGATTAATTACCAAAATGGGTTTTTGCCTATTTTTCAGTTTTTTTGTAATAAACTCCTAGCAAAATCTTCGTTCATATGTAATCGGTCGAGTTATCTAAAAAATTGTTTGCACCGATTACTTTCTGGATTACATAAGGCATTATTTTAACACATGCATGCATTGGGCAGAATCGATTACCCCAACAAAACATTCGCTTACATGCAATCGATCGAGTAATCTAAAAAATTATTTGTATCGATTACTTTCTGGGCTACTTTTGAGTTATATAAGTACTGTTCAGCCGGGGACTGAACTCTTTTTTGTGAATATGGAGCGGGCGCCGAGTATAAATGATTTTAAAGAAATACCTTTTCGTAGTTTGTCTGCTGTGTAAAGTTGCTGCTGCCGACGTCGACTGCGGACGGCTGCCACGTGAACTGCTGCTTTTGACGTTGGAGGCTGTGATGTTGGATAACCGCTGGAGCGATGCTGATGACCACCAGGATGATGCTGCTGCTATCTTTGATGATCAAAAATACTCTTGGGCTATGGTGTTCCCAAAAGTAAACGCTGAAAACGATTGTCCCCACCAGGTGTCTTCTTCCAAAGCAAAAAATAAACTTTTGATTTTACTTTTACGTTATAATTTTATTATATGACTTTACTTAAGTTTTAAGTATTAATTGTAAGTAATTCAAAGGTTTAAACAAATTTCAATATTTAATAGAATTATAATTGATAAGTACGGCGGCCGCTGTTAAGCACGATGAAAAAACGAATGACCAAAATTCATGAGATTGACGTGTACCACGTATACTCATGAGAGTGAGGGAGATGGTGGTATGAATTGAAGAATTTTCAATAGGTATAATCCGCGTTGCCAATTGCAGGAAATTAAATCCGGTTTTTGGGAGTTTATGCGTATTCTTGCGTAAACATACCGCCCGCCTTGCAGTATCTGCAATAGAGAATGGAAGGTTTGGCCGCCGCGCCGGTATTATAATACTTATTTTTGAATTTCTTAACATGTTTAAGTATAAGTTTTAAATTTTACATAAGATGCATATGGAAAGAATTTATGTAATTTAATTAAAGTACTTGATATAAAGTAGTGTTAATTTTCAAAAAATACGTTACATAGTAAAAAGTTGATTTTCATAAATGGCTTTACATTCAAAAAAAATAATAATAGGGAATTGCATATAAATTCATAAAAACAATTTGGTGATTAAAATGCATCCAATGTAGTTGGATTAGAGTTACAAAAGTTTTTGTTTGTTTTAGTGTTGAAAAATTAAATACAAAATACAAAATCAACGGCAGTATATATGAGAAGTGTATAGAATATAAAGAGAAAATTATTGTAAATTCATTGAGGGATCGCCATGAGTTTATGTCATGAACGAGTGGTTTCTCCAACTGAGTTTTAATATCTGCTACCCAAGCTCGTCCATCGTTGAATTTTGACAATTTGGCCAAGTTAAGCTTTTTATATCAAAAGTGCCGTCGAAATTGACCCCAGAGTTGGGATAAGGACTTTTAATTGTGGTTCGCTCTGGAAGAAAGGCTGCCATAATCTTTTGACGACATCGCTTTGTATTGATGATGACGATTTTGACATTGTGAATACAAGTTTTGATTAAATTTTTAAACTTGAGTTTCCAGAACTCACGACGTACTAATTGATTTTCACCATGAAGCAAAAGACAGTGAATGGTTTCCATAATCCAGCGAGACAGTTGGCTTCCATAAGCTAGTATAATTGGGTGTCTTTCGTTGTTGTCCAATGCTGATAAAGAAACAAGGTAACGAATCGCTATAAGAATCGCTGAGAACGGAGTTAACATTTGTCTTTTAGATTCGATTTGTTTTTTATTTAGTAAATTAGAATAATCCGTTGAAAAATATATTTGTTGAACAAGTTGCATTTTTACTAATTTAAGCTCTTCGGCAGTTATTTTCTTCGAAAAAAAAGTGTATCCAATCCGCCGAGTTCGATCAAAATATTGAAAAATGTATACAATAACTGGGAATTCTTTTGGTGAAGATGAAAGGTGTTCGAGCATATCTTCTTTTACCGCCGAGCTGGTAATAAATGATTTGATGGGCTTAATTTTCAACATTGTATCAGCTTGCACTGAGTGTGTATTATTTGGCCAATGCAGTTTTTGCATTTTTAGCCACGAAGTTCCATTGCACCAAAGTTTATTGCTTTTCAAGTTCGGAGGATCCACCCCCCGCTTTACTAGATCGGCGGGATTGTGTCTTGATTTAATATGAACACAGTTTTCGATTTCAATTTTGTCGATAATTGCAGTTACTCGATTTGTTATGAAAGAATAGTATGTAAAATCATCCTTTTTCAGAAGAAAATTTTCATTGCAAAGAAATTGGATTCGAGCAATGAATTTTGGTTGGCCAAGTGATTGGAAAGTAGAAAAATCCAGCATAAAAAACAAATTAATAACATATTTGCCGTCGGATGCCTTTTTTCTGATTTTATTGTAATTTTGATCAGTTTTCGGTAGCACTGATTTTTGTTGATGTTTTTTCATCCCCCAAAATTGATTTAGTTGTTTATTTAAAGAAATTTCCGTCACATGCGAAACAATCGTTTTCTGTAGAGGTGCTTGTTGCTGATGTGGTATTGGTCTTGTCAGGATCCACACAAAAATTGTATCTTGGGCCACCAGAGTCCCAAAAACGTCATTCTTAACTCCACCGAGTATCAATGGATATATTTCTCTACCAATGAGAAAGTTGGAAGGGCTTCGATTACTGTCAGAAAACTTGAAGGTTGGCATTTCTTTAAATTTAAAAATATCGAAAGTAAATGATAAATGTTCAGTCGCTTTTGGTACGACAAGAACCATTTCTTCTTTTGTATTACCTCTATATAGAGGGGTGCCGATGTAAAATGATTTCATCATTGATGGCTTGATGCTTATAGCACCATTAATTCCTGACACTTGAGCCGATATTGGCTTAGTAGGAAGTTTCAAAGTACGTTGAATACATTCTGAGACAAAAGTGCACTGAGACGCTGGATTAAATAAAGCACGAGCTTCATATGTTGCACCCGAATGGTAATTATCAACAAGAGCCGTGCCAAGACGCACATTTTTTGTGGCTGCGGTTGAATAGCAATTTGTTCTTCCCGTAGGGAGAGAAGCAAGTTCTTCTGGCGAAGCCAGATCTTCAATAGTGGACTGTATAGTTGATGCATTAGTTAATGCAGAGCTATTCACATTATCATTTTTATTGTGATGTTGTGATTTGCTATTAGAAGTATTATTTTTGAATTGTTGAGTACGTTGATTCGTTTCTCTGTGCAATAGAGTGTGATGTTGCTTTTTGCACTTGGAGCATGAATAAAAGCTGTTGCATTCCTTTAGCTCGTGGAAAGATGAAAGGCAGTTAACACAGCAATTAAATTTGTTAACAATTGAAAACCGTTCTTGGACGTTTAATTTCAGAAATTGTTTACATACACGAAGAGGATGGGCTTCTGTACATAGTGTGCATTTAGAAACCACCACATTGTTATGAGAAGACTTTTGTGGTTGTAGACTAGTTGGTTGCGACTTGCTGGGCTGATATGAAACAGGTGCTGCTAAATCAGAGACAGTTTCTACAATTCGAAATCTGTCTGTCAAAAATGAATCGAAATCTTGCCAGGTTGGCATTTCGGTTTTATGGAATATCGATTGCTTCCATAAAGAAAGTGTATGCTCAGGAAGACGAACTGAGCATTGGTATACAAATATCGCATCCAAATTACTAATATCTATATGGTATAATTTCAATGTAGCAATGCAATTATTTATTTCACGCTGAAGATGTTTTATTTCACTGCCTGATTCTCGAGAGCAAATTGGAAGATTGCTAAGAATTTTTAGTTGCTCGCTTATCAGAATTTGCTTATTTTCATATTGAGATTTTAAGTTGTTCCATGCGATATCGAACCCATCATTTGTTAGGGGCACCGTTTTCACTATCTTATGAGCTTCACCTGTGGTTTTTTGTAACAGATGGTAAAGTTTCTCAACTTGAGATAAACGTGAGTTGTTAGTGTAGATTGCTGTGTACATGTCGCGAAAAGTTGGCCACGAAACATAATCGCCACTAAAGACTTGGATATCGCATGGTGGAACCTGTATTGCGGAGTTTTGTTCGGTTTGCGTGGGCTGTGTGGAGCTGGCATATGCGATGTTTTTATTTAAATTCTCTAAACTTTCACAAAGTTCACGCATAGTTTCAGAATAAATATATTCTACAAAATTGTAGTCATCCGTATCTACAAAGTCTTTTACAACTTTTCTGTATGAATCTGGAGTCACTATTTCATTATATAGAGAGCTATAATCACTCCAATATTTTTCCAGTAGATTTTTTCTTGTTATCAGAAAGCCATGCGTTTGTCTATTTTTTGCCGTTTTATGAGTATTTGTTAAAAAATTCGTTATATGTAATTTATGGCATTTCAGCAATTGAATCTTTCCTTCCATTTTGAAGTGTTTGTTAAAAAACAAAAAATCAGAAAAAAAAAGTTGTAAAATATCTATCGAGATGTATTTGGTGTGTTAGTCACTCGAACTAATGAACACGAACGAGCAAAAAATTTTACGACCAAAGAACCTAGAAGCCAAAGTTATGAAATAAAAAATGGCGTTCAAAAATTCCTCACGAGATCGAAAAACTGTATTTTGCTATGCAATGTTAAGTAACCACGTTGATTTTGCGTTAACCTTGAAATTTCTAAGGTTATCAAAAATAGCGAATATAATACCGCATGTATTTTTTCTCAAAACAAATTTCACGAAATATGTAAATTCCAATGAGCACTGGTTTTCAAGTGGGCGAAAAAGCAAATGTTGTCACCAGGCACTGCTATCAAAATGCTCAAATGCCGGGGGTCCGTGAAAATTTTAAAAAATTTTTACAAAATTGTATTAATAGGTGCCGGCCACAAGAAGGCCGAAGGACCAAATGTTCAGCCGGGGACTGAACTCTTTTTTGTGAATATGGAGCGGGCGCCGAGTATAAATGATTTTAAAGAAATACCTTTTCGTAGTTTGTCTGCTGTGTAAAGTTGCTGCTGCCGACGTCGACTGCGGACGGCTGCCACGTGAACTGCTGCTTTTGACGTTGGAGGCTGTGATGTTGGATAACCGCTGGAGCGATGCTGATGACCACCAGGATGATGCTGCTGCTATCTTTGATGATCAAAAATACTCTTGGGCTATGGTGTTCCCAAAAGTAAACGCTGAAAACGATTGTCCCCACCAGGTGTCTTCTTCCAAAGCAAAAAATAAACTTTTGATTTTACTTTTACGTTATAATTTTATTATATGACTTTACTTAAGTTTTAAGTATTAATTGTAAGTAATTCAAAGGTTTAAACAAATTTCAATATTTAATAGAATTATAATTGATAAGTACGGCGGCCGCTGTTAAGCACGATGAAAAAACGAATGACCAAAATTCATGAGATTGACGTGTACCACGTATACTCATGAGAGTGAGGGAGATGGTGGTATGAATTGAAGAATTTTCAATAGGTATAATCCGCGTTGCCAATTGCAGGAAATTAAATCCGGTTTTTGGGAGTTTATGCGTATTCTTGCGTAAACAAGTACTAAATCAATGAAGTAGGACATTATAGATATATTCTGGGTTCTGTTTTGGGCCAAAAGTTCATCAGAGGAAACGTTATCGGAAAAATTATCGTTTTACTATTTATTTCTTTCGAAATGTTAACAAATGTTAAAGTCAAAATGACTTAAAAATCAAAAAATCTTAAGTAAAAAACTTTCGAAATTTATGTTCTCACATTACCCATTGCATTACAGGTAATTGAAAAAGTATTTCATTGTTTATTGCATTACGTGTAATATTTCAAAAGTTCTAACATTCAAGTAATGCGAAAAATTTGCAGACATAACCCCCATGACCAAAATGGGGATTATGACCGAAAAATTTACGGACATAATCCCCATTTACGAAGTGGAGATTATGTTCGTTGGGATTATGTCCGGTAACCATGAATTGTGTCCAACTCTTGGATTTTTCATCGATTTTCTTAAATGGTATCTTATTTTCTTCATAAATATATAGTCTATGATACAAAAAACAAAATATTATAAAAAAAATATTTTTTCTTGTATAAATTTGAAGTTGATTTTGATTTATTCTTAATTTTTTCGAAAAATAAGGAATGTTTTTTTTTAGAAAACAATGTAACTCGCCGAAACTAACAAACCAACTAAGAAGTGATGTGACTATCATTTGTAGGTAATTTAATTGCCTTTAATATGACTTATAATATATTTAAACACAGACATTGGTTCTTGAGATATTTGTATATAAATGGAACTATCTATTTTTTTTTGGTTTAAAAACCGAAAATGACCGATATCTCGAAAACGACTCGAAAAAAAATTAATGCAATTTCCGGAATCAGCAGCCCATTTTACATATAAAATAAATAATGGCATTCAATGGGAATTTTGGCTGTAAACTATTGTTATTTTCAGATATGCCCATATAAGTAGATAAGGTATATTTTATTGGTTCTCAAGTGAAGATTGGATTCACTGCTCAAACATGCTTTATTCGTCATCCAAATATTCATCTTATTTCTCATATATAGTATATTTAGCAAATATCATCGCAAGCAGCCACATATAAAAGGCCTCAACATTCATTTTTGTTCACCTACATTGCGTAGAAATTAATTCGTTTGACCGAATGTTTTTAAAATACATATGTAACATTATTAAATAAAAATCAGTGTGAAAATATATATTCTTTTGCATCCTCCGGCTTATTAGTAATTAAAGTTTCTTTGTTGCAAAAGCAATCAATAAATGCATAATTTATTTAAATTACTGGAAAATTCACAAGGTATCATAACGTCACATTCTATTATTACTCAGAGAGCAAAGTTTAATTTTTCCTGCCACATTGTTATGCCAATTATCACCTGTATATGGCCAGAGGGATATTTGTAGCTTTTGAGTTTCATTTAAAATTATTTTTGTGCCTTTAGCTCTATAGTCATTTATACTCTCTGCAAAGGATATGAGCAACGTTTTATAAACTACGTATTGTAAAATTATATAACATTACGACATCATGACATGTTAGGATATTTTGTGAATTTCCCAAATGTAATATGCATAATACTTAATAATGAAATTTAATGAAATGAAATCCTTTCTCATTCACATTCAAGTGTTAGTTGTACAAATTTTTGTTAAAAATTTTTTTTTTATTAAAGATCAGTATCACAATAACACAGTGCAATAAATTGAGGGGAAAAAACTCTGAATCAGATCTAGATAGTTTTTGAGACTAATTTAGGGTCGCTTATTCAGAATCCGCCAACTATCAGGTCTGTGATCAAAGTGCTGAACATTATTTTCTTACACATTTGGCGTATAATCTGGTAGTAGTGCATTTCATTTTTGCAATCGGCATCAAACAGCCCTGATCATCCTCTTTAAACCATAACTTGAACTTCTTTAATTGGGTCATTACTCTTTGGATATCATACAAATTAAATATATGCACTGTGCAAATATATGTACTGTACAAATTAAATATATTTACTGTGTAGTCTTACAGGGATTTGCAATACCTATACTCTTATGGATGATATCTCGGACAGTAATGATCCAATTGAAAAGTTAAAGGTATTTTTCTAAGAAGGAAGGTTAGGGTCGTTTACAAACTTTAACTACCCTACTTTCAGTATGTACGCCTTATGTCTGAAATTATTATATTACAGGGTAGCTGATTCGAAGTATTACCAATTCAAAAGACTATATTTTTAGTTTCCATGCACAGATTTTATTGATCAAACGCTATAATTGTTGGGAAATGTTCAAATTTTAAGAATCTACTTGAGATTTTCGATATGGCCACCTTTGGCCTTAACTATGGCCCGTAGACGGTCGAAGAACGAGTCGCATGCTGCACGAATTTGATTTTGTGGAAGTTTGCGCCATTCTCGTTGAAGGGCCACTTTTAGCGCATCAACGCTCTGGTATTTTTTAGCCAAGACCTTCCTGTTCAACATACCCCAGATTGAGAAATCCAGCGGATTCACATCAGGCGAATTTGAGAGCCATTTTTGAGCAGAAATGAAGCTAGGAACGGTTTTTTCTAACCATTCTTGATTCACACGAGCTTTGTGTGACGGTGCCGAGTCTTGTTGGAATGTCCATGGCTTGCGACCGAAATGTTTGCGTGCCCACGGTAGTAAAGCACCCTCCAACACTGATTCACGATACACCTGGGCGTTTACTTTGACGCCAGCGGCCAAAAAAACGAGTGGTGAGCGCCCATCAGCAGTCACTGCAGCCCAAACCATCACATGCGGTGGTGCCTGCGTCCTGATGGCCAAACGAACATTCAAATTTTCTTAGGACCTCTCTGTCAAGTAAACCCGATCATTTTGTTTGTTTACATATTGCTGGATACAGTAATTTTTCTCATCAGAGAAGACAATTTGTGACAGATTTCCGGCGGCGTGCAAGCGCAACAACTCCTTGGCTCTATCGAGCTTAACTTTTTTTGAGCAGGAGTGAGATCATGCGCCTTTTGGAACTTGAGGGCCTTTAGTCCGAGCTTGTTTGACAATATGTGTTGCATTCGTTCACGCGATATTTTCAGCTCGGCAGCCATTTGTCTGCCACTGCGTCTCGGATTTCGCTCAATTCTGGCCTTCACCTTTCGAACCATTTCTGGTGATGTTGCAGTTATTTTCCGACCACCACCATGTCGTTCGGCAACGCTGCCGGTACCATTGTAACGTGCTATGGTCCGATACACAAACATTTTATTCACTTTTAAATGTTTCAGCTCACGAACAATTGCTGGTTGCGATTTTCCAGCCAAATAAAGAGCAATCACACTATTACGTTTGAATTCCATTTCGAAAATTTTTTATTTTCAATAAATTGACGCGCAAATGCTTTTGGTTACTTGTTGACAATAGAATGAACTAACATCATGCCAATTTTTAGACAGCTGTCATGTTCCATCTGTCAGATAAGTCTATCTGAAGTTGGTAACAGTTCGAATCAGCCACCCTGTATATTCACATCAAAGGAAGGATTATTTAGATCACAGACCTGATAGAGAAAAATTGCCAAATTCGGAATCACCGAACCTGAATTAGTCCAAAAAAGATATTGACATCTCATTCAAAACTTTGTATTGCACAGTGTAATCAAATATAATTTAAATATGCTACATATACATATATATACAGGGTTTCTACCCCAAGCAAAACCTTTTTCATCAAATTGATATTTTTTAATTCAATTTAAACTTTTTCCAAATTAAAATGAGTTTTTTCCAAATCAAATTGACCATCCTTTTTTCTCAAATCAACTTAAACTTATTCCAAATCGATTTAAACTTTTTGCAAATTTGATATTGAAAAAATTTGGAAAAAGTTTATTTTAATTTGGAATAAGTTTATTTTGATTCGGAAAAAGTTTATTTTGGTTTAGAAAAATTTATTTTGATTTGGAAAAAGTTTGTTTCGATTTGAAAAAAGTTTATTTTGGTTTAGTAAAATTTATTTTGATTTTGAAAAAGTTTATTTTGATTTGAAAAATGTTTAAACTGAATTGAAAAAATATCAAATTGTTGTACAAAAGATTCAACGTGGAGTGGAAATCTTGTATAAATTGTAATTTTTTTTTAAATCTCTATGTCAAACTGACAACTGACAGATAATACTCCAATTAAAGCGTAAAAGAATATTGTGAAATCAGATCTTAATTGTACACATAATAGCATAACAATATATAGAAAATATTTGTCTACTGTACGAGTATAGCATGAAAACTTGTATGAAGCTTTTGAACAATTTTTATTTTTCTTTAAAAAGCATGCAATTGTATGCAAAACCATTAAAAATTTATAAACATATGGGACATTTGATGCAAAACCAAATAGCTAAATGGTGTTCGGTTAGGTATGAAATGCCCCATATATAGCTTAAGTAAATATAGTACAATATTTCTTAAAACCATCATAGTAATTATAACACATTTTAATGTTTAGAATATAAGACACATAATTTTTCTTTTCAATATCATAATTAAACACTTTATTTATTTATTTTCTGCAGCATCAAGTACCAGTGATCTATCATTTACAACCAATACGCAAGTTAAGGATATTTCGGGTTTGCCTGATCCTATTGATCCAAAGGCACCCCAACTATTGGTGAGTATCGTGAAATTGCTCAACACATTTTCTCTAAGTGAAAACCTTTATACAGGGTTTATAGCATAAGGTTATGAAGCTCCAGGGAGGTGATAGAGAAGGCCTAGACTAACAATAAATTGAAGGTCTGAAAAAAATACGTTAATGTAACAATTCAGGAGTTACTCTTATGCAGTGTCGGATTAAGTCAAATGGGGGCCCTAGGCCATTAAAATTTTTGGGCCCTTTTTTTAATAATTGTAAAGTTAATCTTTATTCATGCATTTATAGAATCTAAACATCTTATTCATATTATTTAAAGGTTGTAAACATAATCAAACAATCACAATAATTTTTTTTCCGCCAAATTATATTTTTTTTTGATTTTACATAATTTACAGTATAGTAGTTTATAAAATAATCTTTGGACATCTCTTTTAAATAATAAAACGACGTTCATCTTTAAAAAACTTTTGTCCTACATTTCAGATCACTAAAATCATTAATGACATCTGAGACAAATCACGGCAAGTGTGTACCGCAAATTCCACT
Source organism: Calliopum simillimum (assembly GCA_951812925.1). Lineage (NCBI taxonomy): Eukaryota > Metazoa > Arthropoda > Insecta > Diptera > Lauxaniidae > Calliopum > Calliopum simillimum. Next base: position 65,183,863 of record OX638371.1, read on the forward strand.
TGTTGTTGTAATTTAATTCTAATAACCTGAATCTAATGCTTATATTATTATTTAGTAAACATTCCTTATACAAAAAATTTTTAAATTTTTGAAATTTGATTTTTTACATAATTTTTTATAAAATTCAAAATTGATTTAACTAAAATTTTGAAAGCTTATTTCATGAAAACTGTTTACCCAAACTAAATGAAATTTTGCAGACATATAAAAAAAATGTCAAATTTTAAAAAAATAATTTAAAAAAAATTTTTTTTTTTATTTTGTTATTTTTTTTAAGTTTTTAAATAAACAATTTCCTTTTTTTATGCTTTCTTAATGAGATGATTTTTTAATTTTTTTTTATTGGAACGTGTAATATTTGAGTTCTTACGTTCGAAAGGAAAGTGGTCTGCCCGGCACTATTTATACCAAATTTACCTATTTAACTGCAGCTCACGCTATTTAGGCCAGTCAAATTATGACTTTACATAGGAATAAAAGATAATAAGCTGAAAACTGATATACACACGCATTTTAGTGTTCTAAAAGTAGTCTCAAAAGTCTCGGGTCTGCGTCTTAAGTTATTCAAGGTCAAAGATCAAAAAACCAGTTTCTTGCAAATATCTCAGAAAAATGGAGCTGTACAATTTTGTAGCCCTGGTAATTTCCTATAAAAAAGTCCTTGGAGTTGTTTTCGTACGGCTTATAGTTTAGGAGATATTCCAATTAGAAAAGTGGTAAAGCTTGGTAATTCATACATACAGCGTATTTGTGTGCATAGCAATATGTTGATTTTTAAAGTGCCATTTCTCAAGAACGATGAGTCGCACGATAAAATCAAAACCATCAACTAAGCCGGCAATTTTTTTGCGGTACTCATTTTCTGTCAAACTTTTTTTGAAAGCATGCTTGGACTTACATTTATCAAATTTTGTAAGTTAGCTCTTTCAATCAGCCCCCCTGCTCGTTGGGGGCCCTAGGCCATGACCTAGTCCGGCCTAATGGGTAATCCAGCACTGCTCTTATGAGTTTCACTGCAATCAAGTGGAGTCTTCAAACGAATTGTTCTTGAAAAGCATTATTTTCTGATATCAAAAAAAAAAGTTGGTGTAACAAATTGACTATTGAGTAAAAGGAATTTTAACGAGAATTTGAAATTTGAAAGGGTATGTTAATAAGACCTCATTAATACTAAAATGGCCGCCAAAGTCAAAAAATAAGAAAACAATTTGAAAATATCAACGTTGAAGGTGCAAAAAAGTTTTCTCTAAAGCGCTAGGGTGCCGCAAAAAAAGCAAAAAATCGTTTTCAACTCTATAACTCCTTAGTGGTACATTTTGGATCTCTCCAGGTCCCATATTTTGTTAGTCTAAGCCTAATCGATCACCTCCCAGAAGCTTCGTAACTTTATGCAATGCGCGCTATATAAGAAGCAAAACACGCCAAGTGCACCAAAAAAAAAAAAAAAAATTTGTTTGTCTCCGATTTCGTTTCAAATTGGCAATATGGTAGTCCCGGTGTGCAAGAACAATAATCCGGGAGGATTTGATCCTAGTACCATTTTTTGTTAAAATACAGTTTGGCGTTTTTTGTCATTTTCATGAGAAGGGTGTTTTTTCAAAAACTTATAGCTTACACCAAAGATTGTAAATTGATATATGTTAGTAACTGGTCTAATTCACTTTTAAGTGTTCCTTTTACAAAAAAATATTAATTGGTGAAAAAAAATTTTTTTAAACTTAAAAAAACTTTTGAATTTTTTTAAAAAAATTAAATTAAAGCATAGTTTATAAGCTTTAAAATGATGTATGACTCAAGATGGGATTCGGTCGGTAGATGAGAGTTTTCGGCTTTTAAACGCCCGCAGCAGGCAAAACTCTTTGTTTACTCAAGAAAAAAAATTTTTCTCACCAAGTTATATTTTTTTATAAAAAGAACACTTAAAAATGAATTGGAAAGTTTCTAACATATATCAATTTACAAACTTTGGTGCAATCTATAAATTTTTGAAAAAGTACCCTTTTCATGAAAATGACTAAAAACACCAACTTCAACACCCAGCATTTTAACAACAAGTGGTACTAAGACCAAATCCTCCCGGATTATTGTTTTTGTACACGTTACTACCATATTGCCAAATTTGAGCGAAATCGGAGACAAAAAAATTTTTTTTTTATACACTTGGCGTGTTTTGCTTCATAAGTAAAACTGAAAAAGCAAATAAATTGTTATGTAAACTTTAGGTTTCTTTTTGCCAAAAAAAAAAAAAAAAAACACCAACAGCGTAAAACTCCACTCTTAATTTATACAAATTTGTATTTAATTTTTAATTATCCCTTTTTTTTATCTCCCTCTCATTAATAAATTAGTAAGGAATAACAACAAAATTTGCTCAAGCCTAAACATAATAATTATCTACTTTCATTTTCATTTCCTGCATAGACCAATTCACTACGCAAATCGAAACAAAAACACGACGATCCCGCAACACTTTATAAAGGTCCGGGTGGCGTTGAATTGCCCAAAGAGATTCTATCGGATCTAACACAATTCACCCGGAAGCGCAGTCATGCTGTTATTGATGTCTGGTGGTTGTACGATGATGGTGGTCTGACGTTGTTATTGCCCTACATTATAAGTACGCGCCGCACATGGCAATCATGCAAATTGAGGTAAGTCCTTTTTTTCCTTTTATGGCGGCAGCTCATGCTAAAGAAGTTGCTTCAAAACTTTCTCTTTTTTCTTTTTTGTGGTGTTACTTTTGAGCGGTTTTTCCCACTTTTGTTTTTGTTTTTAATGGTTAATGTACTGCCTGTGGTAGCTAACTGAAGGAATTAGTGCTGTAAGAATCTGTGTTGGATTTTCTTCAGCTCAAACACTTTTCTTTTTTCATTTCTGCTATTCAAAGGAATTTCTTCACGGATGCAAATGGATATTCCTATGAAACTTACACTGCACTTAGGTACTTAATAAACTACTTATATTGTAACGTTCCACCACGTCGCTTTAGAAATTATAAATATTTCTCTTAACAGCTTTGAGAAAATGAGCGAAAACTGTTCAAATGAAATTTCTGAAAAATACGTGAAGCTCATTATGAAATACGAGTAAGCTTGAAGCTGTGGCAGTAAATCCGTTTCAAAAATGATGGTAATGATGGTCTATGCAGGAGGCACAATGGTGTTAAAAAAACTTTTCCGAATCTATGCAATGAAGGTTGTTTAGTTTTTAAAGCATTTTTTATTAAGAAACATTAATATGATTTAATCATAAAGATCCATATTATTCGTATCATATCTAATCAATGGGAGAAAAAGTCGGCTCAACTCTAAAAAACGTAATTTGAACATTGATCATTGATTACACAATTTGAAAATTGTCGCGGATTTGGGTTTATTTTCGGATTAAAAACGATAGGTGCATAGTATATTGTCAAAATCAAAGGGTTGCTATGTAAAAATTCCCAAAGTACAAGACTTTCAGCCCTTTTCAGCAGACCTTGAAGCTTTTATACTTAAATTCAAAAAGTTTTCAGCGTCACCTCCTGAGTCGATATAGTCATTCATGCCTGACTGGCTGGTTGTCTGTGGAAATATTTTTCACGCCGAAGTGAAAAGTTACCTGACTTATTGAAAATGAGCAAAATCGCTCAACGGACAAGCCTACCGCTCATATAAAAAAATATTTAAAATGCAACTTTAGGAGTATTTTTAACGATAATGCAACTAAAATACACACAAATGCTACGGGCAGTTGACGCAAGCTCTGAGCAAAACCTGGGCGAAATCGAGCAAGCGAGAGTAGCACTACCCATATAAGCAAAAGTTTCAAAATGCTATACGGAAAGCGTTTTCCGAGATAATCCAACTAAACTTAATTCAGACATTAAGAACTATAAGTGCAAGCTCTGAGCAAAAATTAGACGAAATCGGACAAGAGGGCGTAGCACCTACCATATATGCAAAAGCTTCAAAGTGCGTGCTATACTAAGTAAAAAAAATTTTCAGATAATCCAACTAAATTTCACTCTGTCAATAAGAATAGCAGAGACAAGCCCTGAGCAAAAACTAGGGGACCTCGGACAAGAGGTCGTGGCACCTACAATATAAGCAAAAGCTTCAAATCATATCCAAACAAATTTCACTCAGACACTGAGAACAGTTAGTGAAAGATCTGAAACTTCTTCACAAAACTCACAAAAATGTTCCATAGCTAGGTCATTTCTAGTAAATTTTCTGCAAAATTGAAAAGAGAACTATTTTAACTACAGTTTTAGCACTAAAATTTATAAAAACATTCCTCGGCTTACTTTTTAGATCTTAATATTATTACTGACTTCATTTTCGAAAACCGATTACTTTATACCGTCATGTTACCAGCATCATCAAATATTTTTGCCTAATGAATATTTAAGCAACACTGAATATAAAAGAATCTTACGTAAAATTTTATGAAGTGCGGAAGCGCATTAAATATTGATTTTGATTATTGCATTAAGTATCAAGATGTAAGAATGTGTAAATGAATTTTAAAGAGTCCTTTGCTGGGAGAATGTGCTGCGAGTATTTTATTTATGGTCCTTTCCTGTCTTGGCTTTTTGTTCATTCATAGTCCGTTCTTCTTGCTAATGTTGAATTTGTGATATTTACAAAAAATGATAATGGTAAAAGGTAAACTGGCGTGTGATGGTCATAAAAATCAGGAAAAGTGTTTAGCAGCATACTAAGGTGTTGTAATAAAAATTACCCAAAAAGATAATGGTTATGGAATTTCGTGTGCTAAATGTAAATTTTAAATTATGTAAAACAATGTGATATTTAAATATTTTCTAAGTTCAATATCGAGACCTAATCACCAAAATGCATGCCATTTCAAAAGAACAAATCATAATTTATGCAGAAATTGAGAATGCTTAGAACGCGTAGCGTGCGTAAATTTGTGAATCGCATAGGCAAGGCGCCTATGTAGCGACACTTAAGTACGCGTTACTTTTTTGTTTAAAAATAATTCCTCCAATTTGTTTTTTATAGAAATGTTACGCAGATTTGTGAGAACAATTCTGTGTAAAAATTTTGTTTTTATTTATGGGTAGGCATTGCTTTAATATCTATTTGTTTAAAAAATGCATTATTTATAAGAATTTTTAAAAATTTTTATGAAAAGTTTATTTCATCTAAATTTTAAATTATTTTTAGTTCTACCACAAAAATTTCATAAAATTTCTTTCAATATTAACGGAGAAACCGCAATTTAAAAAAAGGCGTACATAAAAATTCACATGCTTATTAGAGTAGAACGGGGCAATGTCGTGCACTCAACTTTGACATGTTCGTAAAGTCGTACATCTCAAGTGAATGCGACGAGTAAGCATCCGATCGAAAGATAATTTCGTTGGTTACATCCATGTGTAACAACATTTGTGTAGCGAGAAATTGTGTTTGTATAAGTGAATGTGCACGACATTACCCCAATGGTCGTTTTAAAGGTCAACTTCGATAACTCGGTGAAGCCCAACATTTTTTTGGAAATCAAATACTTATTTTCTTTGGCAGGATATTTCGTTTCAGAAATCACTTACCTGGTATATTTTCCCACAAGGAAAATTATTTTTCTGACCCGATGAAAAAACACTTTTATCGTCCCGAAAGCGTACTTTTTGAAAAAAAGGTTACTCTGTAGAGACGAACTGGTGAAAATTGCTAGTATTATATGCATAAGCTCAGTAGGTCAGCAGGTCCCTACCTTACGAACAGTTGGTAAATCAATCAATTCCTTGGGCTAAAACAGCCAGTGCACGACATTACCCCCTGCACGACATTACCCCGTTCTACTCTACTTTTGAAAAAATTAAAATTTTTGATAAGAAAATATAATAGTCTAAGATACGAATAAGGAGAAATTTTCACTCATCTGTTTAATGGATGAAACCTATTTTTTATGAAAGTAAATACGTTTAGAAACATATTGTGAGTGGGTTGCCTAAAAAAATCCTGGCAAGGCTATGGTTCATTCCATATTGAAAAGTGCATTTTTTTCAAAAAATCCACTCATCTGTTTAATGAAAAAATCATATACCAATCGAAAGTTTAAAGCCTCTATAATATGTTCACGTAGAGTTTCCTATTTTTTCTGGCAAGGCATAGGGTTGCCAGGTTTTAAAAGGTCAGTCAATACCACAAATTTGCACTATGCGTTTAAAAAAAAAATGTGTTTAATGGAAAAATTATATACCAATCGAAAGTTTAAAGCCTCTATAATATGTTAACGTAGAGTTTTCTATTTTTTCTGGCAAGGCATAGGGTTGCCAGGCTTTAAAAGGTCAGTCAATACCACAAATTTGCACTATGCGTTTAAAAACAAAATGTGTTTAATGAAAAAATTATATACCAATCAAAAGTTTAAAGCCTCTACAATATGTTAACGTAGAGTTTCCTATTTTTTCTGGCAAGGCATAGGGTTGCCGGGCTTTAAAAGGTCAGTCAATACCACAAATTTGCACTCATCTGTTTAATAAATAAATTTTGTGTTAAAATAAAGATAATTTCATTGCGAACACGGTGATACAGGGTTGACTGTGAACAACCAGTTTTAAGCCAGGGTTGCCGAGCTTTAAGAAATGAAATATTGGTACAAATGAAAATGTGCGACAGAGAGATCCGAGCGAACTATTTGGTTAGGATGTATACTTATCTTGAAAATTTTATTTGTTATATCATCAGGAGACTAAAAACAAACAAGATTTTGTTTTATTATAATATCTTTTTACATTTGTAAAAATTATAAAAATTTTCAATTATGTAACATTTTATTCTGTAGATCGCAAAATAATATCACACTTAAATATAAATTGAGGCTGGACATACATAGCACATTCTCGCTACTTTAACAACAATAACAATATAGAGCTAATTTTAATTGTGGAAGACCCTGGCAAGTTGTGGTAGTTTATGTTGACTATATAAAAATTATACTAATTTTATGAACTTTTAGTCATTATTTGCAAGAATGTAAAATTCTATGCAATTTTAAACTTATAAAATCCTGACAATTAGGATAAGAGAAAAAACTACTAAACATGGCTATGGTGACATATGTTTCGGTTACCGCCACGTAACCATCATCAGATCAATTTATGTTTTTATTTAATTTATTTTAAATTAAATGAAATAACAATTGAATAAGTTTATTTATAAATGCGCTATGTAGAGAGATTGACTTCGAAGGTTCCTAGTTCAATCCCGGCCTCAGACAAAGGCAACCCTGTTTGTTCGGTACGCTGTCAATTCGGTGCCGCGTAAACATTCGCAATATTTCCTTTACGGACGGTTTAAATAAGTTTATTATAGAGTGTTTCGACAGAACAGTGAAAATAACGTCAGGAAAATATGAAGTGCAGTGATTTCGAATAATATTGGTGTTCCAATAGAGTTTTTAAAATTCCCGATTCGAGTGTGCAAAAAGCAAAATAACCTTTGATCTTTGATCTGGTTGTTGTTGTTGCTAAGTAGTGTTCATATTTCCTGCAGTGCTGTTCAAATCAGTCCCTCACAGTCAGATAATTAATTAAAATAATTATAATCATAAAGTGCAGTGCAAAAGTGGGATGCGTTCATCCACTGGGACACATATTAAAATTAAAAAAAAAAATAAAAATTTTAATTAAAAATCTGACACCATAAACAACTAAAATCTGCGAAAAAGCTAAGTATCTTAGTTAAAATAAAATAAAGTGAAATTTTCACTTGTCTAGCATTTTTGTCTCGTAGTGTTGATCGTGTTTATTGTGCTTCTCAAACAGTCTCAGCAACTGGTTTGTGCCGCCGCTAAAGGGCGTTTTTCAGCAAATGCAAGTTTAGGGTTACCAACTTTTTGGAAAACACTAAATTTTGTAAAATTCTGAAAAACTTAAACGAAGCAAAGCTTGAGCATATATGAATGGTCAACACTCCCCTCAATCAGTCAATAATTTGACCAAAACGAGTTTAAGTGATCTGCTATCTCACTCTAATGTAGACAATGCAAATATAGTGAAGTCAGTACTCTCTCCTGCTAAACTGCAAACACAAAAGCGAATTCCCAACACATCGCCGCTTGATAAGTCGCTACTCGCAGCGAATGCGCAATTAAATCAGAAAAAAATATCTTCGCCCTCTGCACAATTGAAAGAAAAAGCAACAGACGCTCAATGTTCTTCCACTGAGAAGAGTCTGCCGCTTGTATCTAGCAACATGCAACAGAACAACACAAGAAGTAATAGCAACAATGAAGCGCATAAGGCCTCCACTGGCACGACTTCAAAACCATCTGCAACTGGAGCTAACAAAGTGCAAACTGGTATTGATCGCTATATGATCATGAATTCTAAAAGAAAGCGTAGCCCTCAAAAAGAAAATGTAGGCAACTCAAAAAAAATTAATATGGCAATAGTTCCTTCAAACGTTTTGTCTGGCAATAGATTTGCTCCGTTAGGTGAATTATGTGACTCAAACGAAAAAAATCCTAGTTCACCACCCAAAATCTTTAAACCACCTCCAATTTATTTGCGTGAACGCAGCTCTAACGTTCTCGTGGCACACTTAGCCAGACTTATTGGGAAAGATAACTTTTTTATTGTGTCTTTGACAAGAGGTAACATTCATGAAACGAAGATTCAAACAAAAACAGAGGAATTTTTTCGCATAGTTGCTAAAAATTTTAATGACTGCAAAAAGTCATATTACACATACCAGCTGAAAAGCAGCAAAGGTATTACAGTTATCATTAAAGGTATTGATTCCTCAGTTGACATTGCGGAAATTAAAGAAGCTTTAGAAGAGAAAAATTTCCATCCTAAAGCTATTATAAATATTATAAATAAAGAAAAGGTCCCCCAACCAATGTTTAAGGTTGATCTCCAACCTGATTTGGTAAAATTAAAGAAGAATGAGTCGCATCCAATTTATAAGCTGCAGTACTTGCTTCACCGTCGAGTGGTGGTTGAGGAACCCCATAAACGTAACGGTCCGGTACAATGTACTAACTGCCAAGAGTATGGGCACACTAAAACATACTGTACCCTTCAGGCTGTCTGTGTAGCATGTGGAGAACTTCACAATATTTCTGAATGCAAATTAAAAGGGCAAACCGATGCAAACCTAAAAAAATGCGCCAACTGTCAAGGAAACCACACTGCTAACTACAGGGGCTGCCCTATTTATAGAGAGCTTAAAACAAAAATCTCTGAAAAAAGGCAAGTAGCTCGTAACCCAAACCAAGCTATTTCTATTTTTACACCTCGTAACTTTGTACAACAAAAAGGTAACGCGAATCCAGTGAATCCAGTCATAACATATTCAAATGCATTGTCTGGGGGAACAACTACACCCCAACAAATTAGTTTAGAAAACCAAATTTCATGCTTAACGCAAACATTGAATCAATTCATGATTTCAATGCAATCAACTTTACAAGATTTAGTTAAAACTCAAAACCAGCTCCTCCAAATCTTGATTGCTCAAAAATAAATAAATTAAAAATTTGTGTCTGGAATGCAAACGGTATTAACCAACATAAAAATGAAATTTTCCATTATTTGAATAAAGAAGAAATTGATCTAATGCTTATCTCAGAAACTCATCTGACCGATAAGTATAATTTCTATATTCCTGGGTATAAATTTTACGGAACAAACCATCCCGATGGTAAGTCACATGGGGGCACGGGAATCCTTATTCGTAACCGTCTTAAACATTATTGTTTAGAGCCCTACTCAAAAAATTTTCTTCAGGCTACTTCTATTTGCCTACAAAACCAGCCCCAAAACCTAACTATTTCGGCAGTTTACTGCCCACCTCGCTTTGCCATTAGTGAAAAGCAATTTAAGGATTTTTTCGACACATTGGGAGGTAAGTTTTTAGCTGCTGGAGACTATAACTCCAAGCACACATATTGGGGGTCCCGACTTATAAACCCTAAAGGAAAGCAGCTATACAATATGTTAATAAGAAATAGCACCCTTTTCGATTTTGCTTCACCAGGACAACCTACATATTGGCCAGCCGACCGAAGCAAAATCCCTGACCTTATTGATTTTGCCATTACAAAAGGTATCGAAAGAAACTTAATATCTGCCGAGACACAGATAGCACTCTCCTCTGACCACTCACCAATAATATTCTGCCTTTTGGTTGAACCAAAGTATGTTGAGCCCCCTAAGGGTTTAACATCGTATAAGACCAATTGGCTTAAGTATAAGAAATATATAAGCTCACATATTCACACAAGTTACTCAATAGAATGTAAAGAACACATTGACGATGCTGTTGCTGTTTTTAATTCAATCATATGCACAGCAGCGAAACACTCAACACCAGAACAGGCTCCGAGAACTTCAAAAACTTGTGCTTTCACCAATAGCGAAATTGAGTTTTTCGTAGCTGAGAAACGAAGAATGAGGCGCGAGTGGCAACTTCATAGATCTCCAGCTTCTAAAGCAAAGCTAAAAATTGCAACATCCAAACTAAGGTCTGTCTTAAACAGTAAAGAACATTTAGACCAGGAAAAATTTGTCTCAAAGCTAGACCCTAATAAAAATGGCAAACAGTCTTTGTGGAAAGCTAGTAGAAAAATTAGGACTCCAATCGAAAGTGATCTGCCGATTAGAGCCTCTCTTGGAAACTGGGCTCGAAGTGATGAAGAAAAAGCTGATGCTTTTGCAAATCATTTGAGCACAGTTTTTCAACCAAACCCTCCTATTCAAGGCGTTATACCTCCTATTTTGTCAATTAACAGCGATGTTATGCAAATGAGTTTTTACACTAGCAATTTAAAGGTTTTAGTTCAAGAAATGTGTCCGACAAAAGCCCCTGGGTGGGATCATATAACTCCTAAAATGATAAAGGAACTGCCAAATACAGCTTTGGTCTTTTTGACTAGACTTTTTAATGCTATCATTCAGTATGGGCATTACCCAGTAGCATGGAAAATCTCATTAATCACCATGATTCCAAAACCTGGAAAAGATCGTACATTACCTTCTTCATATAGACCCATCAGTCTTTTACCATGCTTATCCAAGCTATTTGAAAAATTAATTCTGTCAAAGCTTATACCGTATGCAACTGAAAAAAATTTATTCCCGGCCCACCAATTCGGTTTCCGGAAACAACACGGAACAATCGAGCAGGTTAATAGAATAACAAATGAAATAAGGAAGGCTTTTGAGCAAAGAGAATATTGTACGGCAGTTTTTCTCGACGTAGCCCAAGCATTTGATAAAGTATGGCATGAAGGTCTAGTCAATAAAATTAAACACGTATTGCCTTCTAACGTTCACAAAACATTTATTTCTTACCTGGAAAGCAGGCATTTTAGAATAAAACACAACAGTTTTATTTCATCTTCTTTTAAAATAAATGCAGGTGTTCCTCAAGGAAGCGTTCTAGGTCCTTTTCTGTACTTACTCTATACCTCTGATTTACCTATTATCACAGGCACTACCCTATCTACTTTCGCAGACGATACGGCAGTTATAAGCTGTAGCCGGTGTCCCCTAGAAGCGGCTCGAAAACTCCAACTTCATTTAAATTCAATCGAAGAATGGTTGCTATTATGGCGCATAAAAGTAAACGAACAAAAATGTAAGCAGGTTACTTTTACTCTTAGACGAGGTGAATGCCCGGCTATCACATTAAACAATAAATCAATACCTCAATGCGAAAACGTCACATATTTAGGTATTCATTTAGACAAACGGCTAACGTGGCGAAAGCACATTGAAGCAAAAAAAACGCAGGTTAAGCTAAAAGCCTCCAGTCTACACTGGCTCATAAATCATCGGTCCCGTCTGAAACTCGAATATAAAATTCTTTTATATCAATCCATCATTAAGCCAATTTGGTTATATGGTATACAGTTATGGGGTAACGCCAGCTCCTCGAACATTGAACTAATACAGCGGACTCAGTCAAAAATTCTAAGAATCATGACAGGTGCTCCATGGTATATACGGAACGAAAACATACATCGGGACCTTTGCATTCCCTTGGTCAAAGACGAAATCAACAAATACAAGCAAGGTTACGTTGCAAAATTGCTGTATCATCCTAATCCATTGGCACGGAGGTTAAAAAATTTAGACAATTTCTCGAGACTAAAAAGAAAGGATCGTCCTGCTATGAATATCGTTAGCAATTAGCTATGTTAAGCTGACTGAATTCTAAATTTTGTATGCAGCCGGAATCTGGCGCGTACTTTTTTCTATGCAGCCGGCGGTATCTGGCGCGTACTTTTTTCTATGCAGCCGGCGGTATCTGGCGCGTACTTTTTTTCTATGCAGCCGGTATCTGGCGCGTACTTTACTCTATGCAGCCGGTATCTGGCGCGTACTCTTTCTTATATTTCTTGTTCCTGCTACACATGCAGCCGGAACAACTGGCGCTAATTTGTATGGAGCTCTTTTCATTCAAACATCCTGCTAGGCGGGCAGCATGTTTGTGAGAAGACTGAATGTACAACAACTGCGTTCTTCTGCGCGTTCACCGAACTCCTAGGATGTACAAGTCCCTATTAACTCTGGAGACACATTGAACACTAAATTATGTATAAGATTAATTATGTATAATAATGTTATTTAGGATTAAGATTTTTAAACTTATTGTTAGTCTCCTTAGATGAGAAGATTCAATAAATGATTTCAAGCATTAAAAAAAAAAAAAAAAACTTGCCAGGGTCTTCCACAATTAAAATTAGCTCTATATTGTTATTGTTGTTAAAGTAGCGAGAATGTGCTATGTATGTCCAGCCTCAATTTATTTTTAAGTGTGATATTATTTTGCGATCTACAGAATAAAATGTTACATAATTGAAAATTTTTATAATTTTTACAAATGTAAAAAGATATTATAATAAAACATAATCTTGTTTGTTTTTAGTCTCCTGATGATATAACAAATAAAATTTTCAAGATAAGTATACATCCTAACCAAATAGTTCGCTCGGATCTCTCTGTCGCACATTTTCATTTGTACCAATATTTCATTTCTTAAAGCTCGGCAACCCTGGCTTAAAACTGGTTGTTCACAGTCAACCCTGTATCACCGTGTTCGCAATGAAATTATCTTTATTTTAACACAAAATTTATTTATTAAACAGATGAGTGCAAATTTGTGGTATTGACTGACTTTTTAAAGTCTGGCAACCCTATGCCTTGCCAGAAAAAATAGGAAACTCTACGTTAACATATTGTAGAGGCTTTAAACTTTTGATTGGTATATAATTTTTTCATTAAACACATTTTGTTTTTAAACGCATAGTGCAAATTTGTGGTATTGGCTGACCTTTTAAAGCCTGGCAACCCTATGCCTTGCCAGGAAAAAAACAGGCAACTCTACTTTTACATATTGTAGAGGCTCTAAACTTTCGAATGGTATATGATTTTTTCATTAAACAAATGAGTGGATTTTTTGAAAAATTGCACTTTTCAATATGGAATGAACCATAGCCTTGCCAGAATTTTTTTAGGCAACCCACTCACAATATGTTTCGAAACGTATTTACTTTCATAAAAAATAGGTTTCAACCATTAAACAGGTGAGTGAAAATCTCTCCTTATTCGTATCTCCTACTATAAGGCAATAAGTCTGGTTAAAAACTCTTCAAAGAACCACCAAAAAAAGTTTGAGTTGAGCAAGTTAGTTTTTACTGTGTCCGTTTGAAACAATTTAACTCCCTATAAGTTTGGGAATATAGAACCATTAGTTTTTTTTTTTTTTTTGACAGTTGAAGAGTTTGAAATTTTGTAGGTTAAGTATCTTCAGATGTTAAATTTCATTTCCCAATGGAACATTGTGTTTTATTCACTTGAAAAATTCAATTCATTTTTTACGATTATCGAGTAGGTTTATCTCAACAAAAATGTATCGATCGACTGAAAAAAGATTTTGATACCGAAGCTCCATCCAAAACCTGAGTGTATGAGTGGTCAAAAGAGTTCAAGCACGGTGGACTTCACTTAGAGACAATCCACGTGAAGGTAGTCCAAAAACAAATGTTGTGCCAGAAAACATCGATGCTGTAACGAACTTTCCTTATGCCTGGGATTAAACTCGCCGGTGTCCAAGGTTCTTGCAAATTAGAACACGACAGTTTCAGTTTAATGTTGTTCTTTATTTGATTTCGTTTGTGATGCGTTACAAAATTATTTATTTCATGTCCCTAATTCTCTGTCTCTAGCTGATTCTTTGTCACTAGCTATTCTTGGTCCCTAATCTAGCCTCGACGTCCCTAAGGAAATGTACTAGCCCTAATCTTTGCTTATGGTGTAATTACTCCGTTTGACAAGGTCCTCACAGGCTCGAATAAGACTTTTAGGGTCACGAATTCCTGTGAAGCTTGGTCCGACGGGTCTACTGCCTAACTTCGCTATGTTGACTATTTCGTTTGACAAGGTCCCCACAGGCTCGAATAAGACTTTTTAGGGTCACGAATTCCTGTGAAGCTTGGTCCAACGATTCTACTGCCTACGCTTGTTCTCTTATTTTTAGCTATTCCGTTTGACAAGGTCCTCACAGGCTCGAATCAGACTTTTTAGGGTCACGAATTCCTGTGAAGCTTGGTCCAACGGTTCTACTTCCTATGCTTGCTATCTTGTTTTAACTACTCCGTTTGACAAGGTTCTCTCAGGCTCGAATAAGACTTTTTAGGGTCACGAATTCCTGCTGAAGCTTGGTCCAACGTTTCTACTTCCTGACTTCGCTATGTTTAACTACTTCGTTTGACAAGGTTCTCTCAGGCTCGAATAAGACTTTTTAGGGTCACGAATTCCTGCTGAAGCTTGGTCTAACGGTTCTACTACCTACGCTCGCTATCTTAATTACCACTATACAAGTTGTTGTTTCTTTCTCGTAGCACGCTAAGCTTGATCCTGCAGTACGCTGTTGGCACACTGTTGTCTGGCACTGTATTAGCACTGTGTTCCTGTAGTACGTTGCTTGCTTTATTCCCGCTGATAGCTTGAGGCAGTTTGATGAATATTCTAGCACTGATATCCTGCGGCACTCTGATGATTATCCTTGCACTGATGTCCTGCGGCGCTGTGGTAAATATCCTTGCACTGATGTCCTGCGGCGCTGTGGTAAATATCCTTGCACTGATGTCCTGCGGCAGTTTGATGAATATTCTCGTACTGATATCCTGCGGCACTCTGATGATTATCCTTGCACTGATGTCCTGCGGCACTTTGCTGAATATATTTCCTTCCACTCACTAATTTCACTTTCACTGATCGTTGGCGGCTTGTCAAAGACTGATCGTTGGCGGCTTGTCCAAAAACCTGATCGTTGGCGGCTTGTCAAAGACTGATCGTTGGCGGCTTGTCAAAGACTCATCTCGAATGACCGGTTGCACTTGCATTTATACTAATGTAACGGTATTCTCTGCTGCTGCGCTGCCGCTAAGAACCGGTTTGACCACGTGCTCTGGCTATGCTGTTGTCAACCACGTGTTTGAACGCTGTTGCTATGCGCACTTTTCCATAGGGAAAACCGTTATGTGGTTGTTGTGTGACTGTATTGTGTGGTTGTGTTGTGTGGCTGTGTTGAATGTGGGTTGTGTGCATATTGGTGGATGCTGTGTTGGTGTTAGTGTGTTGTGTGGCTGTGTTGAATGTGGGTTGTGTGCATATTGGTGGATGCTGTGTTGGTGTTAGTGTGTGGTGTGGATTCTATTGTTGGTGACTGTTGTGTGTTGAGAGTTGTTGTTGGTGTGTGGCATGTTTGTACAATTTATGTTGTTGCTGGATGGTTTGGCTGGGCCGTGGTCTTGTGACCCAAAAATTCCTTAGGGGGGAAATTTTGGGCCTTCACACTCCCTCCTTACCTCGCCGGGTCAGATAGAGGCCAATTCTTCCGGATGGCGCGCACTACCTTTTTCTTCTTCTTACCCTTTCTGATGCGTCGTTGTTGTAGAGCACGCGTTCTGCTGTTGCCAGCTGGTTATTTAGACCGGTTTTCTTCCTCTTTGTCTCCTCCGATGTGGATGATGTGGGGGGTTCGACACGTTGTTGATAAAATTAAAGGCGGCCGGGTAGTGGTTTTGCGACCCAGAGGGGGAAACTCCAGGTCTTCACACTCCCTCCTACCTCGCCGGCTGGCTGTGGCTGTCGTTTCTTAGACCGACTTTTGTTCTTCTGCTTCTTCTGCCTCGCCGTGGAACATTTTTAGCTCGCTTATGTGGGCGGTGCGGCTTTGATTGCCCTTCACATTCTGCAACACCACAATAACTGGTGAGGTAAAACTGACCACCCGATATGGCCCATCGAATTTTGGGGCCAACTTTGCTGCAAAATTCTCTACAGCCTTAGAGAGATGATGCTGCTTTACCAACACCAGATCTCCTACTTTTGGGGCCCAAGCTCGTCGCCGTAAATTATAGTGGCGCGCCTGTTCAGTCGCCGCGCGTTCCATGCTTCTCCTGACCAAGGTGAAGATTTCGCCCATGCGGCTTGCCTTAGCTTCGGGGTCCTCCGGAGCCGTCCCTACACCCGTCGTGCGTTCGTCATATAGGTTGGCAGGAAGTCGAAGCTCACGGCCCTGGACGATGTATGCCGGTGTGTATCCTGTGGAGTCAGATACGCTGGTGTTGACCGCCAATGTGATCTCGGGGAGCGCGTCGTCCCACTTTCGATGGTTATCTCCGGTGAACTGCGCGATAATTCTTTTCACGGTACGATTTGCCCTCTCAGTGGGGTTCTCCTGCGGCGTGTAAGGTGCCGTGAACTGCTGTCGGATGCCTACTTCCTCCAGGAACCGTTTGACCACTCTGCTCGTGAATTGGGTGCCATTGTCGGTCACCAACACCTTAGGTAAGCCAAATCTCGCGAGGATTCGCTCTCGCAAGGCCTTCTTGACTCCTTCTGCCGTCGCATTCCTTAGGGGAACAAGCTCAACCCACTTGCTGAACTTGTCGAGAAAGACCAGAAGGTAAGAGTTCCCGTGCGTTGATCTAGGCAGCGGTCCCACGAAATCCGCACTAACAATCGACCAAGGCTCATCTGGGATCTGCGTCAGCATCTCGCCGGCTGGTTTTTGTTGTGCAGCTTTATACTTCTGGCACGATTCACACTTCTGAACGTAACGCCTTACATCGCGGAACATCCCAGGCCAGTAGTATCGCGCGCAGATTCTGGCCAGCGTCTTCCGGGCACCCATGTGTCCTGCGTTGGTGCTATCGTGGTTCTCCCACATGACTCGCAATCGCAATGGTGTAGGCACACAGAGCTTCCACGGGCTTGTGTCATCATCGCTCGCTTGGCTAGGAATCCGCCGATACAGCTGGTCGCCCTGTATTGCATAGTCGGGGTATTTCTCAGTCTCGGCCAGCACCTCCGCCTTCCTTCGTTCCAACCAAGGACATCGTTCTTCGGGGGTTGGATTGGTAGCGACCTTCAGAAGTACAGCTCCCGGCTCTCTCGAAAGCGCATCCGCCTCGACGTTGAGCTTCCCTCTTCGGTATGTCACATCAAACGTGTATTGCTGGAGCTCCAGTGCCCAGCGTGCCACTCGCCCGGATGGGCTCTCAATGGAGTTTATCCATTTTAGCGCCAGATGGTCAGTGATGACGTTGAAGCGATACCCTTCCACGTACGGCCGCATCTTTCTTATGCCCCAAACGACTGCCAGGCATTCCTTTTCTGTGGTAGAGTAGTTTTTCTCCGCTTTGTTGAGGTGACGGCTAGCGTACGAAATAACGTGCTCCACGCCTTCAATCTCTTGAGTCAGGACAGCGCCCAGACCTTGTTCGCTGGCGTCTGTCTGCAGGGTGAATGGATGCGAGAAATCTGGTCGTGCCAATACCGGTGCTGTTGTGAGTTGCTCTTTGAGGGTGTCGAACGCCTGTTGTTGCTCTTCTCCCCACTTCCAGTGCTTGCCTTTCTTCAGGAGCTGAGTCAGGGGCCTTGCTACCGTTGCGAAATTGTTCACAAATCGCCGGTACCATGACGCCATGCCGAGAAACCGTCTTACGGCTCGTACGTTGCTGGGTGGTTGAAGCGCTTGGATTGCACTCACCTTGTCCGGATCAGTCCGAATACCATCTTTGCAAACAACGTGGCCAAGATATTTCAACTCGCTGCGGAAGAACTTGCATTTCTCCGGGTTGATGATCAAATTCGCCTCAAGAAGCCGTCGGAAAACCTCTCGCAGATCCTCTATGTGTTCATCCAGGGTGCGGCTGACGATTATGATGTCGTCCAAGTATGCGAAAGCTTTTGGCTGCATGTCAGGCCCAATCACAGTATCGAGGGTGCGCTGAAATGTAGCTGGTGCAGAGTGGAGCCCGAAAGGCATGACACGCCACTGAAAAAGGCCTCGCCCCGGCACAGTAAACGCGGTGTATTGCTTGCTAGCCTCATCCATGGGGATTTGCCAATACCCGTTCTTCAAATCCAGGCTGCTTATAAACTTGGCCTCTCGCAAGCTCTCCAGTATGAAGTTCATACGAGGCAGTGGGTATGCATCGGGAAAGGACCGAGCGTTAAGCTGGCGATAATCCACGCACATGCGCCAGGTACCTTGCTTCTTCGGTACCAACACTATAGGTGCACTGTATGGGCTGCGGGAAGGCTCTATACAATTCTTCTCCAGCAGTTCATCCACTTGCTCGTTTATAATTGTCTGCATCGCTGGGTTCTTCGGATAGTATCGGCTTTTGACTGGGCGGTCGTCTCGCATGACTATCTTATGAGTTGAGACGTTGCAGAGCCCCTTGACTTCTCTGAACTTCTGCAACTCTCCTTGTAGGAACCTCTCTGCGTCCTCTTGTGTCGCCGCTGATGTCTGCTGTGTGGCTCCTCTGGCTGTTGGTGTGACGTATTCTTTGTCCGTCGTGTTTTCCCTATGTCGTCGACCCAGCGAACTTCGCGGAGCTGGCATCGGTGTCGTCGGGGAAGAAACTGACGTCTCCTCCTTACTTACGGAAACTCGAGGCTGTCTCGGTAGCGCTGATTGGGCAGGAAACGGTGTCAACGCTGCTGCCATCACGTCTGCTGAAGACGGGCCAAGATTTGGTTGCTGTCTCGCTGGAAGTCGCAAAGCCGGTGTCACTGTTACTATGGGAGGAGCTGATGTGTCCTCGTTTCTTCTGTGTAAAACGGCCTGCCGGGGTAGTGCTGATATGGCGGGAGGGGGTGTGGATGCTGCTCCCATCACGTCTACTGAGGCTGGCCTCTGAATTCTCTGCTGTCTCGGTGCTGGTTGTGGTCGCTCGTTGGGTATCTCTGTTTGCCCTCGTTGCTGTTGGTGAATTGCATGTTGTCTCTCGTGTCTCATAGCCGGTTGTCGTCGCTGGTCTGCAATCTGCGTTATCTCTTGGTGTGTCTGCGGTGTTGTTGCCGTCACGGTCGATGCGACAGGATCTGCGGATGTTGTGGCTCGCCGAAACGTCAGCGTCTGGCCTCCACAAGTGATACTCGTTTCAGTATCGACCAGGAAATCCATCCCGATGATGGTGGGATCTACCGATCGTGGCAGCACCAGGAATTCTAACCGCCGTTTAGTAGAGCCCAGTGTCACTTCACATGTGAATGAGGCACTAATTCTTGTCGTGGTGCCATCTGCCAACCGGATCACAATACTATCCGCAGCCAATGTTTCCAGTGACCCCAGTTCTTGCGCCAAACTCTCGCTAAGGAAACTTCTGGTCGCACCAGTGTCAACAACCCCGTCGAAGCTCCGCCCTAATATGCCGACGGTAGCAATAACCTGCATTGCCTCGCAACGCAGGAACCTTATTGTGTCCGGGGGTAGGTCGGGTTCTGGGATTCCGCTCCTCCCCGGTTCTGACGGAATCCTCTGGAGTTTCCCGAGCGGCCACAGCATTCAATTGTTCTGACGTCACGCCTTCCACAGTCCCAACAGAAGTAAATTCTGCGGTTGGAGCATCCGTCAGCTCGATGGCCGTCTAGCCCGCAACGTCGACATGCCGTCCTCGGATTAATGGGGTTTGGTTGAGCACCTGCCTCCTCGCTAGCTCGTGGTGGGTTTCCGCGTGGTTGCGGTATGGGCCGTTCGTTGGTCGGACGTGGAGCCGCCTCTCTAGCTACAGCTGCGTGGTTGCGTTGTGGCCTTTCGTCTCTGCTTGCTGCCGATTCTGCACTTAAGATTTCGTGCTCGTCTGCTAGGGCCATGAGATCCTCCAGGGTGTCGAAATCTCTGCGTCGCGCGTAAAGTTGCAGCGATGTAGCACAGTTGCGGTATATTCGCTCCAGCTGTTGCTCGCCTGAGAGTCCAGCCGGAAGCATCATCGCCTGTAGATTCAAGACGTAGTCGCTGAATTTCTCTCCAGAGAGCTGCCGTCTGGCCCGTATCTCATCATCGAGCCGCTCAAAGTAGCGCGATGGGAGAAAGAAGCGCGAAAAATCTGTAGCAAACGTCTTCCATTTGCCCCAATGCTTGTTGTTATTTCGCCACCAGATCAGAGCACGGTCTTTAAGTAATTCGGGCATAGCCCGTGGCAAGAGATTTAAATCGAAACCATAGGCCTCTGCCAGCTCTTCGACCCGCTCCAGAAAATCTAGAGGATCGCGATCTCCGCCATATTTCAAGCCCCATTTGCGAACTTGATCAATGACAGCGATGAACTGCATCCTGTCGGGAACACGCTCCATGGCCGGTCTGGAATATGGCGAATATCCTCCCGTATTAGCCTCAATGCCTGGTACTAAGTTAGCTGGTTTCTGGCGTGACCAGGTCGCCCCGCTTGCCGCGTTCGTATCACGCCGCTCATCGTTTGCGTTTTCAGGGTTGTTGCCTTCCTCCTCCGAGTCGCTTGTTTCTGTGGCTGCTGTTACTAAGACTTTCGGTGCTGCCAGTTTCCGCTGCGTGGACGTGCCAGCTGTAACCCGCGCCGGGGTCAAGACCCTTGAATAGCGTGCCTCGAGCTGCGCCAAGAGTTCCTCCGCTCGACCTTCATGCTGATCTCCAGCGATCCAAGTGGATAGCTGCTTACGGATTTCGTTGACGGTGCCGCTTGCGTTCACGCCAAGTGCTTGGCAAACATGGACAAGATCGTCCCGATTTAGATTGTAAATCCAGGATGTCCTCCCCATTTTGTTTTGTTTTTGTTTTTAGGTTTTGTTTTTGCCGTATGATATTTCTTGTTGTTTTTTCCCTCTCCTCTGTCGTTGATTTCTCAGGTGTTGTAGCCGGTGTGGTTCCGGATCTTCTCGCTGCGTGTGTTACGATGCTCAATGTTGTAAGTGCTCAGGGGTTTTCGTTTTCTTCTCCGTTGCGTGTGCTTTGTGGGTTTTTTTTTCAACTGTAGCGTGTGCTTTGTTTTGCTTATAGTCCCTGCTCGGGCGCCATTTGTAACGAACTTTCCTTATGCCTGGGATTAAACTCGCCGGTGTCCAAGGTTCTTGCAAATTAGAACACGACAGTTTCAGTTTAATGTTGTTCTTTATTTGATTTCGTTTGTGATGCGTTACAAAATTATTTATTTCATGTCCCTAATTCTCTGTCTCTAGCTGATTCTTTGTCACTAGCTATTCTTGGTCCCTAATCTAGCCTCGACGTCCCTAAGGAAATGTACTAGCCCTAATCTTTGCTTATGGTGTAATTACTCCGTTTGACAAGGTCCTCACAGGCTCGAATAAGACTTTTAGGGTCACGAATTCCTGTGAAGCTTGGTCCGACGGGTCTACTGCCTAACTTCGCTATGTTGACTATTTCGTTTGACAAGGTCCCCACAGGCTCGAATAAGACTTTTTAGGGTCACGAATTCCTGTGAAGCTTGGTCCAACGATTCTACTGCCTACGCTTGTTCTCTTATTTTTAGCTATTCCGTTTGACAAGGTCCTCACAGGCTCGAATAAGACTTTTTAGGGTCACGAATTCCTGTGAAGCTTGGTCCAACGGTTCTACTTCCTATGCTTGCTATCTTGTTTTAACTACTCCGTTTGACAAGGTTCTCTCAGGCTCGAATAAGACTTTTTAGGGTCACGAATTCCTGCTGAAGCTTGGTCCAACGTTTCTACTTCCTGACTTCGCTATGTTTAACTACTTCGTTTGACAAGGTTCTCTCAGGCTCGAATAAGACTTTTTAGGGTCACGAATTCCTGCTGAAGCTTGGTCTAACGGTTCTACTACCTACGCTCGCTATCTTAATTACCACTATACAAGTTGTTGTTTCTTTCTCGTAGCACGCTAAGCTTGATCCTGCAGTACGCTGTTGGCACACTGTTGTCTGGCACTGTATTAGCACTGTGTTCCTGTAGTACGTTGCTTGCTTTATTCCCGCTGATAGCTTGAGGCAGTTTGATGAATATTCTAGCACTGATATCCTGCGGCACTCTGATGATTATCCTTGCACTGATGTCCTGCGGCGCTGTGGTAAATATCCTTGCACTGATGTCCTGCGGCGCTGTGGTAAATATCCTTGCACTGATGTCCTGCGGCAGTTTGATGAATATTCTCGTACTGATATCCTGCGGCACTCTGATGATTATCCTTGCACTGATGTCCTGCGGCACTTTGCTGAATATATTTCCTTCCACTCACTAATTTCACTTTCACTGATCGTTGGCGGCTTGTCAAAGACTGATCGTTGGCGGCTTGTCCAAAAACCTGATCGTTGGCGGCTTGTCAAAGACTGATCGTTGGCGGCTTGTCAAAGACTCATCTCGAATGACCGGTTGCACTTGCATTTATACTAATGTAACGGTATTCTCTGCTGCTGCGCTGCCGCTAAGAACCGGTTTGACCACGTGCTCTGGCTATGCTGTTGTCAACCACGTGTTTGAACGCTGTTGCTATGCGCACTTTTTCATAGGAAAAACCGTTATGTGGTTGTTGTGTGACTGTATTGTGTGGTTGTGTTGTGTGGCTGTGTTGAATGTGGGTTGTGTGCATATTGGTGGATGCTGTGTTGGTGTTAGTGTGTTGTGTGGCTGTGTTGAATGTGGGTTGTGTGCATATTGGTGGATGCTGTGTTGGTGTTAGTGTGTGGTGTGGATTCTATTGTTGGTGACTGTTGTGTGTTGAGAGTTGTTGTTGGTGTGTGGCATGTTTGTACAATTTATGTTGTTGCTGGATGGTTTGGCTGGGCCGTGGTCTTGTGACCCAAAAATTCCTTAGGGGGGAAATTTTGGGCCTTCACAATGCTTTGCGAAAGCTAATTGCAGAACATCAACATTTGACTTATCGGAAAATTGAAGCATTCCTAGGCGTTAGTGGACCAGCATAGTAACAATCTTGCATGAACGTTTAGTGGTGCGAAAGTGAGAGTGTTGAAATCTACATAAATTAACACATTCTCAAAAATACCGGCTAGAATTAAATTTTTCAAGTGAATAAAACGCAATATTACATTGCGAAATGAAAGATGTCGTCTGGATAAACTTACCCTAAAAATGTCAAAGTTTTCTACTGTCAAAAACAATTTGCATCAGAAAACACTTTGGGTACTTTGTTCCCGAAACTTATGGGACATCTCGAGTATTATAATATTATGCGGAATTAAACTAAAACCAGATTTTGATCTTGGAAAGATAAGGTTATTTTTCCAGTGTAGCATCAACAAATCAAAAATGTCTGTAAATAAACGAATTATTAAATCAAAGTGACTTTATAAATAAATATTTTATTAATTCATCAAATCATTAAAACTATACGTTGCCTGCTATATATATTTCTGGCCTAGGCAACACTAATGTCAATAGCTAAAATCTGGCAACACCTTAATAAAGTTTGACATTTTTTAGCATAAACTTACTCAGAACGTTTTGGCGTACGACCATCATTTGTGTTGTTCATAGTAAGTTAAGAAAATTAATTTTCCCATTGATAATTTAAGCGATTGATAAATTATGGTGTTTCCAACGAGAACAAACGCTTTTTACAATTAAGTGTTCATGCAAAATCGAATGCATTGGAGTGGAACTAATGCCCACGGATGCCTCTATCTCACGGTTTGTCACATGACGAACTTGCATTATCAGTTCACGCACGGCATCAATGTTCTCTGGCACAACGGCCGTTTTTGGACGACCTTTACGGAATTCGTCTTTGAGCAAGCGTCGGCCATGATTGAATTCATTAAACCAGTTTTTCACAGAGCTATAGAATGGTGCTTCATTGCCATACAAAAATTTAAGATAATCCATGCACTCTTGTCGTGATAATCCACGTCGAAAGTTGTGAAAAATTATCGCACGAAAATCATCACGAGTTAATTCCATTTTTTTGCCAAATTGATTTTTTCAAGTCACTGTAAATAACACAAATGATGGTCGTCCGTCAAAACGTTCTGAGTACGTTTATGCTAAAAAATGTCAAACTTTATTATGGTGTTGCCAGATTTTAGCTATTGACATTAGTGTTGCCTAGGCCAGAAATATATATTGCAGCCTACGTATGGCAATATATAAATCGAATTCGATACATCAATAAATGAATGAATCCATGTACGACAATAACAAAAGTCAAAAAATCCCACGATTGGGATAGAGTGTTGTAGAGTATTTTGATTTTCTAATATGTTATTTCTTTTATTGCGTCAGGTCAGATTTTTTGTAAGCCCGGAAAAAGGTGATGTATCTTTACACTCAAAACGATTTATCTTTGCACCTATATCTCCTGTCAATCTTGATACATGAGTACCTCCCCCCCTCTAAACTTGCGGGGGGAGGGGGGGCGAGTTACACCACCCATACAAAAACACACAAAATGATATAACTCTGGATCTACGCGTATAGCAGCAATCAATATGTTACTTGGTACAAGGATTTATATTGTGTCTGTCAAACGCCATGCAAAAAGTGGGGCATTAAATGCCTCAACATTTATAACAAGTATTATTATGGCACCGTGTACATGAAAAAAAAGTGTAGGAATTTTATTTATATCCTTGCAAGCACTATTGAAAAAGTGAAAATAAACAAAATAAAAAGTCAAAAGTTCTAATTTTAGCAACATGAATTGTGCTAGAAAATTTAATATCACTCCTGGCAGGGAGAATGCAGCCAACTGGCATTTGATGTATAGCACAATGATTCCGAATACAACAAAAATTGCTCACACGTGTACATTTTCTTTTTAATTACAAATGTTAAACAACAACATTAGATTGATTCTTCTCCAAAAAATAGGACTCAGTCAATAAGAATGAATTCTCTCACTACATTCCATTACATAATGATATTGATGATGATGATGATGATGATGATGGAAGTCAAGTTTATGAGTTGAGTATTTGTTATTGCTGGTAAATAGGTTTCAATAACAATTGTTAAGCATGACATTGACAGGCCAGCAAACACACTCACAAGTATTATGTGCAGACCCATGAACGTGAAACCTATACACGCAATCACACGTGTAAATGAGAAGCTCGTTGCCTTAAAGTATGCCTTTGTTTTTTTCATTTCTAGTGATTTCCTGTTACGGTTTCATATTACCCTTGACAGTGTGTCCTACTCCTGCTTCTATTGTTACACAGTATATGCTCTACGTACGTGATACTTTAGCAGAGCATGTACAAAATATGACCCCACTGGAAATAAGACTTTAATTTTGATGGCAAAATTTTTGCAAAGAGATAAGAAAAAAATTGGCATCTAAGTATGATGACAGGCTAAATTTTTATTAGTGATGAGCTAAATTAATCTTGGTCTCGGTTTTAGTAATTTTTGAGGGCAAAACCAACACTCTGATATAATTTCAAAACCAAGACCAAGCCTGTCATGGTTCTGATCTTGATCTCAATGATCATCAAGACTAAGACTGCTTTTCAGTCTTGGTAAATGAGAGGTATAGGAACAAAAGTAGCAATCTCCGTTTTTTCATGAATTCGTCTAATAGTGTTTGATCGCAAGCTGTCATCAAATGCAAAAAGATTGTATATAAATTCGAAATTTGACACCTTAAAAACCCAACTGCATTTGGAAAAATATGGTTTGGAAATTTTGAATACTCAGCAGTCTTTAAAAAAATTTCAAGACTTTTTAGCTCAATCAAGGAAAATAATGTTCACTTGAATGGGCGATACCATGCCCCTTCCCCAAATAAAAATGCGAACTTTCATTTCCTCACCTCACGGTTTCATTTGCAATGTCAACATTATCAGTCCCAATAGCGATATATGTAATTTCTGGACATATTCCAATCACATATTATTAGGCTATTAATAGAAAGTGCTATCAGCTAAGTATAACTAAAGGGGATAAAATTTTCAATACTATTAAAAATCTTAAAGTCTCGAAAGAAAATGAATTTGAACAGAGATATCAAATCTAAAACGATATTCAAGCAGTATTTCCTAATGGGGAGTACATAAATCAACAAAGTAGCAAATCAATCTCTGCTCTGACAATGCTTCAATCTTATTGTGTATTATTTTTGGAAACTTAAGTAGTGATTGTTACTTTAGTTTTGGTCGTTTATTTTGTTGTTTTAGCTGCTGTCATTTTCGTTGTAATTGTCATTGTCGTGTCATTACGTTGCGACAACGATATGATTTTTCGGGTGTTCTGGTTCTGTTCTGGTTGTAAATTTTTATTATTATTTTTGTTGATGTTGATGTGGCTGCTGCTAATGAATGCTACTTTAATCTCATTTCAGTCAAAAATGTTTCCTTTCCAAGGAAAGACTACAAATTTGTAGAAAATATTACCCAACCGTTAATTTCTACTTCTTTCCTATTCGCATATAGAGTCCTTGGATGCTAAAAGTCATTTTGAGCTTTACGTTGACTTTGACAAAGTTGTTTTTTGTTGTAACAATTCTGTCTGTTTTTCGTTTTTGTGTTTTATTACTTGTTGTTGACTCAGTGCCTACTTTGGGAGAGAGAGAAAGCTCAAGTTGTCAATAGTGTTGTTGTCATCGTCGAAATACCAGTTAAATTAAATCATGTCCTGCTGACCTCAATCCTGCGTTGCCACTAAAGCCACACTACAATGCTTAGTGTGAAGAAAATAACGAATACACGTTCATTTGAGTCATTGTCTTAAGATTGTTTTCTCTTAAATTTTGTATTTCTTTCAGTAAAATTTCTCCTTATATATCCTGTGCTCCAGCACTTTAATATCCTTCGTTCTCATAGCACGTGCTTTAATGTTGTGGACAATGTTTAAGAAGTGGCATCACACAGACAAATGCTTCTTTAAGCCAACATGCAATCAAAAGTAATCCATCTATGCTGCTTTAGTTGTTGAGTTGAGTTGAAAAACTGTAAATAAGTTGTTAATGGGCTGGAATGCGTTATTTCTGGCAGCTGTAATTCAAATAGTAAATATCAAGATGTGTTTTAGACATACTTATATTAAAAATCCGATGGCTCCAGATCTTTTCATATATTAACATATACCAAAAATGTAATCAGATCCCCATAAGAAAATAAATCAGTTTATGGACTTGATGATATATAGACTCCTCAAATCCATGTATGAAACCCACAGTGCAGTAGAAACCTGAAAATGATTGCTTGAGAAAAAAATCAAAGGATCGAAAAAAGGTCAATAATCAATGTGATCGCAAAAGATTACTTTTGATAGAGGCAAGAAATTATTATTGGAAAATTGTTTAAAGGCGTATTTTTCGTAAACTTTTTTTTTTGAATAATTTTTGAAAATTTTTTTTTCAATTTTTTCAAAAATTATTCAGAGGAAAAAAAAAATTTGTTTTTAACTTTCCAAAAAATTTCCAAAAAATTTCACACGTATTTCTTGGACGATTCTAAGCATTTTATGCCTAGTACACTTTTTTCGTAAGATGCCTTCCTTTTGAGTAAACATACAGTTTTGCACTGCCGCTTAGTGATGAGCAAACCAAGACCAAGACCAAGACCATAGCAGTCTTGGTCTTGGTCTTGTTCTTGCACATTGAGTCTTGGTCTTGGTTTTGATATTGAGTCTTGGTCTTGGTCTTGATCTTGCTCATTAAGTCTTGGTCTTGGTATTGAAAAAATTTTCAGAGATATTGAGTATTCAAAACCATATTTTTCCAAAGCAGTTGGGTTTTTAAGATGCCAAAATTCAAATCAAGAGATGATTTTATCTTCAAAACGGGCGTGAAACAACTTTTAACTATAAATTAGCAAGACTGAAAAGCAGTCTTGGTCTTGATAATTATCGTGAGCAAGACCAAGACCAAGACCATAGCAGTCTTGGTCTTGGTTTTGCAAAAATATCAGCATCTTGGTCTTGGTCTTGGTCTCGCAAAATTAGCAAGAACAAGACTAATTTTGCTCATCACTACTGCCGCTGGCGTTCAAAACCCAAAAGCTCTCATCTAGCGACCGAATCCCATCTTGAATAATACATCATTTTAAAGCTTATAAATTATGCTTTAATTGAAAGTACTTTTGAAAAAAATTTAAGCAGGGTTTTTTTAAAAAAATTCAAAAGTATTTTTAAGTTTAAAAAATTTTGGTGCAAAAAAAAATTTTTTCACCAAGTAATATTTTTTTGTAAAAAGAAATCTTATTAATGAATGGGACGAGTTACTTAGATATATCAATTTTCAAGCTTTGGTGTAAGCTATAAATTTTTGACCCCCTTTTCGTGAAAATGACTAAAAACGCCAAACTCAACACCCTGTATTTTAACAACAAATGGTACTAGGACCAAATCCTCCCGGATTTTTGTTCTTGCTCACAAGAACTACCATATTGCCAAATTTGAGCGAATTCGGAGACAAAATAAATTGAAGATAGTAGGTACACTTGATGTGTTTTGCTTCATATATAGGTACATAAACATTTAAGAATATCCCAACAAACAATTTTATAACCTTTTCAATTCTAACTCTTGAAAAATGTTTATTTTCAAAAGTTTTTGTAATCGTTTTCCAAACTTTGGGAAAAATTTGTATTTGTTCAATGTCTTATCGAGCTAAGTAAAACACGAGGCATTTGAATCATAACTGGCTCATTAGGTCAGTTAAGATTGGCGACGCATAACTTGGAAGTCATAGGTTCGATTCTCAGTAAACATAAATTTTTTTTTTTTATTATTTTTAATTAAATATACAAAATTTCATAAAATGTTGTTTAACGAACTTAATAAACACTAACAGTGTTAAGTGAGAAGTTAAAAAAACAATTTAAAAATAATGTATAAAAACATTTATAATAAGCTTGCTCCAAATGATTTTCACCAGCTTGCTATGAGGGTCTAGTTTTGATTATTAAATAATAATTATTTATTTACATTAGGAAATTCACTAAATTTAAATAGATTATATTATTATCACACAAATTTCATTATTTTTTTATTAATAAACTATTTACTAGTTACTTTAATTGCTACTGTAAAAATTACTATAATATTTTTTGGTCCTTTACGATCAATAAATTATGAATTCACCAATTTGAGTAAAACAAATATTAAGGTTTTTTCCAAACGTTTTTGTTTGTTGGGAAAATATACATAAAAACTTTTAAGAATAAAAGCATTTAGCTTATTATTACAAAAGGCTTTTCAAAGTAGAATTTTTGTAGTTGCAGTTTTTTTTTACTTTTTTTTAAGTGTTTTTTAACTTTTATTTCAAAAAATTTAAAGTTTTTTTAAAAGTTTATCTAAATTTTTTAAAAGTTTAAGGCTGACTAAACTTTTAGAAAATTTTTTAGAAAGTTTACTTCAAGTTCCGCCTACAACATACAAAATTTTATCCAAATAGTTTGAATAGTTTGCAAGATATAACGGGGTGTAACAAAATGTGACGCCGAAACAGTGTCAACAAAAATGTGTCATGACCTTGAAATTTCACCTCTAGCGCGGCCAAAAGAGTTTCACTTAAAAATATGAGAAAGAAAATATAAATTTATGGCCACTGTACCCTGTAGTAAATGTTGCAGTAAAACTTTTGAAAGTGTGAAAAATCTGTTTTCCTTTTCTTTTGCTGTTTTAACAACGCCGTGACGCCTCAACAGTGTGTTGATCGAAAGATGAGAAGTTTTTAGATAGTAACTTATGTGTCGTTGTCTATGAAAGTGGAAGCCACAATCTCCTACTGGCCTGTCTGCCTTCCTGCCTGGCGGCGGCAGCGTTCAAATATCAACCCATGCTGCTCCTCTTAAAACTTTGCGTTTCCCTTACTTTGCGCTTTGACTTTGGAGCTTAATTTTGCTTTATATCTATGTATCTGTTAACAGCAGCAATCCAATTTCAAGGCAGCAGCAACATTTGTTGTTCATTTGTATGCAAACTTTGTTACCACAGTTGTTTATGTTGTTTTGCTCTACTTTTGATTTTCAACTTTTCATTATTGCGCTTTTTTTTTACCCTGTGTGTGTGTTTATGATAAACGACCAGAAAATTTAAACAAAAAAAAAAAAAGTAAAATAATAATAAGTTTGGAGAATAGAGAAAAATAATTTTGTTAGTTTTTGGAAAATGTTTCTGCAGTTTTGAAAGGTGCCAGTGTATCTTAAAACGACTTGCAGGTATATAGAACTAATCTTATCTGCTTCACTGCGCCAGAAACTGAGTTAAACTGAAATTCGCAAAAATATTTCGAATAGCTGAAGTGTTTCTCTCTGCGTATCTTAATTAATTTATTTCCGTAAAATTTTTTCCATTTCTGTATTTGTTAAACAACAATCACAGAGTGGCACACAAAAAATCATTCTTACTCCGACAGGAAATCAAATGATTGCATTAGATACGGAAATTGGAATAATTATTTTCTTGAAAATAACTCTAGTTCTAGTGATTTTCAGATTGCAAGTTTAGTGTCTGACACGTACACAAAGTTGAAACACTGTGTTTTGTTTATTTTCTTTATTTATTACTAGTTTTCCTCACTCAGAAAAAAAAAACTTTTGATATTATGATTTTAGTATCAAATCTTAACGTTTTTATACCCTACACCCAGGGTATATTCACTTTATCCTTCCGTTTGTAACGCAGAGAAGGAGGCGTGGCAGATATAGAAAAGTATGTATATTCTTGATCAGCGTCACCTCCTGAGTCGATATAGCCATGTCCGTCTGTCTGGCTGGGTGGCTGGCTGTGTGTGGAAATACATACACCGTTTGGGAAAACTGAGCACGATAATTCAATGAAATTTGGTACACTGCCTCCGTTGTCAAAGTTTGCTCGTGGGATTGAATATGAGCGAAATCAGTCGACGGACACACCTGCCGCCCATATAAAAAATATATTCAAATACGAATTGTAAGCGGAAGCTTTAAGAAAAAACTGGGCAAATTCGGATAAGAAGACGTCGCATAAGCAAAAGCTTCAAAACGCTACACTGAAATCGTTTTTTGAGATATTCGAACCAAATTTGACTCAGACACTAAGAATTATAAATAAAAACTCTCAACAAAAAGTGGGTGAAATCGTTAAAAGGGCGTGGCACCTCCCATATAAGCAAAAGTTACAAAATGCTGTACTGAAAAAGTTTTTTGATATAATCCAACTAAATTTCACCCGAATACTAAACGCTATAAATGAACGCTGTAAGCTAAAACTAGACAAACTCGGACAAGATGGCGTGGAACCTTCGATACAAGCAAAAGCAAAACGCTATACTGAAAACGTTTTTTGAGATAATACAACCAAATTTCACTTAAACACTAAAAACTATAAATGCAAGCTCTGAGCAAAAACTGGGTGAATTTGGAAGAGAGGGCGTGGCACCTCCCATATAAACAAAATGTGAAAAATACTGCGGTGTAGGGTATATATTTCTTTTTTCGTAATTTTTTTGTTTTATTTTGTATGGGATATGTATTTTTGCGATATTTCGCGGAGATGATCAGCTACGATTTCGGGGTTTGCATTTTTCAGATCACTAAGCTAGTAGAAATGAAACCCCATTCACAGATTTTCTTCACATTTTCATCAGAACTATCGAATATTCTAATGCACTGTGGGGACAATATTATTCCAACAGTTTTTTTACTGTATTCGTACCATTGAAATAATGCGATAATATCATTAATATAATAGTATATCTTATAATTTGAACTATTGATTTAATTTGATGATACCATTAGTACAATATCTTATAATATGTCCCACTGAATCAATGTGATGATACCATAACGATACCTTTTAATCAATGCAATGTAACTATTAATGCAATAGTACGTCTGATGACTTACACGATTGAATTAATGTGATATCACTATTAATCCAATAGTATGTTTGATAGCTTGTACCATTGAACAAATGTGATGACACCATAGTTCCAGTAGTTTGTTTTATTAAAATTAAAAAACATAACTAAATTGTTTTTTACGTTATTTTTTAAGTAAAATATAATTAATAACTAAAATAACAACTGAAATGATAACAAAATAAAAACTTTAATTGAAACATTTACATTACATTCATAGTTTAATTTTTATTGGGGCATAGAGTTTGAGGTTTTGAGAGAAAAATTGGTATGTTTACAATTTACAGTTTTGCTAACGTTTTTTTCGTGAACTCTTTCAATATGCCTTTTAAAAGCGTAAATATTCTGAAACCGCTGAAAACAACCTTCTTCAGAACATAAAAAGGCTATATTATTTAGGATTTTAAATGAACACCGCACAAAAAGCACTCCATTCTTAATTTTGAGAAAAGTAAGGGGTAAACAATATTTTTTTGGCATATTACGTAAAAGAATTTCAGGGAGCATCAAACTAACTTTGATTCATGTAAAACAATTGATAAATGTGACCGTCCACAGAAAAAGGGCCCTCATCTTCACAAAATCCAATAATAGTTTTTTTTTTTTTGCATTTTCTAAAAATACATATTATTTTGAATAAAATGACAGCTCGATCACTGGAAAACTCCAAAAATTTACTGAGTTATGCCATTTTGAAATCGTAGAATGACAAGCCCAAGTTTTTAGATATCGAAGTTCAAAGTTTATCAATCATCAATTTTTACAGGGTCGAAGTTTGGTAAGACCGCTTTAATTTGTATTTGTAGTTTGATAATCGACTTCAAACTATTTGGAAAATGTTCAGAACATGTCTAAGCACTGAATTGAATAAGGACATATTGGAATATTATGTATTTTGATTGAAGAAAAATATTTTGCTAGTTTGAAGTAGATACGCAAACCTAAGTGCACACTCGTCGTATGAATTGAAATGGAATCAGTCTATACAAAAACAGCTCAACATTTCCATCTAGTCGTTTTTTGAAATGTAGTCCCCATCCGATTTTATGCAAAAATGCAAAAGTTTAAATCGTCTAAGTCACAAGAATTAAATTTTAAAAAACTTAAAAAGCGTTTTCCCCAAAACTTTAAAAATGCAGTTGTCTAGTTGTAGTTTTAACCCGACAATGAATAAAGTTTGAATTTTTCCACTCTGTATAAGTTAAAGATTTCTTGAAATTGTTTGATGACAGAAAATCGCCTTTTCTAAGAATGTATTGTGAGAACTTAAAACCCACAGCTTGTTGTATGCGTGGAAACATAAATACAAGAACAGAATGCGCAAAAACAACTGAATCTCTACTCGTGTTTTGCAGTTCTCTTCTTGACATTGAACTGGTTGCTTTCGTAACTGGGTTACGTTAGAGTGGTTTAAATTTTTTTTTTATTTTACTGTGAAAAGTTTTGCATGTCTATAAATATGTTGATTGTTTGAATTGGATTTTTCCAACTGTGAAACTTGTTGCAGAAAGTTTATTTGTTCTGCACCCATGTTAGGGAATGTGTAAAGCTTCTTTGTAGCTAGATGCCTTTGAAAACCTTTTTTGCTAGTTTACTTGTTGAATTTGACGCAATATGCACTTATATAGGGTGGGTCTTAGAATTGTTTCGTTTTCTCTGTTGAATAATTTTTAATTTAATATGAATGAAATCGTTGAAATGGTTAGCAAACATTAATTTATTTGCTTTGGGTAGCAAAATCTATTGGCCCGTCCCACCCTTTATATATTTATATGAACTTAAAATATGAATATAATATTTAAAAATTTTATTTTATCTTTAAAGAGTTTACGCTTTGGCCAACAAAAAGGCTGAATTGGAATTTGAGCAACGTTCAATGGCCAGTTTACTCTCAAAATTCCGTATCGATTATTCAGACTTGCAACTTATACAGGACATTATGAAGAAGCCCCAAGAGAGTACTACACAATTTTTCGATGAGCTGATTAAAGATTTTGTGGTTCCTGAGGCAAATGTTGTTAAAACGAATGGAACTAACGATGATGAAGGTAAGTACAGAAAAAAATAAAGAAGAAAACGAAAAAAAAAATAATGCGAAACAGATTTATGCCCCAAAGAAATGGCAGCTCATTACATACGCAATAATGTGAAACTTTTTATTGCATGATTTTAGGCATTTTTTAAATACATATTTCATAGATATTGACTGAAAGAAAATTTTCTAATTCAGGGTCCAAAAAATTCTAATTAGCTATTCTGATGCTTAATCTTATTTTTGATGTTTAAGAATTTTTTGGACCCTGAATAGGGAAATTTTCTTTAAGTCAATGCCCATGACATATGTATTAAAAAAAAATTCCTGAAATCATGCAATAAAAAGTTTCTCAATATTGCCTATATAATGTACATTCCCAATGGGGAATGAAGCGCATCAATAGCGCTTCTGAAGCGCTCTAAAGCAGCAGTGAAGCGCATCTCTATCGTTTCCAAAAGCGCTGAAATTAACATTGGCATGTCATTGGAAGGAAGCGCTTCGTTTTCGCTACCAAAAATGCTCTTTGGATGCGCATCGCACTCTCATCCAGAAATGCTGTTTGGATGCGCATCGCTCTCGCATTCAGAAATGCTCTTTCGAAGCGCATCGCTTTCGCATTCAGAAATGCTCTTTGGATGCTGACAATAAAAATATTTAAAAAATTAATTTTTAATTGAAATTTTACGTCTTTCGCCAGAAAGACTCATCAGACTATTATTTTATTTTTTTATGTACATAATTATAACTATTTTTATTTTACTATTAAATTAATTATAATTGAAAAATTGCAAGTTGAAAAACTTTTGTATTAGATCTGGGCCGGAGTTGAACCGACGACCTCACGGTTGCTACGACTCTCAATCGCAGTGCCAGTTTCTAGACCACTGCTCCATCCTCGCGCTCTTACGAAGCTGACTTATTGACTTATTTTGTTTTGTGCGTAAGTACGTGACCAAAAGCACTTCGTTCTCGCTACCAGAAATGCTATTTGGATGCGCATCATTCTTGCATTCAGAAATGCTCTATGGATGCGCTTCGCTCTCGCTATCTTTAGCGCAGAAAATATGCGCATACAAATCAGCTCTTTAGATGCGAGAAGGACGCACATCGCTATTGCATCTTGGGGATGCGCATCGAAATTTTCTGTTGGGTTAGTACTGCCGTCTGTCTGTCTGGGGCATTAGATGCATACTCAAAGTTTAAATGATTGATAATGGTCGGTTTTTCAATCACTATTTTTATGTTCTCTTATGCACTGTGAGTATTAACATTACTCCAGCTTTCCATATTTGTACTGCAGAATCCCAGTTTTTGTAGCTTTTTTTTGCACTAAATTTACCTTAGCCGATTACTAGATAAAATTCTTGGTCAAAATTGTTTTAAAATCACAAAAGAAGGCAACAGAATCTCTTCATCAAATTGCATATAGGCAATTCATTTAAAATTCCTAAAACTGTTATCAGGCGGTGCTTTAAGTAGTTTAATTAGTTTTCTGCGGACTGACTTTCTAAACTTCAGTTGCAATGCGTTGCATTTTCAAGATGAAAATCATACATAATTTTATGAAGCTTGCATTCGGCTTATGTTCTGTAGTGCGCGATTTTGATTGAATGACCGTTAACATAGCAATGAAACAAGCTGCTAAACATTTTTCTACGAAAATGCCATATTGACTGACGTTAAGAGCCCTTGCCATTAAATTGCAAATTAGATGGGCAACAGAATCAAAAGTTCTGAAAATTCTACTTCATTCAGCGAAAACAGTCTTGTATAGAATGGAAAAGCGCTTAATTTTAGCTGAAATATATGAAAGTGGCTTATAATTTTCATTTAATTCATCTTTGCATATATAATTTCTATTAAATTTTCCCACAAATGTAAATGTTACCTTAATTAGCAGTAATCGCAGCATATTATAAGCCTTTTTATTTAATATTGTTTTATTGTAATTTGTTTTTTTTTTCCTCCTTTTTGTTTTACTTTAAATAGCACCCACCACAGATGATGACCTGATGGCCGTGCAGGATAAGACAAATCGCTACTTACGTTTGCGTGAATACTTGCAAGAGAAGTCGAAAAAATCGGATTTGGTTGTGATGACTTTGCCAATGCCACGTAAAAATATTGTTGCAGCGCCATTGTATATGGCATGGTTGGAAAGTTTAAGTCGGGATATGCCACCATTTTTATTTGTACGCGGCAATCAGACCAGCGTTCTGACATTCTATTCATAATTACGAAGGTATACTGTATGTGGGATTAGTGTGCTGTTTGTGCGTGTGGGTCTCGATGCCAATGGGATAGCAAGAAACTTGAAGTGAAAGTTTTGTAGCAAACAAATTTTGCAGCAACAAAAGGGATAATAAGGATAATGACTTTTGCTACAAATAAGTACATAAAGCTCCGCGAAAAAAAAAAACAACACACTTAGTCTATAGTTTAAGGAAAGAAAGTAAGCTATGCGAATAGAAAATATTAAGAAATTTTTACTTACTCGTACTTTTTATTAAGAAACATAACAGGAAAATCACGCACATTTCACATAAGAACACTTGACAAAAGTTTACCTATACACGGAGAAAAAAGTTAGAAATTTTTAATATTTTTATTTAAATTAACTTTTATTTACTGTGCCAAACACACTTATCAGTGAGCTAAGTATAAGTTCTACTTTTTCAGTAAAATTTTATGAATATTTAATCAACTTATCACTTGTTAAATCTCAATCAAAGCAATAAATTGCACTTATTTGTAGCACCATGGGAAAGAGTTATGAAAAAAAAAATATACTTCAAGTGTCTATCAAAAATCCATAATCTTAAAATTAATTGAATAAATAAGCACTTATCAAACAATTTTAACTGAATTTCGTGGCATCCGGCTGCAAGGTTTGATAAAACATTAACTTATCAAATTAATTTTGAACTCAGTTTGATAATCCATTAAATTCAATTGAAAATACATTGTTAAGATCCATACATTCTTTATCTTTTTATTTTTGAAAGTTTTGTTTGCACTTTTTTCAAGTTTTATTAATATTAACTTTGCAAAATTCTAAACATAAATTGATAAGTGCATACAACTCGCTTGAGCATTATGAACTTAATAGGAAAACCTATTAAATTGAAAGTTTTGCCAATTATCATAAAAGTATAAGCTCAGTAGATAATGATAAGTAAAATATAAATGGAATTATTTAGCACTTATTAAATTTTGAAATCGAATTAAATATTTTAAAAAATTTTGATAAGCTACTGCTTAGTGACAATAAAATAAACTAAAAGTAATTATTAACTTAATAAAGATAAGTTCAAAATTAATGCACTAAATTTTGTGTATTTTCAAATAGAATGTGGATCATATTTCACTTATCAATATTTTTGAATATAATACAATTTGATAAATACATACTTAGTATACATTTACGTTATCTATTTTTGTTTAAATTCTCGTTTGTGAATTTCCATAGTCCATAATCAATTTCAGAAGAAAGTTATTTTACAAAATTTCCTTTGAACATAGTTTGATAAGACATGAATTCACTAAAAAAAAAATTCGATAAGTCCTCACTATTAACTAATTTTCATTATGTAGCTATTTTTTTATTATGATTTGCAAATTTTTTTAATAAGAAAATTTAAAAAAATTTCTGAAAAAAAAAATGTGATAAGTGCATTAAACTCATTTGTAGATAACATTGTGGAACAATTTCGAACTTTTTTTAAAGCACATTAAAAAAACCAAAAAATTCTTAAACTAGACGTTAAAAAAAATACCCGTTTCTCGTGGTTTTTCTCCAGCACGTCACATTTTTTTTTATTGATTTTTGAAGTTTTTTTATCCACTGTATATGAAAAAACCAAAAATACCACATTCTTGTGTTAAATCGATGAATTTAACTATATGATCCTTACATCTGAGGTATATCATGTGTTGAGCAAACTTATGCAAGATATTGCGGGGAATATTTGTGTAGAAATTTTAACCCTGTTTGACCCCCACATGTGGGTCATTTTTGCTCTTTTCTTAAAAAGGTACAAAAATTACCTTCAAAACAGGGAAATATTGAGTCAGTAAGTAGTACAGAAATATTTGCTATAAAATTTCATTACTAGTTTCTAAACACTTAAAGGTCGAATTTTGAGCCCGAAACCAAAAAAATCGTTAAAATCAATTAGGACTTTTCACATTGCATATTAATTACATCCCTGACGCGCTTACCTTAAGTTTTAAGAGTTTTTCGTCTTTGGCAACTCTTAGTGAAATTTTTTGTAGGATATTTTTGCAAATTTTTTAACCCATTGTAGCTCAGTTTTAGGAAAAGTGGTCAAAAAGACACATAAAAACAGGATATAATAGGTTAATGTATTCTAAGAAAATGATCCTTGTGTGAGTTCGTTATAATCTTGTGAGAACGAGTTTTGTCCAAAATGTAGTTTTAGAGTTTTACAGTGGGTTGAAATTTGGAAAATATCTATTGTTGGAACTGCTTACTGATTTTAACGATTTTTTTGCTTTCGGGATAAAATTTTGCTTTTTTTGTGTTCAGCAACTAGTAGTGAAATTGAATAACAAATATTTCTGTAGTGCATACTGACTCAATATTCCCCTGTTTTAGGTGTCATTTATGTACCTTTTTAAGAAAAGGGCAATAATGACCCACATATGGAGGTTGTGCAGGGTTAAAATTTTCTACAAAAATATTCCCCGCAATATCCCGCATAAGTTTGCTGAACACATGATACACCTCAAATGTAAGGATTATATAGTTAAATTCATCGATTTAACACAAGAATGCGGTGTTTTTGTTTTTTCATATGCAGTGGAAAAAAAACTATAGAAATCGATAACAAAAAATGTGACGTGCTGGAGAAAAACCACGAGACACGGGTATTTTTTTTAACGTCTACTTAAAGAATTTTTTGGATTTTCTCATGTGTTTTTTTTTTCTTTTTGTGTCGAACGGTAAAAAAATTTTTTCCATTTTTTTCAATAACGCAATGAATTTCTAATATGAACCTTTCCTTTCATTTCAGTGGATATGCTTTTTTCTCTGTGTATATAGGCCAAATAAAGTAAGCACTTATCTAAGTTTTCTCCACTGTTTTATTATAAGTTTGTTATTATGTAATTGTGAGCGCAAAAATTCTTATTTTTTTTATGATTTTTGTTGCTTTTTGTTTCATTCTATAAATATTTTTCCCGCTGATTTTAGCCATTAGCGTTGACACCATTTTTGCCATTTATTTTTGCATGGCATTACATATATGCAAATTATTTAAATATTTGATATTTTTAATTTTGATTATGTAATATATATATGTATTTTGTATAATTACTTATGTCAATTAAACAATTAAAAACAATAAAATTTAATGCAACTCCTAAAAATATGCAATAAAAATTTTTTATAAAATACATACAACTTTATAAAATATATAGTATTGCATAATTGACATCAAATTTTTATGTAATTTTCATGTCAATTATTAAAACAATTAATACGTTTCAGTAGCAGAAATGAAAATTACCGCATTTATTTGTGGTTTTTTTCTTTTATCTCTATGAATTCAAAGCTAATGAGTGGGTTTTTGGAAATGTGGTGATTTTCAATTTGTGTAGCGATATTTGACTGTTTTATTAGGCTGAAAAATTAATTTCTAATTCTTCACATTAATTATTTGCTAAAACTTTTTGGTTTAAATTTTATTCTCCCAGGAAACTATTAATTAAAGCTTGTTGATTGTCCACCATATATTCTTTCCCTCGAATATACCAAAATAATCGTCCTTTTATCTATGAAGCCTTCGGGTTACCTTCGGGTGCCTCAAGAAACTATCAATTAAAGCTTGTTGATAGTCCGCCATATGTGCTTTTCATCTTATGTATCTACTTATTCTTCGCTTTGACTATGTAGCTTTCGGGTTACCTTTGGAAACCTTCGGGTGTCTCAGAAAACTATCAATTAAAGCTAGTTGATAGTCTGCTATAAATGTTTTTGCTAAAGTATATCTAGATATTCTTCGTTTTGACTATTAAGCCTTCGAGTGAGCTTGTTGATAGTTTGCCATAGTTGTTTTCCCTCAATATCGTTTTAACTATGAAGACTTTGAATGATTTTCCGAAAACTTCGGGTTTCCCAGGCAACTATCAATTAAAGCATGTTGGTAGCCAGCTATAGATATTTTTGCTCTAATATGCCTAGATATTGTTTGTTTTGACTATGAAGCCGTTGACTGACCTTTGAGAATCTTCGGGTGTTACAGAATACTATCAGTTAAAACTTGTTGATAGTCTCCCATTAATGTTTTCCCACTAATATACATATACTGAGCAGAAAAAAAAATAAAAAGGAAGAAAATCATCTTCAATTTTATTATTTTCATATATAAAACAGAGGCCTTAATGAGTTTATTAAAAATTAAGTTGGGCAAACTTAAACTCTGGTCAAAGATCAAAATATTTTTATTGAAGGTTCACGAATTTAAATTTCAATTAAAAAAGAAAACTAAACGATCCGCAGGAGGATACGAACCTATGACCGTCCAAATGAGATAGAAACATGTTATTTTTACTTACAAACTCGTTAGACCCCTAAACCATTGACCAATGTGATGCGAATGTGAAAAAGTATTATATTATTTGTATATAAGGAAAATTTCAAAATAGAAATGTCTTTCGAAACAAAATTTTATATTTGAAGGCATGCATCTTAAAAAAATATTTTTTTTGACTGCTTCTTTACAAAAATCATTTAT
This sequence comes from Calliopum simillimum, assembly GCA_951812925.1. Lineage (NCBI taxonomy): Eukaryota > Metazoa > Arthropoda > Insecta > Diptera > Lauxaniidae > Calliopum > Calliopum simillimum. The sequence continues at coordinate 65,224,731 of OX638371.1, forward strand.
AAAAAAACTAAAAAAAACTTCCCTGCGACGGGAACTCACATGACATTCGAAGATTAGCTTATTTATATATGTATGGAAAAAATATTTTTTTTTTGTATGTGCATACCTTGAGATTTTAATTGAAGCAAATATCTTTAATTTTACTATGTGTTTTTTGGCTCAGTGTAGATATTCTTCGTTTTGACTATGAAGTCTTCGCGTGACCTTCGTGTATGGCATAGAAATGGTGCTGAGCACTATTCTCTCTTTTTTTGTTTGTTTCGTTTTTTGTCTCGTTTCATCTTATACAAAGAGACACGCACCGCATAGAAACCTTTCCGTATATGAGATATGCTCACTACCAAACATTAAGCTCAGATGGCCGAACAGTTTCTGAGTGGTAATGCTTCAGACACACACAGAAGTGATGAGTAAACCGAGGCCAAGAAAAAGATCATAGTAGTCTTGGTTTTGATCTTGCACATTGAGTCTTAGTCTTGGTTTTGATATTAAGTCTTGGTCTTGATCTTTGTCATTTAGTCTTGGTTTCGGTCTTGATATTGGTCTTAAAAAAATTTCTAGTGATTATTGAGTTTTCAAAATTTCAAAACCTTAGTTTTCAAAGCAGCTGGGTTTCTAAGTTACCAAAATTCAAATGAAGGGATAATTTTATCCACAAAACGGGCGTAAAACATCTATCAACTATAAATTAGCAAGACTGAAAATCAGTTTTGGTCTTGCCGATTATCGTGACTATGACCAAGAAAAAAATCGTCGCAGTCTTGATATTTGTCTTGCAAAGATATCAGTATCTTGGGTTTGGTCTCGAAAAATTACCAAGACCAAAAACAAGACTCAAGACCTCATCACTAACACGCAGTCATTTCCATACAAACTTTCACCTCACAGACATTGTTACTATTGAAATCATAATATTGAATAAGAAGAAAGCATGCTTGTAACTTAATCCTGGTGGTAAAATTTTTTTAAAGACTTTCCTGAGTCTTTTATATGCACCTGAAATGGCCTTTTCCTTCCAGCTTTTAGTTCACTATGTTCTGGCAGGAAGCTCTCTCTCCTTTCCACAACTTGATCTAGTCTGCTTTAGGCATATGATTGTGTTGAATGCACAAGTCGGCAATTGGATTCGTGTAAGGCCACCAAACTCTTTATATGAGCCTTAATGATTTTATTAGAATTTAAAAAAAAAACTGATTTCCTTATTCCACAATTTTTGGTCTTTATTTGTATCGAAAGAAGAAGGAGGTCATTAAAATCTACGGACCTTATAACTGCAGCCAGACTCACTGAGACTTTTTTGGACTATTAACCTACACATATTGGTGTACAACTTAAAAACCGGAATTTTTTAGCGAAATTTGATGCTTTATTGTGGAAAAATGTTACAATATATTTTATTCAAAGTATTGTCCATTGGAAGCAACAACATTTCCCCATCTTTCAGGCAATTTATGAATTCCATCCCAAAAAAATTGCGCCGGCTTGGCGGCCAAAAATGAATCCATCCAATTTTCGATATCTTGAACTTAAGTGAAGCATATTCCTGATAGGGCATTCTGCATCGATCGGAACAAATGGTAGTCTGATGGTGCAAGGTCTGGGCTATAAACCGGGTGAGGCAAAATTTCCCATCCGTTGTTTTCCGTTGTTTTCCAGGTAATTTTTGACTGGGGCAACAATATGTGGCCGAGCGTTGTCATGATGAAAAATTATTGCTTCGTGCCTGGTCGCATTTTCCGGGCGTTTTTCGATTATGGCACGCTTCAAACGTATTAATTGTGTTCAATAGGGGTCACCTGTGAGCATTACAGAGCATTACCTTGGCACCATGGATATTTGCCTTTGGCTGGGAAGGTCCTGGTTGTCCGTCTTCATATATGAATGTTTGCGTTTCGGGTTGTCGTAATGGATCCATTTTTCATCCCCAGTCACGATCCGATGCAAAAATGACTTTTGGCAGCAGTTTTCTTTGCAAAAAAATGACCCAACAGAACCTCCCGCAAATGCTGTCTTTTTCTCCAATTTTCGAAGTTATTCATCGTGAAAAATAATAATGATGCACACAAGATAAAATTGTTTTGTTGACTGATTTTGACAGCTGTCAAATGTACCTTCTAAATGACATATATATAAAGTTCGAGCTTTCACGATATTTGTTAGTACGGACATCCACCCTCCAAATTCCGGTTTTTAAGTTGTACACCCAATACGTATATTAAACATAATTTAAATCTCTATTACGCCTGCAAACTGAACTGAAACTGCAAGAGAAAAATTAATTGCTATATAATATCAATAACGAAATTTATAAAATTCATGTTTTACATTTAGCTAGTACAAATTTTAAACAATTTAAATAAGAAAATATGTTTTAATACATACATATGTATGCAAGTGTTCGTACATATAAACATGAAATTGTGCAAAAATAAATGGTAAATTCAGATGATGGAATTAAATGGTGTCATATCACTTGCTGGCATAAAACATAATTAAGTCTGTAATTAAGTTAATTTAAGCATATCAATTAAAATATGTATTTAGTTTGTTAAATAAAATTTCTGCGTAAAACACAGCTTAAAATTTGTATCGCATAATGTGGTTTATTTTTAATATGTATCCGTAGTGTATTTTAATTTCATCCTTTTTATTTTATTCAATATTTATGTACATGCGTTATAAATAGCAATTAAACACAAATTAAATACAAACAAAACATGTTTATATATGTATGTAATCATAAGTATGTAAAATTTAAAAGGACTTGTAAAAAAAAATAGTTTGAAAACAAATAAATTCTTTCTTATATAAATAAGAAAAATAACTTTCTCATTTTTTATTCAACGTAATAACTCGGACACAATCTTACCAAACAGTGACGTAGATAAGGGGAATTAACGAATAAATGAAATTTATTTCACCTATGACACTTTTACAATCCAACTAGTCCATTAGTTTATTCTATTTGCTTCCATCTACAGCAAAATTGCTCGAAAAAGCCATGATGCCATTGTCCACTGACAATGGTAAACTTTTTTATTATTTAGGCTTACGATATTTTAGGTAATTTCATACAACATAAAAGATATCAATATACTATACATAATTAAAAGAGGATTTTGGAGGCCAAAATCAATATTTTCAACTACAATGGAATTTTTTTTTGCTAAAAATAATCTGTCTTGTTAAAAAACCTCAAAAACAACGAAAAACCACTACTTTATCACTTTTTGTTTTGTTTTTAAGATAAGCAATATGATGCCATTAAAATTCCGATGACGTGCTGGAGAATTTTTATTTGCATATTCCAAATCAATAGGTCCAATTTAATGAGAAACCGCTATTTATGAAACAAATCATTTGTCACACAGGGAAATAAAAAATCACAGGAGACCACTTTGTAACTCATTTTGAAGATCAAGAATAGTACTAAATCAAGGGTGTCAGCGTTTTCAAATCACTGAGCCAAGCGCATGCAGCGCAGTCAGCGCAAGATTTCCGCTTTTACAACAACTTCAATTTCGAATTTACAGCAACAATAATATTTCAACAATTCTCAAAATTTCTAAGGACTAGGACACACACAAAAAGTCGGGGTATTCACGCGTTGATGCGTAATGTTCTTGCGTCGTTGCGGAAGTGCGGTTTCCGAAAGTTTGACATTTGTAAAACAACAAACACATTGCCGAAAATTTCGCACTACTTCTGCAATTTCTCAAGATGGAAATGTTCACATTGAACATTCAGGCGTTAGTGCGTAAAAGACTTGCATTTTCGCAACTGCGCATCAACGTATTAATACCCATATTGTTTGTTGTTTTTGTTTTTGATGCGACGTAATCGTTGTTGTTGTTTTATGTTGGTTCGAGTTCGATTTTGTGTGTACGCAAAAAAAGCAACAAAAACGCGAAATTTTGACGAGCGTGAAAAAAAACAACAAAAATTATTTCGGTGTTGTTGTGCAGAAATATTAATGTTGTTGGTCGAGCCAAAATTGGCTCACATTTGCTATACGCTGACACCCTTGTACTTAATGATTCAGTTAGTAAAAAAGAGTAGACAAATTTTGTCCGTACTGTATACAACATCAAGTATAGCTGAAAACCGAGATTCTGCACTCTTGATTTCATGGTGTGAATCATGAATTTGGAAAATTAGTTTCTAAGTGAAAAAAAAAAAAAAAAAAACCAAAAATTTTTCATTTATTATTGAAAATCCCTATTTCAAGTAAATAAATAGAAATTTAAGCAATTTCTCCGCCTCTGAGAAAATTATAAAAAATATATGCGCACTCTCCACATATCAAGAAACTATACCGCAGATACAAAATTTTGGTAATCGATATTGGTTCAAAAGTTATTAACAATATAGTGACGTTGTGCAAGTCTTTTTTCAGTAGTAATTTTTCTTCAATTGATTGAATATATCCTGGGAGCAACAAAATGGAAATTTTTATTTCCACAAAATTCAAACTGTCAGTGTAAATAAAATCACACTAAATGTGCAATACAACTACAATTTTAATGGTAAGCACCTAAGGCAGGCGAAAATTTTAAATTCCACTTTATAGTATTCATTTATTCAAGTTGTTACAAAATTCAAATACAAACTGACAAACTTTGATATGATACCCTGTAGGCAATTGATCACAATATTAAATAACGCTTGATGCAGTAGCCGAATGGAAATAACTGAATTTTAAAGCAAACATCAGAACTTTCCCAAGGGGAAAAATATCAAACGCGTCTTGAGAAAGCACTTCTAAAGCGCTTATACCCATTGATATTAAGAAACGCTTACACAATGACTTTTTGTAAGGGTTCATCAAGCATTAGAATATAAAATTCTGCTGTTTCTTTTACTGTTTGAGTAGTATTTTTCATAAAAAAAAAAATAGAGGAAGAGAACGAAATGTAAATAAATAACAAAAATGTGTTTCATATGAAGAAAAACACACCAAGCGTACCAGCAAAAATTAGTTTTTAGTCATTTTCATGAAAAGGGTGTTTTTCAAAAATTTATAGCTTACACCAAAGTTTGTAAATTGATTTTTTTAGTGTTCTTATTGTAACAAAATATTACCAAAAATTTTTTAAACTTAAAAATACTTTTAATTTTTTTTTTCAAAAACCCCCCCTTAAATGTTTTTTAAAAGTACCTTAAATTAAAGCATAATTTATAAGCTTTAAAATGATGTATGACTCAATATGGGATTCAGTCGCTAGATGAGAGTTTTTGGCTTTCTACTTAAGAGGAAGGCATCTTACGAAAAAATTGTTGGGAGTTTTTTGGAAAGTTAAAAAAAATTTTTTTTTTTTTCATTGAATAATTTTTGAAAAAATTTTGCAAAAAAAATTTTCAAAAAATCATAAAAATATTATCACTAAAGAATTGAAATAATTCATTCTTCCATAAGATCCTGAGATGTGTGGCTCTCAATTCATGTACTGCACATGAATGTCACGTGCTCGGTGCAGAGTAATTCACTGGATAAAGTACTCGCCCCAATTTTTCTTTCTGGGTCGTACAACATCTTCGCGACAACTGCCGTTTCAGCTTAATATTGATCTGTATATGTTCAGTGAGTGCTAGCAATATCTGAGTGGTTACTTTTGGGGCTTTTCCACGATTCTGCTCTCTAAACTCAGGATCTTATACCAATTTTTCATAAGAATCATACTGTTCAAGCCACGGACAAATTTGAATGTCTTACTGCTCATTTATCTGAGAATTTGTGTGCTAAGAATTATAACAAGTTATTTAGAATATGGGACGTTTCACGTCAAACGGACCACCTCCGCCGCCGGAATTGGTATGGACGGAAAGCCGAGTGGTGTTTTCAAAAATTTCAGTTTGGCGACGTTGAAACACTCCCCGAAATAGGACGTAAAATAATTTTTTTCAATATTTTAGCTTAAATTTCATCACTCGGTCGTTTTAGGAAAACCTGAAGTCTGTAATACGCCGCCTCACAGTTTGGCAAAATTTTGGGTAATTCTTGCTATAAGTCGATAAAATAATCCTAGAATTCTCAAACTAGGCAAGCATTATTTCTTAATAGGTGCAAGCTCTGAGCAAAAATTAAATGAGTTTTCAAAAGAGGAAGTGCCACGCCTCTTACAAACAAAATTATCAATATGCTGCGGAATAGAGTAATTCATTTTTGGGCAGGCCGGAAAACTTGGAAATTTCTCAAACACTTTCTCCATACATTTTTTTTCCGAAATCTTTAATTAAATGTTTCACCCAATATTGCGACAAAAATCATCAATCTGAGAACCCTGACGTGAAAATGCATTTTAGCACTACACATTTGTTAGGCATTGTTTTTGTTTTTTGTTTTTAGTACAATAACAAGAACGCATTCAAATGCGCATGTCACGCTATCAAATACATTCCACAAACAAGCGCGTATTCTAACAGATTGTGGAATCTAATTCAACGAGACAGCCAATGTTTTTGTTTATGAATGAAAAAGCAAAGAAAAGCAAAAACAACTCATTCCGGCACTGGTTCCTTCAACCGCTATACAAATGCCAAATTATTGAAGTGTGTGGAATTGCAAGTTGTTTCAGTTGGTAGAACGCTGTACGTCGAAGCACACGCAACGACGCTTCATTCAAGAACGCGGTAATAAAGCGTTAACGCGCCAAATAACGTTACGTGGCTGTTAAAGTGAAATTGACGGTTACGTTTGAAGTTTAAATTTGAATTAAAGTTTAATGAATATAAAAATTCAGTGAAATACAAAAAAAAATATATGAAATTGTTTATTAAAAATAATAATAAAAGTGTGCAAAAACAAAAATATAAATGTTAAAAAATTAAAAATAATTAATAATGAAAATAATAAAATAATGTATTTAAAAATTAATTAAAGAAAGAAGTGTACAAATATATTTTAAAAATAATTATACAAATGTGATTGTTAACGCAAAAAAGAAAAAATACTTTAATAACACTATATTTAAATGTAGTAGAAAGTCTTTACTTGGTGTTATTATAAAAAATATATGTACATGTAGATATTATACATTAACGACTATTTGCCGGTTTCCGCGGTACTTCTGTGTTTGGGCAATACCAATATGAAATAAGAGTAAATTTAAATTTACGAGGTGAAGTGAAAGAAAATTTTAAAAAAATCTTAAAGTCATCTATATCAACATATTAGAACAAAAATAATTAAGTGACAAAAAAATAATTTCACCTTTTAAAAAACAAGCAGAAAAATTTGGAGTAATTATTAAATTTTTTATGTGTTTAAAATAATAAATGCTTGCAAATTAATTAAAAAAAAAAAAAAAATGTTTACACTTAACAGTTTACTTGATTACTCTGAAAAAGCATTGAAAACGTATTATCTTTGGATTAACATTTGAACAGCACACTAAGTATAAAGAAAATCATTAATAGTTGTCATAATTTAATTGACATTATACAAAATTAATACATATTACATTGTTTTATTCTTTTTATACTAAAAAAAAAATCGCATTTAAGTAGCTTGTTTTTAATCCATAAATCGGGGAAAAGGAAATATTTACATTTCATTTAAGTATGGTTTCCTTCGAAAAGTTTCTTTAACCAGAAAAGTGAATACAGGGAATTGGAATTTTTGTATAGCTTAAATTCTCATTAACGTACATTCTTCAATTCTCTGAAAATTTATCCATTTATAGTTTAACAAAAAAAATCCATTATATGCATTTGTTTGAACCGCAAAGAGTGCAAGAATTTTAAAATTGTCCAGGATTTTGATTTCGTTTGTATTATTTTTAATCGAAACACACATATTTTTAGACGCTAAGTTTATTTATGCTGTGATATTCGTTAATTCTATTTAATTTTATTCTTCAGTTTTCAAGTATTTGAACTTAACTTAAAAGTTAATAGTTTTCCAAATCATTTCCTTGAATTCAAATTTAAATGCTGTAAAATATTTATATGTGGCATTACATATGTAACCGGTTAGCATTTTGCTATTGCATCTCCGATTTCTTGGAAACTTTTTTTGTTTATAGTACTAGTTAAGTCCAGCACGCGTGATTTTTTTTTAATTTCTTGAAATGCTTAAACTGGGCCAATAGTCGGCCAAATCATATTAAATTTTTTTTTGAAGTTTTGTTTTTTTAAGAAAGTTTTTATAAATATCAAAAAATTCTTTTAAATAATTACACTGGTTTACAAAATCCAAGTTTGGAAAAATATCAAGAATGAAATTAATGTGATTTGATACGTATAGAATGGGATTTTCTAAGAACATTGGAATTGGAATTTTTTCATTTTCATTTTTGTTTTTTTTTTAATGAAAATTAACATTGAAGTGATTTTTAGTTTTTCATATTGAATTGCAAATTGCCATAAATGAACAAAATCGGATCAAAACTAATATTTTTAAATAATTAAAAAAAGAAATCAAATTTATAAATTTCGGTCTGAATGAGTAGTCGAAGATTTAGCAAAATGAACTGACCTGGCATTTTCTGAAATTGAAATTTCATTTTTCAACTTTAAGGCGTCATAACTCAGCCATTTGTAGTCCCTTGAGTTGATTTTAATTTATATTATTTTGCCTACATATCAGAGAGGGAATTTACCCTTCAACGACTAAAGGCAAGTATGTTTGCCAGAACCCCATTTGCTTAAATGAAAGTTTTATTAACTCCTATTACTTCGAATTTATCGTATTTTTATTTTGAAATTCTTTCGCTTATTTAGACCTGGTCGTTAAAGGGTTAAGCAGTTTTGATATTTAACGACACATATGTGTTACCTCGATCAAACTATTTGTTTGGATTTCATAAGGATTTCAGTAAAACCATCGCTGAAAAACATAAAATGGTCTCCAGGTAAAATTTACAACTGTAAAAAAAATAAAAATTTTTGTTCTCAGAAAAACCCATTCTATCAAACAACATTAATTTCATTCTTGGTATTTTTTGGCTGTAAACCATTGTTATATTAAAAAATTTTCAACCTTCAAAACTAAATTGCTATTTTTATCAAAGATTCTCTTCGATTTCTTTGGAAAAATTATAAAAAAAAAATTAAAATCTACATACATACATTCGGCAGGCGCTTATTTTACCATTTTCTGATCTTCGTTGATGCCGCCCTCTGAAATCCTTCTAATGGTCATAAAAACAAATACTATGAAGTTTCACGGCGATCGGAAAACGATAACCCGGCCCTCAAGAGAGGTCAAGGTCAAGTTGAGGTTTCGGGCAAAAAATAATTAAAATTTTTTTTAAACTTAATTAAATCAGTCAAAGCATAATTTTATCTTATAGCAAACTGAAATACCTTTCCAACGAGCTATAATTGTTTAAAATCGGGTAATTAACTAAATACCCTATACTGCATTTCAAGTATATTATTAGGAGAGTATATGAACAAATTGCTTATATGGGAAGTGCCACGCCCTCACCTCCGAGCTTACCTTGATTTTGCGTAGAGCTTGCATTTACTGTTCTGAAAGTTTGAATAAAATTCGGTTATCTTTCAGTATAGCATTTTGAAACTTTTGCTTAATGGGAGGTGCCACGCTCTCTAATCCTACTTCGCCAACTTTAAGCTCAGAGTTTACAATTAATGTTCTTCGTATTTGAGTTGGATTATCTCAAAAAACACTTTCAATATATAATTTTGAAACATTTGCTTATATGGGAGGTGCCACGCCCTCATGTCCGAGTTGAACTAAATCATGCGTATAGCTTGCAATTATAGATCCGAGGGTTTGAGTGTAATTTGGTTGGGTTATCTCAAAAAACGCTTTCCGTATAACATTTTGAAACTTTTGTTTATATGGGCGGTGCCACGCCCTCTAGTCCGAGTTCGCCTAGTTTTTGCTCAGAGCTTATTCTTACTTTTCCTAGTATTTATGTGTATTTTGCTTCTGTTGTTGCAAATAATGCTCTTATTATTGCATTTTGAATATAATTTTTGTATGGGCGGTAGGCGCGTCCGTTGACCGATTTCGCTCATTTTCAATCCCCCGAGCTAACTTTTACAACGGAGGCAGAATACCAAATTTCATGGAATTATGTTGCTCAGTTTTCCCAAAAAATATATTTCCACACACACCCAGCCAGCCACCCAGCCAGCCAGCCAGCCAGACAGACGGACATGGCTACATCGACTCAAAAGATGACGCTGATCAATAATATGTATACTTTTCTATATCTGCCACGCCTCCTTCTCTGCGTTACAAACGGAAGGACAAAGTGAATATACCCTGGGTGTAGGGTATAAAAATATGCATCTCCGGATTTTAATTATTTTTTAATATAGGGTAAGAGAGGGAAATATAGACCACCAATCTTTCTTTTTTAAATAAAACTCAAAAAACATAAAACGAAACAATTCATTTTATGACATTCATTACAAAAAAAAATTAAAATACTGTAAATACTCAAAATGGAGATTTAAAACTAGTAACGGTGGTATCTTTGGCCTGGCCAAAAACTAAATACCCTACACTGCATTTAAAGTATATTATTAGGAGAGTATAAGAACAAATTGCTTAAATGGGAAGTGCCACGCTCTTACCTCCGAGCTTTCCTTGATTTTGCGTAAAGCATGCATTTACTGTTCTATTTGAGTAAAATTCGGTTAGGTTTTCTTTAAAAACTCTTTCAGTTTAGCATTTTGAAACTTTCGCTTATATGGGAGGTGCCACTCCCTCTATTCCTACTTCGCCTACTTTAAGCTCAGAGTTTACAATTAGTGTTCTTCGAGTTTGAGTGAAATTTGGTTTGATTATCTCAAAAAACACTTTCATAATATTATTTTGAAACATTTGTTTATATGGGAGGTGCCACGCCCTCTTGTCCGAGTTCACCTAGATCTTGCGTATAGCATGCATTTATAGCTCCGGGTATTTGAGTGTAATTTGGTTAGGTTATCTCAAAAAACGATTTCCGTATAACATTTTGAAACTTTTGTTTATATGGGAGGTGCCACTCCCTCTAGTCCGAATTCGTCTAGATTTTGCTCAGAGCTTATGTTTACTTTCCTTAGTACTTATGTGTATTTTGCTTCTGTATTATTGCATTTTGAATATATTTTTTGTATGGGCGGAAGGCGTGTCCGTAGACCGATTTCGCTCATTTTCAATCCCCGAGCTAACTTTTACGACGGAGGCTGTGCACCAAATTTCATTGAATTATGTTGCTCAGTTTTCCCAAAAAATGTATTTCCACACACACCCAGCCAGCCAGCCAGCCAGCCAGCCAGCCAGAAAGACGGACATGGCTGTATCAACTCAGGAGGTGACGCTGATTAAGACTATAAATACTTTTCTATATCTGCCACGCCTCCTTCTCTGCGTTACAAACGGAATGACAAAGTGAATATACCCTGGGTGTAGTGTATAAAAAGTGTAGTGTTATATGGACTATATAGTCCATATTGCCCCATATGTTTATTTGGTACAGCAGTATCATATAAAGATTACACTTCCACATCCGGCACATTTTTCATGACTCCAAGAACGTCAGATTAAACATTCAACCCAAAATTCGCCACGGCGATCTTTTGAATAAAGGGTATTACATTATATGCATTTTTCATCTTTTTTTCCTTTGTAGTTAACGAATTACAAATAATGACCACCAGAATCGTCATGAAATCTGCAGCTAGATTCCCCATCTCAAAAATATGATAAATACATATGTCTTTGAGGCTTTTTTCTTTGGTGGCCCATATTACGCACAGCACGTGTTGGTGAAATAAGTGATTTTTTTGTCAAAAAGTCTTGTGGTTAATGAACTAATTTGTGCTCATAAATAATAAATAGTATTCACTGACTTTATATAATTAACCATTTATTTAAAAACGCGATGTCTTTAAAGTGAAATAATGAAATTCACTCACTAGAAAAAAATTATCACTGATCTTTTTTTAGAAAAAACTACTTTACAGAAACATGCGACTTCACCGAACGTTAAAATTGCACTATTATAAGCTTTAGGCATTGGCGTTAAGTTTGAACATGAATAACGGTAAATCCTATGTACGCAGTGGAAAATAACCATGTGGTCCATATTACCCACGTTGTCCATATTTTCCTCCCTTACCCTACTATGTGGGAAAGTATGCTTAGTCGAAGTTCAAAGTTCCAGCTGCCTTTTTTTTCATATTCTTGTTTTTGATGCGTCAAAATAAATTCACTTTTTTGGAACGCTATTTACGATTCACTTGCATCGTAATATGTCAAAATAGCATACTGGCAAAAAGTACAAGCATTTAACTTTTAAAAAATCATTTGCTTGAGTACGTGAATTATTGTGAGAATGCACTGCTGTTTGACAAAAATTTACCGAAAATGTTTATTCACGATAATCACCATTGTTTTTTCAGCTGAAATTCCCTCAAAAAATGGTCTTTCAAAACTTCACCCCACTGTTAAACTCGAACTCTTCATTTTAGATAAAACTTGTTGTTCCAAGGTCATCATAAAATCACACTACAAACAACTTTCGATACATTTTAACCTATTATATCCTGTGTTTATGAGTTTTTTTTTTTTTTTTTTTTTTTTTTTTCAAAAACTGGATTATAACGGGTTTAAGAGTTCCACATTCACACTTATTCATTGTGAAATCCTCAATATTACACTTTGTTATTATGTAGGTATAAAATTTGAGAAAAATCGAAAGTTTTTTATTTTGTATAACTCGACACAATTTAGCGTACTAAAAACGCTGTTGCATAGCAATTAATCCAATGCGTGTTCTTGCGCAGGTATGATAAAAATTTAATTATGGTAAACAAATTTGAAATGAAATAAAATTTAAATGCAAATCAATGTTTTTTCTTGCTGCTATTCGCACCCACCTTTATCAACGTGCAATTTACACCTGCCTTTATTTTGAGGATAATTCTCTTTTCCTTCCAACGCAATTCGTTTGTTGACTTGCCAGCCCCAATCAGTGGCGTATCGTCTATGGTGCGCATGTGTTCTCCGCACACCCAACTGAAACCCTTCACAATATAAATTTTTTTTTTATATTTGAAGCAAAACACTCAAGTGTACCAGCTGAACATTTTTTTGTCTCCGATTTCGCTCAAATTTGGCAATATGGTAGTACTGCTGTGCAAGATTGATAATGCGGGAGTATTTGCTCCTAGTATCATTGGATGTTAAAAATTATGGTGTTGAGTTGGCGATTCTTCTGATTTTCATAAAAAAATGTATTTTCAAAAATTTGTAGCTTACATAAAACTTTGTAAATTCAATAAAAAATTTTTAAAAAAAAAAGTCTAAAAAAATTCCAAGAAAAAAAATGTTCACATATTCTTTGGACGATTCTAAGCATTTTTCGTAAGAAGTCATCCTCTTCATTAAAAAAAGAGTTTTGCCTGCCGTGGGCCTTCAAAAGCCAAAAACTCTCATTTACAGACCGAATCTCGTCTTGAGTCCTACATCATTTTAAACCTTATAAATTATGCTTTAATTTGAAGTACCCCTTTAAAAAAAATATAAGAGGGGTTTTTTCAGAAAAAATTCAAAAGTATTTTTAAGTTTAAACTAGTAAGGGTGTAAAATTTGGCCTGGGCAAACATTAAATACCCTACACTACAGTATTTTTAAAATGTTGCTCATATGGGAGGTGCTACGCTCTCTTGTCCGAGTTCACCCAGTTTTTGTCCATAGCTTGGATTTATAGTTTTTAGTGTCTGAGTGAAAAACGTTTTCAGTATAGCGTTTTGAAGCTTTTGCTTATATAGGAGGTGCCACGCCCTCTTGTCCGAGTTCGTCAAGTTTTAGCTTAGAGCGTGCATTTATAGTCCTAAGTATTTGAGTGAAGTTTGGTTGGACTATCTCAAAAAACTCTTTCAGTATAGCATTTTGAAACTTTTGCTTATACGGGAGGTGCCACGCCCCCTTGTCCGATTTCACCCAATTTTTGTTGAGAGCTTTCATTTATAATTCGTAGTGTCTGAGTCGAATTTGGTTTGAATATCTCAAAAAACGTTTTCAGTATAGCGTTTTGAAGCTTTTGCTAATATGGGAGGTGCCACGCCCTCTTGTCCGAATTCGTTCAGTTTTTTCTCAGAGCTTGCTCTTACAAATCTTAGTATTTATGCGTATTTTGGTTGCATTGTCGTGAAAAATACTCCTAAAATTGCATTTTGAATATGTTTTTTGTATGGGCGGTAGGCGTGTCCGTTGACCGATTTCGCTCATTTTCAATCCCCCGAGCTATCTTTGACGACGGAGGCAGTGTGCCAAATTTCATTGAATTATCTTGCTCAATTTTCCCAATAAGTGTATTTCAACACACAGCCAGCCACCCAGCCACCCAGCCAGACAGCCAGCCAGACAGACGGGCATGGCTATATCGACTCAGACCGTGACGCTGATCAAGAATGTATATACTTTTCTATATCTGCCATGCCTCCTTCTCTGCGTTACAAACGGAAGGACAAAGTGAATATACCCTTGGTGTAGGGTATAAAAATTTTGGTGAACAAAATTTTTTTTTTAAAGTAATTTTTTAGAAAACGAACCAGGAATTCATGATGGCGTATGAACAAAAGAAAAAACAACAAACTTTAGTTTTTTAAAAATGTTTGATAGAGAATTCTGAGTTCTATATATTTATTGATCTTGAACGGTAAAATTACACAGACTTATTTGAAGTCGCCTGTAGTGCAGTGTGAAAACCTCTAACTTATAATCTTGGTGGAGGAGTGAGTTCAATTCTCTATTGAAACAAAGAAATTTTTTTTAATGGAATTTTTGTTTTTTGTTAATAAAATTGCAGTTTTGTTTGTTTGTAGTTTTGTAAATATAAAAAAAGATTAAAAAATAAAAAAAAAAACCCAAAAAATTAAAAAAAAAAAAATTTTGTCTATCACATCCTTGTAGTGGCCCTAGAAAAATCCAAGATTAGATAACCATAGTAAAACAACAAAAACGTATTGAACACCCTCCTGAAGACACCATGGCACGCCACTGCCCCCAATGCCACTTTAATGTTTTACACAGAGTAACGAAAATTAGCATTTTTTACTATGGATTATACAGAAATGCGCTTTTGAACTTTTTTTTTAGAGGGAGCCACATACGAAAGCATCATTGCTTAGACATCATCACCGGTAGCAGCAGGCAGTAGCAGTGATAAAATTTAAGCTCCTCTTAATTTTCAATTAGCCACAAGGGATTTGCTTTACCTTTCAATTTCCGTTTGGCCTAAAAAGGAAACGGAGAAATTTTTTAAAAATTTTGTTTCAATGAACTTGAAAGCGCGCATTACTCGTATATTTTCATTTAAAGTTTAACATGCAAACAAGCAAAAAAAAAATTTAAATAATTTCAGCAAGAAAAAAAGTTGAATATAAAAATACTGCACGAAAATTTTGTGCTGCAACAACTGTGCAAACAACAACAATAACAACAGCAATAAAAATGAAACAAAAGAACACAATACGCACATGTTCTGACTTACCTTGCTGCCTGTCAAGTTATGGGAACTCCAAATGAATGTCATGTTGTGCCAAAACGAAAAGAATTTTTTTGAAAGTTTTTATATTTTTTATTTTTTTGTTCTATTTTATTTGTGTTGAAGTGTTTCATCAAAACTTTGTCGAGTTTTTTTTTTTTTGTTTTGAAACATTGCTTTGAGTTATTTTCGAAAGTTTTTGTTGGAATTCTGCAAAAATCACGTAACAACATGGTTTCTAAGTGTTGTAAATGGTGGGTTTAGTTTTAATTTACATGTTGTTTTCACGCCCGTAGCATTTGTGTGCAAAAAAAAATGTGACGAAGCATTAGTCCTGTTTTATAATTAGCAAAATATTTGTATGAAGCGATAGTTGGCGATAACAATCGTCGCTTGTATCATAATTAAGGATAAAAGCCAGTGTTGCCCATCAAAGATGAGTTTTTATCGATACAATTCAAACAAAAATTCAAGGAAAAATTCAAATGAAACGTCAAAAGAATTGATTCTAAAAATGGCAGAGCTAGATAAAAGGTCAATAACAATTTTTAGTTTGCTAGCTACCAACAAATCACGTGTCAAGTGGTTCTGTGGGGTGAGCTTACTGTTCTGTGTTTTTGAGTAAAAACAACAACATTACTAAAACAAGGCAAAATGCATAGGTAAAAAAACCAAAAATTGTTGGTAGATTGGTTTTCGATACGTTTCACCCAAAACCATATTGATCTTCAGTCGAATTCACCTACAAACTAAGAACTCGACCAAGCATGCTTTATTCATTTTTTGCATAGATTAGACGAGAATCAAAGCAAAGAATTCAATGCAGCATATGCAAAGTTCTAATTTTGGTCAGATTGTGGGCACCCTTAGGAAATCGGCTAAAAATGGGAAAATATGAAATTAAACGCAATTAAATGGAGAAGAAAGCTAAATAAACTTATTTCGGAAACATTGACTCACAAAAAATTAACAAATGGCTTTAACAAAATCAGCGCCATCTGTTCCCCTGTCTATTTGTCTGGAAGCTCAATACCGAGATTTTTTGCAAAGTTTAATGCGACCTTAATACTCATTTTCAAAAGGCCAAAACTTAAGGAAAATAATACAAGAACAGTTCATAGTGAAGTAGTAAGACTGGTTCAAAGAAAACGATTTTGGTGACCCTTTGTAAAATTTTCCGTACAATATTTCAAAGAAAAACTCAACTTAGTTTCTGTTTTTAAGTGTATTTCTGACGCTTTTTTCAAACAAAACTACTGCTGCGAAAATTTTTACTACGGATCACCGTTTTCTTTGAAATAGTGTTACCACTCACTCATCTTTTAAACGGATGAGATGAGGCAGTATTTTTTAGAGTTAAAAACTAAAACTGTATTTATGGGCTGTTCATAAATTATGTCACACTTTTAGGTTAGTAGGGGGATTCACAAATTTGTGACAAAGTGTAACAGAGGAGGGTCTGTGGGTTTTGGAAAGTGTCACACAATTAAAATCGAAAAAATTTCAAAATTTTCAAGCATATTTTGTTCCCAAATAATTTTAAGGTATTTCTAAATAAATGCTCAAAAACCGAAAAAAAAAACCTTTAAAATTAATTCCAACACCCAATATAAAAGATCAGAGTGTGATGTCACAAATAGGGGGTGGGGTCAATGGAAATGTGACAGAGTGTGACATGGGGGAGGTGAGTGGTCCGAAAATCGTGAAATTCGTGTGACGTTATTTATGTACAGCCCGTTAGGTTAGGTTAGGGTGGCGGTATTTGCGTGAGCAAAAACCTCACATAGACCAACTAGGTTTATAGCGTTACTACAAACTCCCTTCTGTAAGGAGAATAGCAGTCCCTTATGCAGTGATAAAAAATAAGATAACAATGTCCAATAATTGTGTAACCGCCTGTTTTAATGTTGTGACGGTATTCGTGAAATTGAGCTTGAAGTCAACAAAAAAGGTCCAAAACATAAATTATATTCACAACTATTTAAAAATTTTACTTATTTCAATGTAACAATCTTTAAGAAGAGTAACTTTCCCATATGCGGTTTGCTTCACCTATACGAATTGAATTCTTCTCTTATGTGGGGGGTGTGGCACCGCCCATTTTGTCAGTATTATCAATCTGCGGTTGAAAATATATCTCAATGAACTGTTACTAACAAAACAGTCTATAAATCAAGCTGTTCTTACATTTTATTAACCATTTTGGAAATTTATTCTTCCACAAGTCTGCGTATTGAAAAACTATATCTGATTCAAAAACAAAAACAAAACTTTTTTAGGAAATTCCACAATTACCTCTGTAAATCCGAAAGATGCTGTCAAAAAAGTGAGCTCAGAAATTTTTAAAATGTTTTTTATGTTCTAAGGAATAGTCGGAATAGTTTGTTCGACATTGAACTTCTCAAACTTTACATTAACATAGTAACCAGCAAAATTTTTTAAACGATGAAAGTAAATGATATCAGAAAATTGGTGCCTTATAAAACTTTGATCTTCTGACTGTTCGAAAATATTATTTACCACTTCCCCGCCCCTCCAGTAGTTAGAGGGGGATGGTTGAAAAATATTTTGTTGACACCCGTTATTACCTGATACGAGTCAAAGTTAGTCTTCGATTAATCGAACGATTTTATTGAAAACGGGCTGCCTACAAGCTTCGTGACAATAAAATTCGATAAAATTTTGCCCTTTACCACCGTTTTTACCCATGTGATGGTTGGGTGGAGTAAAAACAAATATCGTCACATAGCACTGTGGGAAATTTTGCCCTATTTGTTGGCCAAAAGTCGAATTTTAAACACTTAAAAAATAAAGTTTTGAGTATGCTATTCAAATGCGAATACTTGCGAAAGAAAATCCCCGTACTAAGTTTTTTCTTAAAGTTTTTATCCTTCAGCTACACAAGTATCAAAGTTTCTTCTTCTGAAAAAATTAAAATTTTATTGTTCTCGCTCAAAAAGTTCGCATGTATTAAAAAGTGAATATTTTTTCTTAATTCAAATCAAATTAAAAATATTAAAAATGGAATCGGGAACTAATAGAAAGTAGTTACTCTGTTATCAAAAAATTTGTTTTTTCGTAAAGTGGTTTTAAAGAAATTTACGTTTCTTCAATGAGCTTTAAATCGTAAAACTTTTTTTTAAATATAAGTTTTGGTGAACCCGGAAAAACACAGCCCTGCCTAGGCCTCTTTCTAACTTATATAAATATGTAGAGCAACCACTTTTGAGCTCTTCTGTAAAAAAAATTTTTGCGCTTTTTTGCGATTTTTTAACAATCGACATTTTTCTCAGACAACTTCTCAATACGAAATACAGACTTATTTGATATCTAGAGAGCCGATGAAGACAAAGATTCAGCAGTTTTAAATCATTTGATAAATCTCTTGAATAAAGGTGATGGATCGAACTTGTTTGTGGAATATTTAAGTGAAAAGTCTAAAGTATTTCGCAAACATTTGAAAGAAAAATGGGGAAAAACCACTCGTATATCATATCAATATCTACTAAATTTGCAATACTTTGAAAAAATTTGTTTTGTGACTGCTGATTTCATAAAAAAAGTATCCCTGGAATCCGATGACACAAATTCCTTATTCATTCTGAGGAAAATATTCAAAATATGGTACTTCCGGTAGGATACTTTGGAAAAGACGCAGATGAGTGTCGGAATAAAATTTTTAAATAAGATAGACTGCATCACGCTCGCAAATGTGACAAAACAATAAATCTTTCAGATGTTTTTCATAGGACTTTGAATACCTCAGAACCCGTCATTTCCAGCATTTCTTTAAGTAAACGGATAAAAGAACAAAAGCTAGCGCTACTTGCACTAGAAGTCATAAATTTATTAAGTTGCGTTGAAAATAATAAGGAAGATAGTCCAAGCAAACTAATAGAAAATGAAGATGAAGCAGAAAGTAATAATATTTGTACGTTAAAAGACGCAATGTTTGAGAATATATTGGAAAATTTTGAGCCTTTAATGTCTATCTTACTCATGAATTTATAATGTTTTCTTATGGTTTTAAATTAGCTCAGTTTATTTAATGTTTGAAAAAATTAGTTTTTAATATAGTATGCTTTTGGATTTCTGTAATTTTACTGTTATTGTTAATATATGTGCATTTGTGTGTATGTATATACTTAGAAAATATAAATATACCGTACCAAATTTTAATAAAAAATGTTTTATAATAATTTCTTTGAAAAGAGGTTGAAAAAGGGGCATGACAGTTGTCCAATTTGACCAATTTTAAAACATAATCTTTTCTACACCCCTAGAAAAATGTCCACGAGATTTCAGCTCAATATCTTTATTTTTATACTTTTGGCCAGAAAACATGTTCAAATTTCCCATAGTGCGTAGGTAGAAGGGAGAATGTCAAAAGAAAAAAATTTTTTGGAAAAAGAATAATTCATAAAAACTTTTTGACAACTCATTTGGAATCAGGAGGCGCAAATTAGTTTAAAAATATACTTTATTTCAAAAAATAAAATAATTTTTATGGCGCGGCGGAAAATGGGTTGAATCCCCATAAGTAACATACTTATTTTAAGAAATTCACCCGGCTGTAAAGTTCTTAAACTACATTTTGAATAAATCTTGTTACAAAAAAGTCATAATTAAACCGCACCCCCTACCCCTATCTCTACCCCTTTTTTTCAAAAATTAAGATTATTTGGATAAAGCGTTTAAAAATAAAATTCTACTGAAAATTTCTCTAGAGTTTTCAAGAAATGCTTAAAATTTAAGAAAACTGAGTTAAGAATGTAATAAAAATACAATGAATAGGCCACTATTTAAAAAAATTATACATCCTCAGCTTATTTTAATACGTTAAACAGGCCGGATTTCTTCGTATAACTTTTGGATAGTGCGGTTGCCGGTTTCACAAAGAACGAAAAAATTACTATTCAATATTTTCCATAGTAGCTTTTATGAAAACAAGATTTGAATATATGAAAACTTTGTTCAAGTAAACAGCGTTTCAATTCGTATTGCATTTCTCTTGGATTTGGTATTGAGTCTTGATCTTGGGAATTAAGTCTTGGTCTCGATCTTGGCCTTGAAAATTTTTTAAAAATTGTTAAGTATTTAAAATTTCCATATCATATTTTTACAAAGCAATTGGGTTTTTAAAATGCCAAATTTCGAATTGAGATTTGGTTTTATGCTTGAAAGAGGCGTGACACACCTATTAACTATAAACTACCATGGCTGAAAAGTAGGTACCTAGTCTTGGTCCTAATGATCCTCGTGACCAAGAACATAGCAGTCTTAAAATTAAATCAGCGTCTTGGTCTGTCTTGCTCTCGAAAAACTACCAAGATCAATACTGAAGACCAAGAATAATTTTGCTCGTCACTGCACTGAGTGTCAAAATAATATGAAATTTATTTACAGCTTATCCTTCAGTGGTCGTTTCATGTTAATCTTTTGAAGGATACTACTCATAATTTTATTGCACGGTTAAGGAAAAAAGCCTAATTTTTCTGAGTTGCTTATGCAGTAGCCGAATAATAGGATAAAAGGAAATTAACATTTGCCAATAATGACCATTTAAATGCATTTTATATAAAATTTTTTAGGTGAGACTGGTTTATCTACAAAAACATTTTAGTCAATGCTTTTCTGCAAGTAATAAGTTCAAAAATAAAATAAATTCAATACTACGTGGATTTTAAATCCATCAACTGTGTTTGAATTATGATGAATTATTAAATGCTAAAAATAAACATCCAATGCAAAACATAAATATTCCATCGAAGTACAATATATTTGTCACAGTATGAAAAATTAATTTTCTTTTTTGGACATTTCACGTGAAGTGGGTACGGGAAATAATGTGCAGTTCTGAAATTAGTGCAAGTCCGGGTCATTTCTATTTGTAGATGGTATGGTATTACACACATTTTTTTTTCCATTAGTTAGTTTTCCCATTATGAGCTTTCAAAGAATTGATAAAATATGTAATACATTATTTTTGGAAAAAATAACGTTTTATTTTTTTCATTTAGGGAATTAACGTGAAAATTAAACCTATCGCGTGAAAATTTTTAAAATCTGTTTGTTTTGTTTTAAGTCCTTTTTTATGCAATAAATTTTTTGAAACAAAACACATTAAAAGAAACAAATTTCGATACACAAGAAGTTTGAGTGAATTTTTTGTCAACAGTGTTTCCTTAATCTAAAAAAAAAAAAAACAAAATAACGAAACTGAAAGATAAATGCATTTTAAATGCAAAACAAAGCCAGAGAGTATCCGTTTTTAAAAAAGATGAAGTCAAAAAGCGATGTTTTGTGAAAAAGCGTCACAGTAATTTCTCCATCGACAGCGGTGGTAATTCAAACATCGTTCGATACAAAAGCATCTGCGCATACCACACCATCAGTGCAAAGTCGTAAAATTGTGCCACCAAAATCTTAATATTTTGTTTGAAATTGACAAATTTTCTTTATCCTTTTTAAAGTTTTTTTAAATTTCGCGATCGAGGAACAGCATCAGTTGATGAGCAATTGGCAGAAATGATTTCAGCAATATTCTCTTCATCATCACAATCTTCTTGCAGTTGTTGAAGAAGAACGCTTTCGTTAAAGTACTCAACGATACAATCTTCGAAAGAATCTTGAACTTGCTGCAGATTGGCTTCGTAAATATCGTTTTTTTTTTTCATCAGATATTTCAGTATCGCTATCATTTAAAAAATCTTCACTGAGCTACTTGGTTATATCTAGTTTTGTTCGAATTTGCAATTTTTTGCATATAAACACCCACAGTGCAGATATGTGCACTTGTATTTAGCGACTGATATCTTAAAGAATTTCTAGATTTTTTTTTAATTTTACAACACACATTCAGTTAAGATAGTTTTTAACTATTCTTTTACTTTTTAACAATGAGTTCTACATATGGGCATTTCTCAGAAACGTTTAGCCTATAGTTGTAGTCTAGTTTTGATATCAAGCACGTGTCATGTCAAACATCTTAGATGCATTTAATTCAAATAGTAATGATTTTTTGTGAATATTGGCCAGCGGATATATTGTTCAAACATTAACAAGTATGTGCATTCACAAAAAATTCACAAAAAATCATAACTATTTGAATTAAATGCATCTAAGGTGTTTGACATCAAAACTTGACGAAAACTATAGGTTAAAAGTTTCTGAGAAATCCCCATATATTACTATTTTTTTGATGCCAACGAGAGGATTTTTTTTCGGCAACATGTTTGCAAAAATGATTAAAAAAACACGTCGAAAGAATGTAAACAGAGAAAATAAATGAGTGCTTAAAGAAAAGAACATTTTCTCTTTCAATTGCGACTATATTTAAGAGTAATAACTAAAAATCAAAATCTATATATAAATAGGCAAACGAAATCGGTTCAGTCCCTGTTTCTATACCTAAATCTCAACCGATTTGCTTGATTTTTTTTTTTTGTTGGAAAGGCTGTGAGGAGAAGCAGTACATAGAGCTATATCTTTTTTAAGTAGGCGTTGCCACGCCCCTAAATGGAATAAACGCTCTCACGGCTAAACTGCTACATCGATTTTGACGAAATTTGATATGGAGATAGGGTTAGCACTAAGGAACGATAATAATGTTTTTCAGTGGGCGGTGCCACGCCCCTTAATTGAAAAACGTTCTCACAGCTAAACCGCTTCGGTTTAGAAAGATATCAAAAACTGTTTGCTCTTTAGTAGGAGTTACACGCCTCTAAATGGAAAGTACGCACGGAGAAAAAAAAATTTTCTAAAATCTAGCTCAAATCGTTCTTAAATTAAATATTCAGAATTAAGCCCAAAATAGCATAAAATCATACTAAAATACGCCCAACTTGTTTGCTATTCAAGCTCAAATTTGGGCATAATATAAATTTTGATAATTAAGACCAATTGTACTCAATGCATGCCATTTTGTACTTGTTTATCAAAAAAAGTAAATAAGCCCATTTTTGCTTAATTCAAGCTATTTTGTGATTGTTTATCAAAAACTAAATTTTCATTTGTGTTTATTCTGTGTGTTTATGATTCTCAATATGATTATGTCATCTACTGCTTAAATAATTCCTGCTCGACAGTCGAATTGGGTATTTATAATAGAGAAAATACTACTGACATCCCAAAATGGGATGTTACGATGTACTGAGGTGTCTTTGGACATTTTGGTACATTGATTTTTGAAAATGAAATGATATTTCTTGCATTTGGCAAAAATGGTCATATTCATATTGTATTTTGATAAATAAGAAATTATTAAGAACAAATGGGAATATTTATTTTTTTTTATAAACAAGTACAAAAGGGCTGAGTTTAAGCACAAATGAGTTTAATAAATTTTTGATGAACAATCCCAAATTGAATTGAATTGAGCTCAAATGGGCATATTCACTTTTTTGATAAACAATCACATTATTACTTGATATCAAGAAAATTATGGACAAGCTGAAAATCACACCCAAAATTGATTGCTTTGGGATTGTTTTTAGCTCAAAATTCTCTCCGTGCGATATTGCAACTTAGCTGCTGAACCGATGCAGATAACCCGAACCCTAAGGAAGAATATTAAAAGCTTTTTGTGTTTTATCGAACAAAAAACTTTTATAAAAACTTTTTCATTTATTTTATGATCAAATTGAAATGGTCGAATTTCGGCCACAAGGCAAACTCTAGTATTTTTAAATAGGAAAACGTAAGTGCACATATGTGCACTTTTTACCGGAATAGGTAAATTAGGTTCAACATGCATCGTCTGTTATGGTTGAAGTGTCTTTATTTTTATCACTAACATTTTGAATATACCTCGCCAAACAGCTTTTTGGGATTTTTAAGCTCTTGCGGTGGATCGAATACCTTTGTTAGCCAATTTTATTTCATTTTATTTATACGGCGTCTTAACCTATACCACACTCCCTTAATCATTTTTACTTTATAGTTTTAGTAGATATATTTGTATTCGGACAGACATTTTCTTAATATACAAATTTTATACCTCTGCATCATATAGGTCAGTGGTATAGAGATCTAACAAGTTTGTTATTGAAAGTAAAAAAAAATATTTTTCTATCTATAACACGACGGACCCCCGCACAATGGGAGGGTGCAGATGGTTTTTACACTAAAATAATAAAATTCTGTGAATACGAACAAAATCCGCAGACGGACACGCCTACCTCCCATACAAAGTTGGGGAGTGGTCGGAATTTTTTTTCAAAATGGGTATCAATTTCCAATAACTTGACCCCGCTGATTTCAAAAATGTTAAAAATTCTGAGCTATCTTTTATAATTTTCAAGTTATGCGAAATAAACGAAAATCTACTTTATAAAAACTATATTTTGTTTGCTTGTGTATTTGTCCCTTATTGACTCGGAAACTAACTAACCGTTTTTAAAGAAGTTGTGACATTGTGTTAGTACAAAAAAAAAGGCTATGTTATATGCTAAAAAAGTGGGCGGCGCCACGCCCTCCAAAAAATCTACTAATCACATCTCCGAAACCCTTTGACGCAGATAAATGAGATTTGGTAAACATGTAAAAATCATCAGGACAAATAATGTTCACCGGAAAAATTGGCGAAGCCCTCAAAAAAATAAATTTATTATTTCTTTGACAATATTTACCGCACTTACAGACTGTCTTGTTATATTGACACCAGCGCTTTTTAAGTCGTTCCCAATACTCCGAAATGTTGCGGTTCGGTTCTCCAAGGCTTTTTGCATAGTTAATCTGCCTTTTCTTATAGTGGTTTTACGCTTTTCTCTGCAATTTGCTCGGCTGTTAGAAAAATTTATTATCTTAGTAGGTGAATTCTTATATTCCTTTGCAGTTTTGAACACTGATGTCTATATTTTTTGCTATATATGAAAAGCTTTAACCCCATCTTTCGAAAGAGCTACTACAAGCATTTATTTTTCCACCTTAATACCACTTTTAGCACCCGTTCCTAAATTACAGGGTATTAGTGAGAATTTGAGAAGGTTTTAAATTCCGGTAACCATTTTAATACATTTTTTACACGCACTTATTTTCTAACCCTCTATCCTTTGTCGCTGTGAAGAAATTTTACCACTTATTAGCTTTTTCTTCAACAAATTGCACTAATTTTTCAAGTAATATCAAAATCTGAATAGCTGAAATTACTTCTAACGAGAAATTTTTCCCATCATTTTCACAAATGGGTATCAGATTTGATTTTTAAAAAGTTGTCTACAGAGCTGAAATGCAGAGCAATGCAACTGACCTTACTTTTGATTTTTTTAATGCAACACTCTGCGAGTTATACTTGATTTTACGAAAAAATGCTATCGTTCGCAATTCAATGGACAGGTACTGTAAATATGATTGGGTACATATGCTAAGACAATTAGAACAAACAGTTCTCACTAGAAAAGTGGGCGGTGCCACGCCCATCTGAATGCTGATTCATCATATTTCAGAAACTGCTTGACGTAGATAGACAAAATCTGGTACATATGCAAAGGGCATTTGGAAAAAAAATTTTCAATGAAAAAATGGGCAGTGCCACGCGCTACGAAAATAAAATTTGTCATATTACTAACGCTACTTGGCGCAAATTATAAAATTTGGTAAAATGCTTCGCATTGGTATGTCCAAGTAAAGAGAGGGCAATTTCCAAAGGGCTAAAAAGGGGGAAAAATACCCATTACCTACTACCCTTTCGTTAAAAATTAGCATCTTCAGAATGTAAGCAGACTGTAATCTTAAAATTGATAAATCTGTTGTAAAACTTTGATGAATAAAAAATAAATAAAAATAGTTTGTTTCCTCAAAAACTGCAACAGGAAATAATTCATAGAAAAAACAGTACTCAAAAAGGGCAGCTGGGACTTTGCATTTCGATTGAGCATACTTGGCCACATATTATATTGAAAAATAATGAAAATCAGAATATGTATTTTTTTTTTTTACTGTCAAAGTTTGCAATTTTTACATTTTTATAATTTTTTTTAATATTTAAAACTTCACTATAATTCACATAAAATTTGCAAAAAAAATAGGTTATTTTTAACGATGTGCTACATAAGTGCATCCGGCTTAAAGCAAATTAACTAGAGCCTTTATCCAGTACTCTCTAATATAAAAACTTCCATAGAGCATTTTTACTATTTAAAGTCCAACTTTGAGCCCACTGTGTAACTAAAGCAAAAGATAATTTTAAAATTTTATAGTTTTTTTTCCGTTCCTAAGTATTATCTGACGATTGGCGTAAGAATTTGTTAAATCCATAGCACATTTAAATTTTACCTATTTATGGCCACAATCTCCCATTGTGCCATGGTTCGAATCCTAGTGCGTTTTTTATTTTTTTTTTTTTGCTTGTTTGAATTTTACAGTGAATATAACTTCAATTTTTACAAAATAAGGACTGCGATCGATAAAATTGTCCGATACATTTTATCTAATAACTTGTTTTCGAATTACTCAATTAAAAATTTTTTTTCCTAGTATGCTTTGAAATAAATATACCAAAACTATGGTTTGCAAATTTTGTCCCTAGTCAGTCATATTTACTTAAAAATGGCAAACGAGCTAGAAGTTCGAAAGTCAATAATACAAATTTTTGAAGACCACCCGCGGTGGACTACAAATAGAATTGCTCAGAATAGCAAAGTTAATGTGAAATTTGTATCAAGAGTTCTGAAAAAATTTAAGGAAGACTTGGATGTCTTTCGAAATGGAGGTGGGTTGGAACAAATTCTTGTATAATTCTTCTAAAAAATGTCGACTATATGCGAAATATTTCACCAGTTCTATGTTTGAAATACGCTTAAGTATTCGATTGTTTTAAGAAAGTTGTAGATGGATACTTCTCGCAGGATCTGAATCCAAAGTAGGAAACATATATCGAAGATTTTAAAAAGAGCTGTGCTGAATGCAAAATACCTCTAACTCCTAAAACTACGAGATTATTACATCTCATAAAAATGATGGTGATAAACTTCTTAGAGCAGTCTGTGATTACCATGCGCGCCATTTAAAGTAAATAGAATTTCTCAAAATAATGGAATTTTGTAATGAAGATTAAATGGAGCAAATAAAAAATCTTGTGTTACGTAATGTATATTTTCATATAATTTTGCATATCTCGAAGCGCTTATACTTATATTGGCGGCGTGGCAACGTTTAATTTTACATAAGAGGTTAAATGAGTCGTTGCCTTTTACATATGCACTAAATCTCACTCATTTGCCTGAGGCAGTTTATGAGAAATGACGATTTTTTTTTTGGTGGGCGTGGCACCGCACATTTTTTCAATGCATGTTATTTTTTTTTGTTTCCTTTATATGTGTACTAAACTACTTAAACCTGCGTCAGAAAATATAAGAGATATGATGAGATTTCGTTTTTGGGTGTGTGAAACTGCCCATTATGCAAGTGTGAGACCTCCTCATAATCGATAGTAATACCCTGTGAAAATTTCACTGAAATTATCTGGATGGATTGTGAATCCATAAAGCAAATAAACAAAAAAAAAACAAGCAAATTCTGAACATTATATAGTAAATTAGTACTTGCGCCCATTTTGGGGGAGGCGCACCTTTTTGCGATTTTAAAAATTATTTTATTTTGTTGCTAACACTATCAGGTTTTGTATAAAAAAAGAAAACCAGAGGTGCCTCAAACTATGATTAATTCCTCGTTCCTGAGAACCGAGTTTGTAGCGATGAATTTTATGATTTTTTTAGGGCTTCAATTTTATGACGTGTCCGGTGAAAACCAAACTTTTTTTTGTGATTGTAAATGACCCGACTATGAACGAATTTCAGAACCTCACATTGCTTTGCGTCATATTACCATATTGACATATTTATGCAATCAAAAAATTCCTATATTGATTTTTAAAAATGTTTAAACAAAAATATTTATATTAGATACAACCATGATATTGTTAAGTTTATGCTGAACTTACATATTTAAAATGTTTTTTATTTTTTTTACATTAATACATAATTTAACCAAAAAAAAAAAAAAAAAAACTTTTTATTATGTACTACCTACAAGTTAAATCAGATTTTGCAGATTCGCCTTAGGTGAAAGAAATAACTTTTAAGTAGAGAAGCATTTTATCTTGCTTTATTTAAAACAACAGCCTTGACCTTGGCAGTCATTTGCGAAAATTCGCAAAACTAAAGAACGTGAAATAAGAAACTAATTTTTTAAAATATCAATTTTAACATGTTTACCAAACTGTCAGCAAAAACTTTTGTTAAGACACGCTGCTGTCAGCATCTGAAATTTTTTAAACACTACTTTTGCATTAAAATAAAGAAAAGCCGGCCTCGAAATTAAGGCAGATAACTAAATGTTCTTATTATAAAAGGAAACTGGTGCGCGTTTTAGATATGTATATCATATCACACAATTTGCCGCCGCTGATAAATTAATTTTTTTCAAATGAAATATACAAAAATAGCAAACAGTTGGTGCTACTTCATTCATTTTGGTCCAATTGACATTTTGGTGAAAAGCACTATGTTCCATTGTTCTTATAGGAAGCCGGCAGCGTTATTAATTAATGAATGCCAAAAGTTTACGCGGAAATTGAAAAAAAAAAGACATTTTCAAGCAAAAATGTGTTATGTTCTATAAATTATAGACTATAATGTTTGGTTTATTAAAAATTTTCTAATAATTTTTTTTAAATTTATAATCTTGCTCATAACAAATAAACTTTTTCAAGTTAACCACTTATTACTTTTTGGCTATCTTCCAATTTAGTCCTAAACATATATTTTTAAAATACTTTTATTACAATGGATGATGTCTCGAAAACGAAGATCTCACGCAAGATTATTATACATTTGCTGTCAAATCTGTGCGAATGCCTGACTTACTTCTTAAAAGAATAATGTAAATACTTTTCGGCGTCTCTTTGTTATTGTTTTCTAGTTTAATCTTCATCTCTTACTTTCGTAAGAATCACTGGGCTGTAGTCGTATCCATTAATAGTCTATTGATAATGTCATATCGAAAGGAACTAATAAGGTAGACAGACGACAGCGCTAATCTGCATCAGCAGTCTTAATCCGAATTTATCTAAGCATTATATTCATATTAATACACATCGACTCTAACATTAACGCATGAAATCAAAGTGGAGCTATTTCAATATGGAAATGCTGTCGATAATTGTAATCGATTGTAACAATTAGACAGAAACAAAACATCTGACTGTCAATTTTTAAAGTCAGTTTGTTATATTTGTAGATGTCACTTCATTAAAAAAATATAAATAAAAACAACAAAAGTGAGCAGAAGTGAGTTTTAGAATAATAAAAATGTGTTTAGGTACGAGGGAAACTATATATATTTCGAGAACTGGCAACACTAATGTCAGTAGCTAAAATATGGCAACACCATAATAAAGTTTAACATTTTTTGGCATTAATGTACTCACAACGTTTTATTGCTACGTGCTATTTGTTTTGTTTACATTGAGTTAAGAAAATCAATTTGGCCAAAAAACGGAAATTTCAAGAGAAGGTTTTAATATTATTTTTCACTACTTTTGACGTGAGTTATCTCAAAAAGAATGTGTCGATGAACTCAGTTCGTTGTATGGCGATAAAGCACCATCAAAAACCACAGTATATCATTGGTATATTCAATTCAATCGTGGTCGTAGCCTGGTCGCCGACAAATTCCGTGAAGGTCGTCAAAAATCGGTTGTTGTGCCACAAAACATCGATGCAGTGCAAGATCGTCATGTGACATATTGTGAGATAGAGGCATCCTTGCCCATTAGTTCCATTTCAATACATTCGATTTTGTATGAACACTTAGTTGTAAAAAAAATTTAAATTTAAAAAGCTCGCCAAATTTATTTTCTTACGTTACTGTAAGCAAAACAAAAAGCACTTGTACATCAAAACGTTGGGAGTACGTTTCTGCTAAAAATGTCAAACTTTATTATGGTGTTGCCAGATTTTAGCTATTGACATTAGTGTTTCCAGTTCCCGAAATATAAATAGTAGGGTAAAGGAGGTAAAAAACTGGAAATACTGAAAATAAAGATAAACTAGTAAGGGTGGTATCTTTGGCCTGGCCAAAAACTAAATACCTACACTGCATTTCAAGTATATTATTAGGAGAGTATAAGAACAAATTGCTTATATGGGAAGTGCCACGCCCTCACCTTCGAGCTTACCTTGATTTTGCGTAGAGCTTGCAGTTACTGTTCTGAGTGTTTGAGTAAAATTCGGTTAGGTTTTCCTTAAAAAATCTTTCAGTATAGCATTTTGAAACTTTCGCTTATATGGGAGGTGCCACGTCCTCTTATCCTACTTCGCCTACTTTAAGCTCAGAGTTTACAATTAATGTTCTTCGTGTTTGAGTGAAATTTGGTTGGATTATCTCAAAAAACACTTTCATTATATAATTTTGAAACATTTGCTTATATGGGAGGTGCCACGCCCTCTTGTCCGAGTTAACCTAGATTTTTGCGTATAGCATGCATTTATAGATCCGAGTGTTTGAGTGTAATTTGGTTGGGTTATCTCAAAAAACGCTTACCGTATAACATTTTGAAACTTGTGTTTATATGGGAGGTGTCACGCCCTCTAGTTCGAATTCGCCTAGTTGTTGCTCAGACCTTATACTTACTTTCTCTAGTATTTATGCGTAGTTTGCTTCTGTTATTGCAAATAATGCTATTATAATTGCATTTTGAATATATTTTTTGTATGGACGGTAGGCGTGTCCGTTGACCGATTTTGGTCATTTTCAATCCCCCGAGCTAACTTTTACGACGGAGTCTGTGCACCAAATTTCATTGAATTATCTTGCTTAGTTTTCCCATAAAATGTATTTCCACACACCCAGCCAGCCAGCCGGCCAGCCAGCCAGACAGAGGGACATGGCTATATCGACTCAGGAGGTGACGCTGATCAAGAATATGTATACTTTTCCATACCTGCCACGCCTCCTTCTCTGCGTTACAAACGGAAGGACAAAGTGAATATACCCTGGGTGTAGGGTATAAAAAAGTGTAGTGTTATATGGACTATATATGTATATATATATATATAAATACAGAAATGTATATTTGGTACAGAGGTTGCATATAAAAATGTCACTTCCACATCCGGCACATGACTCCAAGAACGTCAGATTACACATTCAACCCAAAATTCAACATAGTGACCTTCTGAGTAAAAAGTATTACATTATAAGCTTTAGGTATAAGAGCTAAGTTTGAATATGAATAACGCTGAATCCTATGCATGCAGTGGAAAATAACCGTGTGGTCTACATGAATAACGGTAAATCACATATATGCAGTGGAAAATAACCAAGTGGTCCATATTACCCACGTAGTCCATATTTCCCTCCCTTACCCTACCCTACATAAAAACCAAATAAATTTTTTCATTTTAGGATTGGAATAAAAAGAAAGCGCACTGTGGAGCGGGTGTGGAGCGAGAAGGTGCCGTCCAAAAAAAAAAAAACAAGTAAACAAACAAATCAGATGTTTACTTAATGTAGAAAATGTCGTCTGTCAGAGTAAAATTTTTAATCCAGATTAACGTCTGTCTATGCTATAAGACGTTTACGGGTTTTTATTACAGAAATCGGTCAATGGGTCATTTAAGAAGAAAAAACTGTGGATTGCTATTAAATTAAAGGGTGGAAATCGGGGATTGTGGTGAAATCACAGTTCTTCAATCTTCACAGTTTTTACAATATATCTAGCGAACGATGAAAACATTCGATATACTTCAGAGGAAACTTTTTGTAGGGTAACTAAGTTTTTCATTAAATGCTTAGAATCATCCAAAGTACACGTGTGAATTTTTCAGAATTTTTGAAACATTTTATAATATTTCAAAATTTAAAAAAAAAAATCTTAAAACATTCCAAAAAATTCTGAATTCTGTACTATGAACGATCCATAGCATTTAATGCCTTGTACAAAATTTTTTAAGAAAATTAATAGAAAAGAGCAAAACAATTTCAACCTCAAAAATTAGATTTTTGAACATTTCGCTTAGGATATCTCAAAAACCTTAGATGATAGATCAATTATGTGATCATAATCGGGCTTAGCATTGACAAATACATTTGAAATGATAATTTTCATATGTGACCTCATCTTATGAACCGATTTAAAAACAAAAACACAGTATGTGCTCACGAGTAAATTTAACGCCATTTTGGAGTTCAATTTAACTTGATTAAATTTATTTCTGAGTGGTATGCTCGAAAATCAAAATTTTCACTGTTTTATGGTCGAACGACTCCAAAAAAATTTTATTACAATTTGCAAAATGAGATTTCTCGTAAAACCGACAAGCATTCAGAATACTTCAATAAACGACAATATCAACGGAACAAGTATGTGTGAACTGAATGCGTTATTCCCAAGAGGAAAAATTTCTAGCGCTTCTGATCCAAGCACTTCAAAAGTGCTTGTGCCCATAGAAATTTAGAAGCACTATCACAATGATTTTTTATAAGGCTGCAGTAAGAACAACGTGAGTTCGAACCCAGCCCGTGTGATTTTTTTTTCCTTTTTTTTATTTGTTTTTGCTTTATTTTTTTTTTATTAAAATATTTTTTATTCAACCTTTTTTTATTTCACTTTTCTATTTTCCTTTCTCTTTTTTATTTACTTTTGCTTACTAGAATTGAAACTGATTGCACAATGATTCTATGTAATGCTGCAGGAGCATTTGGATGTCAAGTTCTGTTTGGACAACATTTGCTTAATATACAAATTTAATACCTCTTCATATCATCGGGCATTGGTGTAGCGGTCTAAGGGGTTGGTAAATGTAAGAAAAAAATTTCTAGCCGCGGAGGGTCGTGGATTCAAATCCTGGCGCTATAATGTTTTTTTTTTTTTTTTTAATTTTATTGAAAAAACGCTTACCGCAGCATTACAAATAAACGCTTTAAAAACTCTTTTTTGGTAAGGCTGCGGTAAGCTTTTGCTCACTTACATCCTATGACATGCAATGTTAAAAAGAAAGTATTGTTCTTACGGAGCGGAAGCGCTTATTGGTGAAAAGGATGCACTTCAGAAGGGTTTTTGAAGCACTTCTTTTCCCCTTGGGTTTCAACGCCATGATACATCTTTGGAAATAAATTTTGTTTGTTTTTATGGATTCAAAGTTGTCAGTCAGTAAAAAATCAATTGCAAACTGTTTATATTTCATTTTGATCGCATACACAATATTATTCAGTAATGAAGTATTTTATTTCCTATTGAGGTTTTTTCTTTGAATGTCATGATGATATGATGAATAATTAGGTATCAATATATCCAATAAAATTTGAACACTTAAAATTCTTGATGGGGAAATTAAACATATCAAATATTACCTGAAGGACCCTACAGTTAATAACAATTGCCACGAGCTTGCTACATTTGACACGGTGTTTTACCAATTACGCAGCTGCAAATTGTATTATTTTCATTATTTATTTATTTTTTTCTAAATTTTATTTTGTGTTTTTGTTATTATTCAATTTAAACATATTTATCTACATATTTACATAATGCCACTTGAGAACATACCCAAATAACTGAACCAGACAGAAAATTTATTTTGTTATACAAATATTCAAGTGAGATTGTTTTTAACTTTCGAGAAATAAATACAAAAAGGTTGTATTGTTTCATATGAAAGACACTTGTCAGACCAAGAGTTGTAGTAGGTACTATTATGCGGAGATATATGTAAGTTGAGGTGGCCATTAAATGTTTTTTTGTCGAATTTTAAAGATGAATGGCGGTAAATTGGCTCCAAATGTTGAAAAAAATATTCCTTGTTTTTTCAGATCTTTATGTTAAGGCATGGTTGGCACTGATTGGCCTTTTGGTCAATTTGATCGTTTGTATGTTAAAATTATGAACAAAGCTAGATGCATAACTTTTAATACTGACTACAATAATACCTATTATTAAACTGTCTGGGGTTAAAATAGGCGTGATCGGTTAATCTTAAGGCCTACTCTCCATATAAGCACTTTAAAATATTTAATAGGAGGTAGGCGTGAAGATTAAGCGATCACGTGCATTGTTAGTCCCAGACAGAATAGTGATATTATTGATGTCTGTCTGTACTAAATGGTACACAACTAGTTTTATTTGTTTTGTCGTAGTCGTGACCTCAACAGACAGACGGTCATATTTATCAAAAAAACAATCACGGCTCAACAACACCAATCAATCCAAAAAAATCAGGGGACATTTGTTCGACACTTGTAACCAACTAACGAGCACCTATAATGCATTTAATGGCCACCCTAATGAACTTGTATATCTTAATGAATGGTGGTATAAATCAATTATCGCATTATCATAAGAGTTTTTATAACCTACAGCAAGGTTATAATCCCTTTGTCATTCGCATAGCTGGTGGTAGATATAGGCATAGGCATATTCTTGTTCAGCGTCATCCTTTGCGTGAATATACTGAAATGTACTGGGAGAACTCGTGAAAAATGGTACGACAACTTCCTTATGAGAAAAAGTTTTAAAACGCTTTTATTTGAAAAATCCAATTAAATTTTGAACGAACGCACAGTAGCCCAGGAAAATTAGAATATTTCTGCGAAAAAATTCCAAGTGAATTTTTTTCACCGGAACTATATTTATTTATGCATGGTTAATAATGTGTAAAAAGTCCATTGAAGTCCATTGAAGTCCATTGTGCGCATAAAAAGTTATTCAGGCTCAAAGGTCGCTAAAATCAGTTTTTTGCAAATATCTCGCTAACGCAAACATTAACAGAAAAATGTTTCTCTGCAATTTTGTAACACAATAAAATTTCCTATGTAAAGATGTAAAAAATGTTTTCGTGTAGCTTATAGTTTAGGAGATAGCTCAATTTAAAAAGTTGTGCACAGTTTTTATTTTTAAAAGTGCGAATACTCTTTAACGAGGAGTCGTACAAAAAAAGTTGAAAACCATTCAAAAGATAATTGGATTCTGTATACACCGTATTCCGTATTTAAGTTTTGTTTTTTTGGAGCCACTCATGGTCCAAGAAATATTCTTCAAAAACCGTTAAGAATTCGAAAATACTGGTTTTTGAAGGATATCTCCGAAATGGTAAGTCATACGATAAAAAGCAATAGCACCAGTTTTGTAGAGAATCCCAAGATCTACAAAAAATATGTGTACACATTATAGTAACCGTTTAGAAGTTATTCAATCCGAATCTTATCTATCTGCGTCTAATAGTTTCGGAGATATGACGAATTTGTATTTGGGGAGCGGCAGCGCCCATTTGCACTTTGACTTGATTTCATCTTACTTGATTTGATTGAATGCATATAAATTTATTCATATATCACTCTTGTGTTTAATTCGACTAACACTTTTAAGCAGAAAAAGCGATTTTTCGAAAATCACTATTTTTGTTGATCAGATTGTGGAAAAAGCGGGCATCTTTTAAGATAGATGAATGTGTAACATTTAATTTCGAGTTTGATTTTTTTAAGGAAAATGTATAGGTGCTTGTTGTGAATTTTTTTTTGTGTATACTTGTATGCCAAACAAAAACCATAGTGCTTTCTCCAATTTCTTCCATATTGGTCACACATATCGTTAAGGAGTTTTAAGAAATTACATCCGCCTAGTGTTAAAATGCTAGTGTTATTTTTTCAACTTATAGCCAGAAAATTGGGATTTTGCCGAACTGCGGAACGCTAGAACTAGCTATACCAAGCGGTAAACGCAAATTTTGTAAACTTAGACAAGAGGGTGTGACACCTCCCACTCAAATGAGAGTTGCAAGCCATAGTAATTTTATAATGATGAAAACTAACTAACACAAATACTGAAAATGCTTTAATACGATGAAGTAATGGAAAATTAAAATAAACTTCATCAACATCGAATTGCATGAATCCCATACAAGAAAAAAGTTTTCAAAAGCTACGCCAAGAGAGAACCCAAATTTCGTCCAAAATGTTAGAAGTCATATCTTGTGTGCTGGTAATAAAATGAAAGGTACTTCATTTTCGCCACAGACAAAGGAAACCCATATTACTTACTTCCTTAGTTGTTATTGTGTTTCAGTCAAACTTAATGTATGTATTTCAATTCACTGGAATTATGCACATAAATACATTTTAATTGTGATACATTTCTGATGAAAATTTGTTGAAGTTAAGAAGAGATGAATTATAATATCGTTGAACATTTTTTTTTTTTTTTTTTTTGTATGAATTAAATCCTACCGATATTTACTAAATTTATTTGTGGGGTAAAATATCAGTTTTAAATGTATAACATAACACATCGGTTGATAAGTCCGTAGTTTAACACACAGGTGCGACAATTACAAAACTAATATTTTTTTTTGGTAAATACTAACTTTCAAAAGGTTGCTGGCTGTGATCATCTCACTTTTTTCGAAATTTGCAGTTGGGTTCTCTGATTTTTATAAAAATTGACAGAGATGTTCTAAGTGCTTAGCATGGAGACCTCTCATTATTAGTTTTGCGAAAAAAAATTTTTTTTCCAAGTTATGGGCATGTAACTTCAGAGTGTCCAAGTGGTGTTTTTAGGAAAAATCGATGCAATTTTTTTTTCTAAGTCCCGCCATTTTGTCAAAAATAAATTTTTTAAATTTTTATTTTCAGATTCTTGTAGCATTTTAAACGTTAATTTATTTTCCATTTTTAAATTTGGAAAATTTTATAAATTTACAAAATGGCGGCCATTTTTTGAAAAATCTTAAAAGTTGATTATCTCAAAATAATATATTTTTTATTTTTTATTTTTTTTCTACAAAAAGGTGAATGAAATACAAACATTTTGTAGAAGATTTGTTTTGCGCTAAATGGCTGTGAGAGCCACAGGAATTTTTTTTCTAAAAAGTCACATGGCAATTTTTTTAACTTTGTTTTGTGCTTTCATTTACACCCACTAGGTGGCCAAAAAAAAATTTCAAAGTACAAGGATATAACTTCCATTACTTAGAAAATAGAAGCTATACCAAAAAAACCAATATATCTTATATGAATCATAAAAATAAGTATTGACGAAATGACGGCCATGTTTTGAAAAATCTTAAAAATCAATTTTCCAATAAAAATTTTTTTTTTCTTAAAATTTTTTTTAAGGAAATTTTTTGAAAGGTTATGATGAACATTCGTTTTTCAAAACACTTAAGTAAAAAAAAATAATGTATGCTTGCTAGTAATTTTTTTGAAAAAATTGTCGTGATATTTACGTTGCTGAAACGTCTAAACAACAAAAAAAACAACAAAAAAAAAAAAAATTAACTGACCGCACTGGGGTACGAACCCTAGCCCTTCCGTGTGTTAAGCACACGGATGCGCTACTTACGCATATGATGAAGAGGCAAAAAATTTGTATATAAAGAAAATGTCTGTCCAAAAATTGAAATTGTTACAAAAATTATAAAAGTCAAAATGATTCCATATTTTTATGATATTTACCTTACTCAAGTGGAGTTAAAATTATGACACTCATTTTCGTGCGTGAAAAAAATAAGATTATTTTGACTAGAATTATAAATTCAAAATGGTCACATATTTTTTTTTTTTTTTAAAGTATAAATTATTCTACATAAAATTAAATGTTAGGAACTTGGAGTAAATATTATTTCATTATTTAACTGTATTTTATTTGTAAATATTACTTTACGGACCCATCAAATAGTTCATACGTAAGGTAATTTTTGGTTGAAAATTAGTGTTGATTTCTTTAATTTTTTGACTACCCGAGTGGAGTAAAAATTATGATACGTATTTTTCTCCGTGCAGCTGTTTTCAGAGAGGTCCAAACAAACAAAATTTTTTTGTTTCCTAGATACTCTTAAGTTAAGCTTTCAAATAAGGGGCGGTTTATCCAAACTTTTTTTTGTACGGAGACCGACGCTGCCTACTTCATACAAGGACAACAGTAATGTACTAGTTTTTGGGACTTTTTTTTTGGTCCGGCGGGAGATAGATCATTCTAACCTAATTCGAGTACGGGGAATTCAGTGGTGTTAACCGTTTTGCTGGATTGGGTCATCACTCTATACAAAAAGTACAAATCAAAATTTCGTCTGTAAAGAGGTGTTTTTCATAAATCTCTTAGTAACTTCCGGTAAACCAATAATTTTTCATCAAAAGTATATTTTCCAGCATTCAAATTGCTAACTTTTTAATCAATTTATTGGATATTTTTTTTTACTTTAACGTTATTTTCTTCCGAATTTTCTTAAAATTTTATTTTTTGCTCAGTCATTTGTGGGTTTATTCACTAAATCTAGAATAGAACTGTCATTTGTCATATGATCTTGAAAGTTTGACAATAAAATATTTTTATTGGTAAGAATAATAAAATTTTAAGTTTATAGTTTTTCGGTCCGGAAATAGCATTTGTATGTTATTGCGAGATACCTTTCATTAATGGCTTATAACTTGGGATGTAGTGATCTAATTGAAAAATAGTTAAAGTACGGCTTGATAAGGGTAATTTTTGCTATCCATTGGATAATTAAGGATCCTGACGTGATAGAAAAAAACAATGATCATATTTGTAATAAGAAGGTCAAAATTCATCATAAATTACAATAAAAATTGAAAACAGAGAACCATGTTTAGACTGGACCGGGGTAGGGTCTTTGTAAGTTCTAACTTAGAATTTGCATCTTTGATTTGGAACCCTTATTATGGAGTGCATATTGATCATTTGGAGCGCATTCAAAAGAAGTTCATTAAGTTCGCTTTAAGATCATTACCATTTACTGAACCATTGCCATCGTATGAAGCGCGTTGTTTGTTTATAAATATTCAAGTCTTGAAAAACGGCGCATGCTGCATAGTGTAATGTTTATTTTCGATATAATTAATGGAAATATTGATTGTCCTGATATTCTTCAGCTGATAACATTCAATATTACCATAAGAAATTTAAGATCTTCTATTTCTTCATAAAATGCCATAGATCAAATTTAGCTATTAATGAGCCCATAAATAGAACCTTATTATAACGAATAAATTATATAAAGATGTTTCAAGTGATTTCTGTTTGGATAAAATTCAGTTTAAGTCTGTGCTAATAAATAAAGAAAAAAGTTTCTATACCCTTCCTTGGTCGATAAAACACAAAAAGCTCTTAATATTCTTCGTTAGGGTTCGGGTTATCTGCACCGGTGCAGCAGCTTAGTTGCAATATCGTGCTTTCCATTTAGAGGCGTGTAACTCCTACTAAAGAGCAAACAGTTTTTGATATCTTTCTATATCTATATCGAATTTCATAAGAATCGTATGCAGTAGTTTCGCCGTGAGAGCGTTTTTTCCTTTTACGGGCGTGGCACCGCCCACTTAAAACATAATGGTCATGTTATCGTTCCTTAGTGCCAATCCAATCTCCATACCGAACTTCGTTAAAATTTATGCATGGTTTAGCTGTGAGAGCGTTTTTTCTATTTCGGGGCGTGGCACCGCCCACTGAAATACATAATGGTCATAATATCGTTCCTTAGTGCCAATCCAATCTCCATACCGAACTTCGTTAAAATCAATGCATGGCTCAGCCGTGAGAGCGTTTTTCCCATTTAGGGGCGTGGTACCTCCCACTGAAAAACATATTGGTCATATTATTGTTGCTTAGTGCTAACCCTATCTCCATACCAAATTTCGTTAAAATCGATGCTGCGGTTTAGCCGTGAGAGCGCCCACTTTTAAAAAAAATTTAGTCCTACGCACTGCTCCTCCTCACAGCCTTTCCAACAAAAAAAAAAATCAAGCAAATCGGTTGAGATTTAGGCATAGAAACAAGGACTGAACCGATTTCGTTTGCTTATTTATAAATAGATTAGATTATTCATTTTTTGAAACATATTTAAGATTATCTTATTTTCCCTATTTATTAAGTAAAATTGTTCTAGTCTGTAAGAATTTTTCCAAAGACTTTAATAAAAAAACAAATAGAAAAAAATGGACCACCGCAGATCCTGACAGCATTCACTTTGTTGTTATTTGTATTCAGACTTATGAGAATCTTAGCTCAGTTTTCGGTACTCATATTTTGCATACTCAAGTCCGTCTAGCGCTCACTCTATAAGAAAATTCGGTAAAAATTAGAGATAAAGTTAAGAAGTATCCAATATAGCTAATTAATACATCCTGAACTGGAAAATATACTTTTGATGAAAAATCTATGTTTCATCACAATTAAATAAGAGATTCTTTATGCCAAACACCACTTTCCAGACAAAATTTAGATTTTAACTTTTTTTATGGGGCGATGAATCAATCCAGCAAAACGGTTAACACCACTGAATTCCCCATGCCCGAATTTGGTAAGAGTGACATATTTCCCGTCAGACCAAATATTCAACAGCACAGTGTAATTGGCTACAGCTTTGTTAGAAATTTTATCCAAAATGACGATCAACTTTAGTGCAGGTTTTTTGACATTTTGAATTGTTGCTCGCAAAATATCTGGCTCAAATAGGTTAACTTACTGTCGATTTTTCCTCTATCTGTCTATAATATAATGGTCAAAGATTAATCATGGGTCGTTTGAACTTAATTATACCTCGATGTCGTCCTACTTTAGGTTTTTATGCAATGTTATTTACTGAAGTACAAGTATTTAGTAGAAGGTTTTTTTTTTAAATCGGCCAATGAGCTAATCGACTTTCAGGGTTTCTGTTTCAAAAAAAGGTTTGACAAAAATTGGCTAAAAACTGAGTATGCAGTTTGTTTACCGTTTGTTTCTAAATTTCAAAATGGTATTTTGTGAAAATTCTGGCGTTTTTTTAGAAAATAAGCAACAGAAAAAAACAGGAAAAAACATTTTCAATGTAAGTTTTATTGCGAAATCCTAATTCAGCCTCAGAGAAATCTTAACAAAAAATTTTGATTTTCTTCGAGATTTTTGAGGTAACTATAACTTTTTTTTCACAACAAGCAAATTTTAAGTCATAAAACTTTATAGAGCGTCTTCAGGCTCTATTCTCTTACTAAAAAACCCAGATTGTATTATGTCGATATCTCCTCTCTTCTTGCATTATTCTTACCAGAAATGGTGAAAAAATGCAAAAACCCACCGTTTTGCGATATAAGTATTAGTTTCAGTTCTCAAGAAACTTCTACCGTGAAACTTGGAATATCTATTTGCAATCTATCATTAGAAAGAAAAAATTAAAAAACTAAAAGGGACTAACTTTCTGAAATTCTATTTATAATGAAGTATGAATTCAAATCCTTTATTTATTTTATTGAAATATTTTAAAACTAGGTAATGGGACTCGAAGTATTTTATTAAAATTTCTTAAAGTTTACAATCTAGAATGTTATGATACTACACACAAAAAATAGAACGTCAAAAAATTCATCGAATTTGAGCCGAGAACAGAATTCATTGACTATATGAATTATTTTTTTGAAATTTTAGAACTTTTCATAAAATATAAGAACGAAATTCGTAAATTTTTTTTTTATTTTTCGGCTCAAATTCGAAGAATTTTTCATTAATATTATGTTGTTTTTTTTTTGTGTGTAGAACAAAATTACAGCTTTGGCACTTAAGGTTTAAATTTATCAGAAATATAAGAATGATTTTCCTTTTCAAAAATGAAAAATTTTATTTAGAATGTCAAAGGACTAGATCAAACATTCCATTTTATCCTCCTAAGTGTTTAACACATTAAAATAAAGCAGAAGCTTTAGAGTTTGAGGACAAACCGTTGGAGCGTTTCATTACAAAAACAAAAATTAAATATTGGGTGTACAACTTAAAAACCGGAATTTTTTAGCGAAATTTGATGCTTTATTGTGGAAAAATGTTACAATATATTTTATTCAAAGTATTGTCCATTAGAAGCTACAACATTTCCCCATCTTTCAGGCAATTTATGAATTCCATCCCAAAAAAATTGCGCCGGCTTGGCGGCCAAAAATGAATCGAGTCAATTTTCGATATCTTGAACTTAAGTGAACCGTTTTCCTGATAGGACATCCTGCATTGATCGGAACAAATGGTAGTCTGATGGTGCAAGGGTGAGGCAAAATTTGTATAGATTTCCCATCCGTTGTTTTCCAGGTAATTTTGACTGGGGCAGCAATATGTGGCCGAGCGTTATCGTGGTGGAAAATGATTGACTCGTGTCTGGTCGCATTCGTTGGCCGCTCTGCCTGGATTTTCTGCTTCAATCGGATCAATTGAGGAGTGGCCGTACCAAAGGGCCTAAGTACCATTTTTTATGTGCTTTATAGTCGGTTATTTGACTGTTATAATTTTTTCAACATAATGCCATGAATTTCAAACTATCAAGTAAATTTTAAGTGAAAACAGAATACAATTTTATTAATTTGTAACAAAATGTCACCCGTTTCATATAATGACATTACTTTCGCCTCGAAATGGTACTTAGGCCCTTTAATACGGCCACTCCTCAATTGTTGACGATAGAGTTGAGCATTAATGGTTTGGCCACCTGGCAACAGCTCATAATGGATCACACCTAGCTGGTCCTGACCAGGACGTTCTTTGTCTTCGACATCAAAATCACCACTTTTAAACCGTCGAAACCACTCACGAAAGCTTGATTCAGCTGGAGCATAGTCCCCATAAACTTCTACAAGCAAACTATGACTTTCCGCAGCAGTTTTCTTTGCAAAAAAATGACCCAACAGAACCTCCCGCAAATGCTGCCTTTTTCTCCAATTTTCGAAGTTATTCATCGTGAAAAATAATAATGATGCAGACAAGATAAAATTGTTTTGTTGACTGATTTTGACAGCTGTCAAATGTACCTTCAAAATGACATATATATAAAGTTCGAGCTTTCACGATATTTGTTAGTACGGACATCCACCGTCAAAATCCGGTTTTTAAGTTGTACACCCAATACATAAAAGTCTACATTTGACATCCATACCAACCCAACAGAAAATTTCGATGCGCATCCCCAAGATGCAATAGCGATGCGCGTCCTTCTCGCATCTAAAGAACTGATTTGTATGCGCATATTTTCTGCGCTACAGGTAGCGAGAGCGAAGCGCATCCAAAGAGCATTTTTGAATGCGAGAGCGATGCGCATCCAAAGAGCATTTCTGGATGCGAGAGCAATGCGCATCCAAAGAGCATTTCTGGTAGCGAGAACGAAGCTTTTTCGGTCACATTTTAACGTACAAAACAAAATAAATCAATAAGTCGTCTTCGTAAGAGCGCGATGATAGAGCAGTGGTCTAGCGACTGGCACTTCGATTAAGAGTTGTAGCAACCGTGAGGTCCTCGGTTCAACTCCGGCCCAGACCTAACGCAAAAGTTTTCAACTTGCAATTTTTCAATTAGAATTAATTTAGTAAAATAAAAATAATTATAATTACATCAAAAAAAAAAAAAAAATAAAAAATAATAGTCTGATGGTGTCTTTGTGACGAAAGACGTAAAATTTCAATTAAAAATTAATTTTTTAAATATTTTTATTGTCATCCAAAACGCATCCAAAGAGCATTTCTGGATGCGAGAGCGATGCGCATCCAAAGAGCATTTCTGGTAGCGAGAGCGAAGCGCTTCGTTCCAATGACATGCCAATGTTAATTTCAGCACTTTTGGTAACGAGAGAGATGCGCTTCACTGCTGCTTTAGAGCGCTTCAGAAGCGCTATTGATGCGCTCCATTCCACATTGGGAAGTAGCTTGTACAATTAACACTTGATTGAAAAGTAGAGCCTGACACTTATTTCAATGCATCTGTGTGAGTTTTCGCGTACTCGTATATGCACCATCACATCATTATCATCATCATATCACCAATTCCAAGTTCAATTCATGAAAAAATGTTTTTGATTATTTTTTATTGACACAACTATAGCTGTACGTTTCAATGCTTTTTCAATTATTGAGTGAAAGCATTTTTTTATCTTTATTTATTTATATCGTTTTTGAAGCCCCATCGAATGAACGTATTTCCATCGAGTGTCTACTTCTTCCAGTCTGAGTAGGAGGGATATTATTTTTAATTTCAATCAATAAAAATAACTTTTGCATTTTTTCATATTGACACTGTATACTGACTTGTTAGTAAATAAATGTGTACCTAGGATATTTTGGTTCTTAACTTATTTACACTTTTTTGAAACTGTTTTTCTTTAATCTCTCGGAGATAATTATAATTAATTTTTTTTTTTTTTGCATTTTCATACTACTTGGAAATATTGAATTTATTTTGCTTTTGTG
This sequence comes from Calliopum simillimum, assembly GCA_951812925.1. Classification (NCBI taxonomy): domain Eukaryota; kingdom Metazoa; phylum Arthropoda; class Insecta; order Diptera; family Lauxaniidae; genus Calliopum; species Calliopum simillimum. The sequence continues at coordinate 65,269,379 of OX638371.1, forward strand.
TTTAAGTCAATGTTTTTAAAAGCCATAAATCTTCAAAGCATTTTCCAATGAAAGCATTTTTAAAATCCCTCAAAGGTTCTGTACGCATCAAAGACAAGTTTTTAAAATTAAAATGAAGCACTAAAATTTCTAAACAACATACGTGTTATTTAAAAAAAAAAAAAAACGAAGAAATTACGCATTATCAACTCTTCCCAATGCACAAATCAAAGAAACATTTTGCAATCTCTTAGTTTTTTTTTTTCTTTTCTCTTCATTTGCTGCAAATAAATTACTTTAACCAAGGCAGGCGGATAATAAGAAAAAACACCTTTTTATAACTCAGATGTTTTAAACAAGTGAATTATTGATTTCTGTAAAAGAAAAGTTTTAATCCCGAAAGTTAAATTATTTCGCTTTCCTTCAAAAGTATTCAACTTTGAGATTTCGGAGCAAATAAACTATTGTTTCAAATGAGTTAAAATTTTCAAGCTCTTTATAGTACAAGCATCGATAATTTTACCTGGAAAGTTTTCCGGGACTTTCGAAAATTAGTTATTTTTAGATTTCAATGTGCTCTTTTCGAATTTCATTTTTGCCACCTCGTATCTTTGCCATTCGTGCCACCGTGGCGGCTAAAATCAGTTTTTTACAAATATCTCACTATCGGTTACTTTGACAATTCAATTTCAATGACGACTACGGTGCTTTGTAAAAAAAAAAAAATAAGGAAACATTCGTTGTATGAGTGTTCATAAAAATAATTCACTACAAGGACACATTTTCTTTAAAAAAATCAAACGTGAAATTAAAGGTTATATATTCACCTATCTGAAAAAATCCCGTTTTTTCCAGCATCTGATACACAAAATAGTGACACGAGTCGAAATCTCTTGAATTTTGAAAAAATCGATTTTTCTGTTTAAAAATGTTAGTCGGATTAAACGCAGGTGTGATATATGAATATATTTATGTGCATTCAATCAAATTAAGTAAGACGAAATCAACTCAAAGTGGAAATGGGCGGTGCCACGCCCTAAAAACAGATTCTTTATTTCTCCGAAACTATTAGACGCAGATAGATAAGATTCAGTATGTTTTTAATAGGCACAGAAAGAAATAACATCCACTAGAAAAGTGGGCGGTGACACGCCCCAAAAATATAAAACACATCATATCTCCGAAACTATTTGACCCATTTGGATGAAATTTTTTTATAAACAAAAGTCACCAAGACAAATAACAGCTGCTGAATATGTGGTGCCACGCCCAAAGGCAGAGCTACATGAATGAAGTTGTTTCCTATAGAACAGAGGGGAAATTAAAAAGGATATGTTCATTGTTGGTTGTGGTACCGCCCTTTTTTTCAACAAAAGTTATTTGACTCACTACTTTTTATACATATACCGAAACTCATCCCAATGGCTCAAATAGTTTCGGAGATATGATATGTTTTATATCCACTTTTCTAGTGGATGTTATTTCTTTCTTTCTTCTGTATTTATATGGCGTGGCACCGCGCACTATTTCAGTAGATATTATTTTTCTCTGTGCCTGTTACAAACATACCGAATCTTATCTATTTATCTGCGCCTAATAGTTTCGGAGATATGACGAATTTGTTTTTGGGGCGTGGCACTGCCCATTTTCACTTTGAAAATTTATTTATTTAAAATTTTTTTCATATATCACGATTGCATTTATTGCGACTAACATTTTTAAACAAAAATATCGATTTTTTCAAAATTCAAGTGATTTCGACCCGTGTCACTATTTTGTGGATCAGATGCTGGAAAAAGCGAGCATCTTTTAAGATAGGTGAATAATACCTTTAATTTCGCGTTTGATTTTCTTAAAGAAAATGTGTCCTTGTAGTGAATTATTTTTGTGTAGGTACACTTTTTTGTCAAAAAAAAAAAAAAAACCATAGTGGAACGGTAAGTTGGACGAAAAAAAGTGTTCGTAGGAATCCTAATAGGGAATTGCATGTTCTACAAAATGTATGAAGAAAAAAACTTTCTCGAAGACATCGCACATAGGGGTATCTGAGTTAAAAACCTGGTCCGATTTTTGAAATTGAGGTCTCATTTTATTCAAATTATTCAGACGATCAAAACAAATAAAGACTCGTTTAAAAAATTGTCAATAGAGGGCACTGCAGACAAGTGAAATATTTGAGGACCTGTAGCTCCTGTAGTACTGAGCCGATTTTGTTTTTTATAAAGTTTTTCGCTTTCATTTTACTAAAATGACAATACAATGGCATTAAAGTTTTGAAATACATTCAATAGATGGCGCTGTACACTTGATAAATGTAGTAACTTTTAGGGTCTTCTATCTCGTTTACTGCTTTATTGATTTTGGTTATCAAGGTGTCAATCAATTTATATAACTCAGAAGAGTAGTCCGGAAACACTACAGAAAAGAAAATTTTTCCACAGAGGGCGCTATAAACAAAAACATGACAATAACATTTTAAAAATTCTATAGCACTGTACCTTATTTAATAGATATGGCTTATTCTTTTAGTATTGTTAACTGGAGTAATACTGTATTGCTGAATTATCAAAAAAATTGATAATAGAGGCCGACATAACTTACCGAAACTCCAATTTTTTAATCTCCGAACTAATAATCTCAACTTTTTGAAAAACAATTACCAATTTTATTTCAATCTGAAAACTCTTCGCCGTCAAATAATTTCTGAGAATCTTAGTCCTCTAAATTCGCTCGTTTTTTCGTTTATAATTTCTTTAAAACTAAAAATATCACATGTATGGGCATCAGCAAAAAGTGCAGCCATTTTGCCAACAGGAAATATTAGGAGCCAAATTTTACAGTTTTAGCTACAAAAAGATTTCAGTTATGAGAATTATAGGTAGAAAAAATTGGGACTCATGAGGATCTATTACTTTTCTGCTTTTAAAAATTTACAATTTTTTAATAAAAAATACTCAGTTTCTTATAAAGTTTGAACACACTATTTTGACTCTTATAATGATTTTTTTTTATTAACTTAAATTCATTGTAAAGAACACACCTGTCGTAGAATACTTCAATCTGGAATTTTGCGTTTTTTCTGCACTTAAAGAAATATACGCACTTAAATCGACAATTCTTTTGCAACTTAAAAATTTTATTTTAAAATATTTTACTAAACTTCAACTTTGACAGTGTAGTACGAAGCTGCAGATTGATTAAGATAAAATCGGGTCCCATATTTCTTTAATTTGGAGTATTGGCTGTATAATAAAAAAAGTTGAATAGTTTTGGACCAATTACAAAAATTCGTTTTTGACCAGCTTTTTGGGTTAAATCTCCCTATGTGCATCATTTCAGAAATATCTTGCGTGCATGGCTTTTAAATAGTGCTCTATAATGACACTTGTTAATATTCTGAAGCTAATGAGATAATAATACGAGTTCAATCAGCGACATGCATAAAGAAGTCATATCGTCCTCGATTTATAATCTGTATACTTATAGCCCAGAAAATACATTTTGAATCAATGTTGGCTCAAATTAATGCAAGTGGTTTCATAATATAGTTTTCAGAGAATGTCTTTAATACCCTTACCAGCAAGTTCGTCAGCACTCACATTGCCAATGAAATTTTCTAGGTCAGGGAATGAAATATATGAGAAGTTTCACGTCAACTGGACCAGGGGGTCGATTCTGGTTCAGTGAAAAGTCGAAGTGAAAAGATTTTTTATCACTTCACCGTAAAAGCGATTCTTGTTGTTTAATATTTTAAGAAATGTGAAAAGTTTTTTTACACCTCAAGCAAAAGTTTTCACTGACAAATTCGACAGTGATAAAAATTTAATTTAATGAAAAACAAACGTAAACAAATCAAAAAAAATATTTCAAATGCGGTTTCCTATAAAACATTATCAATAAGTTGATGTAAATGGCTGGAAATTGAAGGTGCTCAATCAGATAGATAAATTTAAAATTGCAAAATATAAGGAATTTTCACCCCACGACCCCGATTGATTCTATATTCGTTTCGCATCAATTTAACGCCGCTTATTCCATCGCAGTCCAGTTTTAGTTGGTTCAATTAAAAAACTAGAGTTCGTTTTGACCACCTAAAGCAAGTGGACAGCTTGATTTAGATCGGATCGCAAATCAGACAGTCTGTCCTTTGTAGACTCTGAAACTATCCGCCTGAATTTGAATCTCAATCACACTTCGACCCCAAGTTTTATCTGTACCAAGTTTCATTCTCTTAGCTAGAACCGTGTGGTCGTAATCGTGGTTTATTTGTATTCTAAAAATCAATTTCGACCAAGGGGAAAAGAGTGAATCAAAAGCTTTTCATTAGCATTTATGTATTTGTCAGCACCAAGCACTTACGTTCCATACTGCCATACCTAAATTGGAGCGTCAGGCGTTGCGTTATTTAACGTTACACAAAAGCGTCAAGCGCCATACCGAAATAAAGAGCGTTGCGTTGAAGTCATTTGTTTATCAAAATCATATTGTTGTTTCTTTTTTTACTTTTCTGCAGCTAACTTCACTCCATAACGCTTTGTCAAAATTGGAAATTCGAATAGCTCAGCGTTGAGCGTTGGCAATTTCGGTATGCGCCATATAAATTGTATGTACATGAGAAATTTTTGACAGTAAAACAACGCTGCCGCTCCAATTTAGGTATGGCAGATAAGAAGCATCGTTTCATTGTATGTCCTAGGGAGTAAGCGCTTACCTCTGCTTAACTAAAAAAAGGTAAGCGTTAATTCGTCGCCCGAGTTCTCATTTGCCCCATACGCATATTTGTTAAAAAAACAAAAGCAAATAACTTGCGTTTGTTTCGACAAAAGATATGTTATTTTGATTTTTCAACGAATATGCTTATGGGGCAAAAGAGAACTCAGACGACGAATTATTAAAAAAAAAAAAATTTAAAAAAAAAAAAATAACTGTTCCCCATTGGGATTGAACTCCTAACTAACACAATGCTCCGAAATATTAAAATAGCAAACCCTCTATCACATCAGCTACAGAATCTCATTACGTACGTGAATAAAATTTGTATTTTAAAACAAACCATTTGTCAGCTAGAGAATGTCAGTTATTTTTCACACACCACATTGAAAATTTTATTCAACTCGCTTTTTTCACTTTGTAAACCAGAATCGCTTCAATCGATGAAGTGAAGTGAAAAGATTCGGTGAAAATGAAAGTGATAAATTTTTTTACACTTCACAGTTTCATGAACCAGAATCGACCCCCAGGACTGCTGACAAAAATTGAGTAGGAGAAAAATAAAGTTTTTGATGTCAAAATTTTCGTTTTCTTAAAAGCTTTCGAAAACCGAGTCATGTTTGGTGTAAATTTCATCGCTTTGGGGCTAAGGAGGCCGCTGATCATAAATCTGAAATCAGAACTCGAAAATTCTGAAGTCCAAGGTGGCGGGTGCAAAAAATTGGGAAAATCCTAATTTTGCTTATTTCTGGTTAAAAGTTGAAAAATAACTAGTGTCCGACCGAAGGTCACGAAGCCAATTAGTCGGTTTTTTTATAATCTTCGGCCGAAGCCGAAGACGACGGTTCATTCATTTTATATTTTTATACCCTGCTCTCAATGTGTATTCAATTTGTAGCACTATTGGCTATTTAGTTTTGTTCAGGCCAAAGACAACACACTTAGTGCCGATTTCGCATTGTTCAGATAAGCCTTAACTGGAATAGATCTTTAGAAATGGTGCCTTTGCAAAAGGTAGAGAAAATCAGTTTTTTGCAAAATTTTTCCCTAATTTGATCCACGATTTTTTAGCTCAGAAAATTTCGTAAAGAAAAGTTGCATAAGTTGTTTTCGTACAGTTTATTTCCTGTTTAAAGGTATTTTCTTGACCTTTAGTACCTGATTTCTCACGAAGGCACAACTTCTCACGGTCTGACCAGAACAAAATTTCATACTTACTATTGGAAGACGAAAAAACTGATTTTCTCGACCTTTTATATCCGATATATCTCATGAAGGCACCACCTCTTTAAAATAGAGCGACCATTTATCATCTGACTTTGTTCATTTTTGTTATGAAATATGTTACTGACAAAAAATAATATATTATGACCTCTTTAATTTTTCGGTCCCGAAAAATTCTTTGTATGATGTTGAGAGATACCCATATTTTAATGGCTTATAACTCGGAAAGTAGGAATCGAATTGAAAAAGTAGAGTGTTTAGGGTGATCTTATTTATCCGAATCCATTAACAAATTTAAATTTTACTATTTACTATTTTTATTATGTAACTTTAAGTAGACTTCCAAACAATGATTTTTGCACTTTTGAGCAAGGATAACTCAAGATTCTAACATTATAGAAAAAAACAAAGCTCAAATTTGTAATAAAAAAGTCCCAATCCTCTATAAACGTTTATCATTTTGTTTGAGAGCTGTTTTTTTAATCAACAAGTTGCTTTATGCTTAAAGTTACAAACATTCGGCTTCGACCAAACCTTTGTCTTATTTTGACCGAAGGCCGAGGGCCGAATGTGAGGCCAAAGATGTTTTTTGGCCGAAAGTGGCCGAAGCCGTAGCCGAAGCCAATTAATCGGTCGGACACTAAAAATAACGTTAGAGTTGGTCAATTTTGTCCAAACTTACACATTTATGCCTGCCTAGTTTGAAAACTCTAGCATTATTTTTTGGCATTAGATTTTCCTAATTTTTTGCATCCGCCATCTTGGACTTACGAATTTTCGAATTCTAAATTCAGATTTATGATCAACGACCCCGAAAGTCCCCGAGTGATCAAATTTACGCCAAAATATTGAAAAAAATTATTTTACGCCCTCTTTCAGGGCGTGTTACAACGTCGCCATATAGAAATTTTTTTAAACACCACTCGTTCTTAAGATTTGACATCCAAAGCTTTATTTTCCGTTCACACAATTTTTGGCCGCAGTTGACGTGAAACGTCTAATATTTATATATATATTGCGTTCCCTTATTATGATAAGATTACGTACTTACCCATTTTCAAACCAGGATTTTTCTGCAGTTAACCCATTAGAGCACATGGGCTCCTAACAAACCATAATGAATGAATCTTCAAATCCGGGCTAACATTAGCCTTCTAAATTCAAAAATGTCATTGTATTTGTCTTACGAGTCACCAGTGCTTCTTTAGGTGCAAGTGCCGTATGGCACTCATGACACAAACATGGGGTCAACACTTAACATAAGTCCAAAGGTTTATTTTCAATGCAGGAATAATTTTTTTTCACAAAGTTTTGAAATGCATTGTGAATTGCTTACTTATTTATTATAATGCATAATAATAACGAAAAATAAGCTTTCGGCATACATATTACTGACGATTTCATCTTGTTGGATGGACATTATTATATAGTGGAAGCCCTTGATTTCGGTAACGAACAGGACCTTGGAATTTTTCCTACTCTAAAAGTACCATTAGTATTATATCCATTATGTTTTAGGTTGGCACGTCCATAAAAACATAATCACAATAAACCTAAAACTCTTACCCCTGTTAATGTCAAGAGTGCCATATGGCACACTCATTTTATTTGCTCAAATGATTTGGAATCATTATAATTTAAAAGTAGGGCAAACTAACAAAGTATAGCTAGCATGCGCGTCTGACATAAACTAGTAATGACAGTAAGCAAATCTTTATGGTATAGCGACCTGTGCAGACGTATTTTTGTGCTCTCTGGAATCATGTAAAGTTTTTAAGTGATTTTGAAATTTCATTTTTTATCTTATAAATATTGATTTTTTTACTGTTTTTGAAGAGAAACCGATTGTAAGTACACTCAAATATTCTGTGTAGTCTTCATTTTGATGGCGCAAAAGGATTCCGTGTAATTCATAGAGTGAAAGGATTACGCTCACATTTTTTGCAAAATGTGGTGTCGGGATAAAGTGGGAAATTTTATATGGGGTAAAATGGGAAATTTTATTTCACGCAGCCGATCCATTGCAAATTGGCCAAGCAAAACAGAAATTTACTAGAGGTCGGAAATCCATGAAAAACATCGTTTTAGCAACTCCGGAAAAGCTAAGCGAGTTGGAAAAAGCAACTGAGAATAGCAAATATATATGCCGTAGTACTGTGTACTTTTAAATACAAAACGACAAGCGGCGACTCTTATGTCAAAGCTTGGGTGGAATCGACTGGCGCTACAGAATAATTTTGAGAAAGCAACATATAAGATGATTCTAAAAACGGTAGTGGCGAGATCGAGACTGCCTCGTTTTTAAATTCAAAAAAATAAATTTTCAAATTGAATTTTAAAAAAATAAAATAATTTAAATTTCAAATAAAATACGAAGTTTTTGTTAAAATAATTAAAAATGGATGAAAATACGACATCAGAAGTGGGATTGACTCAAAATTCCCTACAAGATGCAAGCGAAGAAAAATGGCGCCTATTGTTCGAGCAACAAAATCGTAGCTTTTTGGCCATTGTAGAAGCACTCAAGCCATCGTCCAGCGTTAATACGTATTTGCCGGAATTCAACCCAGATGTTGAGAATGCTGACGCTCGAGCTTGGATCGCAATGGCGGACATGTGCATCTCTGAGCAGTCTCTGAAAAATGCCTCTTTGATGAATATTCTAAGTCGTGCTCTCAAAGGGCAGGCATCCGTCTGGCTATCTCAAGTGTCATATCCAGAAATGACCTGGGCAGAATTTAAGGAAATTTTTTCTGCGCGATACGATTGCCCCGAAACCGCAGCTGCATTTTTGGTGAATTTAAACAACAGTCGACCTAAGGACAGTGAATGCCTATCTGCATATGCTGCAACCCTGCTAACGTCTTTGATGGCTAGATGGAAAAACTTGTCTACTGAGCAGATAGCTGTATCCACAGTGTTAGCCCATATTTCTCAGTTTGAGCCTAGAGTGCATCGTTTGACTTTTACTACAGATATTGGCACAAGAAATCTGCTACAACAAGAGCTGAAGGCTATGTCTTTTCTTAAGAAGAAAGCAGTAACGCAGAATGATGTAAGTGGTCCTGACACAAAAAGGTACAAGGCGTCAACATCATCATCAAGCGTGCAATGTTTTAATTGTGGCAAGCCCGGACATAAGGCATTGCAATGCAGATTTAAAAACATCAACACACATTTGAGCAACAATAATAATTTTAAAAATTCAGTGAAGCCAAGTGTTACCTATTTCAATTGTCAAGATACTGGTCACTACGCATCCAGCTGCCCCAAAATTGTGCGGAAAAGAATTGGTGATAGTGATGGAGTTTCTTCAACTGATCGAAGAGTGGACTTATGTGTTGTCGGTACACCTGCTGGAGCATTGCATCACTTTGGTGAGAAATTTGTATTTTTTTATGATTCTGGTTCAGAATGTTCGTTGATTCAAGAATCAGTGAGTTCTAAATTTCGTGGTAAACGTAGTTTTAATGTAGTGACAATGACAGGAATAGGACAAACGAGTGTAAACAGTACAATTCAAATTCTTACGGTTATTGAAGTTGATGGCATTGTTTGCGAAATTTTGTTTCATGCTTTGCCAGATTCGTATTTGCGTCATAAAATAATAGTTGGTCGCGAAATTCTTAATCAAGGTATTGCTGTGCATATGACCTCAGACAAACTATGTTTCAGTAAGGTAAATTTTGTTTATTCTTGTGAAGCAATTTCGCCTGAAATTATAAATTTTAATTTAGTAGATACAGACATTTCCCAGGATCTTAAACCAAAGTTGATAGATATTTTGAATTCTTTCAAACGGAATTTTATAACGGGAATCCCTAGCTCTCATGCTGATACAGCACCAATGCAGATACGACTTAAAGATCCTAACAAAACAGTTTATAGACGACCCTATCGATTAAGTACCGAAGAGCGTAGTATTGTTCGAGATAGAATTAATGAACTTTTAAATTGTGGTATTATTCGTCCTAGTTCATCACCTTTTGCGAGTCCCATACTTCTTGTGAAGAAAAAAGACGGTTCGGATCGCATGTGTGTGGATTTTCGTGAATTAAATGATAATACTATTCCAGACAGATTTCCATTACCGCTCATTTCAGATCAAATTGACCGGCTGCATGGTTCTTATTTCTTTACTAGCCTAGACATGGCTTCAGGGTTTCATCAAATTCCTATCCATTCTGACTCAATTGAATATACAGCTTTTGTAACCCCAGACGGTCAATATGAATTTATGACCATGCCATTTGGTCTCAGAAATGCACCGTCAGTTTTTCAACGTGCGGTGATGAATGCTTTAGGTAATTTGGTCAATTCTTTTGTTGTTGTGTACATGGATGATATCCTTATTGTAGCCAATAATGCTGAAGAGGCATTGGAAAGACTCCGTATTGTACTTCAAGTGCTCACTGATAAAGGATTCTCACTGAATCTGAAAAAGTGTTCTTTCCTTAAACAGAAAGTACAATACCTTGGTTTTGAGGTCAGTGCTGGTGTGATGAAACCAAACCCCAAAAAGATTGAAGCTTTAACAGGTCTGCCTCCACCTGAAACTGTTACTCAGTTACGGCAATTTATAGGACTTGCATCTTACTTTAGGAAGTTTGTTCCTAAGTTTTCTCAAATTATGGCTCCATTGTATACTTTGACGTCTAGTAAGAGTAAAATTGATTGGAAACCTGTACATGAAGCTATAAGACAGCAAATAATATTAGTATTGACTTCTGAGCCTGTACTAACAATATTTGATCCTTCATGTCCAATAGAGCTTCACACAGATGCTAGTGCTATTGGATACGGTGCTGTTTTAATGCAGAAAAAAGATACAAAATCTTTTGTAGTTGCCTATTACAGCAAGCGTACTTCGTCTGCTGAATCCAAGTACCACTCGTACGAGTTGGAGACTCTTGCTGTTGTCAATGCAATTAAGCATTTTAGACACTACTTACACGGGCGTAGCTTTGTTGTCGTTACTGACTGTAACTCTTTACAAGCTTCACGTAAAAAACTTGACCTTACTCCCCGAGTGCACAGGTGGTGGGCTTTCTTACAGGCTTTTGAATTTGAGGTTGTTTATAGAAAAGGAAATAAAATGTGTCATGCAGACTTCTTTTCAAGGAATCCACTACCTTCTTCTGCTAAAGTATACGAGAAAATTGAGCCAAAGTATGTTAACATAACTGAGTTGTCTGATAATTGGCTTTTGGCAGAGCAACAGCAAGATGCTGAAATTGTAAAAATTGTATCTGATTTAAATGAGAATAGGTTAAATGACGACATTTCTCAGACTTATGACATTCGATCAGGAGTTCTTTATAGAAAAATACAACGTAATGGTAGATCAAGATGTTTGCCAATAGTTCCCAGGTCTTTAAGATGGTCAATCATCAATAACACTCACGAAGCACTGATGCATTTGGGATATGAGAAAACCCTAGAGAAAGTCTACGAAAATTATTGGTTCGAAAATATGTCGAAATTCGTGAGGAAATTTGTGGATAATTGCGTGACATGTAAAATTTCCAAGTCTCACTCCGGTAAAATCCAAGCTGAATTACATTCTATACCTAAAATAGCAGTTCCTTGGCACACTTTACATATTGACGCGACTGGAAAGTTGAGTGGAAAAAGTGACAGAAAAGAGTACGTTTTTGTGTTGATAGATGCGTTCACAAAATACGTTTTGTTGTATCATACAACTAACATAGATACCCTTAGTAGCATTGCAGCATTAAAGCAAGCTATCTCTTTGTTTGGTGCCCCAATACGAGTTATAGCTGATCAAGGCCGTTGTTTCGCGAGTCGAGAATTTAGTGAATTTTGTAGATCACACAATATTAATCTACATTTGATTGCAACCGGTAGTGCTCGTGCAAATGGCCAAGTTGAGCGTGTAATGAGCACGTTAAAGAACATGCTCACTGCAGTTGAAACAAGTAATCGCGCCTGGCAGGATGCTCTCCCTGATGTTCAGTTAGCATTAAATTGTACCCAAAGTCGAGTTACCAAACACAGTCCTTTAGAATTGCTTATAGGTAAAGTAGCTAGACCTATTGAAATATTAGTGTCTGATGCAAGTGAACCATTAGTAAACCTTGATGAAGCTCGAAATAAGGCCATCTCTAATATGGAAAAAAATGCATGCTATGATAAAATAAGATTTGATAGTACTAAAGCAAGACTGGACAAATTTGTGGTAGGTGACTTTGTTTTATTACAAAATGAAGAACGTAATCAAACAAAGCTCGACCCAAAGTTCAAAGGTCCATTTAAAGTGACAGAAGTTTTGGACGGTGACCGATATGTTGTTAAGTCTTTAAATTGTAATCGGACGTACAAGTATGCTCATGACCGTATGAGACGAATGCCTGAAGGTCACGTCCCTGTTGAAATTGATGATGATAATGGTGAAGAGCAGAATAATTGAATTTTTCTGTTTATGTATGATTAATGTAATTTGAAATGTAAGGATGTAATATGCATTGTTGTGGTCAGAAGTGATTGCATTGCTGGATAGAGGCAATGCAAATGTGTAAAATTGTAAAAATATCACCGGATAGAGGTGGTATGAGTTGTTTGTGCCGGATAGAGGCATTGTAAAATCACTGGATAGAAGTGATTGTTGAGTTTAGTAACCGGATAGAGGTTACTATGTTGTCACTGGATAGAAGTGATAATTGATTTTTTTTAAGTAATTGGAGAGAAATTACTTGACTGATCAATGTTTATTATGTTTGAAGTTGATTTTTATTTTTATTTTTGGTGTTTCATGTAATATTATATGGGACATGACAAATGGCATTTGAATCGTTTAATAAAATAGGACTGTTGTTGATTTGTTGATGAACTATGAAATTGTAATAGAAGTTAAGTTTGTTGTTAAATTATGTATGAAGAAGCTAATAAAATTTTTTTTTTGTTAATGAAAATTTTATTCTGGTCAGAATTGGCCGGGTGGTAGAATGAAATACTGTAAAGAATTTTGTCTTTGTTTCAGATGAGTCGCACGAGGACGTGCGAAACGCCAGGATGGCCGTGCCGTAGTACTGTGTACTTTTAAATACAAAACGACAAGCGGCGACTCTTATGTCAAAGCTTGGGTGGAATCGACTGGCGCTACAGAATAATTTTGAGAAAGCAACATATAAGATGATTCTAAAAACGGTAGTGGCGAGATCGAGACTGCCTCGTTTTTAAATTCAAAAAAATAAATTTTCAAATTGAATTTTAAAAAAATAAAATAATTTAAATTTCAAATAAAATACGAAGTTTTTGTTAAAATAATTAAAAATGGATGAAAATACGACATATATAATATACCAAAGAAAGAGGGAAACAAATCGCAAGAAAATATAATACCAGGACCAATAAAAGCACCACCAGCAAAAAAAGCGTCAAAGAAGAAACAAAGAAGTTCTAGCTCTGATGAAGATCGTGATTTTTGCACCATTTGCATGGAACTCATGCCCGAAATCATGATCAATCACAATACCATCAAATGCAACAAAAAGTATTGTTAACGCCCATTTCCCTTGAAATGCGTTAATATCACTACAAGCATCTTTTATTGCAAACACTGTGACTTGGACTTGGATGTCTCATCAGAGAACGACGAATAAGCTACAATTTCACCAATTTTTTAAACACATATTTTCATTAATTTTTTTCAGGCAAAATTATTTTTTTTGTTTTCATATTTACTCCTATTGGTGTGTTCTTTAAACTTGACTTACAATAAAGATATTAGAACTTTGTTCTAACATTTGTGTTAGTTTTGATAAGTTTTTGAAAGTTTCCCACATTACCCCACGATTTTTAATTTTTGCCATTTTGGGCATCCTCGGTAAAGCGTCGTACTCAACAGAAAATCCATATTTTCGGTTCGTTGCTTCGGTTAAAAATATAGCTTATTTAATTTTCTTTACTGAAGGAAGTTGAAACATGAAAAAATAGGAAATTTCAGTTCATTTTATGGAGCTTCGAAAAAAAATTTCCCTTTTTACCCCACGCACATATATATATATATATTTAGAATGATTTATTTATTCAATGAAACATTGTGACTTACATTTTGAGCACCATCAGAAATGCATTTTTTGCACATTAGCTTAACTTTTCATTTTATTACAAAAATTTTCTAAAAATTTGAGGAGTGAAGCATACACTTTTAGTTTGTAATATATTTATCTCGAAATTTCACGTAGAATGAAAAACCCTTGAAATAATGTTTGCTACAAAATCAATAAGTCACTAACTTGGATCTCTATTTAAATTTGCAAGCAAACTATTGTTAAAAGCATAATGATATAAGGGCAGTGGAATCGCCGCATTTTTTTTTTTTTTTTTTTTTTCAATATCTGCTAGATAAGTCACAGAGATACACTGAGTAATAATTTGCATTACATTTGCAATTAAAAAGCTATATTTTAAATCAGGCGTTCCCAATAGTTTTTTGCCACGTCCGCATTATCAAGTTCGCGCCCATTCAAAAAAGCAAAGAAAAAAAAAAGTTAAATATATTACTATTTTTCACATAAAAATTTACTTCTTATATAAAAATGATTAGGGATTAATATCAAAACAACAACAGGAAATGTGACAATGGAGAATAGAGAATAATACAATCAAACATGCATAAATGCACTTAACCTACCAATTCCTATGAGGGCACATGGCGCAGTAGAGAGTTTGACTTCAAATGTTCCTGGTTCAAACCCGGCCTCAGACAAAAAGTTCAGTTTTTCAATTGTTATTTCATTTAATTTAAAATAAATTAAATTAAATATAAATTACTCTGAAGAAGGTTACGTGGCGATGACACGATGTAGTTTTTTCTCTTATCCTAATCGTCATAATATTCTAAGTTGAAAAATGCGTGGAATTTTCGATTCTTGCAAATAATGACTAAAGTTCATAAAATTAGTATATTACAAAAGAGTTCATTAGGTTTTTATAAAATCCAGTTTACCAGCCATATTGTAAAATTTTAGGAGTTCCGGAATCCAATACCGCGAAATTTTTGAATGAGATAACTTTTTCTTTGTTAACTTGCGGTTGCTAAATCCAAATCTGACAACCAGTTTTCTCTATCAGGTCTGGGATCCGAGTTATTCTAGTGCTAAGTACAGAATACGCTTTTTTGAGGCATATGGCGCTTATCCAACCAGTTGTGTAGTATGTATGCATTTCAAGTTTTCCAATTGAAGTAAATGTATCGTACGTTTTTAAGTAAATTCAATTTTTATGAAATTGAGATATCTAACCAATAAATGATTTCTCGGAAAATAATGATCCAATTTGAAAATCCAAAATATAAGGTTTAATGAGGAAGATCGTGGCTATTCAGTGCCTTTGACGAAAGTGAACTACACTTTTCCTCGGGGGTTATGTGTCATATGTCTGAAAATAGCGTTTTTTTTTTTACTTTTAATCAAGGATTGTTCGGATCACGGAATTGATAGAAAAAACGGCCTGATTTTGAATCCACAAACGCAAATTAATGAAAAAAAAAAATTAACGAGATTTCAATCAAAATTTTTTTTTTTTAAGATCAAATCAATATCACTTCTCACTAAAACAGAATGGAACCGATAGCTTATTTTATTTTTTGGAATGCAGATCCAATTCCATCTTACTCATCAAAATGCGAAACAAATTAAGTTTGATTTGATTCCGATTCCAAAGAAAATTGAATTTTGGAACATTTTAAGGACAAAATTATTAGATCGGTATGAATTTGGATTACTTAACTTGGATCTACTTTCAAAGGCTTTATCTAAAACATTTCGCGTTCCTCCTGAATTGACTTTACGACCCCTTAGGGATAGCGCGTCTTCGCAGTTGGGAACGACTGTTTTAAACCAATGAACTGAATGATTTTGCAACTACAACAATGACAAATGTTTCATCTGTTTTACTAAGTTACTACTTAGGTAACAGTGGGGTAATAAAAATGATATAATTATAATGTGATTATTATTAAGAGTCCAGTGACAATAACCCACCAGCAGCAAAGGCAATTAGCTCAAGTTATAAACAAACAGCATAAGCAAATTATAAAAATGTTTCGAATAAGTACGAGAACGTGTGAGCTGTGATTACTGTGCTCCACTCAATTCAAATTAATGAATTGAATAAAAAATGTATTGAACTTGAGATTATAGCTAATGGGGAGTTCACTGGGGGTTTATATAGTGTTCGTATGAAAAAACCAAAGAGATAAATCATTTAATCGATATTCAGTTTAGTTAATTTGACATTTGAAAACCCGCTTATTTGCCCCTGTCAAAGTAATTTGCTAGCTACGGTCATGTGAAAGAAGAAAAGTGCAGGGTAAAAGTTAAGTTGCTTATACTTTTTGTTTGGCAGCATATCGAAAGTATTAACTCAAGTCTAATTAGAAGTATAATATTGGGATTTTGATGGCCTATCACAAAACTTTGGTTAAATAATTTGTAAGTTTCATACCATAGCCTAAAGATTAAGCGTAGAGTTTTTATTTCCTTATTCAGCATATACAGTATTGAGCATACATGGTCAATTTCAAGTTTAGCGTACACGTATTATATGAAATTTGAAATTTATTCAAGCGAAAGAAAACTTTGCCAGAAAATTATACACTAAAGGTTAAGCACGTGTGGACACAGCCAAAGCATAATTTTTGATTTAGTGCTGAATTATGCAGTTTATTATTATATGGTTTATTTTAATACTAAATGTCATCCCCATACAAGCGAAAAACTTTTAGTCAATTTTGTAAGTTTTGAGATATTTGAATATAAAAATAATAATTCTATAATTTTTACACCAAAAATACAAAAGTAATTAAAACTAGAAAAACTGATTAAGTGTTTGTCACTTGCATAGGGACGATATTTTGTATTAACTTATGACGGCGAAACCATTACTTTAGAAAGAATAGAACACAAAAAACAATAGATATTAAATTGGAGATTCTCCAAAAATTGTACCAAAACATACCTTTCTTTGTGCTCACATATTTTTTATAGTGTTGTTTTTATTAAAAAAAAATTTTAAAATTTGGAGTTAACTTGACGTGAGGATGAGTGCCGTGAGAATGCTAAAACGTTTCAAAAACCATAATGCGGTTATTCCTCAAAACGTGCCTCGAAAATCTCGTAAGCTCGTAATAGTTGGAAAAACCAACACCAATTTTGACAGTTTTACAAGCTTACGAGGTTTTCAAGGTATTTACGCTGCTTACGAAATACCCTCAATATCATAATGAAAATAGCAAAAATATTAAAAAATTTGGGAATGATTTAGAAGATGTGTCGAAAAATTTATGACCTTCGGCAAAAAAAAAAAATATTGACTGGCAGTGCGTGGAAATACATTTTTTGCAAAATATGAGCAAGATAATTCAATGAAATTTAGTACACTCCCTCCGTTATCAAAGTTATCTTGTGGGATTGAAAATAAACAAAATCGGTCAATGGACACGCCTACCGTCCATACAAAAAATATATTTAAAATGCAACTTTAGGAGCACTTTTTACGACAATGTAACCAAAATGCACCCAAATACTACAAATTATAAGCGCAAACTCTGAACCAAAAACGGGAAAATTCGGACAAGAGGCCGTGGCACCTCCCATACAAGCAAACGTTTCAAAACGCTATACTGAAAGCGTTTTTTGAGATAATCGAACCAAATTTTACTAAGTGTCTATAACCAAATTTTACTTAGTGTCTATAAATGCAAGCTCTCAACGAAATCTAGATAAAATCAGAGAAGAGGGCGTGGCATCTCCCATATAAGCAAAAGCTTCAAAACGCTATAATGAAAGCGTTTTTTGAGATAATCGAAACAAATTTTACTCAGACACTAAAAACTATAAATACAAGCTCTCAACGAAATCTGGGTGAAATCAGAGAAGAGGGCGTGGCACCTCCCAAATAAGCAAAAGCTTCAAAATGCTATACTTAAAACGTTTTTCAAGGTAACCGAACTAAATTTTACTCAGACACTAAGAACTATAAATGCAAGCTCTGAGCAAAAACTGTGTGAAATCAGACAAGAAGGCGTGGCACCTCCCATATAAGCAATAGTTTAAAAATGCTATACTGATGAGTTTTTTGCGATAATCCAACTAAACTTTGATCAAATACTAAGGACTATTAATGCACGCTCTGAGCTTAAACCAGAAGAACTCGAACAAAAGGGCGTGGCACCTCCCATATAAGCAAAAGCTTCGAAACGCTATACTGAAAACGTTTTTTGAGATAGTCCAACCAAATATCACTCAAACACTAAGGACTATAAATGCAAGCTTTGAACAAACACTGAGTGAAATTGAACAAAAGGGCGTGACACCGCCCATATAAGCAAAATTTTAAAAATTCTGCAGTGTAGGGTATTTAAGCTATTCGTTCCATGCTCTGGTTAACTTGAATGCTACATTTTGCGGAGCATCACCCAAATGCTTTTTTTTTGTTTGTATTTTTTGAAATAATGCGCATGTTCTTTGTGCTTATAAATGATGAACTTATTTTCTTTGTCTCACTCACTCTTGTTTCCATATTAACTAATGTTGTTCTTCATGAAACTTAACCCATTAGAGCAAGCGGAATTCTTGTGAACGATTTTAAAGCAAAAATGTTAGACATTGTTTTGATTCACTTCTCTAAAAGAAGATGCATTGAAAATGTTTCGCGGAAAGAAAAGAAAATGCACTGAGGTTTCATATTTTGTTAACAATATGTATTCAGTGTTCTCCATGTTTTTCCACGTTTTCCACGCAAAAACATAAAATTTTGCATTCTGTTTTTTTTTTTTCTACACTCTCAATTAAAACTGACATCAATTTTGTACATGAAATTCAAATTTGCAATATTGCCGCAGAGAATGTCGAACAGGAGCAGAAACAAAACAACAACAAGAATTTTGTCGCGAGCAAATTTTGAATTTTCAGGTGAATGAATTTTCAGTATGGAAATATTTTTACTAATAAATGGCATATTTTTTATGTGAAAACCTGTACGATTATTCGCTACAAGGTATTTCAGAGTACAAAAATAAATCGAAATAAAGGTCGAATTTTTTAAAAAATTTAATATTTTTGTGCTGTATGAAGCATTATGTTTGGCATATTTTTTCGTGCATATTTACTTACGAGCTCTTTGTGCCATTTCGTTTTTTTTTTTTTTGGGGTTTTTTAAGCGCTTATTTTCGATTATATTGAACATATGTATTTTTTAGTCTCTTTACTTACCTACCAAATGTGTACTTAAAAAATATCAGTGTAGCCAACACTAACAAAATAATTCTTCCAAAGTATACGCGAAAAAATGTTCTGCATATAATGATTTGCAAATAGCAAAATGTGATGATAATCCCATAGAAGGTTACGGTTTATTCCAGTAATTCAATTATATAACTGAATTCTCATGAAAAAGTATTGATACAAAACTAAAATTTACGGCTTAAGCTATAAAAATTACAGACACAAACTGTGCAAAATATTCAATCAAAAAGTATAATGAGCTCTGCGATATGCGCCAAGGACATCCCTCAATTATTTTGTAATGACATTGTTCAAAGTTTTTTTTGAAAAATCATTTAACTTGAGCAAGTTCAACAACAGCTCAGTGGTACGAGCATCTCCTTCAAATACAAATGTCTTAAGTTCGATAGCATGGTTCGACACAAAAAAAAGCACAGCATGTCAGATTTTTTTTAATTGATTTTTGAAGTTTTTTAATCCACTGTACATGAAAAAAACAAAAAATACGCATCCTTACATCTGAGGTGAATCATGTGTTGGGTAAAATTATACAAAATATTGCGAAAAATATTTTTGTGGAAAATTTTAACCCTCTAAGACCCCCACATGTAGATCATTCTGACCCTTTTCTTAAAAAGGTACAAAATTGAAACCTAAAACTGGATAATATTGCGTCAGAATGTTCCACAGAAATATTTGCTATAAAATATCACTACAACTTGGTAAACACTAAAATGTCAAAATTTTATCCCGAAATCCAAAAAATCGCTAAAATTAATTAGGACTTCTTACACTCAATATTTTCCAAATATCACCTTACTGTAAAACTCTAAAACTTCATTTTGGAGAAAGCCCGTTCTCACAAGATCGAAGCGAAATCACACAAGAATCATTTTCCAAGAACATATTAACCCATTATATCCTATTTTAAGGGTCTTTTTGACCCCTTTTTCTTAAAACTGGGTGGCAATGGGTTAAAGAATTTCGCAAAAATATTCTACAGAAAATTTTACTAGGAGTTACTTAAAACTTTTTAAAACTCAAGCAAAACGCGGTAGGGATGTAAAATAAATACAATGTTGAAAGTCCTAATCGACTATAACGATTTTTTGGTTTTCGGGATAAAATTTCGACTTTTGAGTGTTCAGCAATTAATAGTGAAATTTTATAGCAAATATTTCTGTAGTACATTCTGACTCAGTATTCCCCTATTTTAGGTGTAATTTTTGTACCTTTTTAAGAAAAGGGTGGGTGGTTTAGAGGTTTAAAATTTTCTATTTAAGTTTTACAAATTTTCTACAAAAATATTCCCCATAATAACTTGCATAAGTTTACTGAACACATGATACATCTCAGGTGTAAGGATCGTATAGTTAAAGAAGGCGTCATTTTTGTTTTTTTCATGTACAGTGGATTAAAAAACTTCAAAAATCGATAAAAAAAACCGGACGTACTGTAGAAAAACAACGAGACACGGATATTTTTTATAACGTCTACTTTAAGAATTTTTTGGATTTTCTCATGTGTTTTACAAAAAGTTTCAAATTGTCGAACAGTGTAATCGATCCATGAACATGAGATTTTTATACCCCACACCCAAGGTATATTCACTTTGTCCTTTCGTTTGTAACATAAAGAAGGAGGCAGGTACGGGAAAGTATACATATTTTTCATGACCGTCACCTCCTGAGTCGATATAGTCATGTAGGTCTGTCTGTGAAAATAACTTTCACGGGAAAACTAAGTAAAATAATCTGATGAAATTTTGCACATTGCTTTTGTCATTACAAAAAGCTCGTGGGATTGAAAATGAGCAAAATTGATCAACCGAAACTATTCTGACCATACAAAAAAATAATTTGGAACGCAAAAACATTCATAAGTGTCATGTTACAAAATTTTGCGCGGATTTTGGGAAAACTTAGTTGAAGCTTCAAAAAAAAACTCGGAAAAGAGGTCGTGACGCATCCTGAAAATCTTAAGTTACTTTTAAAAAACTTTTTTTTAGTGACTTTGTGCGCTTAAAAATCTGTGGCTCACTTATTTCGAAATTCTTTTTTTGTATTTTTTCACCGATTTGAAAAGAAAAATGTATAGCCATGTACTATAACTTTAGTCCAGTGGAAATATATGGAGATATTTTTTTTTCGTTTTTTACAGTTTAACGTATTTTTAAATAACACTTTAAAACGTATATATGGAGATATTTTTTTTCGTTTTTTACAGTTTAACGTTTTTTTAAATAACACTTTAAAACATATAATCCTCAATAAAACTAACTAATACTTATCAAAATTGGTTGAAAAGTGAAGATATTACAATTTTTTATAAAATCTTGCTTCATTCGAAATTATAGTTTTTAACTAATAGAAAATGTTTGCTAATATTTCACGTTTAAAAAGTCTGATTAAATGAAAACTAGTTTTGTTTATCCTTGGAACTATTTTGTGTACAATATTTTTTAAATTATCTTAACCCATAAGATCCTGTCTTTATGGTTCTTTTTGACACCTATTTCCAAAAATTTTCTCATAATGGGTTAAAATGTTCGACGAAAATATTCTACAAATAATTTCACTAGGGGTTACGAAAGATTATTTCTTTGCATCAGTCTTTAACTTATCTTTAAAATGGAGAAGATCCGAAAAACCTTTTTTTTTTCTATAAACTATAATTTCAAATAAAGTGAGATGCATAAAAAAATCGTTATATCTACAATTTTCAACCAATTTTGATAAGTAATGATTGGTTTTATTGAAATTTTATGCTTTTAATGAATAAATTAAAATTTATATGCCTGATCTTTCAATGTATTGCTTCAAAAAGACGTCAAACTGCAAAAAAGTTTTAAAGTATATTTATATATTTTCCTTCCTAAATCCGTAAAAAAACGCACAATCGGTTGAGAAATAACTGAGCTATAAATTTTAAAGCGCACAAAGTCACCCAAAAACAGTTTTTATAGGTAACTTAAGATTTTGAGGGTGTATTACAGTTTTTAAGTATAGGCATGTTAAGTACTCGACCAGACCGACAATATCTGCTAAGTCTCACGTAAAGTGTAAGATCACTGTAGCACAGTGTTATCTAAAAAATGTTTGTTCCCATTTCGGCGAAATCCGAGAGGCTAAAGTCAAATCTTGCATGGACTTAGCTTATTACTTAATTCATTTTAAGCTACAAAATTTGCAGATTTTCATTAAAAAAATAGCCACATGATAAAATCAAAATAAAACCTTTGAAAATTAAATAAAATGTGCTAAAGTAATCAAGCATTTCAACCAATTAATTCGCGTTATTCAATGCAATAAAAAAAAGAATCAAGTGCACAAACACCAATCCGTTTGCATGACGAAGAAATGCATTTAATGAATTTTTAATTAAGATCGCAAGCATTTATTACAACAAACTATAACTTGACCCATGAACTTAATCAGCTTGGATAATTATTTATTCATATTAATGGTAGAATTGAAAAACAGCGTTGCCATATCTATGCAAATAACAAAAATTAAATTGTAGAATAAAAACAAATGAAAACAATGCTGAAACGAAAAAAGTGAAAACTGCAATTAAAAAACATAAAATTACAAAAACAACAATACACTTAAATCAAAGAAAAAAAAAATGAATTTCATAACTGACCACGACGTTGACGCCCTCAATAACGAGGCGGCCGTAACTGGTACAAATGTCAGCAATATGGTCAATTTTAACATCAACATCAGCGATTCCATCACTGTAAACAACTGGGCAACGAATTTAACACATCTCACCGCAGATCTTATCAACAATACACTGCTGCTGCTGGCGAATGATACACTGACAGCATCGCCGACGACGACAGCGATTACAACACTCCCTCCACTTATCGTCAATGCGACAACGACTGCTTTGGATGTAGCTGCCTCAGCTATGCTGGCGAATGGCAGTATTGTTGGTGGTGGTAGCAACACTGGTAGCGGTATCACCAATAGTCACGTTAACTATCCGAATTCAGATGGTCCCATACGCCTGGAACATGCACCACAACTTTCAAAATCTGCATTGATAAAAGTTTATGTTTTATCGCTAATGGCGATTATATCGCTGTTTGGCAACGTCGCCACCATGTGGAATATCTATAAGACTCGTATGGCGCGTCGTAATAGTCGTCATACCTGGAGTGCTATCTACTCTCTAATGTTTCATTTATCGATAGCCGATTTACTTGTAACCGGTTTTTGTATTATCGGTGAGGCAGCATGGTATTATACAGTACAATGGGTCGCCGACGAGTTGACCTGCAAGTTGGTGAAACTTTTTCAAATGTTCAGTCTATATCTGTCAACATATGTGCTGGTTTTGATCGGTGTCGATCGTTGGATTGCTGTGAAGTATCCGATGAAATCATTGAATATGGCGAAGCGATGTTATCGTTTGCTTGGCGGTACCTATGTGTTGTCGCTTGTACTTAGTTTACCGCAGGTAAGTGGATTGATTTCTTATACAAATATATACTAAATTAATCTTTATATGTACATATGTGTATGTGTAGGTAATTATTAATTGAGAAAATAATCGTATGGCAATTTCTTTTCAAAATTAATAGAAACATTTATGTCCACACAAGCTTTAAAGGTATAATTTTTATTATTAAATTTACATATTTTATGTTATGTACCTGGTGTAAACCATGTGTAAACGATCAAGAAATTTGTTCGTGGAATCCGATTTGACTATAAATTGGCATAAGCAATAACTGCATAGCAAGAAAAATTACTACCAAATATTTTTTCAAAATTTAAAAAAATGGCGGAGATATGGGACTTTGAAATTTTTAGGATAGTTTTTTGAGAAGCTATAACTTTAGTTGCATTTATCCAATTCTCAATTTCATGGTGTCAAATGATTTGTCTTGAAACAGGCTTTAAAATAAAAACTAGCAAAAAATATTTTTTTTTATATTGCTTACACTGAAAAAAAAAATTTAAATTGAGTTCATTTTTGATATTTTTTGTTCTTCTTGCAAAAAAAGCTACAGGTGTAACTTACCAGTCCTCCAAAAATTGGAGTGGGCCTGCCAGTGGTTCTTCAGAAAAACAATAGGAGTTCTTCCGAACTCCAATCACTGCATATGAAGCAAAACGCGCCAAGTGTACCAGCTGAAAATTTTTTTGTCTCCGATTTCGCTCAAATTTGGCAATATGGTAGCAATGTTAGTAATGCGGGAGGATTAGGTCCAATCACCATTTGTTGTTAAAATACAAAGTGTTGAAATTGGCGATTTTTGTGATTTTCGTAAAATGGTGTATTTTCAAAAATTTGTATCATAGCTTACTCAAAACTTTGTAAATTGATAGTTGCAAGAAACATATCCTATTCATTTTTAAATATTCTTTTTATAAGAAAATAATACTAAATGAGAGTTTTTGGCTTTTGCATGCCCGCGGCAAGACCTAATCCGTTAAAGATACCATCTTTGTATTGATTCAGATCAAAGATAGTTTTGTCTTCTTTCCAGAAAAAATATTTTTGAAGATTAAAAAGTAGGGCATGGAGCGTTTTTATTAAGTAGAAGTAGAAGTGGAAGTAGAAGTAGAAGTAGAAGTAGAAGTAGAAGCAGAAGTAGAAGTAGAAGTAGATGTAGATGTAGATGTAGAAGTAGAAGTAGAAGTGGAAGTAGAAGTAGAAGTAGAAGTAGAAGTAGAAGCAGAAGTAGAAGTAGAAGTAGAAGTAGAAGTAGAAGTAGAAGTAGAAGTAGAAGTAGAAGTAGAAGTAGAAGTAGAAGTAGAAGTAGAAGTAGAAGTAGAAGTGGAAGTAGAAGTAGAAGTAGAAGTAGAAGTAGAAGTAGAAGTAGAAGTAGAAGTAGAAGTAGAAGTAGAAGTAGAAGTAGAAGTAGAAGTAGAAGTAGAAGTAGAAGTAGAAGTAGAAGTAGAAGTAGAAGTAGAAGTAGAAGTAGAAGTAGAAGTAGAAGTAGAAGTAGAAGTAGAAGTAGAAGTAGAAGTAGAAGTAGAAGTAGAAGTAGAAGTAGAAGTAGAAGTAGAAGTAGAAGTAGAAGTAGAAGTAGAAGTAGAAGTAGAAGTAGAAGTAGAAGTAGAAGTAGAAGTAGAAGTAGAAGTAGAAGTAGAAGTAGAAGTAGAAGTAGAAGTAGAAGTAGAAGTAGAAGTAGAAGTAGAAGTAGAAGTAGAAGTAGAAGTAGAAGTAGAAGTAGAAGAAGAGGTAGAGGTAGAAGTAGAAGTAGAAGTAGAAGTAGAAGTAGAAGTAGAAGTAGAAGTAGAAGTAGAAGTAGAAGTAGAAGTAGAAGTAGAAGTAGAAGTAGAAGTAGAAGTAGAAGAAGAAGTAGAAGAAGAAGTAGAAGTAGAAGTAGAAGTAGAAGTAGAAGTAGAAGTAGAAATAGAAGTGGAAGTGGAAGTGGAAGTGGAAGTAGAAGTAGAAGTAGAAGTAGAAGTAGAAGTAGAAGTATTGTAGAAGTAAGTAAAAGTAGAAGTAGAAATGGAAGTGGAAGTGGAAGTGGAAATGGAAGTAGAAGTAGAATGTAATGTAGCAGAAAACTTCCTTTGTGCTAACAGCCTGATTTACAATCTTTCAAAAATAGGTCAGAACATATAAAATTAGCATAGAGATGTTATAGTTATTGACCATTGTTGTGAGTTTTGTGAAGCATTTTCATATTTTGTTAAGCTTAAATCATTACTTCTAAACCATAAAACGTATCATTCTAATTTTTTGAATCGTTTGAAAGGTGGTTTTTTTCTTTTTACCAGATATATTTTTGAAGGTTAAAATAGTAGGTCATAGAGCGTTTCTTGTAGTTTTAGTACATCAATATTCATCGAAATCTGAAAGGATGATGCTAGGCATGGAAAGGCTGCAAACAGAAACAAAAAGTCATTTTCGATCTATCGACTTTTACACAAAATTTCAACTCTTTAACTTCATTAATAAACACCTGCCATTAATGGGATAGGTGTTTTCTATACTATTCATGTCTATCGTTATACAGAGTTTTATTATCCCAATCAAGTGGAAAAAAAAAATCTTATAATCTGGCATATTCTGAAATCTGATTCACTTCGGAATCGGAATGAAAGCAATCTTCAAGAGCTCTGCATTGCGACAAATAAAATGAAATCGGATTTGTCTTTCAACAAATAAAGTTTGCTAATGGTCCTATTCAATTTACCGAAACATAAATCCAATTTGGTGTAAATTATCAAAATGCGGAGCTCTTGAAAATTGCTTTCATTCTGATTCCAAAGTGAATCGGATTTCAGAACATGCCTGAACGAACTATAATAAAGTAAATTTTAATAAACAATGATTTAAATAAAAGAGATTAAAATTATTTTATGATTTAGCTTCCGTAACAATTTAGTGGTCCATCCCTTTAAAAATAACAAAGATGATTGAAAGAAAAAAATTCGTAACAATATTTCTATATAAAGACTGATTATCATATTTCCGAATGAGGAAAATTACATTCGGAAAGTGTTTATTTTCACAAGTATTTCCAAAAAACACACGCGCAGGTACTTTCCTTCATTGTTTATGTTTTTTTAAATGCAACACTAAATATTCCATACGATTAGACTACATATATAAGTGTATGCATTATTCAAGGAAATTTCACAAATTCTCTGCATAATTTGCGCATTGTTAGAAACAATAGAAATGGATAACAAAAATAACCCATAATAAAAATTATGGCAACCCACTACCCTCCTCTTTGACAAAAGCCATACAAATAAACATAATTTCGCTTAACTTGACTAAACAGTAAGAAGGAATTTATTGTCTATCAAAGTCATATCCTTACGACCGTATACATGGATATGTTTTTCCAAAATAATGCTCAAATATTCATATGGCATAAAAATTCCACTACACTGCCATAATTTTGCTAACAAAGCGTAACTATGGGTGGTAGCTATCATTCTGATGCGCATCATCCCCCCGTTGAAAACAAAAATATTTATTTTTTTGTTTTACTTCTTTCAGCTCCTTTTAGATTAAGGTATGACAGCCATAAGTGGCAACAGCAATCACAGCGACAAATCCAAGTCAGTCACCTTAATAAGGTTTACTTTCCTACTTTCTAAAATAATAATAAGTTAATGAATAACTTTCTGCTTGCCTTGTTCTGATTGCCTCAAATTGCGGTTGAATGTAGTGTTTTCCACACTCACTCTTCGTCCAAGGTATTTCAAGTATTTTTGTTAAAGAATTTTTGTTGGTATTTCAATTTAGTTTTGTTGTTTGGTAAAGTTGACCTGTTTAAACTTTGATACAAAAAAAAAACTTGAGCAAAAAAAGTGAAAAAGGTTGTATGGCTTTTTATTGTATTTTCAAAAAATTTAGTTACTAATAATATTCTACCTTACACTTTACCCATAAGTACCATTCTATATTCGAGTGGTGTTTTTGCAACTGTGATTGTTGCTGGCTAGAGAACTGAATTTGCAAAAAAATACTTCATAGGTAGTTGTTCCGCCATTTGCCATACATGCGTAAATAAGCCACATAAATCTTTTACATATACCACTTGTGTTTCAATTAGGGTGTTACAATAAGGGAAAAGTTTAGAAAATATAATTTAGATCAAGGGTGTCAGCGTAGAACAAAAGTGAGCCAATTTTGGCTCGACCAACAATACGAATATTTCAGTACAACAATCACAGCAATAATTTTTGTTGCTATTTTTTGAGCTCGTCAAAATTTCGAGTTTTTTTTGTTTTGTTTTTTTGCATACATACAAAATCGAACTCAAAGCAACATAAAACAACAACAGCGACTACATCGCATCAAAAACAAAAACAACGAACAATATGGGTATTAACGCGTTGATGAGCAGTTGCGAAAACGCAAGTTTTTTTCGCACTAACGCCTGAAAGTTCAATGTAAATATTTCCATCTTGCGAAATTGCAGAAGTAGTGCCAAATTTTCGGCAATGTGCTTGTTGTTTTACTAATATCAAACTTTCGCAAATCGCACTTCCACGACGACACAAGGGCATTGCGCATCAACGCATGAATGTCCCTAATTTTTGTGTGTTCAAGTTGTCAGAAATTTTAAAAAGTGTTGGAATATTATTGTTGTTGTAAACGAGGCAGGAAAAAACAACAAAAAATTGTTTTTGTGATTGTTGAAGTCGTTGTAAAAACGAAAATTTTGCGCTGACTCAATGCATGCGCTTGGCTCAGTTATTTGAAAACGCTGACACCCTTGATTTAGATTTTAGTCTGCTCATTAATTTTACTCATATTCGTTCCTATATCTTTCAGGGAAATAGACAATACTTTTTACGACAAGGTAGGCTGCTAACGATTAGTTCAGTCATGTACTTTCTGATGCTAGCGCGTGCCTTCACTATTAATTTAATAGTTACCGAATTTCATACATCCGATTAAAATACTTAGTCTAATGGTAATGAAGAATATGGTTTTTGGGTGAATGCCCCCACCCTTTTTTTATTCATTTTTTTTTTTCTATGTTGCTTATTCCGGTGCTCTTCACATAATATCAAAACTTACTCTTCTACTTGAAACAGTTTTAGATGAAGAATTATTCAAAACGACCTTATGCTCCACATTAACGAAGGGACGATTTTAAGTCCGCGGAAAAGGATTAAGAAGTGAAAATAAAAATACATTTAATCTATTTCTCCTTTTCAATATATTTTACTGCTACCCTAACAAATTTTTCATTTCATTTTTTGGGTCATTAATCTTTGAACTATTGTCAACCAAACAAGTCAAAAGCAAATAAAACCTCTTCCCCAACAAGCAAGGAAAACCAGTTAAGACCACAGTAGAAGAGAAGTCATCAATTTAAGTACGAGGGCTGTTATCCGTGGGAAACTATGGTTCATAAGAGGCATAACCTCTTTGAGCAAGACAGGACCTCACCTGAAGACGACCCACGGCCGATCAATGTGACTGCGGAAATCAATCCAAAGGTCCAAAAATTAATATTGGAAGATGGCCGACTAAGATGACACAGCTTGTAGAAATTGTTGAAGTATCAGAAAAAGCGCTTCAAAAAAACTTCACAATAACGTTGGCTTGACTAAAGTCAACGGAAGATGTTGGCACCAATACGACAAAATGATAACGCGTGAGGTATTCTTTTGGATCTCTGTAGTCAAAACAGTGATGAAGTATTGGCTTAAGATAAAATTTTGGTTTTTTGTTTGTTTGTTTATTTTCAGTCAATATTTACATTATCTTTATTATGAAAAATATTAACAAACTTTGAAACTTTGTCTGGTGACATTACAACAAATATTTTCAGTCATTAAATTATTGATAAAAATTAGACTGACCCAAATAAACTAAAGGTGTTCCGATCTTAGGGGCTTAGCACTTAAAATGTTCGGTAGGGTCTCTAAACTACGTGTGTAAATTTTGCTAAAAAAATATTGAGATTTAGTACTTGCGCAAGCGCGATAGATGGCACTGCCTTGATCGTACGAGAATATGGTCTTTCAGTCCGTGGAAATTGATAAAAAGGATAGGAACAATTTTTTTTTCTAACCTACTTTATGTTTTCAAGTTCGCTGAAGACGATGGCATGGCCAGTTTTTGGAAAAGATTCCAAGATTTCAAGACATATAAGATATCTCTCGAAAAAAACGAAAAAATATGAGATTTTTGCTAGATTAAATTTTCATTAATCGTAGGAAAACTTTTTTTTTTTTTTTCTCGTACACTAGTCTTGTAGCCACAGTTGTGATGAACAAAATGAGTGGTCGCACAATATTTTTGACAAAATCTTCTTGAGATATCGGTCACAGACTGAACCGCCGTTCATTGCCGGTCACTGGGGATACGTATATCTGCCGATTTTACGCTATTATCATTGGTTTTTGAGATCCTACCTTGTACTCTCGATGTCGCTGGAGATGCTGAAACATTTATTTTCACGATAAAATGCAAGTGTTTCAATACTTCAAAATAAATAAAAAAATTTTTATCGTTTGGCGATAGCATTTGAGAATAATAATAAAATATAAAAAATAAAATAAAAAAAATATTATTTTGAGAAAATCAACTTTTAAGATTATTCAAAAAATGGCTGCCATTTTGTAAATTTTCAAAATTTTCCAAATTTAAGAATGGAAATTAAAATAACGTTTAAAATGCTACAAGAATCCGAAAAACAAAAATTTTAAAAATTTATTATTGACAAACTGGCGGGACTTAGAAAACAAAATTGCATCGATTTTTCAAAAACACTACTTGCACAATCAGAAGTTCAATGCCCCTAATTTGCAAAAAAAAAATTTTTCGCAAAACTAATAATGAGAGGTCTCCATACTTAGCACTTAGATCAGCTCTGTGAATTTTTATAAAAATCTGAGAACCCAACTGCAAATTTCGAAAAATTTGAGATGATCACAGCCTAGAGAGTAAATTATACTTGTGGAAAAAAAATGTGGGACGATTTTAAATTTATGATTCCAGTAAAAATTCTTTTATTTTTTCCACGCACAAAAATCAGTGTCATAATTTTTAATAAAAATAAATAATCATATGGACTTTTATAATTTTAGTAACAATTTCTATTTTTAGACAGACATTTACTTTGTATATAAATTTTATAACTCTTCATCATATGCGCCAATGTAGCACAGGAGAATATGTATCAACCTATTGCACGGAAGGACCAGGGTTCGTACCCTGGTGCGGTCACTTCGTTTTTTTATTTTTTTGTTTTTTTTTTTTTGTTGTTTAAACTTTACAGTAAGGTAAAAATCACGACACTTTTTTCAAAACTTTACTAACAAGCATGCATTCTGAATTGACTAAAACAGTAAGGTGAAATTTACTTCAGTGGGGAGTTGTCACTATTCTGACTTAAAATTCTGGTAAAATTTATGAGAAATAAAGTAACAAGTACTATTTTTTTTTCTCCGTGTAGATATTACAATACGGTGTGGGTTACTGCTCCTTTCTAATGCTGCTCCAGATTTTATAATATTTTATATTGAATTCGTTGCTGCGAATAATCGTAGCTCTTATATTAGTTTGAGTCTGGCCACCGATTGTTTAGTATTGTTTCACTTTGAAGAAGTTTTTCCAACCAATATATTTTTCCCACTACTTTCCTGTTTATTGCTTTAAATGTCCATAAGAGTGGTTTAGATTTGCATTGAAAAAATTAAAATTGTTCGGAAATACATTTTTTGGGCACCCAAATTTTAGTTTTTATATAAATTAGCACCATGTATTTTTAAAACACCCTAGTCCTTATACGCTTGGGATATCTATTCACTTAGAAGAAAAAATAATAACGTTTAAATTTTGCTGAAGTATCTAATGCCTTGTGGTAGACACCAAAACGTAGACTTAAATTGTGTGTGTGTGCTTTTTTAACTTGTAAGAGTATGTGTTTCGTTCCAGCTGTAAATACTCAGACTGTAATATGTTGTGTGTTCAATATTCAATGTTTAACAAAGCAGAACAAAAATTCTTTGATGGGTTAAGTTTGTACTACAAGCACATTAAGCTTGTAACTTCAGAGTATATATAGGTACGTACCTATATAAAGGAGTAATGAAAATTGCATTAAATTGATTAAATTACACATACACAGGCTATTTGGTATATCTATCTACTCATATGTTTTTAACAGAATTAAAACAAAATTACAAAATAGTTTGTTTTAATTAACTGAGCTTCCTTCCTTTACCATCATTAATTTCCTGGAAAAAAAATTTTATGATCTCTAGTCGAAAGTTCTACACAAAATAATTTTTGATTAAAAGTTTAAAATTCAAGCATTCTATGCAGTTATAAATACATTAATTTAAGGCTTTTTATTGAAATACTTAAATAAAATGTTCCAGGAATTATCGTATTTTAGTTATTTTGTTTTTACCTTTACAAGTAATTGAGTCGGCAGAAAAATTCAATGACTCGGCAAGATTGGTAACATGGATGCCGAGTCGCGCTGTCGCATATCAAATCACGCGAACGTAAAAAAATTAAATCTTTAGCATTCTTGGCTACTTTTTTGTAGCTTTTATTTCTCTTTTGACCAAAGCTCAGTATGGGCGACTTCCTAAACGTCCGTTGCTTTGTGTGGAAACAGCATTTTCGTAAAAAAAATGTCGCATAATTTTAGGAGCTTATTTTTTTACTGCATCATTCTTGCATTTCATAACGCCTAACTACAAATCGTTGACAATGCATAGACTTAAATTTTTTGAAACGGACACACTAAAAACTAACTTGTTAAACTAAATCTTTTTTTGATGGTTTTTTGAAGAGTTTTTGATCTAAATTATTGCCTTATACTTTTTTTTTAAAAATTTTAATTTTTTTAAAAGTTATATGCATGTGAATTTATATGTATGTCTTTTTTTTTAAATTGCGATTTTTCCGTAAATATTGAGCGAAAATTTATGAAACTTTTGTGGTGGAACTAAAAATAATTCAAAATTTAGATGAAATAAACTTTTCATAAAAATATTTAAAGTTTCTTATAAATAATGCACTTTTTAATAAACAAATAGATATTTAAGCTATACCTATAGCAAAATAAAAACAAAATTTGTATACAGAAATGTGTTCTGAAATTGGAGGTACGCATCATTAATAAAAAGTTACGCGACTTAAATGACTCTACATAGGTGCCTTGCCTATGTGATTTTCGCATTTCACCGCTGCATGCCGTTTCAAAACAACAAATCATAATTTATGCAGAAATTGAGAATGCATGTAAGAACGCGCAGCGAGCGTAAATGTGTGAATCGCATAGGCAAAGCACCTATGTAGAGTCATTTAAGTACGCGTAACTTTTTATTAATGATGCGTACCTCCAATTTCAGAACACATTTCTGTATACAAATTTTGTTTTTATTTTGCTATAGGTATAGCTTAAATATCTATTTGTTTATTAAAAAGTGCATTATTTATAAGAAATTTTAAAAATTTTTATGAAAAGTTTGTATGTATGTATGTATTCTCCTTTAACTCCTAGGAGGAGCATAGGGCCAAATTTTGCCTGGTTCATTTAGAGTTCGGACATTCCAAGAGCCGATGCGTGTTCGAGTTTTCATCGAAAGGATTTTAAAATTTTGAGAAACCATGTTGGTTCCAGTTATAGGAGAATCGTTCCTAACTACGCATGTTTCTTGCACCTCCAAATCCGATGTGCATGCTGCCGAGGCAGGTGGATTAACCACACTCTGGTGGGTACCACTTGGAGAGTTATTTCCCATCGTTTTTCGATCCATGCTTCATTAGTATAATCTTCCCGGCAACGCCCCACGCAGTAAGTTATAAGCTTAAAGCTGGATCCGGCAAGCGCTGCAAATATAGTGGCCAAATTCACTTTTAATTTCAGCCGCCCAATCTGGAACAGACGCTGACCTGGGAGCCGCCCACTCTGGGTCAGACGCTTCAGGATTTTGACTTTGACAAGATGCTTATTTTAAGGCGGCATCGACTCACCTTGTCAGTGCCAGTTACGGGCATTGTGGGTTTTCTTTCAAGGCGCAACGCTGTCCAACGCTACGCCCTTCCACACCCTGGCTGGTCACCCGCTTTTAGCCGCCTCTTACGACAGGCATGCTTACCTCGGGCATATTCTGACCCCTTACCTGCCGAACATACTTAACCGAAAAAAATTCATCTAGTACCTTAAAATCGCAAAAATGACCATAAAATCCTTATATGAGTCAACCTTGCAAAACGCTCTGGCAGAATTACTTGTTTCGGCGAGTACTTTCGACGCCTTATAACGGATTTTAGTTCATCGTCAATGACTTGAAAAATGTTGCACTGTGTAATTCGTTAATAAATGTATCACCACTACAAATTAAAAATTAGAGAATACTTTTGAAATTTTTGGAGTTTGTACACAAAGGCTGTAGAACCCATTTCTGAAGCAACTGTTTGAGCAAAGCCCAACTTAGTAATTTCCAACACTTTTTTGATAAAATTTTTTATAGTTTTATTGTAATATTAATGTTGTAAGAAATTGATTTACTTGCGTTGCAATCTTTGAATGTTTTTCCCTAAAACTTCGTAATAGTTTTGAAATTCATCAAATCATTCTTCATCCACTCATCATTTTTCAAATATAAAATCCCTCCAATTCTCGTTTCAAATTTCTACCCTGCAGTGAACCTGCTTACGTCAAAGCAAGACAAAAGTGATGAGTTTTTTGTGTATACTGAATGAATATCTGCCACATTTGCCGTATCCTTTAATTTGCATGCAAACTGATACCTGTTCTCATTGTAATATTTTGGTACTTGCGGCGAACGAAATTTAGCTGACTTGTCACCCATGCTTGCTCATATTACACATTTGCTTCGTTTGACGTTTGAAGCGCGGTTGTCTTTGTCTATTTTCATAGGGAAATGAATACTCAGCCATGCTATGAAAAAATTTTCCGACTCGCGAACGCTGCTTTATCGCATAAAACCAAAGAAAATTAATCATTGCTACTGTTTTTGGCATAGTACTACGCGTTTCTCACCATCAATTCATAACTTGAAAATTACTTTTCTTTTAGATAAAATTCAGTATTATGAAATGTGGTGGACTAATGAAAAGTTTCTTTTCAAACATGACTTCATTAAATACTTTTTAATATAGGTATATCGTAGTCATAAAAGCTTTGATAAAAACACTTTGGAAAAAAACCCAATTATGCGCTAAGAATTTATTAAAAACCCACAAAGTCTCACTCTTAATCTAAGTAAAATGAAAATATGCGCTTACTTTGTGCGTATGATGTTAAGTTCTTTACATAGATACTGCATGGTTTGTCCTCTTTCCAATTTTACTATAAAATGATATGCGTTATTCAAAACTGTCAAAGAAAATGATCTAGGCCTTTAAGAATTTAATTCCAACGCAATTGTGTTTGATTTGTCATCTTTCGAGAGAAATGTAGTAAGAAATCTGACGACAGCAATTAAGTTGACCAAAATTACCTCAGCTAACAGACTCAACCTAAAATACCAAAAGCAATCAAAAACCCCAAAAGAATGTATGTATGTGCTTGTAGCAATCTCTCTGTTAAATTCCTTAATTACAACAATAACATGCAAAAGTTTTATCACATTCGAAATTTATGACACACATACAATTTTACAGATAGGACTTTATTGCATGAAATGGGTAGTACATTAAAGCATTTGTAACTTTGAACTTTTCTTTGTGTGTGCTTAATTTTGAGTTTAATTAAGATAAGAAGACATCAAAACTAAGGAATCCCAATTAAGTGCAATACTTATAAGTCAAATTAAAATTTCCTTTGAGATAGCACTCCTACTTACTTGCTTCAATCAGCAAGTATCTCTTATTTTTTTTTTTTTTTTTTTTTTGTGTAGCATTAGATAGTATCACAAAAAAAAAGTTCACTATAAGCCCCCATTTGGAAAGCTTATAGGTTTTGATTTTTATAGAAAAATTTTGGTTTTTCCGACCTCAGTTCTACCACCCTGAGGTACCAAGGGCACTTCTTACAATTAAAGCCCATAAAAAGTCATAAAATTCATTTCTGCAAAGTTTCCTCAAATTGTTGAAATTGAAGAAGTTACAGCGAATCTAAAAGCTCAGTACAAAATATGAAGAACAGGATGTTTCAAAAACGAATATCGCACCCTAAGACTATGCAATATTTTTTTTAACATTTGATATTTCAAACAGCATGCAAATAAATAAAAAAAAAGAGTATTGCATAGTTTTAGGGGGCGATTTTCATTTTTGAAACATCCTGTTTTACATATTTTGTGCTAAGGCATTAGATTCGCTATAACTTCTTCAATTTCAACAATTGGATGAAACTACTCAGAAATGAATTTTATGATTTTTTATGGGCTTTAATTGTATAAAGTGCCTTTGGCACCTCAGGGCCTCAGAAACTGATATAATGGCTACAAATTATCGAAAAATACATTTGAGATAAATTACTTCTTTAAATGAAATATAGTCCATATCAAGACATTTACAACGATACACTACACTTGTTGATCGGACGTCAAATGGCGGAGATATAAGAAAAAACAAAACCGCATTGAATTAAGAGGCCGAAAAAAAATTTTTTTTTAATTAAAATTAGCTTTCAAACTGGGGGTGGTCATTCGAACTTTTTGTTTTTGTATATGGGTCGATACTATCTAATGTGCACATCTTATTTTACCTTATAAAATCCATCCTTTAATCAGAATACATAGTATCAAACTACTTTTTGAGGGAATACATCTACCGCTCATGTATACTACCGACCCTATATATGTATAGAAAATTTTTTCTTTAGGCGGTGGTAATTAATTTTTGGGGTATAAAGAGCTTTTTATGCTTTTTAAAGCATGAAAAATGAAAACGTGAGTGGGTGGTTTTTTTTTTTTTTTTGCCGGAGTTCTTTTTGTGCTCATCCATTTTATCGTTTGCATGGACCATTTTTTCTCGAAAAGTGGTACATACTTTTAAGAGACAAAACAAACTTTATCAAGCACGTCAAATTTACTATATGCATGGAAAATACCATGCAGATTGAGCGCCGTAGGTTTTTTTGCTCATTAAATTTTTCGTATGCACAGACAGTTGCTTTCCGAGGGGTGATAAATATTTTTTAAGGTTTTTTTTGTGATTTTTTGCAATAAAACATACTGAATGCATGAAAAAATATAATCACGAGTGGGGGCCAAATATCTGTGATATGAAAAGACTGTTGTTTTTGGCGCATCGAAATTACCTTATGCATGGGAAATAAGTAGGGGAGACTGGGGCACATTTGACACTAAATTTTCAAAACTCTGTATCTTTGAAAATTATTGCACGATCTTAATACTCTTTACTGTTTCTGAAACATTGATTACACAGGTTTACAAAATAAAAAAATTAAATGGCGTTTTGACCAGACTAAACGTTTCCTAGGGACTTTGACGTCCTGAATCCGAATTTCGAGTCTGTTTTTTCCGAACGTCTGAGAAAAAATATTTCAATGTCATATGGAGGTCATGTGTCGTTTAGTGATAAATTCGCTAAAATTCAGAAACTAATTTTTTATCATTGAGCCCATAGTCCTTTAAAAGAATATGTGATCAAAAAGGGTATCTCGGACCTAGTTTCGGAGGTATAGCCATCGGAAAATCCGGATATATCTTCTATGAAAACCGCTATAAGTTGGGAACACCTGGATAAATTTGTAAAATATTGGTATCATATGAAAGGTATTTTGACAGCCTATAAAAATGTTTTGAGTTTATTTTCAATTGAATTCACAGTTTTCGAGATATGAGCTTTTTTGAAATTTTGTGAAATTTTTCAATTACAACAACAAATAAAGCAACAACACAAACAACAACAACAAAAAATAACAAAAATAACAACAACAACAAAATATCTTTCATATGACACCAATATTCTCCAAATTCATCCAGGGGTTCCCAACTTATAGCGGTTTTCATAGAAGATATATATTCTGATCTTCCGATGGCTATATCTTCGAAACTAAGTCCGAAATACCTTTTTTGATCACATATTCTTTTTAAGACCTAAGAGCTCAATGATTAAAAATTAGTTTCAGAATTTTAGCGAAATTATCACTAAACGAAACATGATGGGGATCACAAGATCATAACGAAATCACACAAAGATCGTTTTCCTAGAATACATTAATTAACCCATTATATCCTGTTTTTATGGGTCTTTGTGACCCCTTTTCCTAAAACTGAGCCACAATGGGTTAAAAAAATTTGCAAAAATATCCTACAAAAAAATTCATTAAGGGTTGCGAAAGACGAAAAATTCTTAAAACTTAAGGTAAGCGCGTCAGGGATGTAATTAATATGCAATGTGAAAAGTCCTAATTGATTTTAACGATTTTTTTGGTTTAAGGCTCAAATTTTGACCTTTACGTGTTTAGAAACTATTAGTAAAATTTTATAGCAAATATTTTTGTAGTACATACTGACTCAATATTTCCCTGTTTTGGGTGTAATTTTTGTACCTATTTTAGAAAAGGGCAAAAATGACCCACATGTGGGGGTCAAACAGGGTTAAAAGTTTCTAAAAAAATATTCCCCGCAATATCTTGCATAATTTTGCTGAACACATGATACACCTCAAATGTAAGGATCATATAGTTAAATTCATCGATTTAACACAAGAATGCGGTATTTTTGTTTTTTTCATATACAGTGGAAAAAAAAACTTCAAAAATCGATTAAAAAAAATGTGACGTGCTGGAGAAAAACCACGAGACACGGGTATTTTTTTTTAACGTCTACTTTAAGAATTTTTTGGATTTTCTCATGTGTTTTAAAAAAATTTCGAAATTGTTCCACAGTGTTATTATTAAAAACTTCGCATAAATGATGAATATGTTTACTTTGGGAATTCATCCATCCAGATTTTCAAATTATAGTAAGTGGTAGTGGTCCTGGAAAGCATCTATTCAAAAATCTTGTATTGTAGAAAACAATGGTAACAAATTATATCAAATCAAATGAAATGGATTCTGTGGCGGAAGTCGGGGTTTCTAGTTGGTTTCCGATACTAGAAATAGCGTATTTAACTTTTTTGCATCGCCTTTGCATCTGTTTGTTTTCATTTTGTAGTGGCTTACCATATCTATAAAAAATTAAGCTAGAAAATCTTCTAAAATACTTAAACACATATGACTGGACGAACGTCAAATGTGCCCCTTCGGCAAAACTCAAATGTGCCCCAAAATCTCTTGAAGAATTAAATATATTTTAAAACTTAAACTATTTAACCTTGATTAAAAACACTTTTATTCTATTAATTGTAAAGGTTAGTGCTACCAAATGTTCATAGTTACTTTGAAAAACAATACAACTTTTTTTGCAAAACCCTTACGAACAAGATGCCGAAAATTACAAAACAAAACACAAAAAGTTAAAAATGCGCGGGAGGAGTTGAAAGAGAACTGCCAAAGTTCATTACGTTGCTTCCACTCTATTTAGTTATGTGTCTGCATTTCAGGTTTTTGGTTCGAAAGGCGTATTCACACTGAAAATGGCAAAGTCAAATGTGCCCCGATGTCAAATGTAACCCAGCTTACCCTACACGAGTGGGCTAAGTTAACTTTTTTCTTTTTGGTTAATAAAGATTAGGTAGGGGAAGGTAGCCGGCTGTGGGCCGTCACCGGTTGTGGGTCACCCCTTGTATTTGTTGACGCTTATAAAATATGACAGATCTGAGTATGAGGTTATGTGTACATTGACAATAGACAGTATTAGTGCAAACACTGAAGTGAAAGGATGCATCTGACCCGCAGCTACAACAAAACAAAAAAAAATTACGAAGAAATTTTCAATAAAGTAATTTCTGTAGATTTTGCGAGTGTGATAAAGCGAAGTGAAATATTGCAAAGAAGTGAGTATTATGCATTTTTATGCAGTATTTACGTTAAATTTTCCGATTTTATATCGAGTTTGCTCAAAATTTATCGCCACGAGAATTTTGCCAGTCACTTAAGGTATGGATGCCGTTACCTGTTGTGGGCCACCTTTTGTAATCGGTTGTGGGTTACCATTAAATAAATAAATCGACTTCTGTTAGCTGTCTTTTGGATGAACTTGGCCCCTTGCAAGCCGCTTCACCCAAAAAATCATCAAATCGCGGCCGAAAGCCAAATTTCGAATCCGATGAAGATGATTAATAATTTGAAAAGTCACATTTTCTTGATGTTTTTTCGCCACTAGAGGCTTCATTGATAAATAAATTTTGATAATACATATTTCTTTACTGGTTTTTTTCATAATATTGCATTTGAAGTGGATTTTTCAGGGTGGCCCACAACCGGTTATAAAATTTGTTCTGTCCAAAAACAAGCTCTTTACAATTTGTTAAAAAAAATTGTTTTTTTTTTTTTTTGGTTACCTACTGCCTCTAGCTTTCCATTCGTACCCATAAGTCTGAAAAATGTATACTTGAATGCAAGTTACGGGCAAAAAACGAAACCCGGCCCACAACCGGTTACTTTCCCTTACTATTTGCATGGTGAATAATTTCAATGCAATTATTGTCTAAGGCTAGAGCAGCCTACACTCTACTGTTTTGAAGTCTTTTCATAAAAATTTTTTCGCAACATTTCCTGTTTTCAACATTCAACGGAAACTTGATTAAAACGCTGTCGAATGAATGAATTTTCTTTTTCTGTCAGTTTTAGTGGTTTGACTGTAATAAAGTTTGAATCAATCTTGCGTGGAAATGGTAAAGAAATATCCTTAAGGAATTTACAGTGATAACAGTGTACATTTTGTATTTACTTCAGTACCGCGAAGCCACAAAATTGATCAAAGGCGAACATGAATTTTGTGGAAACCACCCAAATGCTTACAGCATAGACGTTTGCAAAATGTTTCTGAAAATTCTGAATTCTTTGGAAAATAAACAAAAAATATTAAACAAATTGAAGCATCCTTGGAATTGAAAAAACTGGATAAAAGATTTTTTAAATTTATGGCTTTATTCTTCATGCATTTGCATATTTTCAACATGATCGCCATTTATTTTGATAAATTTTTGAATTCAATAAATCCATCTTGAAAATAGTCTTCAAAATCGGTTTTTTGCAGTTTTACAATTTCATCATTAACCGCATTTATTATCTCCTCATTGCTGTTGAAGACTATCTTCCTCAAATTTTTCTTATTTTTGGAAACAACCAGAAGTCACAAGGCGCCAGACCTGGAGAATAAGGTGCTGAACGAATTTCTTCGATGCCTGAAAGCGCAATAGGTCATTTTTTCAGCAGTGTACGCTGGAGCATTATCGTGATGTAGAATGTAGCAGCGTAGCTCCTTTTTTTGGCGTTTTCCCAATAAATTTTGGAAAACTTCTGGTCAGGTTTCATTATACTATTTAGCAGTAACCGTCTGACCTTTTTCCAAAGAAATAGCAGCTACAACTTTCTCTCTAGTGAAGTAAACTGACATCATTACTTTTGTTGCTGACTTTTTTTGCTTTACTTTAACAGGTGAACTTGCACCTTCTGGGCTCCATACCATGGATTGTTGTTTGGTTTCAGGGTCGTACTTCTAAAACCATCATTATTTGTTACTATTTTCTTGAAAGTGTAAGACTCTCCGTTTTTGTATTTTTAAAGAAAATACTTAGCAAACGCACACGTGCCTCCTTTTGAGCATCATTTAAAATTCTAAGAACCCATCGTGCAGATTTCTTCGTGTATCCAAGATCATTTTTTAATTTTCGCGATACAGCCATGGCATTCAAGCCCAGTTCGTCAGCAATGATTTTCTGGGTCAATCTTGGATCTTCGTCAATTTTAGACTTCACCAGCACCACACTTGCATAATTAGTCGAAGAGTTTGGGCGGCCTTCTCGAGGTTCGTCCTCCACAGAAAAATTACCTGTCTGGAATCTTCGGAACCACTTTGAAGTAGTCACGAGGGATGGCGCATTAACTTCAAATGCTACTTGTATGTATTCTCCTTTAACTCCTAGGAGAAGCATAGGGCCAATATGAAATCTCTCCATTTGTCACGATCTCTTGCGATGACTTTCATCTCTTGCCACGACTTTCCCGATTCTTGGATTTCCTTTTCCAGCGACCTCTTCCAGTTGGTTTTGGGTCTACCACGTCCTCTACTGCCTTGTGAATTCCACTCAAGAGCCTGGCGACAAACTTCGCTGTGTGGTTTCCGGAGAGTGTGACCAATCCATCTCCATTTGCGCAGCTTGACCTCGACCCCTTATAAAAATGCCGCTTATTGTTTTATGTAATGGTTAATGAACCCGGCTTCGTATTTATGATAAGCATTTATTCATTTCTCAATTAGAAAAACATGAAGTATAAATTTTTTGGGGTGCCTTATGCTTGTGGCCAAGGCTGTATATATATTTGGGCCATTTTTCTTCAGATTTACACTTCAAAAATTGGTTTTAATTTTATAATTTTTTATGATGTGCTGTTAAAATTGATCGAGTAAGTATTTTATAATTTTTCGTTCTGGTGAAAATTAACAGAGTTATGATTTTTAAAATTTTCGTGGTTTGGGAAAACATTTTTTTTGTAATGCATTTTTCTCAAAAACTATTGGCTATGGGGAAAAATGCTCAGAAAGTAAATTCAAGATCACTAACTGAGTTTTTGAAATATATAAAAAAAAAATCTTTCCATCGGAAACTAATGATAGTAAATTTGTAACAAAGTAACCAATTCGATTTTTTTTTTAATGTTGGTGTCTTTTTATTTTGCTTATTCTCTTTTTAATTCTGTTTAAATATTAAGTTAAGAATGGAGGTTATATTACTTATTGAGATATACCGATTTTTCGAATATAAAATCGTCCAATTTCATCTAGGAGACGGCGTCATATGGTTTAATTTACTTGACATTATAAATAAAAAAAAAATTTACATTTTTTCGAGCATACTTTGGTGCATATTTTATCCAATTTTAAGAGTTTATTTCAGCGCTCAAAATATTTTTTCGTGCTTTAGTTTAAGATTCCTATGGAACAGTTTCAAAAACTTTTTCCCACGAAATTAAATTAAAAAATTAATTTTCAAGCAAGAAGTAATTAATTTAAAAGTTATAGGACCAAATTTTGCTCATACATTGGTCCATATTTTGACACAATTTCTCAAAAGTAATCACAAAAGTCTTGTCTCATTCGTTGCAAGTAATGCATACCTTGGCAACTCACAAAAAATACTCCATATTCGTTTTATGATACATAGCTGAATTTCCACAAATGATTTACACAGGCTGATGGAATTAAGTCATGTTGATATTTTTATCATTTATTCGCATAACTGAAGGTAATATATATATCACACAATGATATTTGAGCTACAGAGTCTAATGCTATAACACTTTCACTCATGCATGGATACAAGAACAAAACAACAACAATAACCAGGAAAAAATACAATTTAATTCTTATCGTTATCGCTTTTACCATTGCGACAATGAAGTCATTTGCATGTAGTCGTATAAGTAAAAGCTTCTGTTGTGTACGTTTATTAGTGTAAGTATTTGAAGTGCCAAGCAGACACACACCACTGCAAATTGATTTAAATACATATACATACAAACAACTTGCAAATACCCAGTAGGCAAGGTGCCACAGCTTCCTATTATTCTCTTTTTAATATAAAATTCCCAAAGGAACGATGTTACGCCCCTGAATAAAAAATTGCCTATAACGGCTTAACCGCTTCTTCAGTCTAAATTAGTTCGATATGGAGATAAAGACCTTTTTGTTTATAGTTCGACTTGCCCAGCCCATAAAGGAAAACTGCATAGCTTTTTATAAATCCGAAATGGATGTCGACTGAATCCTGAGGAAAGATATTAAAATCTTTTTGTTTTTTTGTGAATGGTGTCACGTCCTTAAAAATAAAATTCGATGCCACGGGCTAAACCAAATAAACTGAGGATACCTTTTGTGGAATTTTTGTGTTTTATCGCACCCCCATGGAAGGATATAATATCGTTCTGCTTTATAAAGAAAATACGAAGATATGGATTTGCGTGGTCTCTCTAATGTCAAACTCAAATGGTCGAGACATGAAATATGTTCTGCTGTTCCTGTTTTTCATTGCAGAACCCTGGATTAATCCCATGTTGGAGAGATACTTTTAAACTGAGAAGTTTACCATGAGAAATCCTGTAACAGTCCGTATACCATTCATGTTCAGCATAAGTAACTATTTTGATCTGTCACAGCTTTCTTAAACTTTTCTCTCCAACTAATTGTTTAGGTTAAATATTATGAAACTACAATTCAGGCCGAAGAATGGGGTAGGTCTTACAAGTTGTGTTTTGAGTGCTCATCTGTGGTTTCATTACCTTCAATTCCACTATTTCTAGGTTCTCGAGGTAGTAGGCACTCGCAAACTAACAGCGACGTCATTTTAAAAGAGTTTAAGGCTTAAAGTGTCGTTTTGCTGTTTGATACAATAAACTTATGTCATGTTTATTGCACTGGGAAGATTTCTTTAATATTCGTCAGCTCGATTGCACTTACTTGTGTCTGAAACACTGAGGTTTCTTGGCTCAAGCGTGCAATTTGTATGCGGTCTGACCCCAAGTACACCAGCTTCAAATTCCTCATTCGATTTAGAGACGTCTGTGTACCATAGGTGGCAATCACTAACGAATTTAGGTCGTTCATTTTTCCAGGCATTTATGCTAGAGAATATAACTCTGAAGTTGTGCAGAAAGTTGTATTTGGTTGCGCAATGATTGTTATGTTCTTGTTGGTGTTTAGCTTATTTCCTAGTGCGGACTATTTAAAACTTAGTCCCAGCAATACCTTTGTCTAGTTACATAAGTTTCGCCATGAACCTGAGCGCTTCCTTCGTTGTCTTCACATGTAAAGGTAGTATACTATATCAAGCGGTATTTCCAAGGCATCAATTGGTGAGGTTTTCATAGCTCCTGTAACTGAAA
Organism: Calliopum simillimum; assembly: GCA_951812925.1. NCBI lineage: Eukaryota > Metazoa > Arthropoda > Insecta > Diptera > Lauxaniidae > Calliopum > Calliopum simillimum. Next base: position 65,313,938 of record OX638371.1, read on the forward strand.
TACAGTTTGCGGAATTTGACTTGTACCGATTTTTGTTGCAATACCAACAATGGGTCCGATGATTGCTGTGTACATCCAGAGGCTAAGCTTTGTGCTGGCTTTCCAGTTTTTGGCTAGGAGGCTAATAATAGCTTCTCTTGATTTCCGAATTGTGTTTTCTAAATGAGAGTTCCAATTGAGTTTTCATTTAAAACTACACCAAGATATTTGATCTGACCATAAAATGCTATAACTATTCTATTGAAATGGGTTTCCGGAAGATTTCCTTTTTTTTGGTAAATATGGTTTTATTTGTCTTTTCGGCAATCAACTTCAGACCAGACTGCTTGCGCCATTCGGCTACTAAGTCAAATGCCTCTTGTAATCTGAATGAGATTGTGTCTTCATATAACCATATTCTTGAACTTCAAAACCATTTGAGCTGAGTAAGCCACAAGGGTTTCGTCTTTAACCACACAGACATCATCAGACCATTTAAGTATTTTTACCGAAATTTGACTCTTCATCACAGAAGTTCTTGTTCAATTGCTTACTGGGTATATAAATAAGCAAGCAAGCACGCAGACATACAAAGTAGTGTCAAGTGCCACTTTTTGTTCAACTTTCATTTCGATAGTGTGAGTGTTTTTTATTATTGGCCGTGCAAGTATACATACATATGTATATGTTGACGTCTGTAATGGTTATAAATACAACAAAAACAAAAGGTAAAAAAACTTATCAACACGCTAACGTGTGGCAAAATCAGCATTGTACACAATGTTAAGTAGTCAAAGCCGCAGGCAAAAATGGCCTTAAAATCAAACAGGTGTTTCATAAGCCAGCGACACACACAAATAGCAGTGTGAAAATCCCTTATAATAGTTACGAAGCCATTTATGTATTAGCGCAAAAGTTCGAAAAATTTATGGAACATTAAAAGTTATTGGATTTTACAGAAAATTAAGGTTGAAACCGCTAAATTGCCTGCCTTTCATAATTGGTATAAATGAGATTTCGTGTTAGATTTTGACTTAATTGCTGTTGTAATGAAATCCTTTCTGCTTTCACAATGTGACCGCAAACTAATGTTGATAATTTAGTTTATGTTCATGAACCTAATCGAAGGCACCACCGCGGTGCATCGCTTGTGAGGTCCCAATAGGAAATTACTGTTTGTTATATAGATCCTTTGTAATAGCTTTTAATGTTTTGAGGAACGTTTTATATAATCGCAGCTATTTGCTTTATATTTTTTTACTCTTATAAAATGTGTCGAGTGGACTGATTCAAAAACAAAAAAAAAAAAAAATGACATTTTTGGAAATTCCAAGACTACACCCAAAAATCTGAAAGAAATTGTCAAAAAGGTAAGCTGAAATTTTTTTAAATTACGTTTCGAGGTCGAGCAAAAAATGCCCGGAATAACTTGCAAATTTTTCGCCTTTAATTAAATAATTTATATAAAAAAAAGTATTAACTGGAACCTAATTAACCTAAACTAGTAAGGGTGTAAATTTTGGCCTGGCCAAAAAATAAATACCCTACACTGCAGTATTTTGAAAACTTTGCTTATATGGGAGGTGCCACGCCCTCTTGTCCGAGTACACCCAGTTTTTGTTCAGAGCTTGCATTTATAGTTTTTAGTGTCAGAGTGAAATTTAATTGGATTATCTCAAAAAACTCTTTCAGTATAGCATTTTGAATCTTTTGCTTATATGGGAGGTGCTACGCCCCCTTGTCTGATTTCACCCAGTTTTTGCTGAGAGCTTTCATTTATAATTCTTAGTGTCTGAGTCAAATTTGGTTCGAATATCTCAAAAACGCTTTCAGTATAGCGTTTTGAAGCTTCTGCTTATATGGGAGGTACCACGCCCTCTTGTCCGAATTCGCTCAAATTTTTATCAGAGCTTGCGCTTACAATTCGTAGTACTTATATGTATTGTGGTTGCATTGTCGTGAAAAATACTCCTAAAATTGCATTTTGAATATAATTTTTGTATGGGCGGTAGGCGTGTCCGTTGACCGATTTTGCTCATTTTCAATCCCCCGAGCTAACTTTGATGACGGAGGCAGTGTACCAAATTTCATTGAATTATCTTGCTCAGTTTTCCCAAAAAGTGTATTTCAACACACAGCCAGCCAGCCACCCAGCCAGCCAGCCAGCCAGCCACCCAGCCAGCCAGCCAGCCAGACAGACGGACATGGCTATATCGACTCAGGAGGTGACGCTGATCAAGAATATATATACTTTTCTATACCTGCCACGCCTCCTTCTCTGCGTTACAAACGGAAGGACAAAGTGAATATACCCTGGGTGTAGGGTATAAAAACACTGCGAAAGTCATCAAAGACAAAATATATAAAGCGAATACAAGATTTTGATTTTGTTTTCAGAAAAATATGTTTCGAAATTATGCGATATATTTCAAGTTTCAAGTAATGGCCACAAAACATTCTAATGTTTTCAACATATCTAAAGTTAATACATTTTTAGGTATTAACAATACAAAAAAATTTCTAGGGATCACAAAGGATCACGTCTAACATAATTGTCTCCATAGATGGTTTACTGGATAGCCAGTTTAAGCTTACCTAACCTAAACTAACCTAACCTAATCTAACCTTACCTAACCTACTAACCTAACCTAACCTAACCTAACCTAACCTAACCTAACCTAACCTAACCTAACCTAACCTAACCTAACCTAACCTAACCTAACCTAACCTAACCTAACCTAACCTAACCTAACCTAACCTAACCTAACCTAACCTAACCTAACCTAACCTAACCTAACCTAACCTAACCTAACCTAACCTAACCTAACCTAACCTAACCTAACCTAACCTAACCTAACCTAACCTAACCTAACCTAACCTAACCTAACCTAACCTAACCTAACCTAACCTAACCTAACCTAACCTAACCTAACCTAACCTAACCTAACCTAACCTAACCTAACCTAACCTAACCTAACCTAACCTAACCTAACCTAACCTAACCTAACCTAACCTAACCTAACTTAACTCGTCTTCTTAAAGACACAACTAACTAATCACTGGATATTGTAACGATCAGCTTTAATGAAAAGTAATTCCAATACATAACCATGTCAACAAAGGAGTAGAATCCCTCCTTAAATTTAGTCCTTAAACAAAGGCTTAATTTCTTGCCAAGAAAAAACAAGCAATGCTGTTGTTAAATGTGGGAAGAAAAAAAATTGAGACATAATACAAACACAACTTGCAGAACAAGAAAGTGTTATCCTTTTTTTATGTTTGTGTGTGTTAACAAATGTAAAAAATGTGTTGGGGCTTAAGTATTTGCATGGGTTCTAGCTGAAACCTAGCGGCAAAAAGGACATAAGAAAGAAATCCTACGAAATTCCATTGAGAACCCCAAGAACAAAAGTGCTAAGGAAAAAGACTTGTTTTTTGTTTCATTTCAACGCTGTGTTGTGTCATCTGCGAACACTTTTACAAGCACAACAAGGGTTATATTGTGCTCATGCGTACACACATACATACGTATATATGCACGGTGCTTGTGGGAGAATTTAAATAAAATTTTGATGTACCTCGGATTTTTTTGTAAATTCTTATTAAAGATGTCAATAGAAGTTATTCTATGCAAAAAATAAAATTATAGAGGTGGCGCTTTTTTAAAGATAATCACTTTTCCAATTGGGGCATTTTCCCATACAAAAAAATTAAAATTTTTTTTTTAACTACATTAAACAAAAATCAAAATAATCACATTCGATGTGTTTTGCGATGCTTCACGCGAATCTGACCTCAGAATCGCTCTATCGTGTATAGTTTTTGAGATATTCTAATCTAAAAGCCGAAAAAAGTCGTTCGTTAAACATGCTTAAAATGTGAAAGAAATTTTAGTATCGTTAAGTCTGGTAAGCAACTTTAAAGTCCTAATCTTTGCCTTTAAAACCTAATTTAAATTATGTTGATATCTTTTTTTTCCTCAAAGATATTCTAACCTAAAAAGACACAAAAGTGCAAAAAACCCGTTTAGCCAATATTTCGGTGTATATATAGCTTCAAAACATGGCAAAAAACGACTTTTTTCGGCTTTTAGATTAGAATATCTCAAAAACTATACGCGATAGAGCGATTCTGAGGTCAGATTCGCGTGAAGCATCGCAAAACACATCGAATGTGATTATTTTGATTTTTGTTTAATGTAGTTAAAAAAAAAAAATTTATTTTTTTGTATGGGAAAATGCCCCAATTGGAAAAGGGATTATCTTTAAAAAAGCGCCACCTCTATAATTTTATTTTTTGCATAGAATAACTTCTATTGACATCTATAATAAGAATTTACAAAAAAATCCGAGGTACATCAAAATTTTATTTAAATTCTCCCACAAGCACCGTGTATGTATAGCGGTTTTGTTCTACTTTTCCTTTGGGTCGCTAGTTATGGCAATTGTTGTTTTCGTTATTTTTAAAAACCCAAACTTAACATCCTTTGTGCTTTTGCACTTAAATTAAGTCGGGAACATGAAGGTCAAACAAATTGCCATAGCAGGGATACCCTTTTATTTTGTGCGCCGCTAAAATGCGTGTGAGTGTTGAAATTTATTTTATTCCTTCACAAATAAAAAGTAAAAAAGTTGCTTAATTTCTTGCCTTTGGCAACTTTTTTCGCTTTTGCTGTTATTAATTTAATAAAGATTGTTTTAAAGGCGCAACATAGTGAAACAATTATGTACAATTTATTGCGCAATTTCTGTCATGGTTAAAAATAGTTTTGAGCATAGCAGTGGGGTGCTTTGACATGCGAGTATTTGGGAATATGAAAAATTTTTAAATTCTATAGTATAATCTGCAGTTGAACCTTTTTATTTTTAGGCAAGAACGTGCTTTTACCAGACTGATAGGAATTTTTATAAAATAATGACATCAAAATAGCCCACCAAACATTTTCAAATTCGAAAATTTTTCGAGGGTAATGTGCTCCGCAGTACTGCAAGAAAAACCTATATGGGTGATTCTTAGATAACTGTGCTTTTTCGAGTTGTAAAATTGGCAGATAATTTTTTTGGATTTTTGCAAGTTTCTTCATGCTATCTTGTGTAAACACACTCTTAGAACTCACCTTTTGAGTAGATCAACTACAAGTGTGAATTTACGGCTTTGAGGTCGAAATTAAGAAATTTTGCTGCCACGTTTATGACCAAATTGCCACGTTTGTGACATTTTAGCCACAGTATGGAAAAATTATGGTTTTAAAACGTTTTGATGAGAGATATATTGCATATAATGACAAATTTACACTTCAAGACTAATTTTGCAACAGTGTCATGTCTCCGGTGGTCCATTTTTTTTATACCCTACGGCCCTAAAGATCAACTATGGTTCACTGTCCTCTGTTTTAATAGCTGTTTATGATGGATTAGGATCTCCTAATTACGAATCTGATCTTGATTTTTTTCTATTACATCAGAATCCTTAGTTATCCTTGCTCAAAAGTGAAAAAATCACAGTTTTGACATCTACTTAACAAAAACAGCAACAAGTTAAATTAATTTTTGTCAATGGATTCAGACAGCCAAATTTATTAACCACAAGGCATAATTTACCGTTTTCCAATTGGATTCCTAGTTTCCAAGTTATAAGCCTTTAAAAAAAGGATACCTCTCAATAACACACAAAGGATTTTCTGGACCGAAAAATTAACAAAAATGGTAAGTTTTATTATTTTTATCAAAAATATATTTTATCATGAAAATTTTAAGCCCTTGCAGACTAAAATCGGATGAAAAAATAAGGCTCTATTGTAGATTTAGTGAATGCACAGATGAAATTTTGATGCTGTTAATTTGCAAAGCAGTAGTTTAGTAGAGTCATTCACTAAATCTAGCATAGAACTGTCATTTTTCATGCGATTATGGTCTGCAAGGTCTTGAAATTTTTGTAATTAAATATGTTATTGACAAAAATAATAAAACTTTATTTTTTGTAACTTTTCGGTCTCGAAAAATCCTTTGTGTGTTATCGAAAGATATCCTTACTTTAAACGCTTATAACTCGGAAGCTGGGAATCAATTGAAGAACGGTAAATTATGTCTTGTTGACAATAAATTTGGATGTTTGAATCCATTGACAAAAATTAATTTTACTTGTTGTTGTTTTTGTTCTATAGCTTTAAGTAGATGTCAAAACAGTGATTTTTTCACTTTTGAGCAAGGATAACTCAGGATTCTGATGGTGTAGAAAAATTTTTGTATTAAAAACATAATTAATAGCCTTCAACTAAACATCTGTATACTCAAACTTTATATGAAATATGTTTTTTTGCAGACTGATAAAAAGTGCCACGTTTGTGACATTTTTGATGCGCCACGATTGTGACATTTTCGTAGTTTATCGCCTATTGTAAAGCACGCGTTTGAGTTCAAGATTTTTTCGAAAGAATTTGGGGCCATGTATGCAAATCCTACAAAAAAATTGTTTCATGCATAAAATTAAATGTACTACCTGCGAGTGCCACGTTTGTGACCATAATTTAAAAAAAAAAAACTGTTTTTGTTTATAAACTGCCCTATAAAACGCAAACAGATTTCTTTTTGTATGCGTCTGGACATGATGACCTTTGGGTGATGGATAGAGATCAGAATTAATGCATATGTATTGCAATCTATTGACTGAAACAGTAGTACCATGCAGTATTAGCATAATGCTTTCAAGAAATTTTTTTTTTCCAAAACTAGGGGACAGTTTTCAATTCAAAATTGTGCCCTCTAAAAATTATTTAAAACTGCAGATGAGCTTAGAATATTGTAGCCCTAAGTATTTACTTAATATATGTAGGAACTTGTTTTCTGTTCTATTTCCGTTTTTTGGTCGTTTTTCATCGTCTTGTGTATAAAAAGTAGGGGTAGGACATGCCACGTTTGTGACATTTGAGGTATATTTGCAAACTTTCACAGTAGACCAATAATTATTTGGTGGTAAAATTGATCCGCTCTATTAGAAAAACACAGTTTCTAACTTATAGCGTAATTTTTTGTGAAAAAAAAGCCTACTGTATAGGTGAAATCGCAAGGGGACACAAAAAGTACAGTTATCTGAGAATCACCCATATACAAATTTCTTCTAGAATTAAGTTTTGAATTCTTCATACTGCGCTCTCTTTATCAAAAATATTCATATATAGGTATATGTTAGATGGGGTCGAAATTAAGATTGATCGCAACACCAACTCCAGAGTTAGAAAAACTTATAAAAATTATGTTTGCATCATTTTCTTATCCTTTCAAGGAAAACCAATGGAGAACTTCTGATTCAACAGAAGTCCAATTTTGGATAAAAAACAGTTTTGGCTCATAAATTTTTTTTCTTTATAAAATTGATACCCAAATTTACTTAATAAATAAATAACACTGTGCTACAAAATCCCAAATATTTCATAAACTTTTTTTATTGAAATTAATAAGCCTTACCGTTCAAAGTATTGCTTAAAAAGGACGGTACCCAGTGTGCCAGACGGTTCATATCTTCGCTTTTTTACCCGTTACGGATCCGTTACTGATCCGTTGGCGGGAGAGATTCCCAAAAAAAAAGCGAATCGTTTTTTTTTTTTTTTTTTCGGCAAAAAAAAGTTGTCTTCATTAAAATGGCTATAACTTTAGATCTGATCACGATATCATATAACTTTCTATGAAAATGTTGTAGCCGATGAATATACCTTTTTATTGGTTTATTTAAATTAACAATTTTTTGATCCGTTTCAAAACCACTGACCAAAAACAAAACCCGTCCCAACCTTGACGACATTCCCTTATAGTTCATTGCAGTGCTATACCGAAATTTCGTTTTTTCAGTGCAACAAAATTTTAAGAAAAAAACTTTAATATAAATTGAGTAATGTGAAAAACCTAAAGTTATGAAAAATGGCCAAAATACAAATTTTACTTGCAAGTTACGTGAGAAGCCAAAAAGTTACGCAAAATGGAAACAACTGGCAACGCTGATAAACGTGATCCTGTACAGAGAATTTATTATAAATTTATAGCTCAGTTATTTCTCAACCAATTTTGCATTTTTTCACTGATTTGAAAAGGAAAATTTAAGATCATTTTAAAAATTTACACAATAGTATAAGCCCAATAGAAATTTTTGGGGCCATTTAAGAGGCAAGTTAGAATTTGCAAAAAAAAAAAATTTCGTTTTATACAGTTTACCCAGTGTGCCAGACGGTTTACATCTCCGCTTTTTTATCCGTTACGGATCCGTTACTGATCCGTTGGCGGGAGAGATTCCCAAAAAAAAGCGAATCGTTTTTTTTTTTTTTTTTTTGGAATTTCTCCCGCAAACGGATCAGTAACGGATCCGTAACGGATAAAAAAGCGGAGATGTAAACCGTCTGGCACACTGGGTAAACTGTATAAAACGAAATTTTTTTTTTTTGCAAATTCTAACTTGCCTCTTAAATGGCCCCAAAAATTTCTATTGGGCTTATACTATTGTGTAAATTTTTAAAATGATCTTAAATTTTCCTTTTCAAATCAGTGAAAAAATGCAAAATCGGTTGAGAAATAACTGAGCTATAAATTTATAATAAATTCTCTGTACAGGATCGCGTTTATCAGCGTTGCCAGTTGTTTCCATTTTGCGTAACTTTTTGGCTTCTCACGTAACTTGCAAGTAAAATTTGTATTTTGGCCATTTTTCATAACTTTAGGTTTTTCACATTACTCAATTTATATTAAAGTTTTTTTCTTAAAATTTTGTTGCACTGAAAAAACGAAATTTCGGTATAGCACTGCAATGAACTATAAGGGAATGTCGTCAAGGTTGGGACGGGTTTTGTTTTTGGTCAGTGGTTTTGAAACGGATCAAAAAATTGTTAATTTAAATAAACCAATAAAAAGGTATATTCATCGGCTACAACATTTTCATAGAAAGTTATATGATATCGTGATCAGATCTAAAGTTATAGCCATTTTAATGAAGACAACTTTTTTTTGCCGAAAAAAAATTTGCCGTATAAGTTGGGACACTTTCAAAAATCACAAAGTGAGCCAAAAAGTTAAGTTAATCTGCATGATATTATTTTTATTGGAACATTTATTCAAACGTCATATTTCAAAGAAACAATTTGGGTAAAAATATATAATATTCCGCCTAATATGATTCGCAGTTTGTACAGGTGAAGAAACTGTTCCGCATATTTTATTTTTAAGGTACTTCTTGTGCGAGACACAAGATACTATCAACGGATTGGCGTGCGAAGCAACTCTTTTAACCAGCTTTAACAATGCATCGTCATCAATGGTTGAAATGTCCTTAATTTTATCATTCAATTTTTGGGTGTACCCCACCAAACTGCATTTTGGGATCTTATGGGCTTTTCTGGTGGATCGAATGCCTTAGCCAATTTTATTTCCTTGATTTCTGCGACCAATGCATTGAAATCAAAAATTCCACGATCGGTTTTTCGGGCGTTAATGAACTTGCCAAACTCATTTCACATAAATGCGTCACAATCTCCAAAAATTCATTAATAAATGCTTTTTAATTATTATAAATACAATTGCATACATCAAATATTGTAAAAATATAATTTAAATGGTATCGCAATGCCTTGGAATAAAAAAAAGTTCTGTCCCAACTTATACGACATGAGTGTCCCAACCTTTACAAAGTTGCCATTTCGTGAAAGCCCAATATATATAATATATGCCACAACAATACATTTCAATCACTCTTTCACGCAATGAAAATACACTGAATACAAGACACATTGAACACACTTACACGAAATAATTGGTTTAAGTTCGGCAAAATACGAACACGCAGAAACTATCGAAAAGATCTTTTTGATATGACAATTTACTCTTTGTTTGGAATGGATGTAATCAACAGTAGTTCTTCGATCTTTTGCACATGAAACGTTAGGTTATAAACAGACTTTACTTCGACAGTTGAAACATAGGTATTGCCAGTATTGAAAATTCAAGAAAAACGGCTGTCCCAACTTATACGGCGTCCCAACCTATACGACATTCCCCTACAATAAAAAAATATTAGTAAAACATAATGGGGCAGTGACTACGATCTCCTTTAGCTTTTGGCCATGTAACTTTTTATCAAGAAATTTAGCAGACGACGCTAGTAAGCCTTATGATCTATGCATATAGGCGATCCTGTACAGAGAAGTTTATCTGTGTCCAAAAGCGAAATGGCTAAAGCACCGTGTTCTCTTTCATTAGAAAACCGGAGTCACGGGTTCGAGTACGGTTTCTAGCAAGATTTAACTAAAACTAATTTGATGAGGCTAGATACATATTTATTAGGGTGGGCCGATTTGAAAACTGATCTCGGCTACCCCCCTATGTTAAAGTTCATTCAATTCTATGAATATTTGCCCAAGGAACTATGCCTCTGCGTTCAACTTTAGTTCGGCGCATTTTTGATTGAAAATTTTAACTTTTATGAATATTTTTTTTATTTTCATACTAAATTTTAAAAATTTTTATAAAGACAAAAGTAATGTCATTATATGAGTTGGCTTGTATTCTGTCAGTAATCAATTAAATTGGGTTATGTTTACACGAAAAGTTTACTTGATCGTGTGGAATTGATGTTATATATTTAAAAAAGTGATATGGTTCAAATAGCCGATTATTATGACCGACTTTCAAAATAAGCGATTCATATTTTTGGATGAATTTTTTCAAACAAAACACCAACCTAGGCTGAAAGTTCATTCAATTTGATGAAAATTTTCCCAAGGAACCATACCTCTACGTTCAACTTTAGTTCGGCGCATTTTCGATTTAAAATTTTACCTTGCGTTTAATATTTATTTTTATGCTTAATTTTCAAAATTCTCATAGAGACAAAAGTAATATCATAATATGTTTTGGCTGGTATTCTGTCAGTATTCAATAAAATTGGGTTCAATTTTTACGAAAAATTTACGTGATAGCGTGGAATTGATTATATTTATTCTAAAAAATTTTACCGGTCAAATAACCGATTTCATAAAAAACGAGTCATATTTTTATATGGATTTTTGGTATATATAATTTTTTGGAATAAATATTATCAATTTCACGCTATCAAGTAAACTTTTCGTAAAAACAGAATTCAATTTTATTGATTACTCACAGAATACCAGCCAAAACATATTATGATATTACTTTTGTCTCTATGAGAATTTTGAAAATTAAGCATAAAAATAAATATTAAACGCAAGGTAAAATTTTAAATCGAAAATGCGCCGAACTAAAATTGAACGTAGATTTATGGTTTATTGGGCAAATATTCATCAAATTGAATGAACTTTCAGCCTAAGTTGGTGTTTTGTTTGAAAAAATTCATCCAAAAATATGAATCGTTTATTTTGAAAGTCGGTCATAATAATCGGCTATTTGACCCATATCATTTTTTTAAATATATAGCACCAACTCTACACTATCAGGTGAACTTTTTATGTAAACAAAACTCAATTGAATTGATTACTGACAGAATACCAGCATATAATGACATTACTTTTGTCTTTATAAAAATTTTTAAAATTTAGTATGAAAATAAAAAAATATTAATAAAAGGTAAAATTTTCGATCAAAAATGCGCCGAACTAAAGTTGAACGCAGAGGTATGGTTCCTTGGGCAAATATTCATAGAATTGAATGAACTTTCACATAGGGGGGTAGCCGAGGTCGATAAAATTTCGTCCATACAATTTGGCCCACCCTAATATTTATATATGAAAATATATAAAAATGTATGTGGAAATGCCGAAACATATGAGATCAATTTCCATGTTAACACGTGCTTGCGTCAGTTGTTGAAAAATTGCAAAATTCGATTTTTGGAACAAAGTACTATAAATACTGCAAAAAAAAAAAAGAAGAATTTTTTAATACCAAATTTTTGCAATAATTTGTAATCTTTATTTGTAAAGCAAATTTGGGTATCAATTTATAAAAAAAAAAGTTATGAGCAAAACACATGTTGTTTCTATCCAAAGTGAGCCTTCAATAGAATCAAAAGTGCTCCATTGGTTTTTCTCGGAACCAAAAAAATAAAAATAAAATATGCAGACATCGTTTTGAAGAGTCCTTCTAACTTTTGAGTCAGTGTCGGGATGATTTTTGTTTTGTTTCATACAAATCGAATCAAATCTTACGTCAATATATTATTGTTTTAGTTAAAGTCCCCAAAAGTAACGTGTTTCACCTTATTGTAAAACTCTAAAACTAAATTTTGGATAAGACTTGTTGTCCCAAAATCATAATAAAATCACACAAGGAAATTTTTTTGGAATATTTAAACCCATTATCTCATGTTTTTATGGGTCCAAAAACCGGATTCTAATGCGTTCATAAATTCTAAAAAAATATACTTCCTCGAGAATAATGCGCATAAAGTAAAATAAGCGATAGCGTTTAGTTAGGCCAAATGGTTTCAAGGAACCTCTTAAATGTTACTTATATGTATCTTTCATATCCATACGTCAAAAAGTAGATGAATGACCCATAATAACATAATTAAATAGGCAAATGTGAGCACCAAACCATTTATTACGGGATACATGAACATTTAACTTAATTTATTATCATATATATATCTATACATCAAGTATTTCTAGTTTCATAGAGGTTTAATTACACCACTCAAATGACAAAGTGACAACGGCGACGATGATGACGATGACGACAATACTTCCGACATGAATGCCCAATGGACGTGGAACTACCAAAAGCGCGCGTAAATGGTGGCAAGAGCATAGGCGTAATAAAGTTGGTGTTGAGCAGCGCTTTTTGTGCATTTAATGAGCCATAAAGACATTCTAGATTATGCTTAATTGTGTGTGTTTAGGTTGTATATATTTGATGTTGATTATATGTATGAATGTGGGTATGAGTGATAGGCATGTTTGTATGTATTGAACATAAAGAATTAGTGTAACTGATAAAAAAGTAAAGCAAACTTTTTCCCACATTTCTTAATGACAGACATAAACATTCGCACATAATTTCATGTGTACACAAACACACGAACACACTCACATGCATTCAAGTGGCATTAAGCACTTTACTACCTTCCATAATAAAGCGCCTATTTGGGAAATACACCTATTTACATCAAATTGTTATATCTCCATTAACTAAAGCGACAACATTAATTCAGCAAAAATCACAAACATTTCTCGGAGAAAAAAATAATTCGTACTACTTTATTTCTAGTAAATTTTACTAGAATTTCCAGTTAAATAGTGGCACTCCCCAATAATATAAATTTTACCGTAGTGTTTTAGTAAATTCAGCCATTTGGAATAACCTTAATGTAAAGTAGTTTTTTTCAAAAAATTAATGTGATATTTACCTAACATACTGTAAAGTTCTCACAACACAAAAAAAAAAAAGAAAAAAACGTACTAACCACACTAGGACTCGAACCAGGATCCGTCCGAGTGATAGATTTAAAAACACTATTTTTGCTTACAATTACAAACTTGACGTATATTATGAATATATAAAATTTGTATTTTCAGCAAATGTCTGTCCAAACATAAATATTTTTACTAGAATTATAAAGTAAAAATGGTTATATAAGGTAATGTAATTTATGTTTGACATTTGGAGTTAATTACTTTAATTTTTTGATTATTCGAGTGGAGTTAAAATTATGACACTCATTTTTCTCCACGAGCGTTAGTGAAAAAATAAAATAATTTTTACTAGAATTATAAAATAAAAATGGTTAAGTATTTTTCAAGCTGAAAGCATAATTTACTTTATGTATAGTAAAATGTAGGCAATTTAGAGTAAATGTTACTATATTATTTCATTCTATTTTATATGTAAATTAGCTACGGGCTAGTTTGTATGGACAATATTAAAAATTAACTTTTTATACCCTGCGGTGGTTTTTTATATGAGGTTTGATGAAAAAGTGAGTGAGTCAAAATTTGGAGGAGGTGGGATGGGTCTAACCCTTGCCAGATTTGAGTCAAAGTTCGAGTTTCGGGGGTAAAATTTTGAAAAAAGCTCCTAACTGCCAATCAGTTGCACTTACAGGCATATAATGTATGACCAACCCCCATTAAATTTTCACAGAACATACTGACCTCCTATCTTCACCCCTTAGGGTCGCTCCCATATAAGCCTTAATTCTCATGACATTTTTATAAAATCGACCTCCACCACCCTCAGGCTGCCCCTACATTGTTCAAAAGTATGACCTACCCCCATTATTTTTTCCACTCCATCATTTTCACGAAACATTCTTACCCCCTATCTCCACCCCCTAGGGGCTCTCATCACCCCTACTGCCCCCATAGTGCTACTTACGAAGGTAAAATGTATAACCGACCCCCATTAATTTTTCCAGCCCGACAATTTTACTAAACAAACTTGCCCTCTATCTCCGTCCTTTACCTTTCCGGATGGTACAATCGGCACACCCAGTTACTGCTCGTTTCCGTCATACGTGATACGCGTTTTTTTTTTTTTTGTTTTGAATTCAAAACCACTGTAACTGTGTGAATTAATTTTTGTAACAGAACCAATATTAGTACACCAGTATAAAGTCGCACCCCGGAGTGCTTTTGTATGAGAGCACCCCTAGAGGGCGGAGATAGAGGGCAAATATGTTTAGTAAAATTGTCGGGCTGAAAAAATTAATGGGGGTCGGTCAAACATTTTACCTTCCTAAGTAGCACTATGGGGGCAGGGGTGATGAGAGCAAAAATGTTTATTAATTAACATAAATATGAGTATTTTTGTATGGGAGCACCCCTAGGGGGTGGAGATAGTGGGTAAGTATGTTTCGTGAAAATGGTGGGGTGGAAATAATAATGGGGGCAAGTCATACTTTTGAACAATGTAGGGGCAGCCTGGGGGTGGTGGAGGTCGATTTTATAAAAATTTCATGAAAATTAAGGCTTATATGGGAGCGACCCTAAGGGGTGCAGATAGGAGGTAAGTATGTTCGGTGAAAACGTTGGGGTGGAAAATTTAATGGGGGTTAGTCATACATTTTATGCCTGTAAGTACAACTGGTAGTCAGTTAGGAGCTTTTTTCAAAATTTTACCACCGAAACTCGAACTTTGACTCAAATCTGGCAAGGGTTAGACCCACCCCACCCCCTCCAAATTTTGGCTCACTTACTTTTTCATCGAACCTCACATAAAAAACCACCGCAGGGTATAAAAATCAAAAAATTGTTATTAAGCCCATAGCTAATGTAAATATTACTTTAAGCAACCATCAAATAGTTCATACTTAAGGCAGTTTATGTTTGAAATTTAGTGTTAATTACGTTACCCGAGTGGAGTAAAATCTATGACACACATTTCTATTCGTATTGGTGTTTGTTTTTATTTCAGTAAAAGCGAACGAAAAAAAACAAAAAATTACCTAAGAATGAATGCTTTATTCCGAACATGAGAGAGTTAAGTCGGTAAAACCAAGAAAACAATTATTCAAGTACAAGAAATTGATTACTGACTGCAGATACGGCGATGCAATGTTGTAATAAGAATCCTCATCAAACAAAGTGAAAAAACATAAATGTATATCGGCTTTGCCAAATGCAAAATCTTTATTAAAAAAAATATTGCCTAGCAACATCCTTTTATGTACAAAGTTAAATTTTTAATCAATGCATGAGCATTTTCAAAGCTGTTAGGGATGTTAAAATATTAAAACAAAACACTGTTCTAACATGGTCTAAATGTATCTGTGTACGTACTGTAAAAACAATGCTACACTCAAGGGGAAAAATTTCAAGTGCTTCTGAACCAAGTACTTTAGAAGCGCCCGTCCCCATATACATTTCGAAGCACCTGCATAATGATTTTGTGTAAGGCTCCAGTAAGTATTCAAATATTAACATGGGTTCGAACCCGAGCGCGGTTGATTTTTTATTTTTTTTGTTATAATTTTTTTATGGAATTTTTTTATTTCACTTTTCTATTTTCCTTACTCTAATTTATTAACTTTTGCTTTATATACAAATTTTATACCTTTTCATCATATCGATCGATGCTGTTAAGGTCTAAAGAGTTTGTAAATGTATTTTAAAACAATACGTTTCTATCTATCACAAGGACGGTTGTAGGTTTGTATCCACCTGCGGTCTTTTTTTTTAACTGAAGGAACGCTTACTGCTGCGTTACAAATATGCGCTTCAAAAAACATTTTTCCGAAAGCTGCGGTAGGCTTTAGAGTACTTAAATCCTAGGACATACAATGTTAAAAAGAAAGAATAGTTCTTACGGAGCGAAAGCGCTTATTGGTAAAAAAGAAGCACTTCTGAAGAGTTAATGAAGTGCTTCTTTTCCCTTTGGACAATTTTAATTCCGACTTATCTTTTGTTGGTTGACAACTCATCCTTTTAGTTGTGGAAGAAAAAGGCCCGTTTCTATGGAATTTCATACGCACACTTGCTTTCTAAATCCCTATATAAAAAAAGTCGGTTACTCACATACGGCGAAGTTTTAGGCATTTTTTTTTTTTTTTTTTTTTTGCTTTGTACGTACCTCCTACAATTCAGTATACTTATCAAGCTACAAAACAGAATCGAACCAAAAGGAAAGCAAAAATAAAAAATAAACTTAATAAAAGAAAGAAACTTTAAAAGCAAACTCGTAAATCAAAATGTGAAATGACATTTTTAAAGGACCTTAAAGCCTTCAAGCCGTATTTGCTTCTTTAAAAGGTTTAGAAATGTGGTGATATTTTTCAAATTTCCAATTTTTTATTCTCGTTTATTTTTTGTTGTTTACTCTTGATTGTTTCTTCTTTCTTGTGGTTTCCCTTTGATCTAACTTGAGTTACATCTTGAAAAAAAATTCGAGACCAAAAAACAAAAAATTTGGTAAATTTAATTTCCTTTTTTGTGGTTTAAGGCTTAATGATACAAAAAAAAAAGCATTTTCCGTTTTTCTATTTCTGAAATATGTTAAATGTACGTAGGTGATAAGTTTACACAGAGCTTTGTCCTAAGTTAGTTGTATAAACCAAACATGTTTTGAGAAAACTGCTGTCTTTCAGTCTATAAGTTTGCCAACATGGTTTCTTATGTGGGCGAAAAAAAGTCTTCTTCCGAGCCCACAAATAGTTGAATCGGCTAAAAACTGTAAGAGTAGAAAAAGAAAAGATTGAAACTTGGAATTATGTTTTTTTTATAGTAGTAGTAAAAAAATTAAAGTTATTTCAAGCATTAATAAACATACATATGAATTATTTTTATATTTACAAACAAAATATAGTGAAATAATAATGTAAGATTTACGCTAAATTGCCTTCATTTTCCTGTACGTATAGTTAATTATTCTTTCCACCAGAAAAATAGTTAACCATTTTTACTTTATAATTCTAGTAAAAATAATAATGTTTGGACAGACATTTGCTAAATATATACAGACATTTGCTAAATATATAGAATCCTAACAAAATTGTAATTAATAGTAAAAAATTAAATTATTCTATGTATCACACCGACGTACCCTAGTGTGTTTAGTTCGTTTTTTTTTTGTTTGTTTGAAATTTACAGTAAGCTAAAAATATCACTAAAATTTTTTCAAAAAAATTACTATACTGTAAGGTTATTCGAAAAATGTAGTACGAATTACGTTCTTCCTCAGTGTACATTTTTAATTATAAATAGGTTATTTGACCGATATTGTTTTTAAGCTCAATGCTATCAATTCTACACCGTCAAAAAGCTTTCTGTGAAGACAAATATTAATTTTATTAATTTCTATCAAAATGCCAGATATTTAGAATGATGACATTACTTCTGCCTGTTATTGACTTCCGCCCTTTTAACATTTTCCGATTCAAATAAAAAACTTATAATCAACGAATCCGAGGAGCGCGGATGATATATCAATCGGTAGCATGGCTCTTGAAAATTTAGTCGCTATGGAGCATGCAATAGTTTTACAAAAAAGTTGACTTGTGATCTTGGCTAAGTAGTAAACACATTTTTAGATGTTCTACTTTTTATACCCTACACCCAGGGTATATTCACTTTGTCCTTCCGTTTGTATCGCAAAGAAGGAAGCGTGGCAGATATAGCAAATTATATTTATGTGGGAATGACACGAATTCTAAGCGCAAGCTCTAAAAAAACTAAGCGAATTCGGATAACAGGGCGTGGCACCTCCCATATAAACAAAAGCTTCAAAACGGTATACTGAAAGGGTTTTTTGACATAATCCAACTAATTTTCACTCAAAAACTAAGGACTATAAATGCAAGTTCTGAGCAAAGACTGAGTGAACTCGGACAAGAGCGCGTGGCATCTCCCATATAAACAAAATTTTTTTGTATGGTATTTAATGTTTTGCCGGGCCAAAGGTTACACCCTTTCTAGATTTTAATTGGTCCAGTAAATATAAAATTTCTTTTAAGACGCCTTGTATTTTAGTTCAATTATTTTGATCCAAATCAATCGAAGTTCGAGAACAGCACAGACATTTTGACGAATTCTAGGCTCTTGTATCGGTGTCGTGACATAGTCCACACGGTCATAATCCCCATTTACGACATGGGAATTATGTCCGCCAATAATTCGGACATAGTCCCCATTTCTTAAATGGGGATTATGTCCGAAAACGGACATAGTCCCCATAACGATTTTTTGTTATTGACAACAGCCGCAGCTCAGGATTTACAATTCCCAAAAATTCCAAAACCATTTCCGCGGCGGCCTTCAGCCGCTGATCAGTCTATAATATATACAACACCTAGTTTGCTAGCCACAGTAATTTTACATAAGGGTAGGAGTAAGTGGGCGGCCTGCGGCCGCAGCTCAGGACTTACAACTCCCGAAAATCCAACACCGGCTTCGCGGCGGCCTTCGGCCGCGGATCAGTCTATAACATCCAACACTATATAAATTTTTTAAATGGATTATTGCAAAAATTTTGTTCAATCTTAATAAATTTTTCGGACATAACCCCTATTGGGATTATGTCCGAAAAATTTCGGACATAACCCCTATTGGGATTATGTCCGAAAAATTTGCGAACATAACCCCCATAGCCAAAATGGGGATTATGACCGAAAAATTTAAGTATGTGCATGGTACCCTTACTGTCAAGTTTCATAAAAATACATGGCTTGTGCAGTTCCCGATTGTCACATAATTTTCACGCGTTTTGCAGGATTTTTCTGCTAATATTTATATGTCTTTTTTTTCCAAGTACAAAATGTGAAATAATGTCAAGTCTACTTTTGACGACTTTACAACTTACATTTTTTATTTAAAATTTTTTTTGATTACTATGGTAAAAATTACTATTCTCTGGCGTCACTTTTTTTAATATTTTTTTTGTCTTATGCTTTCTTCACTTTTGTATTTATGTTTGCAGACTAATTGTTTCACAAGTTCAGTTCACTAATGAATAGATTTCATGATTAGTAACAACTTTTTCACTGCACATTGTTCTGATGTTTGCTGTAAAGTTCAGTAATTTACATTAGTTTCAATTCACTTTATAATACAATAGATTTACAGCCTACGCGGTTACACGGTAGCATTAGCCTTAGAAGAAAAAATTTGATAAAAACTGTGCCTAAAACAAAATTTAACAACATCTAAAGAACAGCAAATTTTTCTAAAGAAGATTGATCTAAAAAATCTACGAATTTCCAAAAAAAATAAAGGCATTTATCTACGAGTTGAATACAAGTCAGCTTAAGCCATAAGTAAGCGGATAAAGGCTAACGTTATTTTTTTTTTGTAAACTTAAGCATCGTTCACGTTCACTGTTTGCTCATGTCAGCACTAAAAAAGTTCCTTCAAAAAAATCTCATTATTTAAATATTTGATTTAGACAAGACGAAGCGAAGCACTGGCAGGCAAAAAGGCAAAACACATCGACACAGACAGGAAGGAAAGAAGAATAAACAAGTAAGCAGTACATGTTGCTATGACAAATAAATATTTAAATGTATGCGATACATCAACACTCACACTAGAGTACAAAGTACACATACATCAAAATGCCAATGCGAACACAAATCATAAAAGACACGTCAAATACTCGAGTAGGAAATATATTAAAAATATATGGATCAAATAACATGAATATTAGAGTGCTTGAACACTAACAACTTTCAAGTAACGATTGGCCGCATTCTAAATTTTATATGGGCGATTATTTAAAAAAAAACTAATTTATGCGTCCCACTAATTTTAAAAGTAAAAAAATGTCAAATTTGACTTTTAAATGGAATAATTTATTACTGTCTCATGTTTACTAAGCATTACATAGGTAACAGTCCTTATTGAATTATTGGCCAACGACGCAGGAGCCTTGAAGTGGTCAAAATTGTTTTACCGTCACTGTCCTAGGCAACAATTATTGAATTCAGACCAAGTTTTTCCAGTGTGCCAAACGGACCAGTTTAGAGTCAGTAATGGGTTCATATTATCGTACTTTTAATACGTTACTGACCCCTTTGCAGGAGATATTCCTATGAAAAAGCGAATCCGTTTTGAATTCGAGTTTACATACGTTTCGGATTCGAAACAGGTCTGTCACTAAGGATCTAACCGGGTTCAAATTCATCAAAAAGTTTTTTTTTTTTGTAAAAATACAGCATTAACATTTCTAAAAGCGAATCCGGTTTGAATTCGTCAAAAAAGTTTAACAAAAATTTTATGAAACTATATAATCGGTTTTGCTCCAATAGATTTCGTGATTGATACACTTTTTTGTAAGAGCACGAAAATATGGATATAAAAAAATGCATATAAATCAAGAGTGTGTCGAAAAAAAAAACATACACACTTTTTCAGCCAAAACTTATCTTGTGTCCAAAGACTAATTTTTTTTTTTTTGAATTACTTTAGCTTTTAAAAAAAATTATATCTATTCAAATTATTCACTTTCAATTGATATTTCTTTCAAAATGGACAGCGAAATAAAAGTACGTGAAGAAATAAATAAAACTTTTCAAAAAAATCCATTGTGAACTTTCAAAAAAAATAGCAATAGATCCCAAGGTCAGGAAGAAAAAAGGTCCAACAAATATTGGTAAGGCAAAAGATGTCGAACAACTCTTTCGCAGAGATCCGAACACTTCTGTCAGTAAAGCAGCTTATGTAGTTAATTGCTCTGATTCTTTTGTGCGCAGAACCAAAGCTAATGCTGGGCTGAAGGCGTATAAAGTTTAGAAAGTTCCAGGTCGTAATGTGGTAAAGAATTTAGAAGCAAAAAAAACGAGCTAAAAAATTGAGTGGTAATTTTATAAAAAAATATACGTTCTGTGTGATGGACGATGAAACCTACAGTGGCTCACAGCTTATTTCGTGCAGTAATTTTTTTTTACTTTAAAACACTGTATCTTTAAAACTAATATAAATATCATCAAATTTTAAATGCAGGCCTAGACGGGCATGTCTATTGTTCATAATAAATAAAAAAAAAATCCACAAAATTTGATTCCGAAGCGCTCAAGGCGGAAAAGACCGATTGAGCAGGTAAAATTGAAGTCACAGCTTATTTCCTGCAGATGCTTAATTTCCCTTTGGAGCCAGCGTTTCGCGTTATTTAATGAGAATTTCTTTTTCTATGTTCTCAGTGTGGTATTCTCAACCAGATGCAGCCAATCTTTAGTTTGATCATGTACATGTGAGGGTAAAAAAGTGCATTTTGCAGAAATGGGTCGTCCAGCAACGAAAATCGGTGATACCCCATTTTAAGAACGGCCAATCTATGCGCTAATCTTCTTAATATGTTAGTGTAAGTCCCACCTACAATGCAAAGCACAATTGAAAGCTTCGTTCATGCAAATCGGGTCCAAAATTAGGGTAAAAGTGCGTCAAACAACAATTTTAATCCCGCTGACGATTCATTTATGGTCCACAAAATCAATACTAACCCTTATTACTGGCTCCAAAAACCGTCTGGGATATACACCAAGAATTAAAGAGCTCGTACAGTGCAAAAACTGGCGGCTGCGTGTCGCGAGACCACAGCTTCAAAGCCCTTCATAAGCAAAAAAAAATCAAAAAAGTCTACTTGGTTTTGCGATTCGGCTCAATATAACGTTTCCGCCATAAGTTTGTCATGTCATCAGGTTCAAATATGTTAAATTTAGACTCGTCCATAATTACGACGTTGCTTTAAAAGTCTTAATCTTTGTGAGCGTGCTAATACTGAGCTCGATATCAAAAATAATTTTGGCTATTCTGGCTTTTTTTGTTTATGAAGGGCTACTTAGGCTTTAAAATTGTGGTCTCGGGACATGCAGCCGCCAGTTTTTGCACTGTACGAGTTACTTAATTCTTGATGTATATCCCAGACGATTTTTGGAGCCAATAATGTGGGTTAGTATTGATTTTGTGGACCATAAATGAATCGTCAGACTAACATATTAAGAAGATTAACGCATAGATTGGCCGTTCTTAAAATGGGGTATCACCGATTTTCGTTGCTAGACGACCCATTTCTGCAAAATGCACTTTTTTACCCTCACATGTACATGATCAAACTAAAGATTGGCTGCATCTGGTTGAGAATACCACACTGAGAACATAGAAAAAGAAATTCTCATTAAATAACGCGAAACGCTGGCTCCAAAGGGAAATTAAGCATCTGCACGAAATAAGCTGTGACTTCAATTTTACCTGCTCAATCGGTCTTTTCCGCCTTGAGCGTCTCGGAATCAAATTTTGTGGATTTTTTTTTTACTTATTATGACATGCCCGTCTAAGCCTGCATTTAAAATTTGATGATATTTATATTAGTTTTAAAGATACAGTGTTTTAAAGTTAAAAAAAATTACTGCACGAAATAAGCTGTGAGCCACTATATGTTCAGGCAGACTTTCGCAACTTCTAGGTCAAAATTTGTATGTAGCTGATGGACTAAGAAATATTAAGGAACAATACCGGACAAAAAAGCAAACAAAATTCCCTAAGAAGTTTCTTGTGTGACAAGCTTACGTTTTATTTAACTTTAAGCGTGTATCAGTTTTTTCGACACACTTTATGGTGCATCGCCTAACGTCACGAATCTTCTGCGAGGTGATAGAGACCTAGACTAATAAAAACTTGCATCTGAGGGGAGGTCTAAAATGTATCCCTGAGGAGTTATAGGGTTAAAACTGATTTTCTGACTTATTTTAGAAAAAAAAGTTTCTTAGGTCACCCTTGCGATTTGGTGAAAACTTTTTTATAAAAATCATTTTTGATTCTCTTTCCAATGATTTTAATCTTGCTCATGTGAAATTTTTTTCACGAAATATGTCAGAAACAAAATTAAAGACATAAACACTTTGTTCACTTATGCCTCAGAATAGCTTACAATATAAAGAAACTCCTTAAAAGTTTTTGTTCTCCTAGGGGTCGTTAGAAAACTTATTCAGTCTTACAAAATGATATTTCCATCGAAACGTATTCTGTACAAAAATGGCTTACTTCACTACAGGGTAATTACCTGGCTTGTTTGTTTGTTGAAATCTCCCATTTGTGTTAACAGGACGCGTACATGTGCTTGCTTGTGTTAGCTATAAAAGTTTTCTTAGCCGCTTGTATTCTTACTCTTAATTTCCAACATTTCCGCAGAATTTGATAATTTTTTTTTATTATTTTTTTTTTTTTTTTGAATAAGTAGACATGGTTATGTGCCATTTTCAAGGATACTTGAAAAACTATTTATTTAAACATGAACACTACAAGTTTCTACGAAAAGGCAATCACTTGTTTGCTTTATATAACTTTTATATGCCCCTGATGGCGTTTTACTCCAACATGTCACTTGCAATTAGGTTAATGTTATTATTCGCAGAATATGCAACAGTAAAGGATTTTGAGGAACACCACTCAAATGGATTGTGATTGGAAGAAATATTCATTTTTGCTCATGAATTTTTAAGCCTTTGACAGAATCTATCATTCCTAATGGAAAACTCTGGGGAATTAAACGATACAAATTTATTACAGAAGGATTCTGAGATAACCTCGTTTCATATTACGACATATGCTGCTTTTAGACAATTCTTTGTAAGTAATCAAGAAAGCAAAAATATCTCAGAATACTGAAGAGATGGAATTTTTCAGCTAT
Source organism: Calliopum simillimum (assembly GCA_951812925.1). Lineage (NCBI taxonomy): Eukaryota > Metazoa > Arthropoda > Insecta > Diptera > Lauxaniidae > Calliopum > Calliopum simillimum. The sequence continues at coordinate 65,337,982 of OX638371.1, forward strand.
TTTTCGAAAACATAGATTGCCTAAATTCATTAAATTTGAATAATGCTTTGAGGCAATTGTTTGTACATATAATCAAGAAAGCAAAAATATCTCAGAATACTGAAAAGACTATGACTCCTATATTGCGTCAGCTACACCTAGTTAAGGAAAATTCGAAAAATGGGCGCGATTAGTAAATGGACACGCCTACTTTCCATTATAAAGTGAACTATATTTTAAATGTGTGGAGAAAACGAAAAGAGATATCGGCTTTAAAATTTGTACAAATGAAAGCCTTAACATGAGCAATGTTCTTGTACAATATGAAAGTAAATCGGTGAAAGGGCAGTGACCTTGAAATATTTGTGACCTTTTCCAGAAGATTTAAAACTTTTTCCAAAGGCACGGTAGTAGATGCATAGGAATGCATAAAGAGATCAACTTAAAAATTAGTTTAAGGTGGATTCACTTAAATTTGATGCAAATAGCCCAACGGACATAACCACAAAAAACATTTCAAAAAAGTTGTGTCTTAAAAATTCCATGAGAAAGGAAGACGCAAGTAAAGGGTGTTTTTTTTAGAGGTATAGAACTTCAAATTGAAATAAAACACAAGAAAATCGTTTTAATGTCCATCAATTTGGCTTTATTGAAAGGATAATTTTATGCCATTAATGTTTAAATACGATTTCGGGCATGTGGCCGCCGCGGCTGGCTCGAATAAAGCCAATTCTACAGGTCCAATTTTCAACCACTTTTTCGAGCATATGGGGCCGTATGTCGGCAATAACGCCACGAATGTTGGCTTCCAAGTCCCTTAACGTTTCTGGTTTGTTAGCGTAGACGAGCGACTTCACATATCCTCAAAGAAAATAGTCCAATGGTGTCAAATCGCACGATCTTGGTGGCCAATTGACAGGTCCATTCCGCGAAATTATGCGCTCAACGAATGTTTCCTTCAATAAATCGATTGTGACGTGCGCTGTGTGGCATGTAGCGCCGTCTTGTTGGAACCACAACTCATCCACATTCATGCCATCCAATTCGGGAACAAAATAGTCGGTTATCATGGCTCTATACCGGTCTCCATTAACGGTAACTGACTCTCCAGCATTATTTCGGAAGAAGTATGGCCCAATGACTCCACCAGCCCATAGAGCACACCAAACAGTCAGTTTTTGTGGATGTAATGGCGTCTCAAGGGTCTCATGTGAATTCTCTTCACTCCAAATGCGGCAATTTTGCTTGTTGACGTAGCCATTCAACCAAAAATGAGCCCCATCACTGAACAAAATTTTGCGATGAAAATCAGCATCGAGATCAATCTCATTTTCGGCCCATACACCAAAATCACGACGCATTGCATGGTCTCGCAGCTTTAATTCTTGTACAAGCTGGATCTTGTAAGGTCGCAAGCCAAGATCTTTGCGCAAAATCTTCCATAAAGTTGATGGACAAAGCTCCAATTGCTGTGCACGGTGGCGAATCGATTCATTCGGGTCCTCTTGCTCTACAGCGGCAATTGTTTCTTCGGTGCGCACTGTTCGACGTCTCTGCGGATACGTATTATCACATAGAGTAAACGTAGTGCGAAAACGACCCATGGTTAACCGAATTAATTGCTCTGATGGACGATTATGTCGACCATAAAATGGACGGAGCTTGCGGTAAACTTCGCGAACTGAACCATTATTTTCGAAATAAATTTGCACGATTTGCAAGCGTTGTTCTTTTGTCAACCTGTTCATGATGAAATGGCAAACCAAACTGAACATAAATGATATAAGAGTTGCCAGATTTGACCACAAAATGCCAGTTTTATCTCTATTCAAAAAACAAACCTCTAAAAAAAACACCCTTTAGAAGCAGCTCATGTTTGGTTACAAAAGATGTATTTATTAAATAAAACATAAATTACTGGAAATCCCGGTGAGCCACTAAAGTTCTACATAAAGAATCTGATAAAAAAAAAATTTGATTACACATTTTACATGTGTTCGATATAACTTCACTTTTTCCTTGTAACACGTAAGCATACATGGCCATGTCCATCTCAATTTTTTCGAAATTCACAGTTGGATTCTCAGATTTGTATAAAAATTCACTTAGCTGTTCTGAGTGCTCAGTATGGTGAACTCTCATTATTAGTTTTGCGAAAAAATTAATTTTTTCCAAGCTATGGGCATGGAACTTCAGAATGTCCAAATAGTGTTTTTGCGAAAAATCGATGCAATTTTCTTTTCTAAGTCCCTAATTTTTGTTTTCGGATTCTTGTAGCATTTTAAACGTTATTTTAATTTCCATTTTTAAATTTGGAACATTTTTAAAATTTACAAAATGGCGGCCACAGTGGCAGATTGTATGTAAAATTGGTGAATTAGGTGAAATTTGAAAGTGTTAAAGATTTTAAAAATTTTTTCGGCAATAGTCAGATAATTTTTTGGGACGATAAAAAAAAACTATTAAATTTTAAAATTTTCTGTGACGGTTGGCCAAGGATGGTGCCGATGACAATATTGGTGGCGATGGCGATGATCAATGCAAGTGGCGTTTTTGCTGCGAGCTAGTGACGATGGTCAAATGTATCAAAAATTGACGTTGGAAGGCAAAAAAAAAAGATACTATTTTCCTTTCTTTTTTAACTTTAACATTTTTTATACCACAGTCTTTTTTTTACTCATAATAACCTTTTCTTTCCATTAATTTTTACTCCGAACTGCTGCGCAAAATGATTTTTTCACAAATGCAAAATTTTGTGTGTATTTTTGAGTGAAAAATAAAATGAAAGTGCGTGGTACGTGGAATCCGGTGGCAGTGCACATATAACAGTAAATATGAATTGGTTGAACACAACGCATTAAATGTCATGTTCATCAGAAATTATTTTTGCAAATAAAGCGAAGGACACAATCGCCTGACACGTGTATGTAGAAACAACAATTTGTCGTGGGTGTAATAAAAACTAATAAAGGTGTTTCTTTTAGCCTAGCCAAAAGTTATATACGCTACATCGCAAACACTTAAAGTTCCGAATTTCTCTTTTAGTATATAGTTTTTAAGTATATTTATGGTTGCAAGAGGTCTTTTCACATCTTGATCAGATTTAGTTAGAGAAATATCTAGTAATTTTTTCTGTGAAATTTGTGTTTAACATTTCAAAGATTTTCTGGTTTGCTAGAACCCATTTCCTTAATGTCCTAATACATCTGGTTTATGCCCAGATTTTGTAGTAATCGTTTTGTAGTGCTATCAGCAATAACGCTCTAGCTCTTCTGAGAATTTTGCTTGTATGGGAGGTGTCGTACCCTCTCATCCAAATTCAATTCCATTTTATCCGTTTTAAATCGAACGTCGTACACTGGCGACATTTCTCAAAAGTGGTTGCAAAAATCAATTTTGGTGTGGTGGAAATTTGCAAATCTAATGAGGCAGTTCGATAAGCAACTGATCAGTGCTTAAGGATGTAAAATTTTAATTCATTTGAAAAAATGGCTCGCTTTGTAGCGCTGGTCAAAGTCGATGGTTTTTTCGAGTTTGTAATTTTTTTTTTTTTTTTTTTTTTTTTTTTTTCAAGATGTGGTTCTAATTTTTCTGCAACTTATGAAAGAAAAGTTAATTTTTATACCCTACACCCAGGGTATATTCACTTTGTCCTTCCGTTTGTAACGCAGAGAAGGAGGCGTGGCAGATATAGAAAAGTATATATATTCTTGATCAGCGTCACCTCCTGAGTCGATATAGCCATGTCCGTCTGTCTGGCTGGCTGGCTGGCTGGCTGGCTGGGTGGCTGGCTGGCTGGGTGGCTGGCTGGCTGTGTGTTGAAATACACTTTTTGGGAAAACTGAGCAAGATAATTCAATGAAATTTGGTACACTGCCTCCGTCGTCAAAGTTAGCTCGGGGGATTGAAAATGAGCAAAATCGGTCAACAGACACGCCTACCGCCCATACAAAAATTATATTCAAAATGCAATTTTAGGAGTATTTTTCACGACAATGCAACCACAATACACATAAGTATTACAAATTGTAAGCGCAAGCTCTGATAAAAAACTGAGCGAATTCGGACAAGAGGGCGTGGCACCTCCCATACAAGCAAAAGCTTCAAAACGCTATACTGAAAGCGTTTTTTGAGATATTCGAACCAACTTCGACTCAGACACTAAAAATTATAAATGAAAGCTCTCAGCAAAAATTGGTTGAAATCGTACAAAGGGGCGTGGCACCTCCCATATAAGCAAAAGTTTCAAAATGCTATACTGAAAAAGTTTTTTGAGATAATCCAACTAAATTTCACTCTGACACTAAAAACTATAAATGCAAGCTCTGAACAAAACTGAGTGTACTCGGACAAGAGGGCGTGGCACCTCTCGTATAAGCAAAATTTTCAAAATACTGCAGTGTAGGGTATTTATTTTTTGGCCAGGCCAAAATTTACACCCTTACTAGTTTTCTATTTATGCTATAAGCGGTTTTAGTACTATCAAGTGACACTAAAATTAAATGATTTTTTTTTTTAATGTCTGAGGTTTCTGTACTTTTCTGAAACACTATTTTTACCCTTTTTTTCAACTTCGAATGGAGTTTCAAAAAAATGTTCGCAAAAGATATCTTACGGACTACTAAAACTAAATAAACTCAACAATTTTGAACACAATATAAAAATTCTAGCTGCGGGAAATTGCAGTTTTATGAGTTATAATGATTTTAATCAAGAAACCTGTGGCTCATGATGTCATTTTTCGAAAAGGCGTTGCAAAAATCAATTTCGAGTGGATTCATTTTACAAATCTGATATTGCCATCAGATAGAAAAATATTAGGAGCTAAAGGATTTGAAAATTTGAACCCATTTGGGCAAGTGGCTTAGTTTTTACAGCCTCTCAAAGTTGAGTAAATTTTGAAGTTAGCGAAAAACTTTAATTTTTGAGAAAAATGCTTCATATTTAGGTTGAATACTTTGGCAAATGGTTAAAGGAAAGCGATTTTTTCTTTCACTTAAAGCATTAGCATTAGTGGTCTTGTCTCATAAAACTGATTAGCAAAAATCTAAGTTTTTTGAATAGCTTTTATTTTTTATGAATTTTTTTTGAAGACATTGCTTTTAGCGTAGTTTTTAAGCTTTATGTTGGTTTAAAAAAAAACTTCGCTTTTTGTAAAGCTCGGCTTGCTACACAACTAATTGGTATTTATCTCTTAGCTTGTGCTCCAAAAACTGTATGGTTTTACTTACAACACTTTGTGTAAGAGCAACTTTTATGGCGAAACCTATGGATGAAAAAGCAAATTTTACGAAGTTTTAAGTACAAAACTTTATATTTTTAAATTTGTTTTTGTCGATTACAGCGCCATCTAGGATGAATAAGAAAAAATTTTTCAGACAAAATTTGCTTATTTTTTTACGTAAAATCCGAATCTGCAATAAAAATTGGGGGTTTCCATTTAAAATTTTGATTTTTCCCCCGCCCCACCCTCGTCGGGGGGTGAGAGGGGGTCAAGATTTATATCGTTGAATAGATCTCTGAAAATTATTGGACATGCGTTTGTTTTGTTTTTAGATTTAACATCCAATTTCTGAAATATTTGACCGTTCCGGGATTTTCCTAACGATATGTATGTAATTTACAGAAAATTGGACTTCAACAAAACATCGCTTTTCACCCTGCAATGCTTTCTAAATGAAATTTAGAATACCAATAGTTATAAGAATTTTCTATCCACAACAGAAAACAGAATTAAAATATCTTAAATGGTTCAGAAGTTATGATTTTTGCAACGAGAAATGCCAGATGTCGCCACTGTGCGTCGTCGCACTATGGTTTTTTTTGGTGTAAGAAGTGCACACAAAAACAATTCACTACAAGGATAAATAAATTTATGTGCATTCAATCAAATCAATTAAGATGAAATCAACTCAAAGTGAAAATGGGCGGTGCCACGCCCCATAAACAAATTCGTCATATCTCCGAAACTATTGGACGCAGATAGATAAGATTCGGTATATTTGTAACAAGAACAGCGAGAAATAATATCCACTAAAAAAATGGGCGGTGCCACGCCCTACAAATATAAAACTTATCATATCTTCGAAACTATTTGAGCTACAGCAGTGAATTTTGGAATATATATAAAGAGTAGTAAGTCAAATAACATTTGTTGAAAAAAAGGGCGGTACCACACCCAACAATGAACATATCCTTATTAATTGAAACTCTGTTCTACAGGAAACAAGTTCATTCATGTAGCTCTGCCTGTGGGCGTGGCTCCACATATTTCTTCAACAGGCATTATTTGTCTTGATGACTTTTGTATATAAACCGAGTTTCATCCACATGGGTCAAATAGTTTCGAAGATATGGTGTGTTTTATATTTTTGGGGAGTGGCACCGCCCACTTTTCTAATAAATATTATTTCTCTCTGTGCCTACTACAAACATACCGAGTTTCATATATCTGCGTCTAATATTTTCGGAGATATCAGGAATTTGTTTCTGGGGAGTGGCACCGCCCATTTTTATAATGAATTAATTTTTTCTTACTTGATTTCATTGAATGCATATAAATTTATTCATATATCACTCCTGCGCTTAGTGAGACTAACATTTTTAAACAGAAAAACCGTTTTTTTTTTTAAGTTTACGAGATTTGTGGATCAAATGCTTGAAAAAGCGGGCATTTTTTCAGATAGCTCAATGTATAACCTTTAATTTTTTGTTTGATTTTTTTAAAAAAAGGGTCCTTGTAGTGAATTATTTGTGTGTGCACTTTTTAGTCCAAAAAAAGCCATAGTGCGTTGTAGCACATCAAATTTTTTGCAGATTCTGTTTACATATCATTCAAGTGATGTATAAAAAAATTTTCGCCCGTGACTCCTCGATTAAATTTTGAGATAACCTTTTTTCCAATTGGGCCATTTTCTATATATAAAAATAAAAATTTTTAACTACAATAAACAAAAATCAAAATAATCACATTCGATGTGTTTTGCAATGCTAAATGCGAATTCGGCCTCAGAACTGCTCTATCGTATATAGTTTTTGAGATATTCTACTTAACCTAAAAACCAAAAAAAAACGTTTTTTGCCATTTTTGAAACTATGTAACATATCATTTATTCGTTAAATCTGGTTAAAGTACTTGAAAGTCTCAACCTTTGTCTCTAAAACCTAATTTAAATTATATTTATATCTTCATGCTTCTAAAAGACATCGTAGACCGCAATATTGGCAAAACGGGTTTTCCGCACTTTTGTGTATTTTTAGATTAGGATATCTTTGAGGAAAAAAAACACATCAACATAAATTAAATTAGGTTTAAAAGACAAAGATTAAGATTGACTCCTTGATAATTAAAATCGATAAATTAGCTTAGTAGATAGCAGACCCAAAAAGTGAATACATTTATCATGTGAACGGCATCATCTATTAACATTATTCCCAAAGTTTAAAATCGTCAAAATTTCGTTATAGGGACAAAAAAAATAAAGGCTTTCAAAGAATTTAAATCGGATTTATACTTTAGGAGCTACAAGTCCTCAAATATTTGACTTGCCTGCAGCTCCTTCTGCTTACAAATTTTTTTAAGCTTTTCTATAAATGGGTATATCGCCTAATCGTCTATTCCAAAAAAATTACACTTTACATCTTTCTAAAAATCGGATCAGTATTTTCAGAGTTATTAATTTTAGTCACATTTTAAGCACAAATACTCCTGTGTGCGCTAGCGAGAATATCACTATCCATTCAAATATGGTAAGAAATATTTTTTTTTAAATATTTTCGCAACGACCATGATGACAGGGTTCCTAATTAAACATTGTGATTCTTAGTGGACAGTTGTGATAGGTGGCTAAATTTCTCCCAAATAAATATCACTTATTCGAAACCATGTGACACTTCTTTGAGTACAGTTTTTCGTTGGGTACAAATACTACAACTGATATTGTAAATATTTAAAATTACCGCAAAAAAGTTTCATAATAATTGTGCGCGCATTATAAACTGTTTTTTTTTTTTCCTATTTTACAGTTACATGGCTTAGGCAATAAATTCCATTAAATGGCTACAATTTAAAGATAAAAAGATTAATGATTTTTAATACGTAAGTACAAAATTTATTTTTACACATAGAGTGATGATGTAAAGCCTGAAATTGAGCAACATCAATAAAGTGTAGCACAAATATTGACAGACAAATTCACAAAGCTATCACAGCTAGGAGCAAAATATTTTCATTCGAAAACAAACCACTTGCGCGCTTTCTTCTGAATTGGTATCAAGTGCCATAATCCAATTTTCATAAAATAGAATGTGGTGCCGTTTTTGAAAAATCCCATTATGAAAAATATGATTTCAGTCAACCTACTTCACCCCGCCCCCCTTGGGCAAACTTATTTTTAACCCTTTCGACCAGGCTGGGACAATATATCCCAATTTACATATATATCTTGTCCCAGCCGGGTCGAAAGGGTTGATGGGTTAAATGAAACATAAGTCTTTAATTATAAATACTTTTCATCCACAGGTACTTTTATACTACAGATAAAGGTCGAAATTATCCAAAAAGAAAGTTAATTTATGATTTGTGAGCATGTGAGCATGGACACTCAGAAAGTCGAACAGTGGTGGTTCATGAAAAACCGATCTCTATACTTGAAAATCTATTGGTTTTGCCTATTGCCTTTTTCTGGCCAAATCTCGAAAATTTATAAAAATTTCTGTTTTGGTTTTATTTGCCTCAATGGTTTAGAAAAATACATTTTTAATAAGGGTACATATGTAGGGTCGCTCTAACACAAAAATATTTTTTAAGTCCCATTTTCTTAAAGACCGCTTAAGTGACTCAAACGAAACTTACATGTGTAACGAATGTTTTGGTCTAGGGCTGAGGTAAGCTACAGCGGTGTCCAGGGTCAGACTAAAAGACAATCCAAAACTTTCAGTTTACAAAAATATTTATTTTTTTATTTGCTGGAATTCCTTCAGCAGATAAATTGGTTTCTTTAAGTTTACAGTATGTTTTACTTAATAATAATGTACAAGAAAAATGTGTTTAGGGTTTATTTCTAATTTCTTCAGTAGTTCGACTATTCTAGAATTGATGTTCTCGACCGGGATATATCGGGGTTGTTGTATCCGATGTTCTACTTCTTGTACGTTTGAGTTGATAGCTGCTTACGTATCGAATATGTAGACTACGTCGTGTTGGTTGACCTGTGCCGGTAAAATTATAGAATTATGGCACTTCCATGCACGCTTGATGAATACCATGAAAAGGTATTACACGCACAGACTACTACACTGTTCACCAGATGGTCTCCAGGAGCCTTCAGAAAGTATGGAAAACCTTCCCAGATTACAAGACAAACTACCCTAGTTATACATAAGCAATACGAGGCCTCTTCACTTTACCTTTAAGCTTTCAACGTTTTAAGCATCAATAAAATATTGATGTTGTCGCATCGAACGCTTGGCTGTGACTCCCAATATGTGACTGAATATTTCACTTGAGGTGAACATTTCATTTGAGGTCAATATTTTATTTGAGGTGAATATTTCACTTGAAATGAATATTTGCCTAAGATGAACATGTCAAATGAGGTGAATATACCAATGCAGATGAACATAGTATTTTTGACGTCACTTGGGATGTTACAATCGCATGATCTACCAATTAAAAGGCGCTACAAAATCGCTGTAAGTTTCATTTGAGGTAACCCTCATTGAAAAATAATGTTAAAAGCATTATTTGGAAGCCCTCTTAAACGATTCACACGGAATTTACACCAAGTGATATACTTATGTAGGGCGTCAGTATGTTCGGGTTAAATGTTGGGGGGGAAAATGCAGGGTATTATTCTTCTCCACCAGAGGCACTCTAGAACCGCTGGAAGCTGGTAAAACAAATTTCATAAAAATATCTTTATGGCAGGGGTCCCCCCATAAGGAAAAGAGATAGTGAGTGGATAAGTCGCCAATTAACATCAAGAAATCTACCACATTTTTTGCCTTATGCATTATTTGAAAAAACTTCATAAAATAAAGGGTTTTAGCGTATCCAAATCGAGAAATCATATCCAATATGCATATACAATATATAAGCTGAAATCTGCTAAAACTGCCATGTTAAACTTTTTTGAAAGTTTCCCCTGACAAAAATGAAGCAGGTATAACATTTTGGACAACAGATTCGAGCTTTTTGGGTCAAAATTATTTTATATTCTAGATTTCAACTTTTATTTGGCGAAAACGGCACCAATAATATTTATTGCCAGTTTTCTGAAACACCCGAGGGTTTCATAGTCAAATCGAAGAATTTAAAGATATTCTTGAAGGAAAGCTTCTATGGCAGGTACAACTAGCCTTAAATGATAGCTTTCTGAGACACCCGAAGGTTCTCGAAGATCAAACTTTTTAGAGTTAGCTACTAGTAGTGAAATTTTATACATAGAAAATATTTCTGTAGTGCATTCTGACTCAATATTCCCCCGTATTGGGTGTCATTTTTGTAATTTTGTAAGAAATGGGTAAAACTGAGCCGTATGTGGCGGATGCAGAGGATAAAAATTTTCTCCAAAAATATTCCTCGCAATATCGTACATAAGTTTGCTGAGCACATGATACACCTCAGATGTAAGGATCATATAGTTAAATGTATCGCTGTAACACAAGAATGCGTTATTCTTGTTTTTTCATGTACAGTTGATTTTAAAACTTCAAAAATCTTTCAAAAAATATCTTACGTGCTGGTAAAAAAAGACGGGACACGGGTATTTCTTTTTTTAACGTCTATTTTAAGAATTTTTTGAATTTTCTTTCGTGTTTTTTTTTTTTTTTTTGCGTCGGACCGTGCTTTCAACAAACTTTAATTGATTTATTTGCTCACTCAAAGGCTTTGTTGTCAAAATGATGGATATCTAAAAATATTAAGGGACAACACGAAAATATAGAACTAAGTAATTTGTGACAGTCATCAACTAAGTAAATTTTTCCATTTTAACAATCAACGTCAATTCACTCAAAAAGAAATATATGTACTATTTAAATGCACAGTTTTATGCCGGACATATCAGTTTTCAGGATTTTCCCAATTGTATGTGACAGGGCCATGATAAAAGTGAAATTAACCTGACAAAATTTAGTGTATGGAAAATCTCTCAAACAAATGAAAAATATGCGAAATTACGACATAATGAAATTTAACTATGTCAAATCAAGTTCGCCTTTGACATCCTGCATTAAATTCATTAATTTTTTATTTTTTTTATTTTTTTAATTTTTATGCTTCAGCAGATTTTTGCAAATGCCTTTTATTGTCTGATCACTAAGAATTTAACTCTGATTCATAGAAATTAATGTGAAACGTGACTTTTTAAAATTTATATGGCTCTTGTAGTATTTTCTGCTGATGCAATGGTCTTAATTGTTCGTTTCTTTGATTCACCCTACATTTGGTATGCAAACCATTTTTTATTCAACGATTTATCATTGTTATTTTGGAAGGTTATGTGCTGCACCATGATCCAAAACATTATTTTTTTTTTTTTTGGCCTCCTTCCTCACAAAAACAGTTCTGGACTACATATTTATGAATTTGTCACTGGCGTGAGATTAATTTTATCAAATCATTGCGGCAGGGCAGGGTGAGTAACTTTTGTGTTGTTATATAGAAAAGTATTTTTTCTGACCTCAGATCAAAAATTGGTGTAGGTAACAAATGCGTTGCCGAAAAAAACGAAACTTAACTAGAATTCCCAAAAAAATTATTAAAGGGTATATCAATAAGATCTTTTATTTATTTATTTACTTTTTTTATTTATTTATTTCTTTCATTAGTCTTTGAATATAGAATTTCTTACAGACTAGAATAATTTAAGTTAAAAATATAATATATTACAAAAATAATCAATTTTACAATATACTATTCAAATGAGATTTTATAGAATTTTTTGAAACTGAAAAGTCTATGTTATTTAGTAAATTAATATTACTAAACAAATTTAAAGACCTATTTATAGGAGCATTTGTAGCATTATTTGTGCGAACCATGTCCAAATGAAAAAGAACATGATTACGTAAAATTCTTGAGGGAATATTGAATTGAATCAAACGCAACAACATCGGACAATCAACAAAACTAACAACAATGTCATATACAAAAAGTAGAGACAGAATACTTCTTCGAGCCTCTAAAGTCTTTAGTCCTAACAATAGACAACGGGAATTATAAGGAGGTAAACCAGATTCAAAGTCTAACGATCGCAAGGCAAATCTAGTAAAAGATTTCTGCACTTTTTCAATTCTTTTCTTATGTGAATCATAAAAAGGAGACCATACAATTGCCGCATATTCTAATCTAGATCTTACCAGACTAGTATACAAGACTTTTAAAGTATTAGGGTCCTTAAAGAAGCCACTATTACGTCTAAGAAAAGCTAACATAGAATAAGCTTTTGGTATAATATATTCCAAGTGCGGACGAAAAGAAAAATTAGAATCGAATACTTCACCTTAGTCTTTATATTCACGCAGAGACGATAGTGGGACATTAGAGATACTATTTATAAGACGATGGAATTAAATTACTAGATTTGGAAAATGAAACATATACACATTTATTTAGATTAAAAAAATCAAATGGCAGCTTAATGGAGTCAAAAATTAGATTCATCCCAAAACCGACTAAAAAGTTAGAAAGAATCTTATAAACGATATCTGCATCACTTTTTTTTTTTTTTTTTTTCATTCCAAGAAAAATCAATGGAGCGCATTTGATTCTAAGGCCCATTTTGGCAAAAAAAAACATGTTTTTTTGTCATAACTTTTTTTTCATTACAAAACGGATACCCATGGGTTCTTTAAAATCAAAGGCTATTTTCTTACAAAAATACGTTTAAAAATTATACACTTTTTTTTGGGGGTATAGATAATATTCGCGTCCCAAAATCGATATTTTTAAGTTTTTCAATAATGCGGTTAGAAAAACGATTCTTTACTCGAAAGCAAAGAATCTAACGAAAAAAATTAATATGGCAAAAATAAGATACGAATTGTTTATAAAATACATGTGAAGTTATTTGGAATTTTTTGAGATATTTTATAATTTTCCAAAACTTGGTCGAAAAAACAAAAATTAAAAAAATTCCCAAAAATTCTGAAAAAACTCACACTTATTCTTTGAAGGATTCTTAGTATTCAAGGTTAGGTTAGGTTAGCGCGGGAGATAGCAGTTGCTATCATAACTCAGGCCGCGATTGGGCCCATTGTATACCCGATATATAGGTTACTTCGTTGTCAACCTATATAAACCATTTAGAAATTTTTATAAACTCCAAAATGGATTTGGGACTCTTCTGAGCGATATCTTCAAGAGAGTCAAAAAAATGACTTTCGAACACCTTATAACGTCGGTTAGCCAACGCTGGGCAATCACAAAGGAAATGAAAAATAGGCTTTTCGACATCAGGATCTTTACAGCTTCTGCAAAGATCACCTACGTCGGTAAGTCTCAATCTTGAGGCGTTTCTACCTACAAAGTAGTGCCCTATAATGACACCAATTAAAGTTCTGAAGGTTTGCCTGTCTAATGATATAATTTTTCGTGTTCTATTTGCGTCATAAACGGGCCATATCGTCCTTGACGTAGAACATGTTGTTAAATTAGACCATCTAAAATTAGTCCATAAAATACATTTTGAGTCAATATCGGCTCTAATTAATGCAAGTGGTTTCATAATATAGGTCTCGGAAATTGTGTCAGTTGAAGACCCTTTCCTAGCAAGTTCGTCAGCATTCTCATTGCCAATTGAAATTGCTGTGTCCAGAAACCCAACATATTGTAAGATTACATAGGAGCCCTACTTCACATAGGGCTTTCCTGCAATCTAAGACTAAGCTAGACTTAATGGTGTTAGAACTAAGAGCCTTAATGGCCACCTGACTATCAACGTAAATGACAAAAGTGTCATTACAATCATAAATTTTTTGTTTAATAATTTGGCATGCTTTCTAGACACCTGGAATTTCCGCTTGAAATACACTACAGTAGCGAGGTACAGCAAAAGATTCGCTGTTATGCAAATCCTAAGATTAAACCCCAGCCCTAGTACCAGACTCCATTTTTGAGCCATCAGTGTACATTCCCTTGGAATTCAGAATCGGAGTCCAACCACTTCTTTCAGGGATTTTCACTTGAAAGTTGGTTGAGAACATGAGAGTGGGACTGATGTAATCAGTTCCACTATCAATATCGCAGCCAGGGAATTGTGCAAAAATACTACCATGGCCATAAGGTTTTGAAGTCCACATGCCAGATTCCTTCAATCTGATAGCACATTTTGCTGCAACTCCTTTAGCGTAAATATCAAGAGGCTCTAAATGAAGCAACGCGTCGAGAGCAGCAGAGGGCACAGTGTTAACAGCTCTGCTAACTCCTATACCTGCCATTCTTTGAATTTTTGATACGATTGCGAAAAAGGTTTGCTTGCTTAAGGCTTTCCACCGTACAAGAATTCCGTTGGTCAGAATTGGTCTTATTATTGTCTTGTACATCCACAAAACTACTTAGTATTCAAGGTCAGATGAAATTTTTTCGTTGATGCACGTTAGCTTAACTGAAAACTTTCTGAAAAACTATAAAATAGGGGAGATGTGTGTACCTTGGTCCGCTTTTCAGTTTTTTCAATGTGCTGGATTTTTCAAAAAAGTTTCTTTAGTTTTTTGATTAAGTTATATATGAATGGGTTTTTTTGAAAGTGGAATAAGTCAACTTTTTCGTAAACTGAGATATTAAAGGGTTTGCGTACGACTCAATTTAAAAATATTGGCAAGCGTTATTAAACCGGTGTTAAGTGTTTACCACTGTAAATTAATCAAATTTTGTTATGCTGTAAAAATTTTTACAAGTGTAATAGAAAATAGTTGAGTTTTTTTGGTCTGAATGGACTTATTCCACTTTCATTTATAATAAATTTAAAAATTTGTTATACTTTTGTATGACTTATTCCATTTTTACTCACAAAATATTTTGTAAATTAAAGCAAAGGAAAATTAAAACTTAGAAAAATTTTACTTTAAAAACTGTTGTTGTTTCTTTTCTTTTCTTTTTGCTGAAGTAGGGCTCTGAAAATTGGTCACAACAACAACAAAAACAAAAAGTTCTTGTCGGACCTACTTTCGGAGATATAGCCATCGGAAGATTGAGATATATCTTTTATAAAAATTTTTAAAATTTGGAAAATTTATCTAAAAAAAATTTTAGTCCGAGTCGTGGTTTTAGAGATATTGCAGATTTTCAGAAATTTTGACCATTTTTGTTTTTTTAAACCACTATTTTTCCAAAAACTGTATCATTAACGCATAGTTTTAGTAACATATTATAAAAGCCCAATTTATTTGCTTTCATTTGACATGTAATTTGTACCTGATTTCCTGCATTATCATAACTTTTTAAAGGAAAACAAAAAAGTGAACCAAAGAAATTTTCATGAATTTAGGAAAACATTACAAGAACTACAATGATACCAACTACAAAAATAATAATAACAGCAATAAAAACAACAATAACGATGTTTTTAGATAGTTTTCGATTAATTCCGATTCCTGTAGACCCTTTCGATGTTCTCCAATAACATACTTTTTTGTTTTCCTATAAAAAAAATACGTAATGCAAGAAATCAAGTACAAATTACATGTCCAATGAAAGTTAATGAATTGAACTTTTATAATATGTCACTAAAACTATGCATTAATGATACAATTTTTGGAAAAAAGTGCTTTTTAAAAAAAAAAAATGGTCAAAATTTCTGAAAATTTGCAATATCTCTAAAACCACGACTCGGATTAAAATTTTTTCTAGATCAATTTCGTAGCAAATTAACATGTCTTTCGTATGACACTAATATTATTAAAATCCTTTCAGGGGTTTCCAACTTATAATAACTTTTATAAAAGATATATCTCAATCTTCCGATGGCTATATCTCCGAAAGTAGGGCCGACAAGAACTTTTTGTTTTTGTTGTTGTTGTAACCAATTTTCAGAGCCCTACTTGAGCAAAAAGAAAATAAAAGAAACAACAACAGTTTTTAAAGTAAAATTTTTCTAAGTTTTAATTTTCCTTTGCTTTAATTTACAAAATATTTTGTGAGTAAAAATGGAATAAGTCATACAAAAGTATAACAAATTTTTAATTTTATTATAAATGAAAGTGGAATAAGTCCATTCAGGCCAAAAAAACTCAACTATTTTCTATTACACTTGCAAAAATTTTTACAGCATAACAAAATTTGATTAATTTACAGTGGTAAACACTTAACACCGGTTTAATAACACTTGCCAATATTTTTAAATTGATTTAAAAGTAAAATCTTCTGCATAGCAGTATATTTAAAAATGGACTTATTCCACTTTCAAAAAAATCATTTTTGGAAAAATGCTTTTCATGAAAAGTTCTTTTGAGTAATTTTTGATGAAATCGTGGTCTAACGAGTTTGTAATTTTCAATATAAAAAGAGGACACATATAGCTAGCTATAACTACCATAAACTCAATTTTTCCGGAATTGGACTTATTCCACTTTCAAATAAACCCATTCATATATACAATGCTTGCAGCATCAAATGACGTGACAATGATATTTTTATGTCTTACCATTGAGTAGAAATATTACTTTTTCCGTTGCAATCTCAAACGGTCCAAGGTACACCGTGCAAATGTACCTTGGACTATTTAAAATAAAAGAGAATACATTGTATTTAGGTAATAAATTATGAAAGAACTATTTATTATGTAATCAAAAGTAGAAGTCAACTAATATGAGTCACCGGTATGAGTGGAAAGTTCCATAGAAGAACATTATCGTTCACGTGCAACTGTTGAGTGACAACTGACACTCGGACCAAGGTACACTCGGACCAAGGTACACACATCTCCCCTATCTCAAAAATACTTAAAAAATTCACACGCATTCTTTGAACAACTCCAAAATTTTTTTGTAAAACAAGCCAGAAAATCAGTCTTAGCCCTATAAATTCTCAGGGGTACATTTCGGATAGGCGCAATTTTTTGTTAGAGTATGCCTCCTCTATCACCTGTAAGAAACTTCGTAACTTTATCGATTACACCCTGTTTATTTATTTTTTTTATTTATTCATGACATGTTGCATATGGCTACCTTTTTTTTGGGACAAAATTCCAACCTAAAATGAGGTCGTGTCAAATTTACTTGTAGGTCAGTATATCATGATTCTTCATCATTAAAATTGTTGCTCTCTTCTTTTACTATTTTTATTTTTACATATTTTTTATTTTCTTTTTTTGTTGGTTGTTGTTTCTGTCTGTGCTTTTCTTTACACTTCATATTCTTATATGCAAATTTAATATGAAATGTAAAATTTCCATCATTTTAGGCAACTTGATGCTTTTGGCTTTTCGCCAAATTCCGTTTAAATCCAATTGACGCTCCCAAGCGAATACCAAATGTGGTTTTATAGCTCTTTATCAGTGATTATAGTGGCATTAATCAAAATTATGGAAATTTAGCACGAAATCAGAGCTATAAGCTGGGTGATATTACATTGAGGTTGAGAAATGCGCGTTGTGCATTTGAAACATGCATACGATGGTGGTTTCTAATATTGTTTTGTGAATTTTGCACAAAATTGTGCAGTAAATAATGAAATGAAATTATTATTAAGTTAAGCATTATGAATATTAATATTTTAATGAAATACTGAAAAATTTTCTTGCTTTATTTTTTTTTTTTTTTTTATTTTTCAAAAAAAATCTACTTTTTTGCATTTTGTGCATTTTTATTTTTTTTATTTTTTTATTTAAAGCGCAAAAATATTGTATATGACTTTTTACCTAATTTATATAAGATTTTTAGTATTTTTACTATATCCACATGACAGCCTTCCAGTGTTTTTGATTTAATTAAAAAACAAAAACAAATAATAACAAAAACAAAAACTGAAATAAATGAAATGAATAACAACCTTTGCTTTGCATAGCAAATTAATTGGTGTCACTCATACGTCATGTTATACAAAAGTGAAATACAAAGTGGAGTGTTATTTTGAAATGGCTATTATTGTTTTAAAATTCCAAATAAATACCGAATTAAAAACAAAATGTTTTGACGGCTATTCAATAGAATTATAAATAACGTAAAATATGTGTTGAAACATTTTACTTTGGACATCAATAATCGCAACATACGAATTTCAAAATGCATTTACCAGAAAATCATTAACATTTCTTCAGCAATATAGTAGAATTTTTCAGAATAAAAATAAAAAGAAATTGAGATATCCAATGTGTTGTTTTTAGTTAGTTTTTCTATCAAATTTCAGCATAATTTATTTAAATGTTTCAAAAAATTTTTAACCTAAAAATATTTTCACAAATTTGACTTTGTGTTTTTTTTTATTGAAATAAATTTTGTTCTATTTGTTAAATTTAAAAACATAATTGCATTTCGGAGTAGTCGAGTTGCAAAACCAAATAAGTTAAATTTTCATAAAAACTGAGATTTTATATCATTGGACTCACAAGTTTGAAATCTATAAAATTAACTCTCTGAAAACCTTTCAAAAACGAAATTGTAATTACGCATCTGTGTCCAAACTAGGTCAAAACTAAGGCTGTAGAGCTGTAAAAGAAGCTATAAACAATGCTTTTTGCAGAACCAGTCAAAAAACATGTAGAAACATCATAGCTGCGTCACACAGTAGACGGGTTTGTATGGAACGACGCACAGTGCTTCGTTTTGGCTTTTTTCGTCGCAAAAATCATGACTTCTGTATCATTTAAGATATTTAAGGTATGCTTTCAGCTATGTATAGAAAATTATCATAGCCATTATGAACCTAAATTTTGTTATGATTAAATTGTAGGGTGTGAGGAACAATGTTTTGTTGAAGTTCGATTTTCTGTAAATAACAGTACCTGGAGACCGATCCCTGCTCGGTCAACAATCTGATCTTATTATTTTAGTCAATGTTTTTATTCTCATTTATATCATTTTATTCATTTTTTGTTCTGAAACTTGTACCTTTTCACCTCTAATGGTCATACTTTCAAAATGATAAATAAACCGATGATAATAAGAATAAGAAAAATTTACTAAAGTATCGAATGGTATCGAAAAATATCAAAAACTCAAATTTTTTTTGGTGAAATAGAATGCACAAAATATTTCGTCTTTTGTATGGGGGCTTAAATATCTCATCTTCAAAGGATCGTAACTCGGAAAGCAAGAGACCTATTGGAAAAATCCGAAAAGATATTTTGATAAGTAAAAATATGGATATTCGATGCCTGAATAAAAAGAGTTTCACCTTTGCTTGCAGCTACGCTGTAAGACTGAACACAGCGTTTTTTCCATCTTCAAGCATGGATATTTTAAAATACTACAGGTAAAATGACAGTTCTGCTGATGAAGACGTATCCAGCGTCAAAAAGTACTTAAATAAGACTGCATATAAGAAATAGAAAATTCATTCCATTTTTTTTTTGTGCCTGAGCTATGGTTAATAACATTATTTTTATTTTAGTAAAAAGTGGGCGTGGAAATTTTTAAACAACTCCAACAACTTTTCGTTATGCCTTTAGATACTCATGATCCAGACCCTCATACCAGATTTCATCAAAATATGTTGTAGCATTTGCGAAAAATAGCATTTAATGTAAAGATTGCTTTAGTAGTTTTCTTTTAATAGCGTATTATATTTTTGTGGGCGGTGCCACACCCTTCAAAAATTTTTCCAATATAGCGGCATATCACATATTAATACTTGTTTTCAGGGGTACAATCTCTTAAATTTTCATTAAAAATGTTGGAGTCGTTGAATCAAAATTTTCAAAGGATAAAAAAGGGCGTGGCACTTCTTCGATACCTCCCACTTTTTGTTTATTACAAGGCATTGCTAAGTATAGCGTACATATCAAATTTCATTAAAATACCTTGTAACAATTGCGAGAAAAAGCATTTAACGTATTTTGCTTGTATGGAAGGTTCCACGCGCAACGGCGATATTTCGCCCACTTTCAGATTAGAGATGCCTTATAGCAAGTAAGCTCCCCACAGTTAATTTCAGAATGATTGCTTTATAAGTTCTCTTTTTATACCGTATTATATTTTTGTGGGCAGTGCCACGCCTTTCAACGAGTTTTTTCAATATAACGGTATATCACATATTAATTCTTGTTTGCAGAGGTAACACCTCCTAAATTTTGATTAAAATTGTTGGAGCCGTTTTCGAGTAATATTAAATCAAATTTTTCAATGGTTAAAAAGTGGGAGTGGCACTTCTTTGATCCCGCCCACTTTTTGTCAATTAGAAGACATTAATAGTCAGTAGCTGTGTACTAAATTTCATCAAGATACCTTTAATGGTTTGGAAGTTATGACTAGAACAAATTTAAAATTTAGGGCAGAGCCACGCCCTCTAGTGAGCAGTTATAAAGTTTAAACCTGTTTTATTCTTCATTTTATGCTAGAATGCATCTTTTGGGCACATATATATTTATAAACATACATACAATTTTATCTCGTATAAGAAGAGAAGACACATGGTGTTAGGAAAGTTTCGGAATGGTCAAATATTTTGAAAGCTGAGCATTAAATCAAAAAACAAATAAATATATGCCCAATAATCTAACAAGATCTTTTAAACTATACTAATCGTGGTCCCCTATCACCTTCCCATGGGGGTGCTGGGGGCAACTTAAAAACTTCAAGTGGAAACCCCCAATTTTTTTTCCGGAAATGGATTTTACATAAAAATATGACAATTTCGTACGCACTTTATGAAAATGAAATTTTTTTCTTTTTCTCCATGTACTATCTGACGATTGCACACAGGTTCCAATCGAAGTAAAAGCTGGCCAAAAATCATGAAATCGACTTGCGATTTCGATTATTTTTTCAGCCTAGTTTTGTAAAGAAAACACCAGCGCATGATTTGGCGTTTGAAATATTACATAATATCGAGTCGCCTCTCTTGTAACTTAACACAAAGGTTTAGTTCCTAGCACCGATTATTTTTCTTCTTTGCAAGAGTAATATTATATCCGTCATTGGATAGTATGGAGTACAGCCCCAGGTATGAAAATAATGATAATTGATACTAAATTAGAAAATATTAATGGTTTTTTGAATACATGATGTAAGGTTAGCTGCGAGAGATACAAATTGGAGATTCATAGAGCTACAAAAAAACTTCCACCTACAACCAGTTTGGCGACAACGGGGTCTTTTTGTCAAATGATTTTTCTATAGTTTGGGAAAAAATTGGGTACTTGCAGGCTCGTTTGCTTCCTATGCTTGCTCACAGTGAGAGATTCTGCCAGTCTGGATGTTTTTAATCAAATTGCAGCCTTAGTTTGAAAGAAACCTTCTTGGAATTTAGTCATATGAAAGAATATTTTTTTTCTGTCCAAAAAATATATTTTGGAAGGTAAAAAAGGTGTACCTGTGCAAGTTTTTAGTAGTTTAGTACTTAAATAGTAGTAAGTTTAGTATTTTTTATCAAATCGATAAGGAAATGTTTAAGTTATTGACAATTATTTGAGGAGAGTTTGTCACAATTAACCGACTTTTCCACTCTTTGCACTCTTCCACAAGCCACGAAAAAATTGCAAAAATTTTTTTTTGCCATTTTTAAAAGATTAGGATAAAACGAAACCATGTACCAAATTTCAGCAAAATCGGAAGGAGTGTGGCAGATCTTGTTACGCTAAGCATCAAATGGCTGTATTGCATTTTGGATTTTTTATTTATATGGGAGGTGCCACACCCTCCTGTTCGAGTTCGTTTTTTTTTTTGCTCAAAGTTTTAATTTAATTTAATATTTTTGTCTTGTTATGGCCATAATCTGCCACTGTGCACCGGTTTCAAATGAATACATCTTGTTTCTCAATGGGACTACTAATTTGTAAGCAATACAAAAAATTTATATGTACGTGTGGTAAATTTTATGAAAACCAAAAAAAATATGTGGAGCTGCTTCTATTTGAAATACCCAACAATATGCAATAAAAAATGTATTTTCAATTTACTCAACTGCACGAGAACAATGCATCATTTAAAATTAATAGAATTTTAAGGATCAATTCAAAATTTACATTAGATTCAATCAATTTTTTATTTTTGGTATTGGCAAATAATAGAGTAACTTCGGGTATTGTCACATGGTCGGGTAATGCTTATTTTCTTAAGCAAACATTTCTCTAAAAGAATTTTCTTGTCAACATAGGAGTAAGGGAAAAAAACAATTACTGCAAGTCTATACGCCCTTGCATAAACTTTTTTTTTCGTCAGTGTGGTAAAATAAATTTTTGTGCTTAAACCAAAAGTTTTTGTGTGTAATTAAAGTGTGAATAAAATCTAAATTGTAATAGAAATTAAAGCCGAAGTAAAATATAATTGTTAGCGGGTGAATATAATTAACCACAAATCAGGTAAGGGTCTGTTTGAAAACTGAAATTCAGGTAATGTGATATATCTCAAGTCGAGTAAAGTGTTATACTTTATCACATTACCCGCAACGGTTACAATGGTTCCAACGTCACAACATAAAAAGACTTTGGAAGAGAGCATTCAAAATATTGAAAAAAGAACAATAAAGAAGAGATCTGAGACGAGACATGAGAAGAGACCTGAAAAAAGATCAGGAAATTAATTTTCAGTTTTAAAAATTAAAAAAGAAATCTTTCGAAAGACAGTTCCTTGAGCAAAACGGAGGAACCAAGCTCTAGACTGAAACACTACCCAGAAAGGATACAACATGTCCATGTCCAGTTGAACACTAAAGTTCAAACCAGGGTACAATGTTTGCAGTGCGAAATAATTTGAGCTCACAGTGAGCGTCTTCCAAGACGACAAGTATTTTTGTGTAGGAATCTTGCTTCTAACTTTAATTACGACATCTTATATTTCTTTTACTTAATTAACATATCGTCGAGTCAATCGTAAACTATCCTATCTCTTTTCTGTAGTTTTTAAGAAAGCTAAAAAACAGCTCCGAACTCTATTGCCACTGAAGTTTGAAAAAATGTTTTTCTTTCATTTTATAGATTGTCATTCTGTTAATTCAATAGAAGACAAAACTGTCTGCAAACTTCAGTAGAAATGAATTTAAGAGCTGTTTTCTAGCTCTCCAAAATACTATCAAAAAAGATAGGATAGTTTACAATTGACACGACGCACAGTGGGAGATTTGATTTATATTTTATTTACAATAATAAATATATCTTTTGTGATTGGAAGGACCAAAAGTGAGCTGCATTTACTAGTGTCTTCTTATTTTATGCAATTTTTAGACAGAATGATTGCTTACAGGCACAACTTCTTTGGAATATATTTTGTAGGCGTGTCCGTTGGGCTTTTGCACTGAATTTTGGGTGGTTTCTTCTAAATACAAATATTTAATCTTGGAATAAATTTGAAGTTGATACTATGTATTTGCTACCATACGAGGGGTACTGTAAATTTGGGAATTAGCAACACTAATGTCAATAGCTAAAATCTGGCAACACCATAATAAAGATTGACACTTTTTAGCATAAACTTACTCACAACGTTTTGATGTACAAGTGCTATTTGTGTTGTTTACAGTGAGTAAAGAAAATCAATTTGGCCAAGAAATGACTCATATAATAAATCGCTCAAAAAAAATCGCCAAATTGATTTTCTTAACTCACTGTAAACAAAACAAATAGCACTTGTACTCTAAAACGTTGTGACTACGTTTATGCTAAAAAATACCAAACTTTATTATGGTGTTGCCAGATTTTAGCAATTACATATTACCCTACGTACCTCTGAAAAAACATAAAAATCTTCTGGCAAAAATTGCAAAGATTTCAAGGCCACCGACCACAACATTGCTCATGTAAAAATATTTATTTGTAAAAATATTAAAGCCGATTTCTCTTTTCGTTTTCTCCACACATATAAAATATGGTTTACTTTGTATGGGAAGTAGTCGTGTCCATTAACTAATCGCGCACATCTTTCGAATTTTAATTAACTAGATGTAGCTGACGCAACATAAGTGTCATATAAGTAATCCTTTTACTCTTTTCTAACTAAATGTGTGAAATCTCCCACTATGCGACGATACGTTCGCTGTTTACTTTCTTTATAAAATTAATTTTCATTGAAAAATGCATTATTTTTGTTCTTTTAGCTGTGGTATTTTTTCATAATATATTTAATAACTCCGTCTTAAGGATTGACTTAAAACTATATTTCTATGGTATTTTGATGTTTAATACTTTTCGGGCAATGTGGTATGGTTTTTATATCACATAATCCAAACACTATATATCACATTACCTGCCAATTTTATCAAAGATATTATTTGGTTTTTTCCAATTTTGTTGAAATATCCCCAAATTGGCTTGTCATATAGAACTCCGAAGCACAATGCATTGAGAAACCATTATACATAAAGCGGTAGCAGGTTTGCTTTACAAAATACGAGTAATTTAAAAAACAAAAATGCCTTTATATATGTGATATATCACATTACCCGAAGTTACTCTACCTTAATATTCCTAGGAAGTGGATTTTGTTTTTGTAAAAAATAAAAGATGATAATGGAGTGGTAATAGTAAAGTTTTGTGTTCTGTGATTTCGAATTCCTGTAATGTAAAAATAATAATAAAATATGGAACGTACATTGGTATGTCAGTACTTTAAAATTTAGCTGTAAAATATTTGTGAAAATTCATGTGTAATGAAGAAAACTCACATGAAAATGGCACTTTAATTTTGTTTTTTCACTTCTTTTGCAATTTTGTGTTGTTTTAGAAAAAATTGCGTCTTCCTCTAGTCAACCTTCGATTGCAATACAGGAGAAATTTGGTTTGATGAACAATTTAAAAAAAAATATTTTTTTTGCACAAAAATTCCTCTTGGAAACCGCGGGTGATAAGGTTTGAATTTAAAAAAAAAATTTCAATTGAATTCGACATTCCAGCGGTATTTCTGTCCATTTCAATGCAACTTGCATTGCAATCACAAATTGAAAAAACCATTTGGTGAAACACAATGTGCTAAAGGAAAAATTGAATGTTTATATGAAAGCAACTGAGATATGCTTGAGCATAAAATACTTCAAATTTAGAGGGCGTTTTTTCAAAATCGATGAAGGAACTACACGAAGAGAAAAGTTCTATAATATGATATTGAACTTTTGTTAATATTCCTTCATTTTACATATTTATTAAAAATTGCCTAAATATTTTATCAAAATGTCAAAAGTGTTTAGACGGAAATGTTCCAATATAAGCTAAGTAAAAACTACACAGTACAACAGCAAAATTAGGGAAAAGAGTTGGCTATACTGGGATGATAGCCTTACAGCCCCCAATGGGTCTTGCAAAGTTAACTGCATAACGGTTTTTATCGACCTCTAAAGTTATTTGTTAGAGACTCTTAAGTTTGCGATCAATAGCTCCTGTATTATTCCAGTAACCTGCCGTTTGCACGTATTTTACAGCCAGTTTAAGGTAATTTTTATATATTTTTTCTTTCCGTGTACGAGTAGCATGTGTAATCTTTCATCAACTTTCATTGCCAAAGCATTAATGTCGAGTTTCAAGTTGAATCTAAAACAAAAAGGTCCTCTTTCAACTGTATGACATCGTTGTGCTGATGACAAAAGCAATATGAAAATGAAAAAATGAAAAAAAAAAATCAAATTCACATGAGAAATCGAAAACGAAGAAAGCAAAAACTTTTTGGATTTCAATTTGAAAAGAAATGCCTAAAGTGACATAAAACTCGATGTCCATTGCAAACCATCATTCTACATTGAGATTCATGCCGAGTGGTTCATTCGCTCCAACACAAACACAATTAGCTAAACAAGGAATCTTGAAAGCGATTATTTGTAAAGCAGCGCTTAGCTTTCTCTCAATTAGAAAAAAAAATATGAACTCACCTAACTAGGATTCGAACCGGAGCTCCATGTTATAGAAAGAAATACATTGTTACACTGCAATTATAAGCCTGTAAGACCTCTAGACTGCTGGCCTACATGAGTCGTTCAGAAGCCAATGCGGTTAAATCCAAAAAACTGAAATTGAGAAAATTTCTGTTTTTAATTTTGCCTGTTTTGAAAAAATGGACTTATCCGCATTTACTTCTGGGCGACTCATATAATGAGATGTATAAAATCTGTATATTAAGAAAATTTTTTAACAAAAACATTTCTCTCTAAACAGAATTTGATATCCGAGTAAAATAAAAAGAAAATGTTTCCTGCGGTGAGAATCGAACCTGGATCCATTTACAAACTTATGCAGGCATTGTATGAAACTTGTATATTCTGTTTTTTTTTTTATAAATTTTGTTTTATTTCTTTTCCTCCCCTGCAAAAAATGAGTACCAGTTGTATTTGAATTTTTTACATTTCTTTATTTTTTTATTTCCATTTTTGTTTCACGTACGAGTATCTGGAACATTTCCTGTATTTTCTAGGTATTCGTACCGCTATTTTTCCAACATGTAGTTTTCTGTCAGTTTTGAGTATTCAAATTTTAAAAACAAAACTAAAATTTGTTTAAAAATCAAAACTGCTGCTAAAGGTCAATATGAAATCAGAATATAATGCACCGGTGAGCGATTATCTCAGTCCAGGGTGAGTAGTAGTGTGTAATGGAAATCTTTGAATTTAAAAAAATATAATTACTCTATATTTATATTCTTTCAGAGTTGCTGGCAATCATTTGCACATTCAAGTGTCTGCTCGGCAAAGATGCCTTTTCACAACTCAAGACGTTTTCTTAAAAAGATAATTAATGGTAAGTCTTGCATAAAGTACCCTTCTAGCTTTTGTCCATGAACATAAGAGTGCCCAGATGTGCAAAGTTTTAATTTTTTTTCTGATTATTCTTCACAAAAGATGCCTTAAGCACATTAAGTTACTTCTTCGACTCTTTTAAAGATATCGCTGAAAAGAATCACAAATCCATTCTGAAGTTTATAAGAATTTCTGAAAATTTCATATACATAGGTTAAAAACGAAGTTAGCTTAAGTTATGATTGCCATTTCCCGCGCTTACCTTACCTAACAATAAGCCAAAAATTGTTTGTTTTGAAGTTACGGACAGTAAAAGTGATTTGCCCTTTTAAAGTCCATTTTTGAAACCTTAATTGAAAACGAGCTGAGTTTTCCCACTAATTCCAATTGTTTTTTTAATCTTTCTTTGACCTCTTTACGAAAATATACTACGAGGAACAAAAAAAATACAACTTTGCACAGTTCATATGTTTATCTTATGGGCAGTCTAATGGACACAGTTTTGTACCTAAATATTAAATTTATTTCGAATTGAAAATTATATTGTAACTTAATTTCTAATACAATTTACAGGTACAATGGTAGCTACAGAAGCCATGTGGAAAAGAGTATTTTAATACAAGGAAAGCACTCCGGAAGTTCATTGGATTGGCTTATATCTTCATTGTTATTTATTAAGACTAGTTTTTACTATACTCTAACTTTAATATCATTCATTCAAATTTGTAATTATTAAGCCTTCAAGACCAATGAAATGTAATCACCATTATTGTGAAATAAAATTTCCATTGGAATTGTTCATGTTTTCGTTTTTTTTTTTTTGGGATTTTGAATGTGATTTCAATCAGCATACCTACAAGATACAGTACCAGTACGCGTGCTTAGAAACGTATTCGGATTATTGTAGATACGTGTAACGAGAATAGTACCTGTACGCATATTTAGAAACGTACTTGTACTATTTCAGATACGTATAACAGATACAGTCCCGGTATGCGTATCTAAGTATTTATGCAGGGACGAGAAACAGATACAATACAAGTATTGGTACGACAAAACCAATGCCTGTATTTTTCCCGACAGCAATGTAAACGTTATTGAAAGAGTACGGCAATTTCTATGTGATTTTCAAAAACAAACAAAAAAAAATACGTGTTTATGTCCCCGATACATACGCCGTTTGTACCTAGTACACTGTTTGCAGGGTCTCTTTTTTATAAATACTTCTCAAACATTAAAACAAACATGGCTCTCCAAACATTATGTGAGTGCTTCTAAATTTCTATAAAAACAAACGCTTTTATAAGAAACGCTCGATACTTACTATATTTTTCCTCTTGGAAAGTTAAGTCAAAAATGAGGAAAAACGTATAAGAGTAGCAAAAGGAAACAGGAAAAATAAATTTGTATTTTTATATCCACTCCTTTCCCCTCATTTCGCGTACCTGGAGACCGACACTCAGGCCAAAAATTGTCAAACATAAGCAGAGTAAGGGAGGGAAATATGGACTACGTGGGTAATATGGACCACACGGTTATATTCCACTGCGTACATAGGATTAGCCGTTATTCATGTTCAAAGTTAACGCTAACACCTAAAGATTATAATAGCGCAATTTTAGCGTTCGATGAAGTCGCCTGTTTCTGTAAAGTTGTTTTTTCTAAAAAAAAGATCAGTGATAATTTTTTTCAAGTGAGTAAATTTGATTACTTCACTGTAAAGACATCGTGTTTTTAAATAAATCATTAATTATATAAAGTCTGTGAATACCATTTATAATTTATAAGCACAAATTAGTTCATTAACCACAAGAGTTTCTGATGAAAAAAACATTTATTTCACCAACACGTTCTGTGGGTAATATGGACCACCAAAGCAAAAAGTCTCAAAAACAAATGTATTTATCATCTTTTTCATATGGGGAATCTACATAGCTGCAGGTTTCATGACGATTCTGATAATATAATGCATATGGGTAATATCCTTTACTCAGAAGATCGCCGTGGCGAATTTTGGGTTGAATGTGTAATCTTGCGATCTTGGAGTCATGAAAAATGTGCCGAATGTGGAAGTGACATTTTTATATGCAACTTCTGTACCAAATGGACTATATGGTCCATATTATACTACACTTTTTTTAATCTTCATTTTGAGTATTTTCAGTTTTTTAATTTTTCTTCTTTATCCTGATGAGATATTTATCTAAAAGTGAATCACAATAAAGGATGAGGTTTGATAAATATCCTCCATACAACGTTGTTCGCCATATCTCTGAAACTATTCGAGATTCGTAAAAGGCAACGGGACAAACGAGAGGCAACACGGACCGGGTAATAGCTTAAGTTATATTTTTTAAGGGCCTACAAATTTTCACCGTAAGCCTTTTAGAGGTGATGGTTTACTTACATATAAACATGGTTTGAAATCTAAACGATTAAACATTTATCATCAGCTAGGCAGTTGCGTTCCATAATCCATTACAGACAGGCAATAGCATTAAAAGATGACTACCAAACATACGTTTGACGCAATTTGTCATATACCTTAAGCTAATTACAACACGTGCCTACCCAAGAGGAAAAATTTCTAGCGCTTCTGATCCAAGCACTTCAAAAGTGCTTGTCCCCATAGAAATTTAAAAGCACTATCACAATGATTTTTTATAAGGCTGCAGTAAGAACAACGTGAGTTCAAACCCAGCCCGGGAGATTTTTTTTTTTTACTTTTTTTTACTTTTTTTTGCTTTATTTTGCTTTATTTTTTTTTTTAATTAAATGTTTTTTATTCAACATCTTTTATTTCACTTTTCTATTTTCCTTTCT
Source organism: Calliopum simillimum (assembly GCA_951812925.1). Taxonomy (NCBI): domain Eukaryota; kingdom Metazoa; phylum Arthropoda; class Insecta; order Diptera; family Lauxaniidae; genus Calliopum; species Calliopum simillimum. Next base: position 65,367,596 of record OX638371.1, read on the forward strand.
CTTATTAATTTACTTTTGTTTAACCGAATTGAAATTGATTACACAATGATTCCATATAAGGCTGCAGTAAGAACAACGTGAGTTCGAACCCAGCCCGGGTGATTTTTTTCTTTCTTTTTTTTAATTTTATTGAAAAAACGCTTACCGCAGCATTACAAATAAGCGCTTTAAAAACTCTTTTTTGGTAAGGCTGCGGTAAGCTTTTGCTCGCTTACATCCTATGACATGCAATGTTAAAAAGAAAGTATTGTTCTTACGGAGCGGAAGCGCTTATTGGTGAAAAGGATACACTTCAGAAGGGTTTTTGAAGCACTTCTTTTCCCCTTGGGTATGTTTAACTATACACAATCACACAAATGTATGTATGTGCATGTGTCCAGTGGCCTTATATGTGTATGTGGCTTAAGAATGTAGTATTCTATGCGTAATATTCGTATTTGTCACAAAGCAATAAAAACTTGCTTGAACCATATATTGCTTACCATGGTCCAGATTGTGCTTTTGTTTTAGGCATTCATTATAAATGCGTTCTTAGCATTTAATAAAGTTATAGCACGTGCGCTATGCGTCTAATAGTGTGTGTGGCAAATAAACCCAATGAGAATAATAAGTCATGGATTTTTGTCAATCTCCTGATGATGACTTTTATCTATTGTCTGAAAATGTAGCTTTCAAAAAATTAACTATGTTTGTGGAATTGCTTTATTCCATCGGTTCTCCTTAAAGATTTCCCGACTCATGCCCGTTTTCATGCAGCGAATGCCACCACTTTGTTTTTGGCTTGCACCCTTTCCAGCTTGCTTAAGAATTCCACTTCAATGCTTGACGATGGAGTTAGTGTAGTATACAAGGTGTATTGTATAAGGCTATGATGCTTCTGGCAGGTGATAGATAAACAAAAAAGTGCACCTTGGGAGAAGGGGCTTAAAATTTACCCCTTAGGAATTATAGGGTTCAAACTGATCTTCTGACTTGTTTTACAAAAAACATTTTTTTTTGACAATCTAGCGTCTTAGAGATAACTTTTTTGTAAGAATCTTTAAGCTAATTGTATGAACTTTCTAAGAATTTATTTAGTTTATAGAGTTTAAAAAATTTTTTCCAAGTTCTGGACATTAAGAATAGATATTTAAAATTTTTTTTTTCCTATTTTAGTCTTTGCGGCCATTTTAGTAGGTATTGTATGAAAAAACTACAATTAATATACCCATTTATAATTTTTATTTTTTATTTATTTATTTTTTTTTTAATTCTTGTTTAATTTTTTACAATTCGGTAGCACATTTGCCATACTAATTTTTTAATTATGATCCATGTCTAAATTTTAAAATAATCTTCAGATGATTTTCCAATAATATTCCAAAGTTTTTCCACTGGGGGTACAAAAATGCCAACACATACTTAAGCATTTCCGTTCCATGTGTACTTTCGTGCATATGCAAACACTCATTTGTCATTTACGACTAAAGTTCAGGATATCAAATATCGTTTCTATTCTCAGAACTGAATAATCAAAATGGAAACATTGAGCTGAATAGGTTAATCCTGCTGCCGAAAATCAAAAGCTTATTTTTTTGTAGGTGTAAAGTTTTAATAGCATTAAATTATTAAATACCTGTAGAGCATAGTTTAATTGAATATAATATAAAATCAAATAAAACAAAATAAAATTAAATAGAAAATAAAAATAAATTTACAAAAATACCAAAATGTTGATAATTAAATTTCAATGTGTGAGGTAACATTTATTTAAATTACGTCGTAAGCTCCGTTAAGCCGAAAATTTCACAAATTCTGTTATAACCTGCGATAACCGTTAACGAAGCAATTTAATTAAAATGCCATATTTACCTACAAAGAAGAGAGTTAGAAATGGTTTTTAATATGAACGAAATTGTTATGACTGGCCTTTAATTAAGAACAGTTGGTAAGTAAAGACTTCCTATTCTGCGGCAGAAAGGAATTTGGAGTGATGAGCATTTGCATTTAGCCTAATAGCCTTTGTAACCTTAAGCGCTTTAAAACAAAATTCTAACACTTTTAAATAAACCAATCGAGTTACTTGCACTTCTTTGAACAAAATGATTTTACAAATGCATTACATATTTTACTAGCATTACTAGTAGTATTAATGATAATTTCTACTACTACTACTACTGGGCTGCAACTCAAATCTATATAATTGAAATTTTATTCAACGTGCTGTTGTTGTTTTAGGAGCCTCTTTAAACTGCTAAGCTTAGCTAGATGGCTTAAAGTTGGAACCCTCTTAATGTTTTAAGCAACAGCTAGGTACGTATAAAGTTCAGCCTAGAGTAACAAAAAATTGCACCTGGGGGGATCTCAAATGTACCCCTGTAGAGTTATAGGGTTAAAACTGATATTCTGACTTGTTCTTAAAAAAAAAAAAGCTTTTTTGGGTCACACTAGCGTTTTTAAAAAACTTTAAGCAAATTATATGAGCTTTTAAAAACTGTATTTGGTTCAAGACCCTTAAATTTGATATTTTCAATTTTAAAACCCAGGATATATTCACTTTGTCCTTCCGTTTGTACTGCTGAGAAGGAGGTGTGGCAGATAAGGAAAAGTATATATATTCTTGATCAGCGTCATCTCTTGAGTCGATATAGCCATGTCCGTCCATCTGGCTGGCTGGCTGGCTGGCTGTGTGTGAAAATACATTTTTTGGGAAAACTGAGCAATACAATTCAATGAAATTTGGTACACTACCTCCGTTGTTAAAGTTAGCTCGTGGGATTGAAAATGAGCAAAATCGGTCAACACACGCCTACTGCCCATACAAAAAATATATTCAAAAGGCAACTTAAGGAAAATTTTTCACGACAGTGCAACCAAAATACACATAAATACTACAAATTTTAATCGCAAACTCTGACAAAAAACTAGGCAAATTCGGACAAAAGGGTGTGGCACTTCCCACTGAAAGCGCTTTTTGACTCAGACGCTAAGAGTTATAAATGCAGGCTCTCAACAAAAATTGGGTGAAATTGGACGAGGGGGCGCCAGTTTCAAAATGCTCATGGTCTAAAAGATATTCTTCAAAAACCGTTAAGGTCTCGAAAATACTGGTTTTTGGAGGATATCTCTGAAACGGTAAGTCATACGATAAAAAGCAACGGCATCAGTTTTATAGAACATTACGAGATCTACAAAAAATAAGCCATATGTGTGCACATTGAAGTAACCGTTTAGAAGATATTCAAAAAAAACCTTTAAATGGCAAAAAACCGGTTTTTATTGAATAACTTCTAAACAGTTACTTTAATGTGTACACATGTGGCTTATTTTCTGTAGATCTTGTAATGTTCTATAAAACTGATGCCGTTTTTATCGTATGACTTACCGTTTCAGAGATATCCTTCGAAAACCATTATTTGCGAAACCTTAACGGTTTTTGAAGAATATCTATTAGACCATGATAGGCTCCAAGAAAAATTTAATACGGTGTATACAAAATCCAATTATCTTTTGAACGGTTTTTTAATTTTTTTTGTACGACTCCTCGTTAAAGAGTATTCGCAATTTTAAAAGTAAGATATTTTAAATTGAGGTATCTCCTAAACTATAAGCTACATAAAACATTTTTTATATCTTTACATAGGAAATTTTATTGTGTTACAAAATTGTGGAGAAAAATTTTTCTGTAAATGTTTGCGTTAGCGAGATATTTGCCAAAAACTGATTATAGCGACCTTTGAGCCTGAATAACTTTTTATGCGCACAATGGACTTCAATGGACTACTTACACATTATTCATCATGCTTTAATAAAGACAATTCCGGTGAAAAACATTCACTTGGCATTATTTCGCGCAGCAGCTCTTTTTTCGTCTTATTTTCCTGGGCTAATCATTTTTTTTTTTTTTTTCTTCAAACAAATCGACTCAGTTAAATGATGCATATGAATATATCATGTGAGATTTTAACAATCAACGATTCATACAGTTGGCACATTCTCTCGATAACAAACACCTCAAGTTTTCCAATAATTGGAACATCCTAGAGATATTTGAAGTAACTACATACTTTTGTAAAGTTGATTCTTTTCGAGTAAAAGATCAAAGTTTTTCTATTTCATATCTTCTCTAACTTAATAAGGTGATTCCTTTAAGCATGTAAAAGCCTTGAAAACCGCGTAGACCTCGAAATCTTTCGAATCCCACGAGCAAAATTTTACGCAAGCCTAGAATACTTTCGAGACAAATTCTATGCGTAAACAGCTTTAAACAATTACGTGAGCAATCGTTATCAAACAAATGTACTGAAAAAATGTTTTTAGTTTTGAAAATTGAATTTGAATTGTATATTTTTCAAATTATATGAAAGGGAACGCGTTGTTTACTTTTTTTGAGAATGTGTGTTCCTGAAAACAATCTCGTAAACTTTCGAACTTACGAGATTAAAGGAATTCCCTTAATGATACGTGCGAAATTATTATTTTGTTTGCTCCCCGTCCATTTCCTGAAAGTAGAGGTAAAAAAACTAAGATTTAAAAAAAAAAATTGGCATCGGTAGTGGAAAAAACCCAACCAGTTTTCGATCAAAAGTTGAAAAGTTGACTACCCGTAACTTTGACAGTAGTGATTTTTTCGTAATGTTTTTGAATCAACTTTTGGAGAAAACAACTAGGGTAACATTATCTTCCTGAAAAATTTTAGTTCAAAAATGAAATTTTTTGCTATTTCGGTACAAAAATTGCAAATTTTGAAGAAAATTTTCATGACTTTTTTTCTATAAATTGGTTTTTTGTAATTTTTGAAAACCAAAATATTCGTTCTGGAAAGAAATGAAGCCCGTTTCAAAGTTAAAAAAAAATCAATTTTTTTCTTCTTAATTCTTAATTTCATACAAAAACCGATTTGGTAGTCATATTTTCTAAACTAACAAATTAAAATCAAATTGTCGCGAACTTCACAAAGGTATTAAATTATACGTGAGAATTCACTAAATAAGAAAAAAAAGTTTTCAAAATCAGTTCATCGAATGGGTTTTTGAAATGAGGTCAAAATACGTTATTTGAAAGAAAACCACTACAAGCCCAAAACCAAAATAGTTATTTTAGATGTATTTGTTAATGCTGAATCCGAAATCCGCAAAATTGCTGTATCACTTATAGTTTGTGAGATATCCTACCGCTAATGTTCAAAAAACACGATTTTTGAAATTGTATAGAACACGCACGAAATTCTCTTGGACTTTTTTATTATTGTAAATGCTTCTTTTAGTACTATTCTTTTTCTTCAAAATGTGCTATAGAGTGGTCTTAGGTGATTTTTCTTTAAAAAGTTATGACACTTTTCAAATAACATTATAACAGATTTTAATACCCTACACCTAGGTTATATTCACTTTGTCCTTTCGTTTGTAACACAGAGAAGGAGGCGTGGCAGATATAGCAAAGTATACATATTCTTGATCAGCGTCGATATAGCCATGTCCGTCTGTCTGGCTGGGTGGCTGTCTGTGTGTGTGTGGAAATACATTTTTTGGGAAAACTGGGTAAGATAATTCAATGACATTTGGTACACTGCCTTCGTTGTCAAAGCTAATTCATGGAATTGAAATAAGCGAAATCGGTCAACGAACACGCCTACCGCCCATACAAAAAATATATTCAAAAGGCAACTTTAGGAGTATTTTTCAATGCAACCAAAATACACATAAATACTAAGAATTGTAAGCGAAAGCTCAGAAAAAAAACTGGTCAAATTCGGACAAGAGGGCGTGGCACCTCCCATGTAAGCAAAAGCTCCAAAACGCTTTACTGAAACAGTTTTTTGAGATGATCCAACTAAATTTCACACAAATACTAAGGACTATAAGTGCACGCTCTAAGCTAAAGCTAGACAAATTCGAACAAGAGGGCGTGGCATCTCCCATATAAGCAAAATCTTCAAAACGCTATACTGAAAACGTTTTTTGAGATAATCCAACCAAATTTCACTCAGACACTGAGAGCAGTAAGTGCAAGATCAGAGCAAAAACTGTGTGAACTCGTACAAGAGGGCGTGGCACCTCCCATATAAGCAAAATTTTCAAAATACTGCAGTGTAGGGTGTTTAATGTTTGACCAGGCCAAAAGATACACCCGTGCTAGTTAATTTTCATAAGGTCATTTTAAAATAGTCATATCTTTAAAAAAAAAAAACGCAAAAACTCATTTCATAGCTCATTTTGAAGACAGAAAACAGTTCTAAATGATGCATTTAATAATAGCTAGCAATATGTACATATTCCTGCATCTAATAAAGTAGCAATTAAAAGAAAAAAATGAATATACTTAATTTTTACCAACTTTGGGACCGGCTCCATATCTTAAAACTTAATGGTTCGCAATATTTTTTTCTTCTAAATTAGCTCACATTTTATTCCCTACAACATAAAATTTTCAGAACATATATTCCGCCCTTTAAAATTTACAAAAAACCAATTTCTAGAAAAAAGTCATGAAAGTTTTCTTAAAAAATTGGAATTTTGTTTATTTGTAAAGCGTATTGGAAACGAGCGAACGAAGTCACAACCGAGCCAACTTATATTTTATAAAACATAATTTTTTGTTTTTTTTTTTTAAATTCTAAGCATTTTATTTTTCATAAAACTTTTTCGTATTTGAAGTAAACCCAGTGAGCCAAACGGTTCATATCCCCGCTTTTTTATCCGTTACGGATCCGTTACTGATATGAACCGTTTGGCACACTGGGATGTTATTAAATTTCAAATATTAACTATTTTTTCCAACCACTATTGCGAAAACAGTTTAATTTAAAACAATTTGCAATAACAAGTTGCCGCTCTCAAAATTAAGAAACTCATACATAAGTTGTTTTTTTTTTTAACTTCAAAGTTGACTTTGCAAAATCTTTGATCGAAATAATAGCCTAAACCCCTCAATATCATGAAAATTATCAATGTCTCGTAGCTGTAGTATTTGAAAACTATTCATGAGAAACTTTTCCAGTTTTTGCCTCTTCTTGAAATTTTTCTATGATTTTTTTCAATTTTATGAAAAGTGGGGTGTTGGATTTCCACGAATTTCATTGAATTTAAATTTTAAACAGCCAACTGATATTTTAACCAAGAATTGTGCATGAGAAACATTAGTGCTTTTTAAGCCGTTCTACCAAATGGCGTTTTAATTCGCGTTTCTTGAAAATGTAAAATGCTGTTTTTTGTGTGTTGTGCGCGGTTTTGTATGTAATGAATTGTTGATGTGTGTGTGTGTGTCTGCATGCGCCTGAGTGCTCCGCTGTGCGTGATTGTATTATAACGTGTTAACTCCCAAACGACGACATTCCTTCGAATTTTCCCACATTTACTCATACCCCCGTCAATGTTTCTCACTTGATGAAAATAAATTTCTACACTTCAAAAGTAACAAATCTTCGAGATTATGACTTCGCTCTGGCGTAAAATTTTTAATGCTTCAGCGTTTTGTAGATGTGAATATTTTTTATATTTTTTCTTCATCTTTTGTGTTTTCTTGGAGATTCTTTTGCAGCTGTCATAAGTTGCGGCTTTTTTGGGGCGCCTTAAATGTCACGTAATGTGTAAAGCCTAACATAAAGGGAGAAAAATTTGTCTGCATATTTTTGGGGCGGGTGCCAATAATATTTTCATTTTTATGTTCTTTTAATGCTGAGAAGTGTTTACAATATGTTTTTTTTTTCCAGTGAATGGGTTTCCTGGAAATTACACATAATGCCGTTATTAGGATTGAAAGATTTTGCAGGAGCAATTTTGAGCCTTAGAACCACAGAAAAATGTAAGGGAGGGTCAAGAACCGAATTTTACAATTAAAACAGCTGTTTTACTTAAAATGCCAAATAAGTCAAAAACCTCTGTTTTTGAGTTGCGCGACCTCTAGAAACTTTTAAAGGGGTTACAAACAATATTCAAAAGATAGTGATTTTTTTGGACACATACATTAATCGTATAAAATGTACGTCAAGGCAAGAAATTTCAAAAAAAATTTGACCCCATAGAGAACACAACATGGTGGCTCAAATGTGTTCAGTTTTTTCTAAGCATATAAGGTCCTATCCTTAAAATGGTGACTAGATTGCACCTAGTTATATAATTCTTGATGCGGAAAACTTAACTTAAATAATATCTCTTAACATATGATATAAAATCTTAAAGTTGTAAATGAGTCATTCGATTTCAGAAAGGAAAACAATAAAAATTTAAAATTAAGCCTGTATACCTCTATTTCAGCAAAATCTTATGGTAAAATGTCAATTGCTCCAGGCCTTTTTGGAAAATTTCTAAGTTGCCACGAAAAAAGTTTGTCTATATTCCACCTCTTCTCGAAGATAGCAAAATTATTATTTCTAATGAAGACAAAGCGAAAGTTTTTTCTGAAAAATTTTTAAGTAACCATCATATATCTGAGAGTATTGGATGCTAATGTCATACAGATTTGGTTAATGAAACAATCAGACAACTCAATAACTTTGAGGTTGATACAAATAGAGATGACTATGTCACTGACGAAACTGTTAAATGGATCATTAAAGAGTTACGTCTAAGAAAAGCCTCTGCGCTTGACGAAGTTAAATACCTTATGCTAAAACAGCTTCCTAGAGTAGCTATAATCTACTTTTCTTTTATCATTAATTCTTGCCTCAAATTGCAATACTTTCCGGATTCCTGGAAAGTGGCAAAAGTCATTCCAATAAATAAACCAGGAAAACCTCTTAATAGCGCTGACAGTTACCGAGCTATCAGCCTTTTAAGAAGCTGTGGTCTTTTATTGAGCGCAACGCTATTATTCCTAATGAACAGTTCGGTTTTCGTAGCTTTCATAGTACAATTCATCAAGTTAAAAGAATACAAAATATTATTAAGTCAAATTTCTGTCAAAAGAAGTCTACTGGCTTAGTTTTACTTGATGTGGAAAGGCTTTTGAATCTGTGTGGCATAATGGACTTATTTACAAAATGATTGATTTATGTTTTCTTCTTCATATTACTAAAATAATCCAAAGTTTTTTAAGAAATTGTTATTTTCGTATTTGCCTTAATGAAGTTTTTTCTGATCTCTTGGAAATCGCAGCGGGCGTTCCGCAAGGCTCAGTACTTGGTCCACTTCTTTATATTATATACTGTTCAGACATGCCTAAGCACTCTAGTTGAAAATATGCTGCTTATGCCGATGACACTTGTATTCTTTACCTACATTATTTGGTCAAAATATTTTAACCGAACTGCAATGTGCTCTTGATCAGTTAAATACATTTTTACAAAGTGGAAAATTAAACTTAATGGTAATAAGACGCAAGCTATTTTTTTCTCTAGAAAAAGAAAACCTTGCTTTTACCCGAATTCTCAATTACAACTTAAGAATTGTAGAATTGAATGGTCACAAACAGTAGGTTAGGGTGGTGGTAATTGCGTGAGCAACAACCTCACATAGACAAACTAGGTCCATAGCGTTACCACAAACTCCTTTCTGTTAGAAGGATAGCAGTGTTCTGGCTTCATGATTTTCATCTATATCGAAGGTTCCAGTTTTCAAGGCAAAATTTATTAGTTTCGATAATGTTGTTCCAGCTATCTCAATAGTATAAGGCGTGCTCTACCGTTGCTTTCTCATCGGGTTCGGAACAGTTTCTGCATCAGCTGTTTGATATTACTCCCTTCCTGTATGCATGGTGTCCAATAAGGCAGTGTCCAGTTGTAACACCAATCAACAGTCTGCAATTAATTTTGCTAAGAGAGAGTACATATGTAGTTTTGTTATTATTGTAAGAGGGCCAGAATTTTTTGGCCGTTTTGTTTTTTGTATTGTTTAGCCATCTATTTTCCGCTAAAATTTCTAGATGCTTAGTCTTTTGCGTATTGTAAAACTTTAGTGGTATTTCTACAATCATTGTAGGATTCGCAAGTATTGGAGTTCAGTACAAAAACTCTAGCGCTAACCTCCTCATCTTGCTTCGATCCATCTGTGTATATATTTATGTCATTTGGTGGGTCTAGCTGATGCGATGTCCAGTAGTCCCTGGATGAAAATTTAACTGAAAACTTCCTGTCAAACCGTGTTGTTGGTGGTAAATAATCTGTTGTGATATTTTTGATATCATCCACATTGCTATGTCCAAAAATTTGGCGTTTGAAATGGTTCGCTTCTTTCAGTCTAAGAGCATTTCTATACACCACACTTTTGGCACAAAGATCTATTGGTAGTAAGTATAGAATTATGTTGAGTGAATCGGCTGATGCTATTTTAAGCGCTCCTGCAATTCCAATGCACAGCTGGCGTTGTACTTTTTCTAAATTTTTTAAGTTTCCCTTATTATCAAGAGCTTTCCACCAGATCACCACCCCATAAATAAGATAGGTCTTACAATAGAGGTGTAGATCCAATGTGTCACTCTTGGGTTTAGTCCCCAAGTACAGCCAAACAATTTCTTCCATGCATAGAGGGCATTATTAGCTTTCTTTAATCGTTCTTCTATGTTGATTTTCCATGTCAATTTCTTATCGAGAATTATTCCCAGAAATTTGGCTTGATTGAGAACTGGTAACTTACAGTCTGTTAAATAAGAGCGTGGTCACGATTACTCGCGATCGGTAAAGTATAATGCTGTAATTTTTTTTTCTCACACAGAGGGCAGTATTGTCCTTCATGCTTCGTGAAAGTGAATCAGCTGACCACTCTTTTCAATGCGTTCTCAGCATTTTTCCAAAACATACTTTGAACAAGATTTTGCGCATACTCTTCTGAAAACGACCTCCAAATTTTGTGAATGCGTCGAACCAGCTGTTTCAAGTTGCAGGGTCGGTTTTTCTGAAGCTTCATCTTCATTTGCGCCCAAACGTTTTCAATTGGATTGGCATCGGGCGACTGAGACGGCCAATCCAAAGTCACGACACCATTTTGTCTTTGACCCATTCAAGACGTTTTTGGACATGTTTTTCACTGAGCATCGGTTTTTGCAAAGTACTTCGGTATTTCACACTATTTGCAATCAAATGATTACGAATAGTTCCGTGGGAGATATTCAAACCTTTTTGGGACAATTTCGAAGCACCTTCACGTAAAGTTAATGTTGGATTTTTCGAAAATAGAGCACAGATCAGTTTTTCCTGTTTTTCCGTCACTACACCGACAGACCCGCGATTTGGAAAGTCATCGACATTTTTTTCTTCTTTGAAGCGATTCACCCACTTACTCACAAACTGTTTCGACTTTTGCATATACTTCGCAGCCGCCGCTTGGGTCATTTTGGGACCTTTGGGGTGCAAACACAAAAAAAACGGCTTCAAAGCGCGACGCGTACGCGGTACTCATTTTGGAAAAATGCTGAGAACGCATTGAAAAGAGTGGTCAGCTGATTCACTTTCACGAAGCATGAAGGACAATACTGCCCTCTGTGTGAGAAAAAAAAATTACAGCATTATACTTTACCGATCGCGAGTAATCGTGACCACGCTCTTATTTAACAGACTGTAATATTATTTAAGCATACATCCCTAAACGTAGGTATTTTATATTTTCTTGTAAAAAGGACTAGCTCCGATTTTTGAGCACTAATGTTTAGTCCTTTACTTGAAACCCATCTACACAAGATTATGAGTGCATTTTCAAGCAGCTCACTTAATTCATTTAGGAAACGACCCCTTACTAAAATAACTACATCATCTGCGTAGGCCACTATTTTGACCCCCCTGCTTTGAAGAGTTTTAAGTATGGGATCTAAAACGAGTATCCGCCTTGTGGAGTGCCTCTTGTTGAAAATTTTTGAGTACTAGTTTGTCCCCATTCGGCTCTGATTATGCGGTTGCTGAGCATGATATCAATTCATCTGCATATATTGAATTCTACCCCCGCACTCACAACGGCATTTATTATTTAAAGCTCCTTCTAGGAAAGCTGCCAAAGTATATTCTTTATACTGCAGGGAAGATTCGATCGATTGAACAACTGTGTGTAAAGCCGTTTCTACGGATTTACCTTTTTGATATGCATGCTGAGACATACATAGGAAGCTTTTAAGAAGCTTTTCTCTAATGTGTGATTCTAATATACGTTCCATTACTTTGAGCAAAAAAGATGTTAAGCTAATAGGTCTGTAGTCTTTGGGCTTAGCGTGGCTACTCTTACCACCTTTCAGTATAAAGATCACACGTGCTATGCACCAGGACTTTGGAGTCACATTTAGCCTTAAACATCCTTCAAAAATATTAATAAGCTATTGCAGAATAATTTCCATTATGTTTTGCAACATAGCTGGGATTATCCCATCAGGCCCTGGTGATTTGATCAGTAAAGTATCCCGGTGTTATTCTCGAAAAAGAAACTTATTTTTCGCGATCATGTCAAAAAACATTATTGATAAGTTTAACATTGCAAAGCATTTACTTTACCCTCTATTGAACAGAGGCTCTAAACTAAGCAATGAAATCAAGATTATACTGGTGAAAGTGATATTCCAGCCCATAATTTTATATGCGTGTCCTGTGTGGGGTACATATGCTAAAATTCATGCCAAGAAGTTGCAAGTTTGTCAAAACAAATTGCTTAAAATGGCTACCTTGGCACTACTCTACCAAAAACCTCCATAATAATAATAATATAAATCTTATCTCTGTGTGCATACCTAAAGCAATTGAGAGATTTAAAAACTTAAGTGGCATGTCTGATAATGATAAAATCAAGTCTATACAACTCAAATTAAAATAATTATTTTTCTCTTATTTTTTTTTTATTATTATCCAATAGAAGGTTTTTCTTGTAGTTTTCCTTCTGATGATTTTAGTTTTTTTTTTCCCTATAAGCTATAAAAAAACTATTTATACAACAATGTAATATTTTCTTGATGTAAAGTATATAAGGACTGATATTTTATATTTTAATACAAATAAAGAAAGATATTTCCTTAAGTTAACACATGAAAGAGAGTGTTCCGTTTCATCTCCCGTCAGTCGCACTTATTTAAACAACAATTAAATATAGAAAACATTTTCTTTTTGAAGTTTCCTTATTCTGTTTTTTACTTTTGTTTCGAGACTGTTTTCGCAATATGAAGGCTTAAAATACCAAAGTTTTTCCATATACCAGAGTCATATGTCCCGTGAGTTACAACGGATTGACCCCCATATAAATGCAAAATGTTCTTTAACTACAAAATTTTTTTTTTTCGGTGTTGTTGCCTTTGAGCAGCTATATTTAATGCGATACTTTTATTCCCTAAGGTTATGATTTACCTGATAAATAGTAGAGATCGAAATATTGGTGCTACTTTTTCTATATAGCATGACAATTAAAAAAATATATAGCACTTGATAATCAAACTAAAAACGATGAAGAAGAGAAGGGGCAGGTACAGAGCAAATTTAAAGAGAAGAAAATTACAAAATTTCCCAAGCAGTATATGGTTTGGCAGGCCATAGGCACCTGCGGTCTGAGAAGCAGATTTTTTGTAACACAGGGCACAATTTACTCGAAAATTTATATTGACGAATGCCTTCAAATATGTCTTTTGCTATTTATTCGTGAGCACGGGGGTACTGTTATGTTCTGGCCTGATTTAGCAACCTCTCACTGCCCTAGAGCCACCATAGAATGGTACAACAGCAATAATGTAAATTTTGTTCCACCTAACTGCCCATAGCTTCGACCTATTGAGAGATATTGGGCTCTAACGAAATCAGATTTTCGGAAGAGTAAAAGTAGTGCAAACTGCACAAAACTTAATGAAGGGTCTTAAAAAAATAGTAAAATATTTTTGTATAAAATAAATATTTGTTAATAGTGTAAGGTTATTTATGTTTGTTATACTACTCATTCATAAATAAAAAAACAATATTTAAAAAAAATTCATTACGTATTTTTTTATTGATGAAAAAAATCAAATCAAATTTTTCTGGGGCAGTCCTGAGATGAACATTTTGGGAGCAATGGTGATCCGATCAACATGAAATGTCCCATATATATGTATAAGTAAAAATACATGTTAACATCACATAAGCAAAATTCAATCGCTAAATAAATATAGAATCGATATATAAAAAGCAAAAGAAAAGGTTTCCTTTCAATTTATTTTGTTGTTTTTTTCTTTTAATTTTTTCCTTTTTTTAGTTTTGCAACGCAAACAAAAAATAAATTTCTGAAATTTCATACTTTTGTCACAAACGCAATAACAACAAACAGAAATAAAAAGACATCAATAATACAGGAAAAAATTGTCAAAGCACAAATTTCTTATAAAAAGGCCAAAATATTTGTTATGTCCTGATATCCTTACAAAATTTATGCTTCACACAGTTTCAATAACCTTGTTGTGTTGTAGGGGATCACACCAACAAAAAGCACTCTCGCATTTGCTCATCCCCTTTAATTAATGCTCAAAACGTTGACTCATCCTCGGGCACCGAAAAATATGGGCTGTCAATAACACAGTATCAAATCATTAATAGAATGTGGAAGCATTTCATCAATTTAAAATAGAATACCGCTGCTGTGTCTTTAAATGGAGCTTATGAAATGTTTGTAGTAAGCACATTAGCAATGTATTGTGTGTGGCATTTATTGCTTTGGAATTGAGGGGGTTGCTTTTCAATTACTAATTTTCCGAAATTAAATTCCTTTTGTTTTTTTTTTTTTTTTGTATTTTTGTGACTTTTTTGCAAACTTATTTCCTTTAATATGTAAGTGGATATGTCCTCAATATATTGATTAATACTTAGATGTGTCATTAAAAAAATATGAGATGAGTAGAATGGAATTTTTTGCATCTCTTTGCTTTCTTTATAAAAACATGAGTTTATTTTTTAAGCAGAATGAAATGACAGAAAAGAAAAAGTTTTTAAAAAACAATGAAAAACAATGGATGGCTATTTCTAAGGAATTAAACTATTACTTCATTCCTACCAAAACACAAATAACGAAATCATAAAGCAAAGCTTTGCAGTTGGGTTCTCAGATTTTTATAAAAATTCACAGAGCTGTTCTTAGTACTCAGTATGGTGACCTCTTATTATTAGTTTTGCGAAGAAAATTGTTTATGGCAAGTTATGGGTAGAAACTTCAGAGTGTCCAAGTGGTGTTTTTGCAAAAAATCGAAGCAATTTTTTTTCTAAGTCCCGCCATTTTATCAAAAATAAATTTCTTATAATTTTTGTTTTCGGATTCTTGTTATTTTAATTTCAATCTTTAAATTTGGAAAATTTTGAAAATTTACAAAATGACGGCCTTTTTTTGAAAAATCTTAAAAGTTGATTATCTCGAAATAATATTTTTTTTTAAATTTTTTTTTACAGAAAGGTGAATAAAAACAAACATTTTGTAGAAGACTTGTTTTGCGCTAAATGGCTGTGAGAGCCGCGGGAATATTTTTTCTAAAGGGTCACGGGACAATTTTTTTAACTTTGTTTTGTGCTTAAAATTAATTTTCTAAAAAAAATTTTTTTTTTTTTTGATTTTTTTGCTTAAGTCTTTTGAAAACCGAATGATTTTCATCCACCTTTCAAAACTTTTCCTTTAAAAAAAAAATTAAAGAAAAAAAAATTTTTGGCCGCAATTTTAAGAAAAAAAATTTTTTTTGGGATTTTTTTTGGTCGTCATTTCGTCAATACTTATTTTTATGTTGTATATAGGATATGAGCCGTTCAAAATGACAACGGTGCAACTCCAAAACGAGGAAAAAGTAATGTCATAATATTAATTGGCTGACATTTTGTTTTGTTGTCATTTTGAACGGCTTATATACATTAGGGCTGTTCAAAAAAAAAAAATTTTTGGAATTTCCAAGATATACTTTGGCATCACGATCTACATCATGACAGAATATCTCAAAAAATTTTTCAGATTTTTAAATTCATATTTAAAGGTGGCTCAAAGCAGAAATATATTTTTATTATTTTTTTTTTAGCATTAATTATAAAATGTTGTCAAACAATTTGAAAAATTTGTTTTAGAGTAATTTAAAACATTCATTTTGTTTGTTTTTTAATGAACTTTAAAACCTACGTTGTAATTTTGACAAAAAAAATTTTACACTTCTTAAAAAACGAAAAACTGCCCTATGAAGGCGAAATTTTACGGTTTTTCAAAGAAAAAAGGCATCGTGCTTCAAACGAAATGAACATTTTTTAATTTACAAGATTTCATTCAAAAGAGCTCTTAAAAACCTTCAAGACAAGATATGTTAAGACATTTTTGGGCCAGCAGGCTCGATGACATAACGTTTGAAACATAGTAATGCAGCCCTGTGAAAGGCAAAACGCTTTTTACTCAAGAGGGAGGCATCTTACAAAAAAGTGCCCATGGCATAAAATGCTTAAAATCATCCAAGGAACAAGTGTAAATTGTTTTTTTTTACTTAAGTTTAGAAAAAATTTTTTTTTAACGTCATTTTTAATAAACTTTCCAAAAAAAAAAAACAATTCACACTTGTTCCTTGGATGATTTTAAGCTTTTTATGCCATGGGCACTTTTTTGTAAGATGCCTCCCTCTTGAGTAAAAAGCGTTTTGCCTTTCACAGGGCTGCATTACTATGTTTCAAACGTTATGTCATCGAGCCTGCTGGCCCAAAAATGTCTTAACATATCTTGTCTTGAAGGTTTTTAAGAGCTCTTTTGAATGAGATCTTGTAATTCAAAAAATGTTCATTTCGTTTAAAGCACGATGACTTTTTTCTTTGAAAAACCGTAAAATTTCGCCTTCTTAGGGCAGTTTTTCATTTTTAAGAAGTGTAAAATTTTTTTTTGTCAAAATTTCAACGAAGGTTTTAAAGTTCATTAAAAAACAAACAAAATGAATGTTTTAAATTACTCTAAAACAAATTTTTCAAATTGTTTGACAACATTTTATAATTAATGCTAAAAAAAAAATAATAAAAATATATTTCTGCTTCGAGCCACCTTTAAATATGAATTTAAAAATCTGAAAAATTTTTTGGGATATTTTGTCATGATGTAGATCGTGATGCCAAAGTATATCTTGGAAATTCCAAAAATTTTTTTTTTTTGAACAGCCCTAATATACATATTTCTTTGTATTTTCTAAGCAATTTGAAAATTTTTTTTTTTTTTTTTGGACACTTAGTGGGTGTAATTCAAAGCACAATACAAAGTAAAAAAAATTGTCACATGACTCTTTAGAAAAAAATTCCCTTGGCTCTCACATTTAGCGCAAAACAAATCTTCTACAAAATGTTTGTTTTTTACCCACCTTTGAGTAAAAAAAAAAATAAAAACAAAAAAATATATTGTTTTGAGATAATCAAGATTTTGAAAAAATGGCCGCCATTTCGTAAATTTTTAGAATTTTCCAGGTAATTTAACTTTTTACATCAAACATGTTGAGATGTTAATGCAAAATCATGTCGAATAAATTCAAATATTAAAAACAAAAGCTTAATGTGTATTAATCCAATCACCTCACGCAATTCTTTTTTTTTTTTTTAAATAGGCAAAACCAAAACCAATAACAAAAAGAATTAACTCGAATCAACGAAATGCTACAATAGATAGATGTTGATAGACATTTGAAATCAGTATTTAACAGCGGGATACAAAATCGAAAGGCAGACGACAGCGTCTTGATTAAAAACGTACTAATGCAATTTAAAATTTTAATCTGACAGACGACCCGTTCTACATTAAGTAAACAGCTGATTTGTTTGTTTAATTTTTTTGACAGCACCTGTTTATCGACCTCGCTCCACACAGTGCGCTTTCTTTTATTTCCCGTCTTAAAACTTTTGTTGTGGTTTTAAATCATGTATATTTTTTCAATGAAGTGACATTTATAAATCTAACAAACTGAGTTCAAAATAGACAATCAGATGTTTTGTTTCTGTCACAATCGATTACAATTATCGACAATGTTACCGTATTGAAATAACTCAATTCAGTACTAATCCACTTTGAGTTCATGCATTAATGTTAGAGTCGATACGTTTTGAGCTGGGGACTATGCACAAGTAAATTCGGCTTAAGACTGCTAATGTGGATAAGCGCTGTCGTCCCTATTACTCAATATTTATTAAAAGTCGAATGCATCACCTTGGAAACACTTGTGATAATAAACAAGATGAGTAGAAATCGGTAGAATACCGAAAAAATTTTAGATTCCTGGGATTATTCTGAAGAGCTTCACCTTTTGCCATTTTTCAAAAATCGTTTAAGTGAACTTAGTCCACTTCCATAGTAAACGATTCATTTGATTTTAAAGTGCGTTAAAGGACAAAAGTAAAAAAAAAGATTATCCGCATGACATAAATGATTTAAAAGATATTCGCAAATCGAAATGGTGTTATATGCTCGATATCTCTTCATCTTTAAACTGTGAAAAGTTTATAGGTGAGAATCTACTTTTTGAGCTTAAATAAACATATTTAGCGTTCCTCAGCGATCGTTGGCGAAGGTCACGAGAACAGCAATGCAAGATTGCAATATCAATAATAAATATCAAGGCGTTTCGATTCGATTACACAGGCACACAAAATAAAAAACTAGTAAGGATGTTACCTTTTGCCTGGTAAAAAATTAAATACCATACACTGCAGCATTTTGAAAACTATACTTGTATGGGAGGTGGCCCGAATTCTCTCTTAATTTTTGCCCAGAGTTTGCACTACAGCACTATAAAAAATATTCTTGTATGGGAGGTGCCAGGCCTTTTTCACCAACCAACCCTCAACCATGTTTCTGATCAGAGCTTGCATTTTCTATCTTAAGTGTCTGAGTGAAATTTGGTTGCATTATCTCAGAAAACCGATTTACGTAGTATAACATTTCAAAGCTTTTGGTTATATCGGAGCTACTATGACCTCTGGTCATGGCATAATCGACTCGAGAGATGACGCTGATCAAGAATATATGAAGCAAAACACGCCAAGTGTAGCAGCTGAAAATTTGTTTGTCTCCGATTTTGCTGAAAGTTGGCAATATGGTATTTCCGGTGTGCAAGAACAATATTCCGGGATTTTATGCCTTGTGCACTTTTTGCGTAAGATGCCTTTCTCTTGAGTAAACAAAGAGTTTTGCCTGCAGCGGGCGTTCAAAAGCCAAAAACTCTCATCCAGCGACCGAATCCCATCTTAAATCATAATTTTAAAGCTTATAAATTATACTTTGTTTTAAGTACTTTGGAGTACTTAAAAACACTTCATCATGAAAATGATTAAAAACGCTAACTTTAACACCCTGTATTTTAAAAACAAATGGTACACCAAATCTACCATACTGCTAAATTGGAGCAAAATCGGATACAAAAAAATTTTCAGCTGGTACACTTGGCGCGTTTTGCTTCATATATACTTTTCTTTACGTGTTACGCCTCCTTTTTGACGCTTAATCGGAATCCGAGGTGTGAATTGCTTATATACCTGCGGAATTTCGAGATATCTTTCTTGCAGCTCTAGAAAGTGGTTATGGCTCAGTTCCAGAAAAAGATCTTCTTATGTTTTTTTTAATGGCATCGAATAGTCAGAATCTTTCTTATCAAACTATACCTTGAAACTTTTTCAATTGGACCCTTACTTTTCGAGTTATCATCCTTTGGGCTCTCTGATTGACACAAGCACATTTCATACTCTAGCAGATTTAAACTCATTTTAAAAGTTTTTTGCCGTAAATTGGTTTTTCGGAACAAATATAATTAAGTCCTTTGTATGGGGGTTGAAACTCAACTATTTCATTTTTTTTAATTATTCTTAACCTACCATAGCAACACTTCATCTATATTTTTCCAACAAGTATGTATATGAAACCATCTCACTGCTACTTCAATATTTTTTCATTTATTGCTTATTAATGGCAAGATAATTAATTACAAATGAGTTAATTATATTTCACAAGTTAAATAACATAAAAGTATGCAACATTTTATTTACTACGAATTTATTACATATCACACCGCATGAACAACTTTTCACTTTAAAATACTTTGGAGTGTTAAGGAAACAATTCGAGCACATAATTTAAAATTATTAACTCCATGCTTGCATGCATTTAGTTTTTGTTCATTAATTTAGTGTTGTATTTTTCCCGGAAGCGACATATTTGCGCAATTACTTGCGGTTTCGAGGTTTCCACGTGTTTACCCGATAAGCACTTACCCAGCAAACATTTCCAATCGCGGATAAGTCGCATGTGTTTTGCCTTGGTGATCAAATCAAAAGTCCGCGGCATCGCATTCTGTTCTTCTGCGATGCTTTTGGCTTGAGAAATTGTCAGGTAGTTGCGAATGTTTTAGAAAAATCCGCAAATGATCCCCAGGAAGAGTCGACAGGTGACTCCCCAAGTTGTTTTTTAAGGCGAAAAAAAAACTGGAAAAAAAAATTTTTATGAATATAAAATGCCGATATAACAAAAATTGCGTAAGAAATTGCAAATTTTTATCCATTTATTGGTCAAAATTTAGGTGTCGTTTAAAATATACCATGTAGTTTGACATTTTGCTTCGTGAAAAATACCGGGCCTCAGAAATATTAGAAAAAAAATTATTACCTTTTTCGAAATTTCTCAGGAGCTGACGTCATGTCGTAGTCGGCCAACTTATATAAGTAGTGTAAAATTTGTCTGGAAGAGTTGTAAGTTAATTGTGAAGAAGTTAGTTTTGAAACTATCTTTCAGTAGTCTTAGAAGATTCGTTTTTTATTTGCCTAGAAGCGAATAAAGAAATATAAGCTGTGCTTCTGTTAATCGCGCCGTAGTTTTGTCACGCAATATTCGCGTGGAAGAGTTGTAAATGAATCGCAAGAAGGTTGAAAGATTGTTCGCGATTGAAAATGTTTGCTGGGTACAAACATTTAACAGTGCGTTAGGTAATAAGTGCTTATGAACAGTAGGTACTAGCGGATATCCAGTGAATAACCTGGAAAGCACAAGCTTTTTACCATTTCCATTTGTTCAAAGCATTTGAAAGTTTTCAATATTTTACAGTATTTCAAACATTATTTAATTTTTACCTACTTTTTTCGGCTTTTTTAAATTTTTTTAATGTTTCAAGATCTATCGACTTGAATGCTTTTTGACATTTTTGACACTTTTGTTTTTTAATAAATTTTTTTTTTTTACTTTTTTCAGTGATTTTTTCAACATTTCTCGCTTTTTGGGAGTGTTTTTGTGTTAACTTTAACTAATGCAATTCAGCGAAATTTTTAAATTAATAACCAAGTGATATTCGGGATAAAGTTGCCGCTTTCACTGCTCGTGTAGAAACTATTAAAATATTCTGTAGCATGAATGAATTTGACAAAAAGTGCGACTATTAGCATATATGGTGTTAACAGTTATTGCTATGCGCAACATTTTGCGGAACATTATTAAGACAATAGAAAAGTTAAGGACATGAATATGATGACAATAACAAAATAAATAAGCACAGCTTACATAAGCAAATCGTATAGGCATTGCACTCACACGTGCAGAAAAATATTTCCTTTCCTGATATCAAGGGCGTTATTAATATGAGTTTGTTTACAAAACTTGGGAGTAATGGGTAGGGGGTGAGGGTCGTTAAAACAAAACGAAAGAAATATCTTTCTGATGACAAAGCAAGAAATAGGAAACAATTCGTTTGTTAAAATCAAGGGATATTTTGTTTACTGCGAAAAAAGCCACACGCCATTTTTATACCCTTTACTCAGAGTATATGGTTTTTTTCTCTCCGTTTGTAATGCAGAGAAGAAGGCGCGGCAGGTAAGGAAAGCAAAAAATCATGCAAATCGGATAACTGACTTTTAAACTATGGGATTTTCCAATATTTTTAAAGAAAAGAAAAAATCATGCAAATCGGACAGACAGACACGACGCACAGTGCGTTGAGCCCATACAAGCAATGGTCAAAAATTGAAGGAGCGGTTGGATATCGATGAAATTTGGTACTTTGAGTAGTTTGGGGTCGATGAGCTTAAAAATGATCTCAGATTTGTTGTAAACTTTATAGTTTTGCTAAAAACCAGGTATTTAAGACGATTTTCTTAAGCCCCATACATAACGATTTTTTTATTTATTTTTAAAATATACGTTTTTGAAAAATACGTTGTAGAAATAATGTTCTTTGTACTTTTGAGACCATTTGTGTTAATAAAAACAAAAAAAAAAATTTAACATAAATTTTATATTTCATGCAAATTTTTCATTTTAAGCATTTTTAAAAAAAAAAAAAAAATTTGTAGGACGAAGTAGGAAAAGTTATTTGCAGTTCCTGGCTATGTAGAATACGTTCTAGAAGATTGAAAAAAAAAAGGTGTTTGTTTTTTTTTTTTTTTCATCGAAATTTGTCAATTTCTGAAGTTTTTCATTTGATAATACCATATATTAAAATCACTACAATATATATCAAATTATATATTTTCGAAAATTTTTTATTGTAATATTATTTATTTACTCAAATATTATTTATCATAAAAAACTTTACTTCGTTTAGTTTAATCAAAACACAATTTTTTGATAATTATTTGTTTAAGAGAACCCAAAACGAATTGAACAAAACATGATTTTTTTTTTTGAAAAATATCTCATCTTTAAAGTGTCACAGCGTAGCCAAAACTAAGTTTTTCCCCTTTATATTTTGGTTTTATTTTATTGATACAATTACCTATCGACTGATACCAATATTGTAAGGTTTCGAGTAACAAAAAATTTGTATTTTTGTCCATGGGCCAACGCAGTGTGTGACGTTGTATTTTTTGCCTTAGAAACTTTTTTCGTAAGATGTCTTGGTTTTGAGTAAAAATCGTTTTTCTGACTACTTAACTAAAATTTCCATGTTCGATTGGCCATAATTCGATCAACTTTCAACCAAAGCAATTTCTTGATAAGGTATTTAAAGAAAATTTTATTAATTTTTTTTTTTTATATCCGCTAAGCATAAGCAATTTCTGTTTAATAGTTTTTAGAAAAGCTATTTCGATTAAAAATTTAATTCTCTACAAAAAGTTTATAAAAAAATATAGAAATTATGTTATGTTCCCTAGACTCAGGAAGTGACGCTGATAAGAATAAACATATATTAGTATGGTCCAAATTTTGTATGGAAAAACCAAAATTGTTAAAAAGTCAAGGTGCGCGCGACTTTTCTAAATCCTTGGATCCTGCTGCTTTTTTAAATCCAGTTTATTACATATTTGAGGTGTATTAAGGTTGGTCTTCAGAAATATGTAACAAACTGGATTTTAAAAAAAAATGTCAATTAGGACCGTTGTACAAGTGTGCGACGATATATTAATGAAAATACATCTAAAACACACTAAAAGCTTAAAACGATAAGTAAACTTCCTTCCTGATGTTGTAAAACTAAAATATTTCAAGTAAGTTTCTCACAAAACATTTCGTATTTTACTTCAAAAACTAATTTTTACACACCAAAAACACTTTTCCGTCACTTTTTATACACGCATACAGCTTTACGGTCTGAAGTCTGCTAATATCAGTCAGCGGTGTGAGTGGAAAACTCTGCAGAAGAACATTGTCGTTCACGTGCAACTGTTAACTGGCAACTGACACTCGGACCGAGGTACACTCGGACCAAGGTACACCTCCTAAGCCATATTTTTTTTAAAATTTTTTAAATAATTTATTTCGATGGGAAATTTAATTTTCTACAAAAAGTTTTCCCTAAAAAATATCGAAATTTTGCTTTGTTCGCTAGATATATTGAAAAAGCTGTAAAGAGTACATTCTGTTCCTTTTTGGCTTGTTTTTTACGACCTAATCAAAAGTCTATTAGGTGAATTTTAGTGAGTTCCTTCAAGGAATTGAACATTTTTTGTCGCCCTGTTTAATTTTTCTACAAAATACACTTTTAATATAATACTGAAACGTAAGCAAAATTTTTAAAAGATCACGACGAATGAAACATCCGACATGCATTAAATGCCCACATTTATAAATAATGCTTAAATATTTTGTCTTAACGCTAATATTTTGAAAAGTTTTACATTCTTAATCAGACACAATTTTGTCATAAAATTCGCATAAATTAATTAAGAACTATAAAGAGATATGAAAAAGAAAAAAAAAAAAGAGTTGATTTAGGGATTTCTTGTAAGTCTAGCAGGTCTTTTATTAGAAAACACAATAGACTGCATAATGAAATACTTTGTACGGGTTTTGGCTGCGCCCACTCTTAAAACGCACATTTTGCTTAACGCTACTTGTTGCAATGCCAGCCCCCTTCTCTTTAGGAGACTGTGCTCAGCTGTCAACTGGGTGCGCAAAAGCGCGCATCCATTAAAGTCCTCATCGCATAATTTTTCTTTCTTTTCTTTTAAGTAGTGGGTTTCAATTCAATTTGATTTAATCAAAATTATAAATACATGGAAAATTTACATTTCTTAAATATACAACCTACGTAGTACAACCTACATAGCAATGATGCTCAGCTGAAATTTCTAAAAATTAATTGGAATATTGTTTGTATATATTAAGTAAAATAAATATATATGTATTTACACAAAAACAGTTTTTGTTTTGATTTAAAAATTAAAAAATCTTTTTATGCAAACTTTTATTTATGCTGAAATGTTAACAAAACAACACAAACTTCATCTTCATAACGATGTTTAAATTATTATATTGACACAAATTTTACAAAAACTGTTGTAATTTAAAAGTTGAATACTTGTCGTATGAGCAATTTTTATTTTGTTGAATTATATGGGAAATTTTTAAATGGCTGAAGCACGAGTGGGCGTAAGTTTAACGATTGTACATTTAAGAGTAACGAAAAAGCAGTTGTGCATACATTAGAGTGGTCCAAAATCCGAAAGTGTTAAAAAGTCAAGGTGCGCGCGACTTTTCTGAGTCCTTTTATCCTGCTGATATCAAAAAGTGCTTTGGAACCAAAAAAACATTGCGTTTAGATATTCCGCAACGAGCTTGAAGGTACTTTTTAAGAATTTTTGAGTACTTCTTTTAATTTAAACGCTATATCTTTTTAACCAGATAAGGTATTTGCAAATTTTTTTAGCGTCACTTTAAACTTAAAAATTTGTTAATTTTTTGAGGTGTTTGCACTTTCAAGAACCGATTTTTTTCTTATTTTGCTCTAGCGATTTTTTTTTTAAATTTTTATATTTTTATGCATTAATTTTTCTTTAAAATAATTTCAACAACTAAGCTATTAGTAACACTTTTACTCACTAAAAACAATTAAGTATAATTAAATTGGACTTAAAAAAAAATAAATTATCATATCATAGTTGTGGAGTCCTATGATTTCCTATTGATCTTCGATGGAAACTGAATGACTCCTTGACATGTTCCACATATTCTAGGGCCTTATCGATCCAGCCATTTTTAATCTATCTAAGTAAGTACATTAGGCCAGGTCAATTTGTTTGGGAGGCAAAAAATTGGCAAAGAGTATAGCAACAAAAAAATCTGTGGAAAATTCTAAAAAACTTTACCCAAGAAACCATGGGTCTAAAATCAATATCGAGCCGCCGTAAGTTGCGTTGAAGTTTTGATGTACTACTTTAAAATACAATAAGAAAAAGATAAAGTTCAAATTTTTTTTTACTTGTTTCATATAAAATTATTCAAAGTATTTGAATTTTTTGTTTTTTTTTATTGAACTACATCAAAATTTCAACGCAATTTTCGGCGGCTCGATATTAATTTTTGTCCCATTGTTTCTTGGGCAAAGTTTTTAAGAATTTTTTCGTAGATTGTTTTGTTGCTATACTCTTTACCGCAAAAATATTTGACCCGGCCTAATGTGCATATGTGTCGTTCATTTCGTAGGGGGTACAAACCATGTGTAAACGATCAAGAAATTTGTTCATGGCATCCGATTTGGCTATAAATTGGCATAAGCAATAGTTGCATAGTGGAAAAAATTACTACCAAATATTTTTTCAAAATTTAAAAAAACGGCGGAGATATGGGACTTTGAAATTTTTAGGTTAGTTTTTTTTGAGAAGCTATAACTTCGGTTGCATTTATCCAATTTTCAATTTTATAGTGTTAAATGATTTGTCTTAAGCAAAAGCTACATTTTATTGTTTTTCTGGAGAACCACTGGCAGGCCCACTCCAATTTTTGGAGGACTAGTAAGTTACACTTGTAGCTTTTCTTAGAAGAAAAATATAAAATATTAAAAAGGACGTATTTTGGGAAACTCAATTTAATTTTTTTTTTTTTCAGTGTAAACTATATATAAACAAAAAAAAAAATGTTTTCTAGTTTATATTTTAATGTCTGTTTTAAGACAAATCATTTAACACCATAAAATTGAAAATTGGATAAATGCAACCGAAGTTATAGCTTCTCAAAAAAAACTAACCTAAAAATTTCAAAGTCCCATATCTCCGCCAATTTTTTAAATTTTGAAAAAATATTTGGTAGTAATTTTTTCCACTATGCAACTATTGCTTATGCCAATTTATAGCCAAATCGGATGCCATGAACAAATTTCTTGATCGTTTACACATGGTTTGTACCTGGAGCAAAATAAGAAAAAAATCGGTTCTTGAATGTGCAAACACCTCAAAAAATTAACAAATTTTGAAAAAATTTGGGAAAGAGTAGGTTAACTATTATTGATGTAGAATTTGGCTCAAAATATTTTTTGCAAATACCTTATATGGTTAAAAAGATATAGCGTTTAAATTAAAAAAAGTACTCAAAAACACAAAAATTCCTAAAAAAGCACATTCAAGCTCGTTGCGGAATATATAAACGCAATTTTTTTTTTTTTTGGATCCAAAGCACTTTTTGTAATCAGCAGGATCCAAAGATTCAGAAAAGTCGCACGCACCTTGACTTTTTAACACTTTTGGTTTTTCCATACAAAATTTGGACCACTCTAGTATACATACACAAATAATAAGGCACAACGCAGTTCTACTTTAACTTCATTTTTTGTAATAGTAATAGTTTCTTAGAAACAAAAAATTAATTTTCTAGCGAAAGTTACCTTTTATTTTTAATAACCTACATATGAAGCAAAACACGCCAAGTGTACCAAAAAAATTTTTTTTTGTCTCCGATTTCGCTCAAACTTGGCAATATGGTAGTCCCGGTGTGCAAGAACTTTAGTGTAAGCTATAAATTTTTGAAAAAACACCCTTTTCATGAAAATGACTAAAAACGCCAACTTTAACACCACATATTTTAACAACAAATGGTACTAGGACCAAATCATCCCGGCTTGTTGTTTTTGCACACCGGATCTACCGTATTGCCAAATTTGAGCGAAATTGGAGAAAAATATTTTGAGCTGGTACACTTGGCGTGGATTGCTTCATATATATTTTGACTAATTAGGAAAACATAAAAAACTGAAAAAAGGCATAGATGCAGTTTTAATCAATCTACTTATATCGCCAGTAGTCGCTCCTTTACAAAAATATTTAATCTCTGAAAATAATTAACGAACATGGATGAGATTTGAAACAAATGTAAAATGCATCGATTCAAATATTTTTTATCAAGCCCCCCCATACAAAGCAAGGTGATACAAAGCAAGGTGAAACAACTCACACCGTCAAATTATGTTCCTTGATATATTTATTGTGAGACTCCACAGAATATTTCAGTTCTGGTGAAATCTTTAACAATGCAAGAATTTATTTTGGGCCAAAAACAATATTCGTATGGAAAATTTTTTGAAAAGTTTCTCTCTGTCTCAAGACATTGATTGATTTTAGAAATTGTGGAAAATCTCAAATTCAAAATATGTCACCCATTTAGAATTGAGGCTTAAAGTATGCTACGTTATTGCCTTTTAAAATGCTAATGCTCTGCTCAAAATTATGCCGTACAAATTTTACAAATGCATAGCATACTTTCATGCTCAATGATTTTCCAAACATCACAAAAACGTGGCGTTTGAAATTCAAGATTTGTTAGAAATTATTAAAGATTTCAACAGAGTCAAAATATTTTTTAAAAAGTCTAATAATACCTCAAGAAACATATTTCAATGGTTACCAGAACAATTTTTTTTTTTTTTTTTGGCGATCCCACCTTAGTGTCTAAAAATGCATAAAATGATATGTAAATATTGTTCCTTGCATTCATAATATCAGCTACCTACGCTGTCATTATACAAAAATATTTTTTTTCATAACCTTAATTGTTTCATTTAAATTCATATACTTTGCCTGCATATTAATAAGATTTACGTACACCATGTTGCTTTTGATGCAAATTATTTTAAATATTAGAAATGAAATACATATTTTGAAAAATTTTCTCAGCTTGCCTAAACTTCTTAAGCACTGGCTCACACTTCGTCTATTAGTTTTCAGCTGTCATCATTAAAAAAACAATAGCAACAAAAACAAAACCCCATATTGTTTACTTAATGAACATCCTCACCAATACCACTGCCTTTGCTTCCGTCATCGCTTCCGCTAAAACAACATTAACATAAACACAACTGTTTAGTGGTAACCATCACTTCCGCTGAAACAACAAAGCGCATCACCACCATACCCCACACAGAGCAGTTGGCCAGACAAACTTTGCTCATTTATATTTATTGGACTTTGGTCGAAATTCTAGCAACAACAGCAACATCAAAAACTAAGCCTCCGAAGGACATCAAGTACACCGAGGCAACAACGTAAAGAATGTAATAAAAACAAGTTTATTTCCTTTACGCAAAGGCATCCCAATCGCAATCTCGTTGCTTGAACGGTTGGTATGCTACGTGTAACACGGAACGCGTCACGCGTTACGCATTACAAAACTTTGACGGAATAGCGATAGTTGGATATGTATTTCGCTTATGTAAAGTCAGTCGTAATGGGAGTAATGTAACCGGTTTTATTTAGCTAATGCAAGCTAAAATTCATAGATATCGTTATATTTCGATAAAGGATGAAATGATATTTAAAAGGAAAATAAATTTTAATGGAATTTAATTTGGAAATTATAATACCCGCTTTTTAAGAGTACGACCATTGTAATGAGAAAATGTTCCCATCCTAAAGCTTGAACTTTGAAACCAAATCATTGCTCTGTATGTCTTACTTTAGAAAAATGCAACAATTCACGAAAACACTACAAACGTCTGGCATGAAGATTTATTTTTGTTTTGTAATTTTGACATCTGAGAATGAGAAAAAACTTTGGCTGTTTTCTAATTTTGATGTTAAGCCATTTGCGTTGCCCCGATTTCGTTGTTATGTTAATGTGTCGAATGCATACCGAAACAATTTGTCACTTTGATTTCGTCAGTGAAAAGTCCAGAAAATGAGGGACTGCATTTTTTCACTCTTGTGTACTCGGACCACAATGCTAGTAGTTTCTAAGAGATATTGTAGAGCGAAATATTGTAAAAACGTGTTTTTTGGACTTTTTAATCTTTTTAGGTTAGGATATTTCTGAGAAGATAAATGATATCAACATAATTTGAATTAGAGAGATTAGGACTATCAAGTACCTTTACCAGATTTAACGAATGAACGATATGTCATATTGCTATATAGCTTCAAAAAATGGCAAAAAAAAACATTTTTTTGGGTTTTTAGGTTAGAATGTCTCGGAAACTATTCACGATAGATCAATTTTGGGATTGGATTCGAATTCAGCGT
Source organism: Calliopum simillimum (assembly GCA_951812925.1). NCBI lineage: Eukaryota > Metazoa > Arthropoda > Insecta > Diptera > Lauxaniidae > Calliopum > Calliopum simillimum. Next base: position 65,397,120 of record OX638371.1, read on the forward strand.
TGCTAAGCACATTGAATGTGATTATTTTGTTTGTTCTACTTAGTTAAAAAAAAAATGTTTATATTAGTACAGTCATTTGGTAGTTTTACCTGGAAAGTTTTGCGGGATTTCTGCAAATGAGTTATTTTATAGATTTCGATGTGCTCTTTCAGAATTTCAACTTTGCTACCTCGTATCGTGTTCGCTCGAGCCGCCATATTGGAAAAATGGCGTCCAAAATCAGTTTTTTACAAATATCTCTTTAACGGTTATATTAAGAGAAAAATTTCTTAGGACAATGTTGTAGCTTATAAAATTTTCTATAAAAATGACCTTTGAATTGTTTACGTACGACTTATAACTCAGGAGATATCTTTATTCAAAATTTTTGAAAAATTAGTAAATTGTGAATGCCACTTATGAGTAGGCACAGTGATGTGTCAAGCTTATAATTACGATAACTTATGAACGGTGAGTCGCACGTTTAAAATAAAAACACCTATTTATAAGGAATAACTTGTTCTACAAGATACATATCATTTTTTATTTCATATCACCTATAGTTAAGGAGATATTTTTTCCCACAAACCCAAAATTTTGAAAAAAAACGTTTTTTCAAAATGGCTCCTAAACGGTTAGTCCTAGAAAAAAAATTGTCAATGCATTTGGTAGAACGTTCAATTTCCTATAAGAGTCTCTTCGAGCTGTTTTTTCGTCAGACTTACCCTTCATGAGATATCGCGTCTTGAAAATCATTCAAAATTGAATATTGTTCTATGCGCCCTACTATGTTCAATTTTGAATGATTTTCAAGTCGCGATATCTCATGAAGGGTAAGTCTGACGAAAAAACAGCTCGAAAAGACTCTTATAGGAAATTGAACGTTCTACCAAATGCATTGACAATTTTTTTTCTAGGACGAACCGTTTAGGAGCCATTTTGAAAAAACGTTTTTTTTCAAAATTTTAGGTTTGTGAGAAAAATATCTCCTTAACTATAGGTGATATGAAAAAAAAATAATATGTAACTTGTAGAGCAAGTTAATACCTATAAACAAGTGATTTTATTTTAAACATGCGACTCACCGTTCATAAGTTATCGTAATTATAAGCTTGACACATCACTGTGCCTACTCATAAGTGGCATTCACAATTTACTAATTTTTCTAAAATTTTGAATAAAGATATCTCCTGAGTTATAAGTCGTACGTAAACAATTCAAAGGACATTTTTATAGAAAATTTTATAAGCTACAACATTGTCCTAAGAAATTTTTCTCTAAACATAACCGTTAAAGAGATATTTGTAAAAAACTGATTTTGGACGCCATTTTTCCAATATGGCGGCTCGAGCGAACACGATACGAGGTAGCAAAGTTGAAATTCTGAAAGAGCACATCGAAATCTATAAAATAACTCATTTGCAGAAATCCCGCAAAACTTTCCAGGTAACATCATTTTTTTCTCCCAAATGATTGTACTATATATTTTTTTTTTTTTTTTGTTTTATATGAAAAACTAGAAAAGGGGCTTTCTCGAAGTGAGCGTCTGATCGGATTTTCTGGACAATGGGAAAATGATCACAAAAGCCTATAGAAGAACCCCTTATTATCAGTTTTTGTTGTAATTTTTGTGTGATAATCATGCCTTTTAAGAACACTCTAATTGTAAGGCATATTAAGCACAAGCTCTGAGCAAAACTAAGGCGAATTTGGGAGAGAGGGCGTGGTACCTCCCATATAAGCAAATATTTAAAATGCTATACTAAAAATGTTCGCCGACCTCCACTAAGTTTACCACTCCAATATTTCTCTCCAAATACTAGATGAATTTGGTCAAGAGGGCGTGGAACCTCACGAACAGAATTATTTTTCCAGTCCTTTTTACATATGTACCAATTTTTATTTATCTGCTGAAATAAGGACTGGTCCAGAAAAATTTGATACTTTGTTTTTCATCAACAAAAAAGTACCCAATGTACTTTTTTTATTAATGAGTAGTATAACCTATATAAATAACCTTAGAACTATTAATAAATATTTTTTTTCCTGTAAAATATTGTACTTTTTTCTTAAGGCCCGGTATTAAGATTTGCCCAGTTGTTTTGTCGTGGGTACCGTACGACTTTTTCCATATATTTCTTGTATTTTTTTCAGCATTACGAGTATTAGTTCTTCAAAGATCCAATTTTATTGAAGGCCAATATCTCTCAAAAGGTCAAAGATCTGAGCAATTAAGTGGATTCGCCCTTTTTGGAACAAAATGTTCAATTTTGCTCTTGTACCACTCTATGGTGGCTTAAGAGTAATGCGAGGTGGCTAAAATAGGCCAAAATATTAAAGTACCTTCGTGTTCACGAATAGATGGCAAAAAACTTTTTTCAAGACACTCGTCAATAAAAATTATCAAATTCCTTGTGCCTGGTAATCCAAAAAAAAAAACTAATTTTCAAAATGCAGGTGGATATGACCAGGTAGACTATATAATGATTGGAAAATTAGGTGATTTTCTTTGCTCTCCTTATATTCTGCATCTGCTTCTCCTCCGCACAGGTGGAACATTTGTGTCCCGGTAGCTATTTGAAATCTGCTTTAACGTGAGTATGTTTCATCGTCTATTATGCAGCAGTCAAATTTCTAGCTCGCTCTTGAGCCTCCAACTGCTTGTCATGGGTGCGATCTAGTACTTTTTGAAATTTGTCTTCAGCTTAAGTTTGCTTATTTGCTATCGTCGCTCATAGTTTTTATGAAAATATTCATATTTTTAAAATGTTTTGCGCTCGGAATATAATTATTTTTATAAATGATAATGAAAGTAAAGAACAAATTAAATAAATCTTGATAGTGGTTGTCGGTCAACACATATTTCACCAATTTTAAGGTTATGTTCAACCTTGGAAATTCTTCCAATGGTTGACCGGAAATAATTTTGGCATCTCTGTTGTCCAAAGCGCACTATCGGGAATTGTCTCTGATACCACGAAGGCGCTGGAAGCAATTATTTGCCCACTGTGGATACAATGGGTGACAAGAAGAAAAGATAATAGAGAGGAGACAAAGCAGTGGTTTTACCGGAAATATTCCATCCCAGGAGGTTACCCTAAACTATTTATAAAAAAAGTTCAATAATATGTTTGCTTTCAGTAATCGGTTGCATATATGGTACACATTTATATCTTCAAAGGCCCCGAGAAAATGAGCAAATGTATTTTAACATAAAGGGTAAACATAGCTTAAATGCGATGATTGTATAAAAGTATACATGTAATATACTATCAACAACAGATTTGCGATCATGAAATGCGAATACCGGCAATAAGTCCAAGATACGCCGGATCTTCACATGATTCCTTGGTATGGAAACATTCCTTCAACGAATCTTATTGGAAGAAAGAAAGAGCCGATATGATCCCAAAAAACTAGCAGTTTTTGCAAATGTTTGTGCCGCACTGTGCAACATTTGCATTTATTATAAAGTGGAAAATTTTTACCACTTAGAGACAGAAACTGAAGCAGTATTATACGAAGCGTCCAGTGTTTCCAACAACCGCTTGAAGCAGTTGGCAGAGAGAATAAGAGACAACATTAAAGAGTATCTTCCTGTTTATTTTTTTTTTTGTATGTTTAACACTTCTTTTGTAATTTATTTAGACGATTCATATTTAAAAAACCTTTCTCTTACATTTCAAAAATTCTCCTTGGCATATCCAAATAATCACAAAAAATAAAATAAAATTAAACTTCTGTCAGAAACAAATGAAAATAGAACGATAGACGATACGATAGCGATAGGTTTATATGAAGCAAGCTTTTGATGATATCGCCAGACAGTATCGTTCGAACGATGATCGTTTTAAAAGTTATGTGATGAGAACCCAGACTATCCACATTTAAAAAATAGATTTTAGTTTTACAGTTTCTTGGTTTCTCGCCAGATTATATACATAAGTTAAAAAAAAAATGTTGATTTCATAATTTTTTGGCGATTCTCCGTTTAAAACTAGCATGGCTTGACTTCCAAAGTTTTATGGTATGGATAAACCTTTTTTTTTGCATCCCAAAAATAAATTTTGAAACATAAATTAATGAATTAATAAATTTTGAAACATAAATTAATGAATTAACAAATTTAGAAACATGTAAAATCGGTATCTTTTTTTCTTATTTTCTTAACATAAATTCTTAATTCAATTCTGACATATTTGAAAATTTCTACTAATTATCTACATTTTGCATTATAATTATTTTTTCCATGTAATTAATACTTTCTGAAATAAATGCATTGTAAAAAAATATGTTTTAAAATATCGTAAATTTGTTAATTTTGTAAAAAACGAAATATTAAACAGAGAATCATTAAGAAATTTTAAAATTAAAATCTATGTTGCAAATGCAAATCTAACTAAAAATACCCCATATACAATGATTACTGGAACTGGTATCTTAAACGCTAATTTACCATTTGCTTTTTGACTGCACTAAGGTTCAACAAAAAATGCCAAATCACTAATGTCGGCTCGTTTTTCATAAAATGAACCTAGGTATCACAAAAGTTGATGTACGATTTTGACATTTAAAATAAATGGATAAATGGATTTACTTGTCTTTCTTTCTTTTTTTGTTGGCTTTTTCATTCATTACAGGGTTGAATTGCGTACGCGTTGATCCATGTCATGTTAAACAAAACAAAGTTTGTTATAATAAGTATGAACTACAGGCATTAAGGATGGAATAATCGTAGAATATTTAATTTTCAATAAGGTTTAATTCAATTAAGAAAAACTGCAAAGTAATTGTGATTTAGTAGGTTTTTCGCAAAATAATTTTTTTTATAAAAAATCTCAATAAGCTAACAAATTTCCCTCTAAATACAACTGTGCAAATAGGAAGCCACGCACTACCGTGTAAAATTTCACACATAAATTCAGTCTGAAAAAAGAGAGAGTCTTCGATATGTAATAAGAGTAAAACTCTACAGATTGCTGTGAAAATTTTACACAATGCTCGGTGAATTTTTACACAGTTTTACGTAGCTTCTTCTTAACAGAACTTAGCTTCGAGTGTTGTTCCATATTAGCACAATTGAAATGTAAAAATACACAATACAGATATGTATAAAAATATTTAAAATTAAACTTTCTCAATGTCCAACATATTTACATTCTTAGGGTTGCCACCAAAATTTTGTTCCAAACATATTTTTTTTATAATTTTTGGTTTTAAAAACACTGGTACAATTATTTGGGAGAATAAAATGATTTTACATGGAAAGTTTTGCGGGATTTTTGCAAATGTTTTATTTTATAGATTTTGATGTGGTCTTTCAGAATTTCGACTTTGCTTCCTCGAATCGTGTTCTTTCGCGCCGCCATATTGAAAAAATGGCGTCCAAAATCAATTTTTCTGCAAATATCTCTTTAATGGTTAAATTTAGAGAAAGATATTTTTGCGCAATATTACAATCATAATAAATTAGCTATATACTATTATTTTACTAAATTAAAACAATTCCTGATGAAAAATGTAAGAATTATGATTAAAATTCATTTTAGGTTTCTTCATGTTAATGGCTCCAATTGATTCAAACATTTATTTTCCAATAATTGGTCTCATTTAAGAACTGCCCCAGAAAAATTTGATACTTTGTTTTTCATCGATAAAAAAATACCTAATGCATTTTTTTTAAATAAGTTTTTTTTATTTATTAATGAGTAGTATACCAAACATAAATAACCTTACACTATTAACAAATATTTATTTTATATAAAAATATTTTACTTTTTTCTTAAGACCCTTCTTTAAGTTTTGTACAGTTGTTTCATCGACAGTACCGTACGATCTTCGCCACTTATTTTTGAAATCTTTTAAATTTTTTGCAGTACTGTTACTCTTCCAAAGATCTGATTTCATTAGAGCCCAATATCACTCAAAAGGTCGAAGCTCTGGGCAGTTAGGTGGATTCGCATTTTTGGGAACAAAATTTATATTATTGCTATTGTACCATTCTCTGGTGGCTCTAGAGTAGTGCGAGGTTGCTAAATCAGGCCAGAACATTACAGTATCCCGTGATTACGAATAAATGGCAAAAGACATTTTTGAAGGCATTTGTCAACATAAATTTTCAAGTTAATTGTGCCCTGTGTTACAAAAAAACTGCTTCTCAGACCGCAAATGCTTATGGCTTGCCAAACCATATACTGCTTGGGAAATTTTTTAATTTTCTTCTCTTTAAATTTGTTCTGTACCTGCCTCTTCTCCGAACAGGTTTAAAATTTGTCTCCTGGTAGCTGTTTAAAATCTGCCTTAACGTATGTTTCATCGTCCATTATGCAGCAGTCATATTTAGTCAGGTAATCGACATATAACTTCCGAGCCCGCTTTTGAGACTCTAATTGCTTTTCATGGGAATGGTCTGGTACTTTTTGAACTCTGTAAGTCTTTAGCTTAAGTTTTTTCTTTAGTCTGTTTATAGAAGATTTTGAGGTTCTTGCTCTAGCAGCCATATCTCCTTCTGAAGTGTTAGGATTCTGTTTAGAAAGGCGCTTCACCTTTTTCATTAACTAAGGGTCTATACTGGCTTTTCTAACTAAACCCTTTTTTCGCGTAATAAGTTGACCCTTATTATTAATTGAAAATAACCCTTTGGACAGTGATTTTTGATGCACCTGTTTTTTTAGCTATGGCTGAATATTTTGATTCTGGTTTTTGCAGGTAAGTGTACAAAATGAATTTGCGCTTTTTTTTTCTTGATTGCTAGACATCTTTATCATATGAAGTTCGTTTACCAAGTGTTATATATTTTTGTAATCGTAATGTTATATAGAAAAAATAGCACCCATACTTCGACCTGCACGATCATCAGGTAAATTCTTAAGGAACAAAAGTATCAAATTTTTCTGGGGCAGTCCTTATTATAATGTCCTCATAGCATTTCTGCTTGTATTTTATGTTAAGTATTGTATTTTAAAAATAATTAAGCAGATACCTTAAAAAGACACTTTGTTACATTGTTTAATTTAATCCCACGAAGAGCACATTATTTTCATAGTATGGCAATTTGAATGCTAATTAATGATGAATTAATTCTAGGAAGACATTCAAACAAAATATTTTCAACAAAAAATTACACATTCTTTATAACAGATGATGATGATGATGATGAAATTGGAAATAGTTAAAAAAATGCTTTCTCCCATCACATTTTTCTCCATAAATATCAAACGCATTTATTTTTTGCTTAATTGGTACAATATTTAACATAATTAACACATTTTTTTTTTTTTTTTATTATTACAGTTTTTCATATTTCATATTTCGAAAGGACCTTTCATTGAGGAATTTCATCAATGTGTTACACATGGATTTTATTCAGCGCCATGGCAGGAGCAGCTCTATGCAACATTTACAATGGTCTTTACATTTCTATTACCATTATGCATACTTTTTGGTACTTATTTGTCCACATTTCGTACAATATCAGGTAAGTCCAAATTAAATAGAGCAAATTACTTTGTAAAGGTAAATCGGGTCAGCCGGGAAGTAAGTGTCATTACCCGAGGGAAAAAAGTGGGCTTACCGCGCTGTAAGCATTTATCCAACAATATGTGTTCCTGGCGAGCTCTTCTGCCATTTCAAGTACATCAAGATACTCCATAATGCACAAAATGATTTATACAATAAGTCAGCATAACTGAAAATCATTTAACTCATACTATATTCTGTATACAAATATAAATATATACAAATTGCTCGCATTTTGTAGATGTTACTTTGCTTTCTCAAAAAGCACAATATTAATATCTTTGATACGGTCAGTCTCTTTCTATATACATTAGAGCGCCCATATGTGCGAAATTCTGATTTTGTTTGCTCCCCGTCCATTTCCTGAAATTAGAGGTCAAAAAAATAAGATCTCAAAAAAAAATTTGGAATCGGTAGTGGAAAAAACCCAGCCGGTTTTCGATCAAAGGTCGAAAAATTGACTAAAAAAAGACAAGTCGATTTGACTGCTCGTTACTTCGAAACTGTTAATTTTTTCATAATCTTTTCAAGACATTTTTTGTAGAGCATGACTTGGTCTACATTATCTTCTTAAAAAATTTTGGTCCAAAAATTAAATTTGTTGTTGTTTCGGTACAAAAACTAAAATTTTTTAAGAAAATTTTCATGACTTTTTTTCTATAAATTGGTTTTTTGTAATTTTTAAAGGGTGGAATATTTGTTTTGGAATTCCTATATTGTAGGGAATCAAATGTTGAATAATTTAAAAGAAAAATTACTAAAAAATTTTAGTTTTTAAGAAATAGAGCCCATTTCAAAGTTAAAAAAAATTTTTTTTTTTTTTATTTTTTCTTCTTAATTTTTAATCTGGTAAAAAACCATTTCAGTAGTCATATTTCTTAAACTAATTTGGGATTGCTAAACACGAAAATACTATTTATTTTCGTTTTAGTGCGTTTTTGGGCTGTTCCAGTAGAGATAATCAAAAATTTCCAAATTCGTGCACGCAGTTCAGGAAAAAATTTCAATCAAGTTGTCGAGAACTGCACAAAGCTGTGAAATTGCACCTGAGCATTTACTGAATAAGAAAAAAAAGTTTTCAAAATCGGTTCATGGCATGGTTTTTAAAATGAGGTCGAAAAACGGTATTTAAAAAAAAACGACTACAAATCAAAACCAAAATAGTCATTTTAGATGTAGTTATTAATGCTAAATTCGAAATTGGACGCGAAATTGCTGTATCACTTATGGTTTGTGAGATATCTCACCACTAATTTTCACAAAACACGATTTTTGAGATTGTGTAGAACACGCACCAAATCGTTTTGGTCTGTTTTATTAAATGCGTCATTTAGTACTGTTTTTCTTCTTCAAAATGAGTTACAGAATGGTCTTGTATGTTTTTTCTATAAAAAGTTATGACCACTTTAAAATAACATTATAAAAGATATAGTAATATGGCAATTGCTATAGAAAATCCATACATGATTTTTAACTTTCATGATGTCATTTTAAAATGATCATAACTTTTTGAAAAAATGTCGCACAAGCCCATTTCATAGCTCATTTTGAAGGCAAAAAGCAGTTCTAAATGATGCATTTAATAACAACTAGCAATACATTTTCTTGTATCCAATAAAAAAGCGATTAAAAGAAAAAAATTAAAATAATTAATTTTTTCCAAACTTTGAGACCAGCTCCATACCTTAAAATTTATTGTTTTTGTAAAATTTTTCTTTTTAAATTAATTAACATTTAATTTTCTTTAACATGAGAATTCCATAACAAATATTCCGCGCTTTAAAAATTACAAAAAACCAATTTATAGCAAAAAGACATGTAAATTTTCCTAAAAAAGTTAAATTTTTGTACCGAAACAGCAACAAGTTTAATTTTTGGACCAAAACTTTCTAAGAAGATAATGTTGACCTAATCATGTTCTACAAAAGTTGTCTTGAAAATATTATGAAAAAATGAACAGTTTTGAAGTAACGGGCAGGCAAAGCGACTTCCCTTTTTTTAGTCAATTTTTCGACCTTTGATCGAAAACCGGCTGGGTTTTTTCCACTACCGATTCCAAATTTTTTTTTGAGATCTTATTTTTTTGACCTCTAATTTCAGGAAATGGACGGGGAGCAAACAAATTCAAAACTTTGCACATTTCATACATCTTGTGGGCGCTCTAATATACATACTATTTTTTTCACATTGTTTTTATATGGTATTTAATAGAACTTTTATTGTATAAGCGAACGAACTCTTATGAAAACTAATTTTGTAGCCAAGTTCATTAGGCTGTACCATATTTTAGGCTTAACCACAAAATGACCGAGCGCTTTAACTTAATGCTGTTTTATTAATGGACCTACGCTTAAGTTTTTCTCTTTTCCCAATTTTTCTTTTTTATTTGCAGGAAGCGAAAAAATGTTTCAGGGTTCAAAGCTGGCGGCCTACTCAAACAAACCCTCGATGCAGACAAATCGTCAGCGACTGATACACAAAGCTAAAATGAAATCAATGCGTATCTCGGTGGTCATTATATTTGCTTTCTTAATTTGTTGGACACCCTACAATGTGATGATGAGTCTGTTTATGTTCTCTGATCCAGATAATCAGGTAAGTTATGGAATGACGAAGGCTCAAAAAAACTAAATGAACTTGATAAAAAAAAAAATATACCAAAATAAGAGTGATTGATAAATACTTATGTCCCTATGTTTTAAGTTAGAAAGCACCACTGACGTTAAATTTGTTAGACAATATTTACCATCATCTGCCTGACAATTGCTGCCCAAATTTTTTAGGAATCCATTGGTTATTTTAGTTTTAGTAGCTTTTGTGATTAAACAGCTTATGAACTTGTAATTTGGAACAAACATTTACATTGAAAGAGGTCAAAAGTGTGCTAAGGCAAAGGAAATTAAAGACAGTGTGTCTTATAAGCAGGGTTTGACCTGCTGACTATAAAATAGCTATAGCAACGAAAATTTGCTGAACTGTGCTGCGTCAGTTATTGCGTTTTACATTTTGGGCTTACTGCTTGCTGTGCTTTTTTTCAACGAACGAAGTCAAAGCAATTCAAGCAAGCACATTTTTGTTTTTGTGCTCTGCTATTGCTTTTGTTATTAAAAATAGCACAGTTTTAACCAAGCAAGCACAAACACGAAGCGAAGCGTAACTCCGATTGTGCTTTTGCTTTTTGTTGTTTAAACTTCGGCTTTTCGCTGTACACAGCAGAAGCAACTTTCAGGATTACCACATGTTTTTTTTTTTTTTTTTGTAAAATTTGCTTAAACCATACATTTAAAAGAAAGAAAATTTAATTTTACCCTTAAGCCGCTTAGATAAACTTTTAAAAATCCAACATATTTTTTCAGGGCTGCCACCTGGTTTTTTCAATAAAATAAAAATTGTTTTTCAATAAATTGCTCAGTCATCATTTTCTCTCTATAAATTGACATCTTGGGTCCTAAAACGATGAAACAAAAATTTAGGGTTGCCATATTAAGGTTGCCAGACGTTTTTTTTTGCAAAATTGCATTTCTTGGTCAACTTTCTTTATTGAAAGTTATAGAATCGACCCAAAAACACATAGTAAATTTTTTGGGGTTGCCACCTGGTTTTTTTAATAAAATCAAAATTTTCTTTCAATAAATTGCTAAACTCATCATTTTCTCTCTATAAATTGGCATCTTTGACATTTTAGAAATTTATTGAAAGAAAATTTTGATTTTATTAAAAAAACCAGGTGGCAACCCCAAAAAATTTACTATGGGTTCTGAGTCGATTCTATAACTTTTCAATAAAGAAAGTTGATAAAGGAATGCAATTTCGAAAAAAAAACGTCTGGCAACCCTAATATGGCAACCCTAAATTTTTGTTTCGTCGTTTTTGCACCCAAAATGTCAATTTATAGAGAGAAAATGATCATATTAGCAATTTATTTAAAAAAAATTTGATTTTATTGAAAAAATCAGGTGGCAACCCTAAAAAAATATGTTGAATTTTTAAAAGCTTATCTAAGCGGTTTAAGGCTAAAATTAAATTGTTTTTCTTTTAAATGTAGAGTAGAACGGGGTAATGTCGTGCAGGGGGTAATGTCGTGCACTGGCTGTTTTAGCCCAAAGAATTGAATGATTTACCAACTGTTCGTAAGGTAGGGACCTGCTGACCTACTGAGCTTATGCATATAATACTAGCAATTTTCACCAGTTCGTCTCTACAGAGTAACCTTTTTTTCAAAACGCACGCTTTCGGGACGATAAAATTGTTTTTTTATCGGGTCAGAAAAATAATTTTCCTTCCGGGAAAATATACCAGGTAAGTGTTTTCTGAAACGTAATATCCTGCCAAAGAAAAGAAGTATTTGGTTTTCGAAAAAAAATTTGGGCTTCACCGAGTTATCGAAGTTGACCTTTAAAACGACCATTGGGGTAATGTTGTGCACATTCACTTATACAAACACAATTTCTTGCTACACAAATGTTGTTACACATGGATGTAACCAATGAAATTATCTTTCGATCGGATGCTTACTCGTTGCATTCGCTTGAGATGTACGGCTTTACGAGCATGTCAAAGTTGAGTGCACGACATTGCCCCGTTCTAATCTAAACAACATATTATGTGCTTCACACTTGTATAATAATGAATAAATACATGATAATGCTAAATCTACACTAATAGAACCACTACCTATCATTTCTCACACATTTTGGTACCTTTACTATACTCGGAAAACAATGCACGACATTACCCCACAAATTTTGAGGGGGGTAATGTCGTGCACATTTTTTTTTTTTTCGTCACTTACACAAACACAATTTCTCGCTACACAAATGTTGTTACACATGGATGTAACCAACGAAATTGTCTTTCGATCGGATGCTTACTCGTCGCATTCGCTTGAGATGTACGGCTTTACGAGCATGTCAAAGTTGAGTGCACGACATTGCCCCATTCTACTCTATGGTTTAAGCAAATTTTACAAAAAAAAACTAGGTGGCAACCTGAATGTTTTTATTTCCTTTTGCTATTGCTTTGTTCTCTTTCGAAAAGCGTAGCGGCATCGAAGTAAACATTTTGAAATAATCGACTTCAACTGTAGCAGCAAGCGATCGGATTTCGTGAAAGGGCTTCGGCTCTGCTGCTGCTTATGAATTGAAAAAACAGCACAGCACAGCAGACAGTTCAATTTCAAATTTGTGCTTCGACTGTAGTGCTGGGCTGCGTATTTTTTCTATAGTCGCAGCACAGCAAATCAATAGGCTAAAAAATAGCTCAGCAAAATCTAACCCTGCTTATAAGTTTTCCGAGAATGCGTAAGACGAGTTATTTTAAAGGTTTTCAATGCTTTATATGAAAATGTAGATGAATTCTGATTTTTAGAAACGGTAACCCAAATAGGTCTATCAATTAAAGAGGTCTTTCTTTTTACAAATCTTCATAAGAATTATAAACGAAAGACTGACAAGGTGAATAGAAGGAACAATACTTTTAATGAATTTCAAGCAATACAGTCATTCCATGCCTAGCGTAATAAGATTTGCCACACCCTATTTGATTTCGCTGAAATTTGGTACACGGTTTCGTTTCATGCCTTATCTGATAGAAATAACAAAAAAAAAAGATTTTTTATTTTTTTGTGGCTTGTGGAAGGGTAAAAAGCTAGGAAAAATTGGAAATAGTCTTCACCCTTTCCAAGTTTTTGTCGAATATAATCGACATTACGCGAATGCATTTTTTGAAGGTCAATATACTATAGTAAATTTGAGTTCTGATTAAACTTTCGCCTCTTTTGCTAAGAGGGATACATTTGCTCTTTATTAATATTATTGCAGTTGTCGGTTGACTATTTTCGTTAGTTGTATAGAGATAATATAGTCTGTGAGAAACACATACTTTGAAAATATATAAAAAACTAGTAAGAGTGTTACCTTTGGCATGGCCAAACATTAGATACCCTACACTGCAGTATTTTGAAAATTTTGCTTATATGGAAGGTGCCACGCCCCCTTGTCTAAGTTCTCCCAGGTTTCGCTCAGAGCTTGCATTTATAGTTCTTAGTATCTGTGTGCACAATTTAGTTGGATTGTCTCAAAAACCATTTTCAGTATAGCGTTTTGAAACTTTGCTTATGTCGGAGGTGCCACGACCTCTTGTCCAAGTTCCTCCAGTTTTTCCTCAGAGCTTTCGTTTATAGTTCTAAGTGTATTTGATCACAGCTTGCACTCATAACTTTTGGTGTTTGAGTGAAATTTAGTTGGATTATCTCAAAAAATTCTTTCAGTACGGCATTTTGAAACTTTTGCTTATATGGGAGGTGCTACGGCCTCTTGTCCGAATTCAACTAGTTTTTGCAAAGAGCTTGCACTAACTGTTCCTAGTGTTTATGTGTATTGTGGTTGCATTTTCGTAAAAAATGCTCCTAAAGTTGCATTTTGAATATATTTTTTGTATGGGCGGTAGGCGTGTCCGTTGAACGATTTCGCTAATTTGCAATCCCTCGAGTTAACTTTTACGGCCAATCCACTGTATCAAATTTCATAGAATTATCTTGCGTAGTTTTCTCGTAAAAAGTATTTCAACAGACGGACAGCCAGCCAGACAGACAGACATGGCTATATCGACTCAGGAGGTAACGCTGATCAACGATATATATATACCTGCTACGCCTCCTTCTTTGCGTTACAAACGAAAGGATAAAGTGAATATACTCTGGGTGTAGGGTATAAATATATAAAGTGATCGAATAGCTTAGAAAAAAATCTTAGGTATTGATATAGTTGTATTGTAGGTTTTTCGGAAAAATTTTTTGTGAAATTGTAAAATATGATTGTTGTGGAGTCATATTTATAGATGTCGACCCCCTAAGGATGTTTTTTTTTTTTTTTTTCTCATATTGACGTAAGAAAATAATATCAAATTTTCTAGATATTTTAGTATTTTTTCTTTGGATTTTCACAGAATATGCCTTTATCTATAAGACAAGATAAAATAAGATCAGATTTTAGCATTACTCAAGGCTGATTGTGATGTTGAAGTTGAAACTTTGGATGAACACGCAGCTGCTTCAATGGAAATTATATGGAACCAGAGAACATTGAACTAGATTTACCGGATATTACCCCTATTCTTCTTCCCTCAGGTTGCTTGGACCAGGTGCAATAATTTGACATGCACTGTCTTTTGGGTAAATATCATCAATGACATGAATGTCCGAAGCAGAAACGCCTATTTTAATCAAGTCAGTAGGAGTAATATCCGGTTAATCTAATTGAATGTGATTGCTCGACTGACTCAAGATCTCTTGATTGTGCTTATGGCACATCAAATTCTACTTCGTTTTAATCCACCGGTTCATCTTCAAGGTCAGAATTAGCCTTAAATATGATCATATTTAATCATTGCCTTTGGATAAAGACATTTTCAGTGAAAATACAAAGAAAAATGCTAAAATATCTAGTAAACTTAATGTTTTTTCTTACATCCATACAAAATAAACTTCTTTTGGGGGTCAATGTCGAATGTCCAAAATTCGTATGGGCCACCCTAGATGATAAATATTATTTTTCCGTCATAATTGCTATTATATTAGCCTCCATGCCAATTTTCAGATTGTCAATTACTTGAACATTTTTTAACCGCTCCGTTACCTACTTTTTTGACCTTCCAAAATATATTTTTAGGAAAGCAAAAAAAATCAGCTTTCATATCATCACCTCAATACTACAATTCAGGGGTTGAATTAAGAAAAAGTTATTACTGCAGAATTTTTTTTGTTTTTATTTGCAATTTTTAACAAAATTTTTTTAATGGCTTATTCAAGTGATTAATATTAAATATTAATATTAAATAACAGATATCACGGCAATGGTTCAATTTAAAATTGAAAATTTATAGCGAAATTTTCTTCGAATGCATTTATAAAAATATGTTTAAAGTAGAGTTGCCCAGTAGGGAAAAGTGGGGTAAATTGGGAAACTTTTTTCTAAGCTCCATAAAATGAACAAAACTTCTTATTTTTTCATGTTTCAACTTCCTATAATAAAGAAAATTAAATAAGCAATATTTTTGCCGAAGAAACGAACCAAAAATATGAATTTTCTGTTGAGTATGACGCTTTGATCGAGGATGCCCAAAATGGCAAAAATTAAAAATCGTGGGGTAAAGTGGGAAATTTTCAAAACTCATAAAAACTAATACAAATGTTGGTAAAAAGTTCTAATATCTTTATTGTAAGTCAAAAAAGATTCAAGGAACACAAGGTACATTAAGCTAGCAGAGCGAAAATGGCAGAACTGAAAAAAAAATATGGCAGAATTATAGGCTAATTATAGGCTAATTTTGGGCCCAAACGCCGAATTTTAGGCTCTTCATTTCTTAAAAAAAAAAAATAGCTCTGCCAGCTTAAGTGTAAGCCAGCAGAGCTGTTTCGAGAAAACACATACGGGACGTTTATTGAACTAAAGTAAGTAGTCAATAATTATAGGCTAATTACACTAGTTTACAAATGATTAAAATTTTTTTTCCCAGCGAATGCCGTTACTCATTTTATATGGAAAATGGGCTGCTGATTCCGAAAATTGCATTATTTTTTTTTTACTTCGTGTCGTTTTCGAGATATCGGTCATTTTCGGTTTTTGGACCAAAAAAAATACAAATACAAAATACAAATATCTCAAAAACCAATGTTTGTATTCAAACAAATAATATGTCATATTAAAGGTAATTAAATTACCTACAAATGATACTCACGTCACTTTTTGGCTGGTTTGTTAGTTTCGATGAAATAAATTGATTTCTGAAAAAAAGAGTATATTTTTCCGAAAAAATTACAAAAATGTCTAAATCAACTGCAGATTTTTACAAGAAAAAAAAATTCTGAAAATCATTTTGTATTTTTATATCATAGTCTATAAATTTGTTAGGCAAATAAAATACTATTTAAGAAAATCGATGGAAAAATGCAAAAGTTGTATACAATTCATTGATAAGTTACCAAAATGCGTTTTTCCCTATTTTTCCGTTTTTTTGTAATAAACTGTTCGAAAATTTGAAACTTTTTGTAAAAGAAATTAGAAAATCCAAAAAATTCTTAAAGAAGGCATTAAAAGGAAATACCCGTGCCTCGCCGTTTTTCTCTAGCACGTCAGATTTTTTTTTAATCGATTTTTGAAGTTTTTTAATCCAGTGTACATGAAAAAACAGAAATAACGCATTCTTGTGTTAAATCGATGAATTTAACTATATGATCCTTACATCTGAGGTGTATTATGTGTTCAGTAAACTTATTCAGGATACTGCGAGAAATATTTTTGTAGAAAATTTTAACCCTCTAAAACCCTCACATGTGGGTCATTTTGACCCCCACATGAAGGTCATTTTGACTTTTTGATTTTGAGAGGGTTAAAACTGTCTACAAAAATATTCCGCGTAGTATCCTGCATAAGTTTGCTGAAGCCATGATACACCTCAGATGTAAGGATCATAGAGTTAAATTCATCGATTTAACACAAGAATGCGTTATTTCTGTTTTTTCATGTACAGTGGATTAAAAAACTTCAAAAATCGATTAAAAAAAAATCTGACGTGCTAGAGAAAAACGGCGAGGCACGGGTATTTCCTTTTAATGCCTTCTTTAAGAATTTTTTGGATTTTCTAATTTCTTTTACAAAAAGTTTCAAATTTTCGAACAGTTTATTACAAAAAAACGGAAAAATAGGGAAAAACGCATTTTGGTAACTTATCAATGAATTGTATACAACTTCTGCATTTTTCCATCGATTTTCTTAAATGATATCTTATTTTCTTTACAAATATATAGTCTATGATACAAAAAAAAAAATATTATAAAAAAGTTATGTCTTCTTGTATAAATTTGAAGTTGAATTTGATTTTTTTTTTAGAAATCAATTTATTTCACCGAAACTAACGAACCAACCAAAAAATGATGTGGATATCATTTGTAGGTAATTTAATTACCTTTAATATGACATATTATTTGTTTAAATACAAACATTGGTTCTTGAGATATTTGTATTTTAATGGAACTATCTTTTTTATTTGGTCCAAAAACCGAAAATTACCGATATCTCGAAAACGACACGAAATAAAAAAAAAAATGCGATTTTCGGAATCAGCAGCCCATTTTCCATATAAAATGAGTAACGGCATACGCTGGGAATTTTGGCTGTAAACTAGTGTTATAGGCTATTTAAATGCCCAATTGCCAAATAATAAGCTTTCCATTAAAAAAAAAAAAAAAAAAGATTCTGCTAGGTTAAGTTTAAGCTAGCAGAGCGATTTCGAAAAAAAAACATTTTGTACTAAAGAAAGTATTCAATAATTATAGGCTATTTAAATGGCCCATCGCCAAAAGAAAAGCTTATCATTTAAAAAAAAAATGGACCAAATCAATTTTCTTGAAATAAGGAACTTCGAATAACAACAATTCCACAGAAAAAAAAACCACAACAACAAAAAATTTACTACTACTACAACAACAGTAATTTTACATAAAAGTAGGGGTAAGTGGGCGGCCTGCGGCCGTTGGTCAGGATTTAAACCCGTCAGACATCCAACACCGGCTTCGCGGCGGCCTTCGGCCGCGGATCAGTCTTATGCTTATTATTTAAAAAAATTTTTATTAAAAATTGCGTTCGCAATTTGACTAGCAAAACTATTTGTTGGATATATTATAGACTGATCCGCGGCCGAAGGCCGCCGCGAAGCCAGCGTTGGATGTCTGACGGGTTTAAATCCTGAGCAGCGGCCGCAGGCCGCCCACTTACCCCTACTTTTATGTAAAATTACTGTTGTTGTAGTAGTAGTTAATTTGTTTTTGTTGTAGTAGTTTTGTTGTTGTTGTTGTTGTTTTTCTTCTCTGGAATTGTTGTTATTCGAAGTTCCTTATTTCAAGAAAATTGATTTGGTCCATTTTTTTTTAAATGATAAACTTTTCTTTTGGCGATGGGCCATTTAAATAGCCTATAATTATTGAATACTTTCTTTAGTACAAAATGTTTTTTTTTTCGAAATCGCTCTGCTAGCTTAAACTTAACCTAGCAGAATCTTTTTTTTTTTTTTAATGGAAAGCTTTTTATTTGGCAATTGGGCATTTAAATAGCCTATAATTATTGACTACTTACTTTAGTTCAATATACGTCCCGTATGTGTTTTCTCGAAACAGCTCTGCTGGCTTACACTTAAGCTGGCAGAGCTATTTTTTTTTTTTTTAAATGAAGAGCCTAAAATTCGTCGTTTGGGCCCAAAATTAGCCTATAATTAGCCTATAATTCTGCCATATGTATTTTTTTTCAGTTCTGCCATTTTCGCTCTGCTAGCTTAATGTACCTAGGACACACCCATAGAAGTAAATATGAAATGATATAATGATTTTGCTGGAAAAAAATATATGAAAAATTTGTGAAATAGTAGCTTATTCGTCGTTCTCTGATGAAACATCAAAGTCCGAGTCACAGTGTTAGTAATAAAAGAAGATTGTAGTGAGATTAACGCATTTCAAGTGAAATGGGCGTTGACAATCCTTTAGGTTGCATTTGATGGTATTGTGTCTGGTCATGATTTCGGGCATGAGTTCCATACAAATGGTGCAAAAATCACGAGCTAGAACTTCTTTGTTTCTTCTTTGACGCTTTCTTTGCTAGTGTTGATTTTTTGCTCCAGGTACTCTATTTTTTGTGATTCGTTTCCCTCTTTC
This sequence comes from Calliopum simillimum, assembly GCA_951812925.1. NCBI lineage: Eukaryota > Metazoa > Arthropoda > Insecta > Diptera > Lauxaniidae > Calliopum > Calliopum simillimum. The sequence continues at coordinate 65,416,318 of OX638371.1, forward strand.
TTTCGTTTATTCGCTAAACGTTTTTCAGCTGCTTTTTGCAACTCGCTTAGCTTTTCCGGAGTGGTTACTCACAATATAAATGTACAACACTTATTTGGATCATGAAATAGTATAATACGTTGGAAAGTGGGGACTAGCAATCATGAAATAACATTTCCCACTTTACCCCATAAAAAATTTCCCACTTTACCCTGATACCACATTTTGCAAAAAATGTGGGCTTCACTCTTTCACTCTATGAATTACACGGAATCCTTTTGCGTTATCAAAATTGAGACTATAAAGAATATTTTTGTGTACTTACAATCGGTTTATCTCCAGAAACAGTAAAAATATCGATGCTTAAAAATTTCAAAATGAAATTTCAAAATCATTTAAAAACTTTACATGATTCCAGAGATCACAAAAATACGTATGAACGCATCGCTATACCATGAAGATTTGCTTACGGTCATTGCAAGTACATGTCAAAAGCGCATGACAGCTATACTTTGCTAGTTTGCCCGAAAAGGGGCATTTCCCACTTTACCCCACTTCCAAATTTACCCCACTTTCCCCTACTTATTGTGGTTGCTACATTTTAGCCCAAATTGGTGAGGTTAGACAACTTAAACAACGGTTATAAGCGAAATAAAATGAGTATTTAGTTTCAACGATTAACGCAAAACAAAGAAATAAACGAAAAAACCAAAAAAACTAAAACCAACAAACAAAAATAGTAATTTTAAATGTAATTTTTAAAGCTGAATCTGAAAGCGACTCCACAATTGCGCTAGCTTGTCAGGATTTTGAGATATCCTCACCTAAAATTGTGAAAAATACGGAATTTAAAATATCTTTAAAGCTTTGAGTCGAACGAAAGAAAATGTATCAGGATCCATTTTGTATTACATGAATATTGTTTTGTAGAGAGTATATTTCTGTATAAAGAGGTATTTACATTTCATTTCATAAAAATTCGTAGCATATATGAGCCGTTTATTTTGAAAGTGACCTAACTCCATTTCGGGGCAAAAGTTATGTCATTCACTTTATGTGCCGTAATAATCGGTTTTTTGCCCGATACTATTTTTTAAACATAACGCCATTGATTTCACATAATGTGATAAACTTTCTGTAAAGACACAATTCAATTTTATTTAATTCATATTATATGTAATATTACTTTTGGTCCGTTTCAAAATAAACGGCTCATATAAGTCACTAAGTTTTATAAAACTTTTAATTTGCATTTTTTCTTTAATTTTTTAAGCTTAAAAATTATCGAGCAACATTTTTCCGTAAAATTTTAAAAAAAAAAATGTTTTTTGTGACTTTTGACCGTGAATAACTACAGCAATGGCCTTTTTACACTGTATATTTCAAACAAAATAAAAGATAATTCCGATTAGAATTATTTAGTTGGAATTGTTTTTTTTTTTTTTTTATTTTTCTGGATTATGACTGTCGCCATAACTATATTCCAGAAATTCAGAAAGTAGCAAAACAATAAATTTCACTCGGCGAACATCTACAGAAGAAGGCGAACGCAGTTTTAATCCCAAATAGGAGAGCTGGTAGCGTAGGAAATTGCGCTCTTTCGTCATTAAAATACAACAGCATATACGCTGTATTCTTCAGATTTAGCCCCGTGCGAGTTTTTTCTGTTTCCAGTAATAAGCAAAGCAAAAAAAGATGCACATTAGATGAAAATACTTTCTAGGGAAAAGGTAATGCAAAATAATCCAGAGTTTTCCAAGGAAAAACCTTCTTCTTGCCTAACACTCTTTGACTCTCGTTTACTCATACATTTTATTACTACGCTTTAAGAATTTTACAATAAATTTAAAATCGAAAGTCTATTACATAAAAGCATTCTACTGTACAAAATAAACTCCAAGTTTTAAAGAATTTTTCAGGTCCTTTGGCAATAGCAAACATTCAAACAACAAGCAAAACATAACAAAAATCACAAAACAAAGGATGTAGGATAATCATCCATATTGATCTTACGCCAGGATACTTAAAGTGAATCACTTACTTTATACAGTCAAAGTAACTGCTGTCTTTTATTCAAATAGTGGTAGGGCAGAAATGCGTTAAAATCACGAAATAATGTAAATTTCAGCACATATGTATGTAGTTAAAAAAATTGTACAACAACAATATAGAAACATCCTTTTTTTGTGAAGTATGAGAAAAGAAAAATAAGGAAAGGGCTTTTCAGTAAAAATTGTTTCCTGTTTTATTTTACAACCGTACGTGAAACTTTGCGTAAACTGTATTACACTCAAAAGAATTTTTTTGTAAACTCAAAGGGTCAGCAAAAAAAAAGTGTTGCAAGAATAAGTACTTAGTAAGGATCTTATAAATATTATTACTTATGTAAAAATAAAATAAATTTTGTGTTTTATTTTTTTGAATTTTGTGGTCAATAAGGAAAAATAATAAAAACATTGATAACACAGGTTTACAAAAAAAAAATGTCATGACATTTTGACCAGACTATGTGTTTCCTAAGGATTTTGACGTCTTGAATCCGAATCCGGGGTCCGTTTTTTTCCAGAACGTCTGAGAAAAAAGACTTCAAGATCATATGGAGGTCAAAATTTGAAACTAATTTTTTATCATTGAATCCTTAGTCCTTAAAAAGAATATGTGATCAAAAAGGGTATTTTGGACCTAGTTTCGGAGATGTAGCCATCGGAAGATCTGGATATATATTCTATGAAAACCGCTATAAGTCGGGAACCCCTGGATGAATTTTGTCATATGAAAGGTATTTTGACAACCTATTGAATAAGATTCATAGCTTTGTAGAAATGGCCTTTTTTGAAATTTTGATAAATTTTTCAATTACAACAACAAATACATCAACAACACCAATAACAATAACAACAACAACAACAATAAAAAAATACCTTTCATATGACACCAATATTTTCCAAATCCATCCAGTGGTTCTCAACTTATAACGGTTTTCATAGAAGACATATCCGGATCTTCCGATGGCTATATCTCCGAAAACAGGTCCGAGAGGCCCTTTTTGATCACATATTCTTTTTAAGGACTATGAATTCAATGATATAAAATTAGTTTCAGAATTTTGACCTCCATATGACCTTGAAATCTTTTTTCTCAGACGTTCCGGAAAAAAATGGACCCCGGATTCGGATTCAGGACGTCAAAGTCCTTGGGAAACGCATAGTCTGGTCAAAATGCCATGACATTTTTTTTTTTTTTTTTTTTTTGTAAGCCTGTGTAGTTATTATGTAAATCTATCTAATAACTCACCAAATACGTAAGTTTTTATTATTTTCTGTAGGTACAAAAGTGCCACGTTCACATTTTCCAAACATTTTTTCGCTGTCTACTTGTTCTTTTTGAAATTCACGGAGAGCTAAATATAAATCAGGGTGGTGCTTTCCTACGAGCAAGCGAAAGCAATTGTCTCAGCCTTCCGAAATATTAATTGGTTTGTGTGAGCCGTCAATAGCTGATTGGTTATGGTTCCACATCCGGGCCGGCTGAGGAACGAATTCAAGTGCCATAATCATATGAGACCCGATTTTAATACTTCTTTCGTTCGGATCATTGTATAGTTGTTGTTAGCCAACCTCTTGAATTTTACGATAAATCGTCTGACAAAAATGAAAAAAACATCCAATATATGGGGCTGTGAAAGAAATTCAGCACTGGCATTTGGAATAGCTTTTTCAAAATCTCCCAAGACTTGTTGTGGTTCGAAATTCTCAATTCTGTATTCGTCAGCAGCAGATACAATCGCACGAGGGACAGTAGACTATTGTTCGCACGATTTAGATGAAAGAAAGGCATAGACCTGGCCTGGCTCTTAACCGCTGACAGTCCCAGTACGTTTTTTTATCGCGATCTCTCGAATGAAGGTACACGAACCCATCAACAAATAATTTTTTTCCGACAATTTTCGGTAAACGATCCATTGACGATTTTGATATATTAGATTTTGACGACTTTGACGTAAATTGCGTACGAAAAATTTTGACATAATTGATAAATAAACGATATGATCATCTGCATCTATGGCAACGAAATTGTTGAAAAATTTTCTTCAACGAAAAAGGGTGTCGGGAAAATAGTGCTGTCGGGAAACTCGATTTGGGAGAAAGGGTGTCGGGAACAAGTATTGGGGAAAATCGCTTGTCGGGAATATGTATGTCGTAAAAATTGTTGTCGGGAAAGTCGATTCGGGAGAAAGGGTGTCGGGAATTCGGGAAAATCGGTTGTCGGGAATAAGTATGTCGTACAAATTGTTGTCGGGAAAATCGATTCGGGAAAACCATCGGATGCCAACTGGCACACTTATTGATTTTTTGTTTTTAGTAAATATTTGTTTTACGTTACGTTGTTATTACAAAAACATGCCGATGAATATTACGCTGCATTTGTACTAACTTTTTATTGGTGGTCTACACGAATACCCAACACTTCCGCCACACAGTTTTCCCGTTTGATAAACTTTTTCGTTAGGTATTTTGTTATGGATGGGTATCATGCGTAAAATGAGGGATAACTTATTTCATTGATGAGCACCCTATTTTTTATATTGTTTATCCTTTTCTTTCTTTTGGCTAAAACCAAAAAAGAAAAAGAAAAAACGTAAAGTCACTTATCCTTACGCGGAATGCTTTAATAGGATTAAATAAGTCAACGAAAAATAAAGGAAAAATCACAGAAAACGAAAAGGCTTAAACCAATCCCACCCAACAAACTCTGGGTGTGTAGATTTTCCACTTTTCTGAATTTTTTGTTCCGGATAATTTCATTTTCATCTACTGGTATTTTTTTTTTTTTCAATTGAATTTTTTTTTATTCGTTGTATTAAAGTAAGCTTGAAATGATGGGCTATAGCTTTATGACAAAATATCAACATATTTAAATTCACGTTATCATAACAGTGGCATCATTGTAAAAAAAAAAATATTTTGTTTTCTGAAATTGTCGCATTTTTGTTACTCGTAGCAAAAAAAAAATAAATATAAAAACAATGTAAAAATGACAATAAAAAATTTATTATTGCTTTCATTTTATGCGCAATAAAATGCATTCAGAGTTGATTTTTGTACTTTGGTTGTGATGGGTTATAAATTTAAATATTTTATTCATGAGATCTCTTTTTTTAGAAAGTGCCACTCCTTAGGCTTTTTTTACCAAGCCTTACAAAGCCTTTTGGATATAATCTGCCACAAGGAGTTATCTAGCATTAAATGGCTTTCATATATGAAAGCTTTATAAGCGAGCCAATTGTTTGAAAAGCCATATCGGATACCATTCCTTAAAGTCATAAAATTAGCTAATAAATATAGGAAAAAAATCAAGACGAAATTACTTTTAAGGTCGCATAAATCTGATTAATGCAAAAGTTTCGCAACAATAAAACAAATTATGTTCGTAGATCTAGGTACAATAGCAATTTCGCCCGTGCAAAGTTCTCTACTAACAATGCTACAACTTTCTAAGCCAAAATTTTGCCAATCAGAGATACATGCCGAGTAATAGGTAACTTCATCACTGATATATGGCGTTACGAATTTCTACGATAGTTAGGAAGCAATAAGAATCAATTTCATCCTTCCAGTTATCTAAAAACACTCTTAAACTCATTACACTGTGCAACAAACTATAAAAATTTAATAGGGACGATAGCCCTACCATAGCAGAGTAAAACCCCCGATGGGTTGTTCAAAGTTAACTGCATAACAGTTTTATCAACGTCTAAAGTTTTATTGGATACTCCTTAGTTTTCGATCAATAGCTCCTGTACTATTGCAGAAGCTGTTATTTTATTTTACTTAAATTATAGCTAAATGTCCAATAAATAAGTAATGTTTCCTATCATACTTTGTGAAAAAATGTTATACAGGGAGGATTTTGATGTAAAATGCTCGGTCTTTTTTAGTTTTTCGACCATAACTCTTTTTGAAGTTTTTAAAAACATTTATCCTTAAAAGGTTTTTTATAAAAGTTTTTCCACAAAATTTTTAAAAACCTATATTCTTTAAAGTTTTCATATAAAAGTCGCCGACCCCTCTAAGTGACCGTTTTGGGCCTATTTTCTTTAAAAAATTTTATTGCACCAATCCATGTGGATATGTCGAAAATAGATTTTGGAAATGACCAGAGATGTCCCCGACCCCTCAAAGTGATCGATTTAAGCCCATTTTTGTAAAAAAAATTTAATTGCTCCAATTGATGAGGAGAGTTCAAAAATATATTTTGCACCTGACCAAAAAAAATTTAATTGCACCAATCGATGGGGATAGGTTGAAAATAGGTTTTGGACATGTAAAATTGAGCCTAAATCGGTCACTTACAGGGGTCGGGGATAACTCTGATCATGTCCAAAATTTATTTTCGCTTACCTCATCGATTGGTGCAATAAAAATTTTTTCGTAAAAATGGGCTCAAAACGGTCACTTAAAGGTCGGAGACATCTCCGATCATATCCAAAATCCATTTTCGACCTTGCCTCATCGATTGGTGCAATAAAATTTTTTTTACAAAAATGGTCACTTAGAGGGGTCGGGGACAGCTCTGATCATGTCCAAAATCTATTTTCGACCTTACCTCATCGATTGGTGCAATGCATTTTTTTACAAAAATGGGTCCAAACCGATCACTTAGAGGGGTCGGGAACAACTCTGGTCACGTCCAAAACATATTTTCAACCTTATCTCATCGATTGGAGCCATAAATTTATTTTACAAAAATGAGCTCAAAACGGTCACTTAACGGGGTCGGTGACAACTAGGATGATGTCCAAAATCTATTTTTGACTTACGGTCCGAAAAACGGTTTTTATTCAAAACCAAGGCTTCTCACGAAAAATTCAAGGCAAAAAAATGCTTGGAATTATTCAAGAGATATATATGATATTTTTTTATAATTTTTGGGGACATTTTATAATTTTTCAAAACTTGATCGGATTAAAAAAGTTCCAAAAAATTCAGACAAAAATTTCTCACATATATCTTGATTGATTCTCAGTATTTTTTGCCGTGTACACTTTTTTCGTAAGGTGTCTTGGTTTTGTGTAAAACAATTTTTCCGACCTCATAAAGAAAATTTCCATGCTCCATTGGCCATATTTTAGACAATTTTTAACCTTAGAAATTTTTTAAAAAGTCATTTAATTTTTGAATTACAAATTTTACTTACTTTTTTATATACTTGTGATGTCTTTTTTTATCTCTGACCCTTAAAAAGTTATAGACAAAAAAATTTTTGATATAAGAAATTTTTCTTAAATTTTTTGAATAAGCTATTTCGATGCAAATTTAATTTTTTACAAAAAGTTTGGTAGAAAAAAAATATCGAAGTTTTGCTTCGTTCGCTAGATATTTTGTAAATCTGCAAAGGGTGTATTTCCCCCCTCCCCCCGATTTCCACCCACTAATTTAATAGCACTTCGCGATTTTTTCATCTTTAATGAACAATTGACCGAGTTCTGTAATGAAAACCCATGAACGTCTTACTTCCTTTTTAGCATGTTTTTTAAGACCAAATCAATAGATTACTATTATTTTCCATTAAAACACTTTTTAAGTTATATCATTATCTTTCTTTTTCACTGAAATATTCTAACCTAAAATTTAGAAAAGTGGAAGATTACGATTTTTTTTATGCCCTACACCCAGGGTATGTTCACTTTGTCCTTCCGTTTGTAACGCAGAGAAGGAAGCGTGGCAAATATAGAAAAGTATATATATTCTTGATCAGCGTCACCTCCTGAGTCGATATAGCCATGTCTGTCTGTCCGGCTGGCTGGGTGGCTGGGTGTGCGTGGAAATACATTTTTTGGGAAAACTGAGAAACACAATGAAATTTGGTATACTGCCTCCATCGTTAAAGTTAGCTCGGGGGATTTAAATTGAACGAAATCGGTCAATGGACACGCCTACCGCCCATACAAAAAAGATACTCAAAATGCAGTGCTAAGAGCAGTAATTGCAATAACAGAAGCAAGATACACATAAATACTAGGGATAGTAAGTTTAAGGTCTGAACAAAAACTAGGCGAATTCGGACTAGAGGGCGTGGCACCTCCCATATGAACAAAAGTTTCAAAATGTTATACTGAAAATGTTTTTAGAGATAATCCAACCAAATTGCACTCAAACACTCAAATCAATAAATGCAAGCTCCGAGAAAAAACTAGACAAACTCGGACAAGAGAACGTGGCACCTCCCATATAAGCAAACGTTTCAAAATGTTATACTGAAAGTGTTGTTTGACATAATCTAACCAAATTTCACTCAAACACTAAGGACATTAATTGCAAAATCTGAACAAAAGGAGGCAAAGTAGAATAAGAGTACGTGGCACCTTCCATATAAGCGAAAGTTTCAAAATGCTATACTGAAAGATTTTTTTAATAAAACCTATCCGAATTTCTCTCAAACACTCAGAACAGTAAATGCAAGCTCTACGTAAAATCTAGGTAAGCTCGGAGAAGAGGGCGTGGCACTTCCCGTATAAGCAATTTGTTTTTATGGAGTTATGGAAGAATAAAACAATTTATTTTAATAAAAACTTGTATGTACAAGAATATTGCATAGTATTTATCAACTAAGTGTTAAATAACATACTTGAAATGCAGTGTAGGATATTTAATTTTTGGCCAGGCCAAAGATACCACCCAGACTAGTTGAAATTTTAAGTTGGCATATTTCGGTGAACAAGAGCTGTGTTTTTTTAATGATAAAGTCAAGATATCTCAACAATCAAACATGATAGAGAAATAGAATGGCTGTTTTCTATTCTGTTTGTTGTTTTCTATTTTAATTCCGTGGAAATTCTTTTTTTTAATGAAACGTCCAAAAAAATTGTTAAAAATTCAATATCTCGTGAAGGAGATTAGATAGGATTTTCCGGTTTGCATCTACAAAAATAGCGAAAACTTTCTGCATATTCAGTTTTGTTCCATTTCTTTTAAGCATAGAACCAATTGGAAAGGAATACACTCAATTAAAAATGCAATATCATCGTGAAAAGGAGCAGCTAGGATTTTAATTCAAACTGATTATTTACCTATGATTGACCACGAAAATAGTTCCTCAGTTGCTCACCGTGGTCTTACGTATAAATCTAGGCCCGACCACAAAAAGAATTAAACAAGGATTTTTTCATATGAATTAAGTGGCAATTAATGAAGTTTCCGCAACGTTGACCCTATGAGAATATATGGTTATTTATAAAGGAAACAAAATTAAATTATTACAATTTCAAAGAATTTGAATAAAACTTAAAGAGTATTATGTATTAGAATTTTCTAATTAAGTATTTTAAATTCGCTGGAAATATTGAGAACTAAGGGCATTTACGAATTAATTGGACCACATCCACTTAATATACATATGTTGCAATGTAGAGGTACACAAATCTAATTAGCCATTTCTATTTTTATGTGTTGTTACGCAGAATTTCAATTCTTTTTTTGCTTGATTTCATTTTACAAAATTCTTTGCAATTACAGAGAAATTATGATAAAAGAATGTTATATGCACAAGCAGCAATCAGTAGTTTTACAGCTAATTGAACCTTGACTTTTTCCTAAAAAAAGCAATTAACTTTATATAATTCAACACAAATACTGAGAAATAAATCAACAAATCTTTTTAATATTTCAAAAAAAGTTAAAATTTAACTCCACTTGTATAAATTTTTTGTAAGAAACTTAATGTCAAACTGACAGATGAGTTTCAGTTAAGATTAAGGCTGTGAAATCAGACCTACTTAAAAGCCATAAACATTATTTTTTTTTTGGGATGAACGAGTTGCCGCCAAACTTTTATGTTTTTGTATTGACTCGTGGCAAATTTAATTGAATTTATGGCGCACAAGGCTAAGTCAGACAAAAGGTTATGCCCCTGATTATGCAGGATTAGTAATCGACAGTTAAATCATTATTTATCAAAAACAAAAAGAAAAACAAAACTAAGCCGAAGGATATCGTAGAGGGAAAATCGCGTGAAAATCTATAAACACCCAATCATACAATGGCGTTGCGTACATTTAGTTAACGAAATCAACTCTCAGTCAAATTGGTAAACACAAAAGGACTAAATTCATAAAATTAAGAAAAGACAGATAGACAGACACATCAGAGACAACAGTCGCAGTGGAAGTAATGGGAGCAGCAGCAGTTTTGTTAACAGGCGGATGGCATAATTAATTTGGCATTAAGAATATTTTAATTAATTACCATAATAAAATTTTGTTATTTTTTTCAATGTATTCTATATGTGTATGTTATATGGCTGCGACGTCATATCGTAAACGAGTGTGTCATAAAACAACGAGGATTCTATGAGTAACATATTAAATCATTGTTGAATCCCAATGTGCACAAGAACGGATACGGATCCGTTTCGTACCCGTAGCGAACATCAAAAACGAATTCCAATCGGATTTGCTTTTAATAATATTAATGCTGTGTTGAAAAAAAAAATAAAAATATGGCGACTAAAAAAAAAATAATAAGAAAAAAAATAACGATCCGTACACGAAACGTACGTAAAAACTGATTCGCTTTTAATAATGTTAATGCTGTATATTTACAAAAAAAAAAATCGTAAATATGCGCTTATTAACAATTAAAAAAAAAAAGAAAAAAAAGGAAAAAGGATAAAACTCCACCTGTGGTAGGATTCGAACCTGTATAGATCCGTTTCGAACCAGTAAAGAACTTCAAATACGAACACAAAACGGATTAATGATAATAAAAAAAAACATTTTTTTATTAGTTTTTTTATGCCCTACACCCAGAATATATTCACTTTGTCCTTCCGTTTGTAACGCAGAGAAGGAGGCGTGGCAGATATAGAAATGTATATATATTTTTGATCAGCGTCACCTCCTGAGTTGATGTAGCCATGTCCATCTGTCTGGTTGGCTGGCAGGCTGTGTGTTGAAATACACTTTTTGGAAAAACTAAGCAAGATAATTCAATGAAATTTGGTACACTGCCTCCGTCGTCAAGGATAGTTCGGGGAAATGCAAATGAGCAAAATCGGTCAACGGACATGCCTACCGCCCATACAAAAAATATATTCAAAATGCAATTTTAGGAGTATTTTTCACGACAATGCAACCAAAATACACATAAACACTAAGAATTGTAAGCGCAAGCTCTGAGAAAAACTGAACGAATTCGGACAAGAGGGCGTGGCACCTCCCATATAAGCAAAAGCTTCAAAACGCTGTACTGAAAGCGTTTTTTGAGATATTCAAACCGAATTCGACTCAGACACTAAGAATCATAAATGAAAGCTTTCAACAAAAATTTAGTGAAATCGGACAAGGGGGCGTGGCACCTCCCATATAAGCGAAAACTTCAAAATGCTATACTGAAAGAGTTTTTTGAGATAATCCAACCAAACTTCACACAAATAATAAAAACTATAAATGCATGCTCTAAGCTAAAACTAGACGAACTCGGACAAGAGGGCGTGGCACCTCCTATATAAGCGAAAACTTCAAAACTCTATACTGAAAACGTTTTTCACTCAGACACTAAAAACAATAAATGCAAGCTCTGGACAAAAACTGGGTGAACTCGGACAAGAGAACGTAGCACCTCCCATATGAGCAAAATTTTAAAAATACTGCAGTGTAGGGTATTTAATGTTTGGCCAGGCCATATTTAACACCCTTACTAGTTTTATTTTAATGCGTGATTTTTTTGAAACTTTTCAAACTCTGTTTTAAGAGACGGTTTTGATTCCAAATTTGAGTAATATTTTTTATCAAAAAAAAGGGAGGAGAAAGAACACAGAACGCTTATAAAAAAACAAAAGAAATTTGTTTAATAAACAAACTTTATATCTCAACATTAGATAAGTCTACATCATATAGGTCTAGTATAGTATATATTAGACTGACCCAAAAAAACTAAAGGTGTTCCGATCTTAGGTGCTCAGCACTCAAAATGTTCGGTAGGGTCTAGAAACTACGTATGTAAGTTTTGGTAAAATCCATTGAGATTTAGCACTCGCGCAAGCTCGATAAGAAGCGCTGCTTTGACCATACGAGAACTGGGTTCTTTCAGCCCGTGGAAATTGATAAAAAAGGATTGGAACAATTTTTTTTTCTGTCCTACTTTATGTTTTCGAGGTCGTGGAAGACAATGGCATTGCCAGTTTTTGGAAAAAACTCCAAGATTTCAAGATATTTATGATATCTCTCGAAAAAAAAAAAAATTTGAGATTTTTGTTAGATTAAATTGCCATTAATCGTATGAAAATTTTTTATTTTTTTTTCTCGGACACTAGTCTTTTAGCCTAGATTGTGTCGAACAAAATTAGTGGTCGCACAATACTTTTTGACAAAATCTTCTCGAGATATCGGCCACAGACTGAACCGCCGTCCTGCCGTATTGCCGGCCACTGGGGATATCTGCCGATTTTACGCTATTTTCATTGATTTTTGAGATCCTACCTTGTACTTTCGACGTCGCTGGAGATGCGGGAACATTTATTTTCACCATCGCGGTTTTCTTCTGGAAAGGTGCCAATGTGTCCCAAATTTTTTTATCTTCCACTGAAAAATTTGGGACACATTGGCACCTTTCCAGAAAAAAACCGCGATGGTTCTGCTTTTCATTGGAAATCCCACTAGGGAAATTTATCATAGGAATATCTTGAATGTATTGAAACACTTGCATTTTATCGTGAAAATAAATGTTCCCGCATCTCCAGCGACGTCGAAAGTACAAGGTGGGATCTCAAAAATCAATGATAATAGCGTAAAATCGGCAGATATCCCCAGTGACCGGCAATACGGCAGGACGGAGGTTCAGTCTGTGGCCGATATCTCGAGAAGATTTTGTCAAAAAGTATTGTGCGACCACTCATTTTGTTCGACACAATCTAGGCTACAAGACTAGTGTCTGAGAAAAAAAAAAAATAAAAAATTTTCCTACGATTAATGGCAATTTAATCTGACAAAAATCTCAAATTTTTTTTTTTTTCAAGAGATATCTTAAATATCTTGAAATCTTGGAATCTTTTCCAAAAACTGGCAATGCCATTGTTTTCAGCGACCACGAAAACATAAAGTAGGACAGAAAAAAAAATTTTTCCAATCCTTTTTTATCAATTTCCACGGGCTGAAAGAACCCCATTCTCGTACGGTCAAGGCAGCGCTACTTATCGAGCTTGCGCGAGTGCTAAATCTCAATAGATTTTTACCAAAATTTACATACGTAGTTTCTAGACCCTACCGAACATTTTGAGTGCTGAGCACCTTAAATCGGAACACCTTTAGTTTTTTTGGGTCAGTCTAGTATATATAGCCTAGATGTCTATTGTGTAATATTTCTGTAGACTTTTGACAAAGCAACCTATCTCGAAATTGCAAACTTTTCAGGAGAGCCTTAAAACTGATTAACTACTTTTCAATAATGTGGCTCAATTTCGTTGATGCAGCGTTAAACCTCTTCTTTCCATACATTTTTACTAATCTTAAAGTGTAAGCTGTCAAATTATTTTTGCTTTTGGTTCACCGCACGAATGGCGCTAAGTTCAAATCTTGCGAGAGCTATAGAAAACCCTCATATCTCTGGAACAAGAAATCATAGAGACATTATACGTATTTAAATTTTATATCTGGGACTAAAATACTGGAGAATTGTCTTATTTCGACTTAGGTTTTTTGTCAAAAGTCCACAGATTTGTAAATTAATACCCCGGGATTCCAGGTTCGCCTGCTACCACTGCCTTTTGGGGTGCATTGTTTTTTTTATTCTTTTTTTTAATCAAAAATAAGCGCTTCAACATTTTTTTTTTTTAGAAGCAGCATTTACATCATTAAAAGCTTTTTTAGAGGAACTTCACTCGCAAACGAGTCAATAACAGATCCGTATCTGATTCCGTAACGAATAAAAAATGCGAGATTTAATGATTCGAAACGAGTCCGTTTGGCATACTGGGATGTTGACAAAATACTCACACTTGCATGCATCAAGCACCCAGCATCATGCCACATACATACTTGGAAAAATGTTAACATAGCAAAGAAGACATAACATACTTTTAGGCAAATACATACATATATAAAAATATTTGGGAAAACTTTGTTTTGTGGCAAAATAAAGTTATAAAGACCATGAAAATTGTTATATTATGCACATATGTGCATACATATATTAAGTCATTAGTTACTATGTTCTTCATTAAATTTTGAAAGTTTTAAAGAATTTCGTGAAATATTTATAAGGTTTCCTTTATGAAATGTATTTTCTGAAATTATTTTTTCGGGTTTGTTCCGAAATCCGATTCACTTCTTGAACGGAATTAAAGCAATCTTCAAGCGCAAAAAAATTAGTATTTTCCCAAACTTTGTTAATTTTCACCAAAACGAAAAATTAAAATATACGTGCTCGATCATTTTTAACCTTTAATCTCGTAAACTCGTAAACCATGAAAAACTCGAAAGCTTACAAGCTTGTTTTCAGGAACACACATTTCTAAAAACGTGTAAGCAACGCATTAGCTGTCATATAATTTGAAAAATATTCAATTCAAATTTTCAAAATAAAAAATAATTTTTCAATACGTTTATTTGACAACAATCGCTATCGTACTTTTTCGAGGCTATTTACGCATCGAATTTTCCTCGAAAGTTTACAAATTTTTAAATTTTGTTTACTAGACTCGAAATTTTTCGAGGTTTACGTGCTTTTCGAGGCTTTTGTAAATTGTATTACCACGCCTCTTTCTCTGCGTTATAAACGGAAGGACAAAGTGATTATACCCCGGGGTAGAGTATCAAAACGGTAGGGGAAGGTGGGGAATCGTGGGCCACGTTTTTATTTTGTTAAATATCTTCAAAAAAAATAAAAAATTTTGCAAATTGTAATATGGTATGTTATTCTACATACATGAAGTTAGGTTACTTTTGACTATTACACTTTCTAACAATTCTTTTGTTTTTTCCGACTTTTCGTGGTTTGAAAAAAATTAGTGTTTTTGCGATTTTCAAAAATGGTGGGGAATCGTGGGCCACCGCCGTAATTAAGTAAAAATCAAACAATTATGATGCAAAACTTTATTGAATTAGTTGAAATGACAAGTAAAGTTATTTTAATCGACAAAATGAAGAAGAATAATAGCGAGGCATGATAGCTGATAATTAACAAAGAAATAGGAAAATTTGATACAAAATATGTATTTATTGTTTTATTTATTGATTCACAGCCTCTATTTTGCACAAAACATCATGAACACAACATACAAATGTGTATTGATACGAAAACTGTCAAAACACGGGTGGCCCACGAAGTGGCTCACGATTCCCCACAAGCTACTTTTTGCAAAACAACGGCGTGTAATTGACTTGTTAAAGTGTCATGCAAAATTACTTTTGTATGTTGAAAGGCAAAGGTCTAACGATAATAAAAAACATATTTACCCGTGTTTTGTCGTAGCAATTCGTCCAAGAATGATGGAAATCAAACACGCAAAAAAAGTTTTGCAGATACTTTTTTTTTGGGCGAGTATTGTACAAAGCAAATAAAACGCGTACGTTTGTCAACAACCAATGTAAAAATAAGTTGAGGCTAAGAGAAAACGATTACAGTTGCATTTAACTATTTATCTCGACATACTGCCAAAAAAAAAAACACAACAAACCAAAATTAAAATAGTTCTATGTAATGTATTTGTCGGTGCTAAATCCGAATCCAGTCTTGGAATCATCCTATCACGTATGGTTTTTGAGATATTCTAACAGGAAAGTTTAAAAACATAATTTTTGAGGTTACATAGAGGACGCATGAGACTGTTTTGCTCTTTTTTACTAAATCCACTGCTTAGTTGTTTCGTCTTTAAAATATGCTATCAATTGGTCTTGTATGATTTCTTCATAAAAAGTTAAGACCGTTTGAAATGACCTCATGAAATGAAAATCATAAGAAACCACATACGATTTTCAACTCTCATATTTCATTTTAAAATGGTCATAATTTTTTGAGGAACAATCGTACGAGATCAATTCGTAGCTTATTTTGAAGACAATAAATAGAACGTGTCCTCTGTACAACCTCAAAAATCATGTTTTTTATTTAAGTAAGAATATCTCAAAAACCATATGTGATAGATTAAATCCAAGACTGGATTCGTATTCCTCACTGAAAAATATTTTTAAAGCGACTATTTTGGTTTTTGTTGATTCTGTTTTTTTTTTCAAGTTTTTCGACTTCAATTAAATTTTGAAAAAAAAACTTTGAAATAGCTAGCGGACAAGTATGTTTCACTTTAAAAAATAGATAGCGATTTTCGACAAGATGTAATGGGCTTTACATAAATTAATATGGCTTAAGTCAACTTAATTTGTACTTAATTTTTACCACAGTAATAAAAATTGTCAATGCTTGCGATGTGTTTTCGTATGTTAGTCCTGTATATGAACTTACGCGAGTAGTTAAGCGGGTTAGCAACTTAATCAAAAATAATTTAATTAAATACTGAATTAATCTGTTTAATAACAGATGTTTTTCTATTTCAATTCACAAAACTATTAGGTTTCATGGTAGCTCGCGATTTATTTACAAATTGTAGGAATGCTCCAACGAGTTTGCAATAACGCATCCGCATTAATGTTTTGCTTTAGTCTTACGTGCAAATTTGATATTTCAATTGCTCGTAAGATTTTATAAGGGAGGTTCTTGTTAAGTATTGAGATGTCGTTAAAAGATATTTCTACAATATGTAGAGGAATGTCGTATAGGTTGGGACGGGTTTTGTTTTTGGTCAGTGGTTTTGAAACGGGTGGAAAAATTTTTAATTTAAATAAACCAATAAAAAGGTATGGTCATCGGCTACAACTTTTTCATAGAAAGTTATTTGACATCGTGATCAAGTCAAAAGTTATAGCCATTTTAATGAAGACAACTTTCTTTGTCGAAAAAAAATTCAAAAATCACAAAGTGAGCCAAAAAGTTAAGTTAATCTGCATGATATAATTTTTATTAGAATATTTATTGAAACGTCATGTTTCAAAGAAACAATTTGGGTAAAAATATAAAATATTCCGCCTAATATGATTCGCAGTTTGTACAGCTGAAGAAACTGTTCCGCATATTTTATTTTTAAGGTACTTCTTGTGCGAGACACAAGATACCATCAACGGATTGGCGTGCAAAGCAACTCTTTTAGCCAGGTTTAACAATGCATCGTCGTCAATGGTTGAAATGTCCTTAATTTTATCATTCACTTTTTGGGTATACCTCGCCAAACTGCTTTTTAGGATTTTATGAGCTTTTCTGGTGGATCGAATGCCTTAGCCAATTTTATTTCCTTGATTTCTGCGACCAATGCATTGAAATCAATAATTCCACGGTCGGTTTTTCGTGCGTTAGTGAACTTGCCAAACTCATGGCACATAAATTCGTCACAATCTTCAAAAATTCTTTAATAAATGCTTTTTTATTATCATAAATACAATTGCATTCATCAAATATTGTAAAAATATAATTTAAATGGTATCGCAATGCCGTGGAATAAAAAAAGTGCTGTCCCAACTTATACGACATTAGTGTCCCAACCTTTACAAAGTTGCCATTTCGTGAAAGCCCAAAAATAATATTTGCTACAACAATACATTTCAATTACTCCTTCACGCAATGAAAATACACTGAATACAAGACACATTGAATGCACTTACATGAAATAATTGGTTTAAGTTCGACGATCTTTTTGATATAATCAACAAGAGTTCTTCGATCTTTTGCACATGAAACGTTAGGTTATAAACAAACTTTACTTGGACAGGTGAAACATAGGTGTCGCCAGTATCGGAAATTCAAGATAAACGGCTGTCCCAACCTATACGACATTCCCCTACTTATATAATTATAGAATTTGGAATCGCATTTTTCTCAATAATTTGAAAATTATTGTTTATATATTATTGAATGTATTAATAAAAATAGCAACAAGGATCCTTTATCCAAAGACCTCTGTTTCATGAAGCCTTAACTCAAATTATATCGCTTTCAAATGTTTGCAAAAAAAAAGTTTTAATAGTTATAGCAGTTTATTGATCCCACCAATATCGAGTGAATTGTTATCTGCCGCCACACTTGTTATTGAAGATTTTACATGCTCTCAAAAAAAAGTGACATGAACACTAGAGGTGTTTTAGTGCACGAATTTTGGATTTTGATACTTGACACCCTTCAATTTTGTGAGGTTGGAAAAAAAAATGAGTTTGCAAAAAAAATTTTGGGGGTGGGGTGAGGGTAAGGGTTGGCGCATCGAGGTCAAAGATGAGAGAAAAGGAGAAACAATATTCTTACAGTCCTACAAGAGGGGCCACCTCTAGAGGGTTCAAATGTATGACCGACCCACATTATTTTTTCTCCCCCAACATTTTTACCAAACATACCTACCTTTTACCTCTAACCCCTAAGGGTGCTTCCATACAAAATTGAGATTATTAGGAAATCGACCCCCACCACTCCCAGGGTGCCCCTAGAAGGGTCAAATGTATGACCGGCCCCTAATATTTTTTTCTCTTCAACATTTTTTCGCCCCATACTTACCCTCTATCTCTAGCTCTTAAGGGGGCCCCCATACAAAATTGACGTCATAGACATAAAAAATATGGAAAGGAAATCGTCAAATAGGCCCATAATTGCCCAGGAGTCTCTCCTAGAGGAGTCAAATATATTACCGACCCCTATTATCCCCCCTCCAAAGTTTCACAGCTTACCTACCCCCTATTTCCAATCCTTAAGGGGGCTCCCATATAAAGTTACGGTTTTTTTTAAAACTGCTCCCACTGCCCTAACTGAACCATGGGTACCCCTAGAAGGGTCGAATGTATGACCGACCCCCATTATTTCTAGGAAAATTTATAAAAAAAAAAAAAAATTGTATGGCAGCCCCTTTCAGGGTTGAAAATAGGGGGCAAGTATGTGGGAGAAAAATATAGGTCGCAAAAAAATAATGGGGATCGGTCATACATTTGACCCTTCTAGGGGTACCTGTGGGCCAGTTAGGGCAGTGGGGGCATTTTATATAAAAACGGTAACTTTGTATGGGCTTAAGGATTAGAAATAGGGGGTAGGTATGTTCAGAGAAAACTTTGGAGGTTGGTTAATGGGGGTCGGTCATATATTTGACTCCTCTTGGAGTGACTTCTGGGCAGTTATGGGCCTATTTGAAGATTTTCTTTCCATATTTTTCATGTCTATGACATCTATTTTGTATGGGAGTCCCCTAAAGAGTCAGAGATACAGGGTAAGCATGTTAGGAAAAAATGTTGGGAAGGAAAAAATATTAGGGACCAATCATACATTTGGCCCTTCTAGGGGCACCCACGGAGTGGTGGGGGTCGATTTCCTAAAAATGTAAATTTTGCATGGGAGCCCCCTTAGGGGTTAGAGATAGGGGGTAAGTATCCTGGGTAAAAATGTTGGAGGGGGAAAAATAATGTGGGTTGGTCATACATTTGACCCCTCTAGAGGGTACCCCTAAACATTTGTATTGCTGTATGTAAATTTTTTCTCTTTTTCTCCCACCTTTGACCTCGATGCGCCAACCTTTACCCTCACCCCACCCCCAAAATTTTTTTTGCAAATTAATTTTTTTTTTCCTACCTCACAAAATTGAGGGGTGTCAATTATCAAAATGTTGTTACTAACGATCTCCATACATTCTTAAAACACCTCTAATGAACACAATACTTCTTATATACAGTCTTATGAACTTTTCGACGCTGAATCGGATTGGATCCTCAGAATTCTCAATATACCTGCAGGATTTGCTTGAAGTTGGAGAAAAACATGTTTTCAGGCTTATGACGTTACTACAGGAAAAGGTGAAATTCTTGTTTTAATGGTATCGAACAACCACACTCGTCCTTTGTATAGGGGATGAAATACCCTCTTTCCATAGGATCACAACCCGAAAACTGAGAGATCTATTGGAAAAGTTTGTAGGGATATTTTGATAAAGAAGAGTGTGGCTATTCGATGCAATTAAAAAAAAAAGAAATTGACCTTTACCTGTAGCCACACCATAACCTGGAATAGAGTTTTCTCCAAGTTGAAGCAAGGATATTTCGAAATCCTACAGGTATTTTGACAATTCTGAGGATGCAGTCCGATTCAACGTCAAAAAGTTCACAAGATTGCATATTAAGTATATGTATTGTGTCCTACACCCAGAGTATATCCACTTTGTCCTTGCGTTTGTAACGCTGAGAAGGAGGCGTGGCAGATATAGAAAAGTGTATATATTCTTGATCAGCGTCACCTCCTGAGTCGATTTTGATATGTCCGCCTGTCTGGCTTGCTGGCTGGCTGGCTGTGGAAAAACATTTTTTGGGAACATGAGCAAGATACATAATTCAATGAAATTTGGTACACTGCCTCCGTTGTCAAAGATAGCTCGTGGGATTGAAAACGATAGAAATTGATCAACGGACACGCCTACCACCCAAGCAAAAAATATATTCAAAATGCAACTTTAGGAGTATTTCTTCACGACAATGCAACAAAAAAAAAAAACATAAATACTACGAAATGTAAGCAAAAGCTCTGAGCATAAACATAGCTGATTCAGACAAGAAGCAGTGGCACCTCCCATATAAACTAAATCTTCAAATCGCTATACTGAAAGCGTTTTTTGAGATGGTCGGACTAAATTTTACTAAGACCCTAAAAACTATAAATGCAAACTCTCAACAAAAACTGGATGAAATCGAACAAGAGGGCGTGGTACCTCTCATATAAGCAAAAGTTTCAAAACGTTATACTGAAAGCATTTTTTGAGATAATTGAACTAAATTTTACTAAGATACTACCCAGTGTGCCAGACGATTCATATCTCCGCTTTTTAATCCGTTACGGATCCGTTACTGATCCGTTTGCGGAAGAAATTCCAAAAAAAAAAAAGATCCGTAACGGAAAAAAAGCGGAGATATGAACCGTCTGGCACACTGGGTAAGAGCAATAAATGCAAGTTCCGAGCAAAATCTAAATAAACTCGGACAAGAGGGTGTGGCACGTCCCATATAAGCAAAAGAGTACCTGAAGACCGATCCCTGCTCGGTCAACAATCTAATCTTATTATTTTAGTCGATGTTTTTATTCATAGCTATTTTTTGTTATGAAACTTGTATCTTTTCACTTCTAACGGTCATGCTTTCAAAATAATAAATAAACCGATGAGAATAATAATAAGAAAAAACTCGGAAAGTATCGAATGGTATAGAAAAATATCAAAAACTTAAATTTTTGGTGAAATAGAATGCCCTTAAATAAATAAATGGAATATGGCACGCATCCAAAATATTTCGTCTTTTGTATGGCGGTTGAAATCTCTTATCTTCAAAGGATCATAACTCGGAAAATAAGAATCCTATTAAAAAAATCCGAACGAATATTTGGATAAGGAAGAGTGTAACTATTCGATGCTATTAATAAAAAATAATTTCAACTTTTTTAGTAGCTACGCATAAACACTGAACACAGCGTTTTCTTCAACTTCAAGCAAGGATATATAGCAAAATCCTGCAGGTATAATGACAGTTCTGCTGATGAAGTGTGTTTTACATGTATGGGAGGTTCCACGCGCACTTTCGATATTTTGCCTACTTTCAGGTCGTAGGTGCCTAATAGCGAGTAGACTCCTGACAGTTAAATTCAGAAAGATTGCTTTAGTAGTTTTCTTTTTATATTTTTGTGGGCGGTGCCACGCCCTTCAACGAGTTTTCCGAATAAAACGGCATATCAGATATTAATACTTGTTTGCAGACGTAACAGCTCCTAAATTTTCATCAAAATTGTCGGAGTCGTTTTTGAATAATATTGAATCAAAACTTATGTTTTTTGGAGGTTTTAGACCAGTTATTTTAAATTGCACTAAAAAATCATTTATAGTCAATTTTGTCCTGACGTTTCGTCACTTTTTTGGCGACTTCTTCAGGGGTTTTTATTTCTTAAAAAACACAAAAAATATACAAATCATTTTTATAAATACTAACAATGCAAAACATTTTTAAAAAACAACAAAAGAAAAAGAAAAATATATCGTGAACACATTGAAAAAACTTACAAATAATAGATAATTTACTGCATTTACTTTAATTTTTGTGTTACGTTAATTTAAAACATTAACAACATTAAACAAATAAAAAACATTCAAAAACATCGAACATGAAAAACACGGTTTACTACACTTGCTCAATACTTTAAGGCAACTGTGTAGTTATTACTAATGTTGTCTGTGTCTTCTTTGTAGTTCATCGTCATTTCCCCCTTTTCCTGAATACGTAAACTTTCTAGCGTCAGTCTTTTATTGTAATTTCTTTCTATGTCCAGTATCCTAACTTTGTCAAAATCAGCTGTGTGGTTAGTCTCTAGTATATGTATGTTGTGCTATTGCTGTTGATCGTCTTTTGTTTTTAATGTCACGTTCATGCTCTCCCATTCTCACTTCGAGCGCGCGTTTTGTAGTCCCAATGTATATTTTCCCGCAATTCCCATTTTTGTCACCACTACAAGTGACTTCATAAATTACATTGTTTTTGTCTTTGTTTTCTATTTTGCTCTTTGTCTTTGTGACGATGCTGCTGAGAGTCAGGTTTGATCTATAAGCAAAAGTCACGTCTTCTGCTCTCACCATTGTCTGTATGTGTTCGTTGAATTCAATTGCTAGTGGGTAGCAACGAACACATACAGACAATGGTGAGAGCAGAAGACGTGACTTTTGCTTATAGATCAAACCTGACTCTCAGCAGCATCTTCACAAAGACAAAGAGCAAAATAGAAAACAAAGACAAAAACAATGTAATTTATGAAGTCACTTGTAGTGGTGACAAAAATGGGAATTGCGGGAAAATATACATTGGGACTACAAAACGCGCGCTCGAAGTGAGAATGGGAGAGCATGAACGTGACATTAAAAACAAAAGACGATCAACAGCAATAGCACAACATATACTAGAGACTAACCACACAGCTGATTTTGACAAAGTTAGGATACTGGACATAGAAAGAAATTACAATAAAAGACTGACGCTAGAAAGTTTACGTATTCAGGAAAAGGGGGAAATGACGATGAACTACAAAGAAGACACAGACAACATTAGTAATAACTACACAGTTGCCTTAAAGTATTGAGCCAGTGTAGTAAACCGTGTTTTTCATGTTCGATGTTTTTGAATGTTTTTTATTTGTTTAATGTTGTTAATGTTTTAAATTAACGTAACACAAAAATTAAAGTAAATGCAGTAAATTATCTATTATTTGTAAGTTTTTTCAATGTGTTCACAATATATTTTTCTTTTTCTTTTGTTGTTTTTTAAAAATGTTTTGCATTGTTAGTATTTATAAAAATGATTTGTATATTTTTTGTGTTTTTTAAGAAATAAAAACCCCTGAAGAAGTCGCCAAAAAAGTGACGAAACGTCGGGACAAAATTGACTATAAATGATTTTTTAGTGCAATTTAAAATAACTGGTCAAAAACCTCCAAAAACCATAAGTTTTAAATCAAAAAATTGACCCAACCATTCGAAGAATATTGAATCAAAATATTCAAGGGTAAAATAGAGGGCGTGCCACTTATTCGATCCCGCCCACTTTTCATTTTTTACAAGGTATTATTAAGCAGTTCCTATATACCAAATTTCATTAAAATAACTTGTAACATTTGCGAGAAATAGCATTTAACGCATTTTGCTTGTATGGGAGGTTCCACGCGAAACGGCGATATTTTGCCCACTTTCAGATCAGAGATGCCTGTTAGCAAGTAGGCTCCCCACAGTTAATTTTAGAATGATTACTTTATTAGTTTTCTTTTTATACCATATTATATTTTTGTGGGCGGTGCCACGCCCTTCACCGAGTTTTCCCAATATAACGGCATATCACATATTAATACCTGTTTACAGAGGTAACATTTCCTAAATTTTCATTAAAATTGTTGGAGTCGTTTTCGAGTAATATTGAATCAAAATTTTCAAGGGCTAAAAAGTGGGCGTGGCACTTCTTCGATCCCTTGTCTGTTACAAGGTACTATTAAACCGTACCCGCTCACTAAATTTCATTCAAATACTTTGTATGGTTTGCGAGTTATGACCATATCAAATTTAAAATTTAGTGCGATGCCACGCCCTCTGGTGGGCATTTACAAAGTTCAAGCCTAGCTCATTCTTCATTGTATGCTAAAATCTAACATTATCCGAAGTTTTATTAAAATCACTGTAGCCGTTTTCGAGAAAAAGTTTTGCCCGTTCCAAACAAACATACATAAGTACATAAGTACATAGGTACATAAGTATATACAATTTTATCTCGTATAAGAAGAGAAGATATAAATGCTATACAGAAAGCATTATTTGAGATAATGCAACCAAATTTCACTCAGAAACTAAGAACAATAAGTGCTATATAAGAGCAAAAGCTTTGAAAATTCGGAAAAGTGTTCATGGCATATACCTAAAAAGCTAAATTTCAAAAAACCGCAGTGTAAGGTATTTAATGTTTGGCCAGGCCAAAGGTAACGCCCTTAATAAATTTTGTTTTTTTTTTTTTGTGTGCCTATGTTTTCAACCTAATGAATCTGATGCCAAGCCATAGCCAGTTGTTCGTTACAAACGCTTTATGTGCACTATACTTAAAGTGGGAATCTTTGCTCAAGACGAATATAAACTTTAAATCATTTTAATCTTTGTAATGCGCTCTGCAGAGAAATCTTTGGAAAGCAGCTCAGTGCATTAAAATAATCTTTGTAGACTCAAAATAGTCTTCCTTTCTATTGGTCTAAAAAGTTTGGCAAGTTTTGCCTCAATATTGAATAGTTTTTAATGATAATTCAGGAGCCACTGCACTGTCCTGAAACTTCATTCTTTGCAACTAAGCCTTCAAAAAGGTACTAGGAAATAAGGCCATTTTTGGCAAAAACTTAAAGTGACTGATATCTATTAAAGAGTATACATAGTTGGTCTGTTTAATTGAGGCAAGCAGCTCACCTTTCAATAACTTAAAGGAGTTGTGCATGGAATTACGTCTGAAAATGTGTGCTTGCATTGGTCACTATGGATGATACAGAAAGCTGATTGTGGATCGTTGTTGTCGGCTTTTCTTCAACATTTTACCATCGCAATCCCAAGAAATATTCTTAAGAAAGAAACAAAGAGAACACCGTGTCGTAGCCCATTTCATGACAACTTAGTATGTATGAGAAGATGAGGACGAAGTAGCATCAGTATTACACCTCCTTTTCAAATAGCATGCGTTCTATTCAAAATATTTTTACTATTTTTCGCTGATGTGAGGATGGTTATAATAACTTAAAGCTCGGAATTGCTACTTTGCTTCCAATAAGGTACCTACGTTATTTCCTTAATACCACTTTTTTTATCTTCAGAGTAGTTTTCTTCAATAATTTAAAAACATTTTTATACACCGGAAATTCCTTATCAAAAGTGCTTTTTCCACTAAATATGCTAATACTAAACTTTGCAAAGTTAATCTGTTGCAAACATGTGCTTTAATAACCTTTTTTTTTGCTTCCATTCAAAGAGCAGGCAACAATATTTTGTACTTCTATACAGGAAAATATCTATGTATTTCTAAAGAAATTATTTTGTCATAAATTATCTCGAATCCGACAAAAATTTTTGCTACTTTTTTCATTCCTGTTAATTAACAACTTTTCTAATATGTGTCATAATATTTATGAACTTAGTCCAATTATCTGTTATCCTTCAATAAACACGCACACACACACAAAATTTAATATTCTTAACCTTTGCCCCAAATAATTAAATATTTTGTTTCCCTTTACAGTTGGGTGAGGATCTACAACAGGGCATTTTCTTCTTTGGTATGTCCAATAGTCTGGTGAATCCACTCATCTATGGTGCTTTTCATTTGTGTCCAATGAAGCGAAAGACCAGCAAATATGGCGGCAATCCGAACAGTTTAACAAGGTGCGTACAATTTTTCGAAAATAAAAACAGCAAAAAAAAACAACAAAAAAAAAAATTTAAGTATTTTTTAGGGTGGATCTTAATTTAAAAATTATTTATTTATGAAAAGGATGGTATCCGAAAGCTTTACCCAACGGGAAACGGAAGCTCATTGAAACGACTTCAGTTGCGCTTCTAGGGAAGCTAGAAGCTGCTTCCAGTGCTGTTCTCACTGCTTA
Organism: Calliopum simillimum; assembly: GCA_951812925.1. Classification (NCBI taxonomy): domain Eukaryota; kingdom Metazoa; phylum Arthropoda; class Insecta; order Diptera; family Lauxaniidae; genus Calliopum; species Calliopum simillimum. Next base: position 65,442,501 of record OX638371.1, read on the forward strand.
TCTTTTTTAACACAACATGTCCTAGTGGAGATGCACATCGTCAGAAGCATATGAAATACGCTTCAAATACGCTTCCGTGGAAGCACACATTTGGATGCATATGAAATACGCTTCCGTGGAAGTTTTTCAAAATTTTAAGTTCCATTTCACAAAAATTACTTTTTTTTGTAACTTTTGGTAGATTTATTAACTTTTATAAAAAATAAAAAAAAATAAAAATTTGAAAAATGTTGAATGCTATAAGAGACGTGCTTAAATTGCGCTCTTTTTGGAAGCAGCTTCATTCCTACCCGTTGGTAAATATTCTGCGTTAATTTCATAAATAAAAAAAAAGCGGCCTTGATGATTTCCTTTTGTTGATTTCCTAGAACATCATCGCTCACACGAATTGGGCATATAGATAAAGAGAGATCAATAATTGTCCATTACGACTAGATAGTTCGTACAGTAGCAAATGCGACAACAAGGTTTGTGTATAGCAGAAAGCGAATTCTATCTAGCTAGAATTTGAGGTGCTTTACGAAGCTCTTGCTGAAACCTTCGGGGTATATCGGAATAGTTACTTCTCATTTGACTTTAGTGCTCCTTTGATTAAGTATTTGAATCTGTTGTTGGCTTGTAAAACTAAGTCAAGTGATTGTTAACAATTCCACTGAACCGTGGAGCAAGAGACGACATTAATCAAAGCTCACATTTTTAATTCAAATGTAAAACTGATGCTATTTTATACCAAAAACGGAAGCATTTGCTCGTTACAAGCGGGGTGAACGTAAACAAATGGTTTCTCCGAAATCAAAAGGCAGTAGAATAAAAGTCATCCCAAACGGAGAAGGATCGCCAAGGAAATCGTGAAGGGAAATCAGAATCATTGCAAAATATCGCATTGAATGACTCATGTAAAGTTGGGTCCGGATTTTTCGAAATTTTATTAAAGTTCTGGGTCCGCTGGTAATAGTTCTGGAGTCTTTTCACAAAATTCGAAATAGTCCTGACAAATTGGACCAAAAATCGAAGGTGTGCGGTATTTTGCTCTACGCCACTTTTTCACGTAGCGTAGAGAAGTTCTGAAAACATTTTTTTAGCTCACAAGAAAAAGTTCTGGAGATCTTTATGTTTTTTTTATATATCTTTTTTTTTTTTGTTAAAAAAATACAAAAATTTCTTGCAAAAAAAAGTTCTGATAAAGAGTTCTAAAGAAAACCCTAGAAACATTTTTCCAAAATATTCGTAATTATCATTTTAATCGAAAAATCAGAAAAATTTCAATTAAATATCTGAAAATGAAAATTTTATGGTACAGGAGTTCTGGTTAGAGTTCTGGATAGCGCTCGAAGAGTTTTAAAGAAAATTTCAATAACATTCTTACAGAAGATTTGTATTTTTCATTTTAATCGAAAAATCGAAAAAATTTCGGTGAAAATTTCCGGAAATCAAAATCTTTTCGTAGAGGAGCTCTAATTGGAGTTCTGGATAGCGCTCGAAGAGTTCTAAGAAAAATCGGAGTAACATTTTTCTAAAATATTCGTATTTTTAATTTTAATCAAAAAATCAGGAAAATTTCGGTTTTGTATCGGAAAATTTTAATTTTTTTTGGAAAAATGTTATTATAATTTTCTTTAGAACTGTTTGCGTGCTATCCATATCTCTCATCATTTGAGAGAAAAAAAAAACTCAAAAAGAATATAAATATAAAAAACTACACAACTCTTTCTTGTGAGCTCAAAAATGATATTAGGACTCCTCTACATGAAAAAAGCGGCGCTGAGCAAAATACGGCACACCTTCGATTTTTGGTCCAATTTCACAGAACTATTTCGAATTTTGTGAAAGGACTTCAGAACTATTCCCAACGGACCCACAAAACTCGAAAATTCCGGAGCCAACTTGATATGAGTCTGAGATGGAGATTTGAAGCTAAGTAAATAAACTTAGTCATTCCCTTAATAGTTTTCAGTGCCTATATAAAGCTTTTTAAAGCACATAGCCAATCGCTTAAATAAGAAGGTCCACTCTTGAAATAATTTACTCCAACATTATTTAGTTCTTGAGCAAAGTGTAAATGTTCCTTTTTTTAATGGAATTTTTGATCTTAATGTTCTTGTCTATTTTTCAAAAAAAAAAAATAAGAACAAAAAAGCATCTACACATTTAGCACGAATTTGCTTTGTTACTTTTTCCGCTAATTTGGTTTTTTCTTTTTCTCCCCCATCATCTTTTGATTCTTTTCTGTACAAATCTCATTTTGTAATTTATTTCTATCGGTTGAAATTTTTTTTTTCATTTTTTTTTTTTGTTGATTTATATTCTCGTTTTGTGTTGTTTAACCTTCAAAGATTTCTTTACAGAGGTGATAGCCAACGTACACCCTCCCTGTTGACCAATGTAACACAAGTGGACAGCAATTTTCGGCCCGGAAGGACTTTTCGACAAGCCAGCTATTATCGTAGCCACAGCAATGGCAGCAACTACAAGGAACATGTTGGTCTTTTACAAACAACACCAACCACACTCAAGAAATCGGCTTCAGTACGTAGTCCCTTACCGAATCACATGCAACAACATCATGGTGCTGGCGGTGGTCCTCATGCGCATCTCTTGAGTGGCGTACACACGTGGGGTGTGTCAACACAAAAGTCCAACACAAGTGGCGGTACTTCATCGACAATAACAACAATGACCACAAATAGCGGTTCAGCGAACTTGACATCAGGAACACTTCATTTAAATGGTTTAATTGGTCCAAAAGAAAATGTTTCGAGTGTGTAGTATGAAATTTGTAGGCGGGAGGGCTGTTGGTGCAAAGATGATGAGTAAGATGGTCGGTTAACGTCAAGTAGACGTGTGAAATTGTGCCTATTTAAAGTTGGTAGTGATCTTGATGATACGGTGAATTTTATGTTAAAGTTTATATTATGAATTGTTATTGTATATATAGATATAAATAGGTGCAGGGTATAAGGAATTTTTTTGAATACGAGTAATAAGAGGTTTAGCAAATGATGTTTTCTTTTTCCCAAAAAAGATTGTGTAATAGTACGAGATCCGGCAGTAAAAAAACGTATGTATCGAGTTTTTAGTTAAAATCTAGCTTTTACGTATACTTATGAATGGGAGAATATATATTGGTCGGGTTGCCTATCAAAATGTGGCCGCTAGTATTTTCAAGTTGCGATAACTGATGAACCGTGGGTCGCACGTAGAAAAGTGCGTAGATCTTTTTTATGAAGAGCCATATGCTCTACAAGTAATTTTCATTATAATTAAAAAGAAATTTACCGTTTAAGAATTATTTATTAAAAACCGATTTTTTTTACGCAATAAATAATAAACGGAAAAAAAATCAATTTTTAATACATAACTCCTAAGCGGTAAAGTTTTTTTACATATAATAAAAATTACTTGTAGAACATATGACTCTTCATAAAAAAGATTTGGGCACTTTTTCTCGTGCGACCCACGGTTCGTCAGTTATCGCAACTTGAAAATACTAGCGGCCACATTTTGATAGGCAACCCGACCAATATATATTCTCCCATTCATAAGTATACGTAAAAACTAGATTTTAACTAAAAACTCGATACATACATTTTTTTACTGCCGGATATTAGACTATAATATTCCAATTAATAAATTATTCAGTTTATTAGGAAATAATGAAATCAATTCAATATTTTTAAATTATAATTGTTATAAATCTCACTTTTTTACCATGGAAAAATATAAAGAGCAAAGCTTGTATTTGAAATATTGGTTTCTCAATGTGTTCAAAGCGATTTTGTCAAGATTATCGAGGCAAAAGCATTTAATTCAATCATCCTTATCATCCAACTCGATTTCGATTGGAACTTAATCGAATCGAGATTTTGCTATCACAGTGTTCGGTTCTGGAAAACGAAATATAATTCCAATCAAAATTTAATTAGATGATAAGGGTGAATATCTTCTAAATTGACTCAGCTAACCAATTTATAAAAAATTCTATGAAAAAACATAAATGCTAAGAATATACCCACCCACTACTAACACCGAATCTGGATATTTTTTTAAACTTTTCGTCATTAAAAATTCGATAATGATTCGCTACAGGGAAGTGTTAAAGAGAATTTTCGCTCCCAAATACAAGTTAGATATTCACAAATATTCGAGAAAGTAAATTTTTTTCAAAACGTACAAACATTTTACCATAAAAAGTTTGTCCCGGGATCGATTTTGATAATTTAACATTTAAAGTACAATTAATGGTGACATACCTTCAATTTCACCAATTGCGACGGCACACAGTGGATGGGTTTGTATAGCACGGCGGTCATAAATAGTAATAATAGAACTACACAGAGCAAAGAAAAAACCACGTTCGTGAGTGTTTTAATTACGCTTCGTTGCTAATTTGGATTTAACAACGCTCCAAGCTCACATATGTATGGTGCGTAGCGAAATCACTCACAAACGTAGTTGAAACTTATTCAACAACGCTGATTACCAAGCGTTGTTTAATCCAAATCAGCAACGAAACGTAGTCAAAACACTCACGAAGCGTTGTTAAACTCAAATCAGCAACAAAACGTTGTTAAAACACCACGAAACGTATTTAATCCAAATTTGCTCATTTCAAAACAAATAGACTTTCAGTCAACTTCACAATAATGATGCCCGTAGCTGAGTTGCTAACGTCCGCATCTATCATACGACAGGTTCCAGGTTCAAATCTCCCCAAATATCAAAACAGAAAAAATTTTATATAAAGCGTAAAATTCAAAATAAAAAATAAAATAATGTCAGTTTTCATAGCCAGGAAAAACTTAATTCAGAAAATTTTTTTTTTCTTTTGTATTTTATTTAGCAACGCATGTTGTTAAAACTGCCACAAACGAGCCATGTCTTAAAAATAACTACGTTTCTGCCACTTTTGACTATGTTGTTTTCTCTGTGTAGGATCTTGAAATTTGGTACTGGTATTTTTAAGATTAAAACAACAAAAATCTGTGAATATGAAAAAAATCTGGCGATGATACAAAAAAAATTTTTCATGGTCCAAAATTCTACGCTAACTGCGCTTGGCTCAGTGGCTTTGAAACTCTGACACCCTTGATCTATACAACAAAACTATTTTGAGAGCTTACTTAGAAAGGTTCCTATATACATATTTGTCACTTCGAATTCATAATTATAAGCACTCCAAAAATGGTTAGCAGGGAAGTTGTCTGCTTCCAATCGCTGTCAAACGCAAACGAATAAACAACACATCTCCACAATATTTTGTATGACAAGTTATGAAGAATATTGCCACATTAATGCAAGCGTCAGCTTAATGTTGCCATAGATACCTATTGAGATTGTCTGAAATTGTTATACGCCTCCGTAGTAAATTATTAAACTATTTGCAAAATAAAAAAATCCTTTTATTTTTACAATTCCAACAAATACTAAAAATAACGTTGAAATATATTATCACAAGCCAAAGATAAAATCATATCCTTTGTATTTGAGTTTATTGTTAAAACTATTTATTTCAAAAGAAAAAACTCTCAATTCAACAAATTTGCACTCATTAAACAGACAAAGTAAATTTGTCATTTAATAAAATTCTGATAACTTTTATCTCCCATTGCTCAATGTGGCAAATCAATTAAGAACAATCCTCAGAATTTTTACCTCATTGTTATAAAGTATATTTTTTTATTTTTAACTTAGTTGTACAAAAATATAAAAAATGTTTAATTATAAAAAAAAATTAATTAATTTATAGAAATGATGGACAATATTTGTAGAGGTTGGATTATTTTAGCTTAGCTTTGTAAGGCAGAAAAAATACTTAGTTTTAAAGTTTTTAATAAATATATGTACATTAGGGCGTTTCACGAAAACAACTTTTTTGATTTTTTTCAAACCTTAAAGCGGATTTGGGTGTATTATGGGATAAAAATAACCCATGAATTTTTTCAGATTTTTTATTGGTCATTTAGAGGTCGCGATATCAACTTTTTAAAAAAATGTTTCCAAACTGTAAAAATAAATTGTTTAATACCTGTTTTATTGTTTTTAAATAACTCTGACTAACTAAATCACTTACTTTTGAGTCGCTTGGACCCGTAGAATACGAAAAAAGTCATGAAGATGAAAAAACTAGCAACGCCCTACTGGATAGACCCGTGTATTCAACATAATATCACTGATTTTTTGATATTTTTGTCAATTAATTGCCTAATTTTGGTAAAAAAACGTTTTTATTAATTGTGAAAAGAAACGTCAAAACATATTTAAGAACATATGAAAAGGTAAGTAAATTAAATGAGTCATATTCTAAAACAGACAGGGTAATTTGCCTGGCACAGTGGTGTCTTAAGCTTAAAATTACGATAACTCATGAACGGTGAGTCACACGTTTAAAGTAAAAATATTTGTTTATAGGGAATTACTTTCACTACAATCTACATATGACTTTTTTCAGATGACTTATAGTTTAGCAGATATTTTTATAACAAACCAGAAATTTCGAAACAAACCGTTTTTTCAAAATATATCCAAAACGGTTAGTCCTAGAAAAAAACATTTTCTCGCATTTTATAGAACGTTTAATTCCCTATAAGAATCTCTCCAAACTGTTTTTTCGTCCGACTTACCATTCATGAGATATCGCGTCTTGAAATCATTCAAAATTGAACATTGTACTATGCATTGTACTGTACAATGTTCAATTTTGAATGATTTCAAGACGCGATATCTCATGAATGGTAAGTCGGACGAAAAAACAGTTCGGAGAGATTCTTATAGGGAATTAAACGTTCTATAAAATGCGAGAAAATGTTTTTTTCTAGGACTAACCGTTTTGGATACTTTTTGAAAAAACGGTTTGTTTCGAAATTTCTGGTTTGTTATAAAAATATCTGCTAAACTATAAGTCATCTGAAAAAAGTCATATGTAGATTGTAGTGCAAGTAATTCCCTATAAACAAATATTTTTACTTTAAACGTGTGACTCACCGTTCATGAGTTATCGTAATTTTAAGCTTAAGACACCACTGTGCCAGGCAAATTACCCTGTCTGTTTTAGAATATGACTCATTTAATTTACTTACCTTTTCATATGTTCTTAAATATGTTTTGACGTTTCTTTTCACAATTAATAAAAACGTTTTTTTTACCAAAATTAGGCAATTAATTGACAAAAATATCAAAAAATCAGTGATATTATGTTTAAAACACGGGTCTATCCAATAGGGCGTTGCTAGTTTTTTCATCTTCATGACTTTTTTCGTATTCTACGGGTCCAAGCGACTCAAAAGTAAGTGATTTAGTTAGTCAGAGTTGTTTAAAAACAATAAAACAGGTATTAAACAATTTATTTTTACAGTTTGGAAACATTTTTTTAAAAAGTTGATATCGCGACCTCTAAATGACCAATAAAAAATCTGAAAAAATTCATGGGTTGTTTTTATCCCATAATACACCCAAATCCGCTTTAAGGTTTGAAAAAAATCAAAAAAGTTGTTTTCGTGAAACGCCCTAATGTACATTCATACCTACATATCGTCGGGTTAAAACTACAAATACATATACTGATGTTTTGAGATAAGCATACAGAAACATGAAGAAAAAACGGCTCTATGCTCCAGTCTAGTCGGTTTTTTGAAATGTAGTCCCCACTCAATTTTATATAAAGAATAAAAAGTAGAAATCTGCAAAATCCCTTACCAAAAACGAATTTCAAAACACTTAAAACGCTTTTTTCTCAAAACATGAAAAATATAGTTGTCTAGTTGTAGTTTCAAGCCGACGATATACATGTATGTACGTATATCATAAAGATTTTACATTTTATATGTATATTGAATCAATATTATTGATGTTTTTATTATGCTTAAGAAAATTAAGGCTACAAAAACAGTTTTTAAACCATTAATAAATTTTTTGGTGTTGGCATATTTTAAAATATGTGCGTACGTATATCAAATAATAACCAAATAAAATTTCATATACTATATAATATATATATAGTATATATGTATATGTATTTTCCTGTATATAAGATTCAAATATATAAAATGTTTATAACATTACATGAATGACTCAGTAGAACAAAAATGAAAATTAATAGAGATAAAATATAGTAATATATAGTTGGGTTAAACTTGCATAGGAATCCAATGGCATTTTTTATTGATATCGTTGTACTGTCTACTTTGTACTGAACTATAGTTTCAATTGCATTAAAACACAATAAAGTCAGCCAAAGGTAATGTCATAATATGAATTGGCTGATTTTGTATGAGAAAAGAATAAAATTGGTCTCTGTTTTCAGGAAAAGTTTACTTGATGTTGTGGAATTGATGCCACTAAGTAAAAAAAAAAAATTATATCGGTCAGTTTTAATTTTCCGTCTACAAGTACTTATGATTATAATATTTTTTTTTTTTCTCACAAAAAATTCAAAACAAACGAATGATGTAGATCAGTCAACTTAATTGTGAAGTTTGCTCTAATTCCAAGGTTCATGAAACCTATGCCGATCGATAAAGAATTTTTCCCTGAATAACATATCAAAATCAGGAAATTATGTAAATTGGGGTTTTCCTTATGAAGGACCAGGTAAAAAATGTGTATGTTTCCGATTTTAATAATATTTGATTATGTTATACCTATGCATATAAATACTTATGTCACCAATCCAGACACAAAATATTTTTGAAGTATAAAGTCTGGTTAACGAGCTAGAGGGCTTGAAAAGTTTGACGAATTGCCAGGTAAAATTTTTAACGTGGTGCTACCCCTATTTTACATAATTTCCCGGAAAAATTGCGAGAACTCGTTTTAATATGTTTTTCAGGAGAAAATTTTCTATCGATTGGTATACATAGGTTTTATATATCTTGGAACTATCGGACTTTTTAAAACTGGGTAAACGGATTCAAAGTAACGCATACTTGACGAGTAATTAAATTTCTTAAGCTCTCTAGCTCGTCAATCAGACTTTATACTGCAAAAAGATTTGTATCAGGATCGAGGACATATATAGGTATAACATTATCAAATATTACTAAAGTTGGAAACATCTAAATTTTTAACCTGATGCTTTACGTGGAAAACTACAAAATTTCCTATAAAATGATTCATTAAAAAATTCCAGGTTAAAAAATTGCCGAAAAATGGACACTCGAACATGAAAATTTTGTGTATGCCGTCAGAAAGAGGGTTTTTATTACATTTTTTTTCGTAAGGCGCCTTGGTTCTAAAGGAAAACCGTTTAAATTTTAAATAAATTATTTTGATGATAAATTTAATTCTCTACAAAAAGTTTGCTAAAGAAATTTTGATTTGTTCGCTAGATATATTGAAAAAACTGTAAAAGATACATTTTGCCCCTCCTCTCCGATTTTCTGCATCTAATTTAATAGCACTCCGCGGTTTTTTCTTCTTAAATGACCCGTGAACGTTAACTTTCTTTTTGGCATATTTTTTACGACCTAATCAATAGACTATAACAGCCAATATATATGTACATATTTATTTCATCTCTATTAATCAAAATTGTTTGAAAATTACTCCACAGTGTAATTTAGTAATGTTTTTCAGTGTAAATAATATTGATGTAAAAATATTTTATTATTTTTACATTATATTTTTTATATTAAAGATTCAAGCAGACTGTTTGCAATTAAATTTTAAGTAAATATAGTAAATAATGTTATTATACATAATTTTTTTAAGTGTATATTAAGAGTTTTTCGAAAAATAAAAAAAAAATGTTTCCAGTTATTGCTGAATTTTAATTGACTTTCAATTTTTTTAACCTCAGGAATCATTCATAATTTTGAGTTCAACAAAAAACATCATTATCACGAATATGCCACAATACTCTCGAAATCGTACGTTCAAGGAGTATAGGATGTTAAGCAAAATATAACAATGAAAAATACGTCTACAACAACAGCGACAATGACCCAATGTAAAAATATCTTTTTTTTTTTCTTTTTTGACAAGCTGTAAGCATTCCAAAATCATATTCTTTCTGTTTGAGAAGACATGTATGGTTCATTATCTGAGCAATATCTATTATTAAAAGAGATGACAAGGTACATGTTTGGTGTAAAGTTTTGTTAACTAAGTATTCATAGCCTGAAATAACGTAATAGCAAGCTAGCTAAGTGCCGGAGATGGCAACTGTCATCAAAACTTGAGCCACGATTGGGCCCATTGCACACCCAATATATAACTTCGTTTTCTTGAAACTCTTTTGAGCGATATCTTCTTAGGTATTTTTCTATAACGGGTCGGTTAAGATACAAGAATATTATGGCCGTTGAAAAACATAAGGTCTGGAGGCTAAGTATTTAAACAAAAGAATCTTATTAACCGCTGTTTGTTAAAATCCAATTATTTTTACTACTAAATAGATCAAAAATTAGACCGTTTAGTTGCAGGAGGCTAAGGACAGGTGACTGAGATTATATCATATTTCAAATACCGGAATTCTCCATTAAGCGACAGTTTTATAATTTTTAAATGTTATACAAAATAAGCTGACTGACCTCGACATATTCTTACACACAAATCTTGGCATGTGGACTAAAATATCATCGAGCTGTGACAAATGCAAGCGATCTTAAGGTAACTTCACTGTGGTTATCCACATCAATAAAACAACAATACGGTAGATATGGTAATTCATCAAAAATTTTAGTTATTCTGATGTGCCAGGTGACTGATATAAAAGTCTAGTGGCAAAGTTATTTTTAGTAACAGTAAAAAAGCACCTCTCCAACACGGGCTTAGTCCAGGATGAATTCTGTAGATTTTGTTATGAAGAAGAGGAGACTGCAGAACAAAATCTATGTCACTGTGACAGCTTAGCAAGACACAGACTTCGTTACTTTTATATCGCGTACACTAGGGCTGTTCAAAAAAAAAAAATTTTTCGAATTTCTTAGATATACTTTGGCATCACGTTCTGTATCATGACAGAATATCCCATAAATTTTTTCAGATTTTTAAATTTATTTTTAAAGGTGGCTCAAAGCAAAAATATATTTTTAATATTTTTTTTTAGCATTAATTTTAAAATGTTGGCAAACAATTTGAAAAATTTGTTTAAGAGTAACTTTAAAACATTAATTTTGTTTGTTTTTCAATGAACTTTAAAACCTACCTTGTAAATTTGACAAAAAAAAATTTTACACCTCTTAAAAAACGAAAAACTGCCTTAAAAAGGCGAAATTTTACGGTTTTTCAAAGAAAAAAGTCATCGTGCTTTAAACCAAATGAACATTTTTTAATTTACAAGATTTCATTCGAAAGAACTTTTAAAAACCTTCAAGACAAGACATGTTAAGGCTTTTTTGGGCCAGCAGGCTCGATGATATAACGTTTGAAACAAGAGGGAGGCATCTTACAAAAAAGTGCATATGGCATAAAATGCTTAGAATCATGCAAGGAACAAGTGTGAATTGTTTTTTTTTTTTTTTTCTTTATTTTGTTTTAGAAAAAAAAATTTTTTTTAACGTCATTTTTAATAATTTTTTAAAAAAAAAAAAAAACATTTCACACTTGTTCCTTGCATGATTCTAAGCATTTTATGCCATGTACACTTTTCTGTAAGATGCCTCCCTCTTGAGTAAAAAATCGTTTTGCCTCTCACATGGCTGCATTACTATGTTTCAAACGTTATATCATCGAGCCTGCTAGCTCAAAAAAGTCTTAACATGTCTTGTCTTGAAGGTTTTTAAGAGCACTTTTGAATGAAATCTTGTAAATTAAAAAATGTTCATTTCGTTTAAAACACGATGACTTTTTTCTTTGTAAAACCGTAAAATTTCGCCTTTTTAAGGCAGTTTTTCGTTTTTTAAGAGGTGTAAAACTTTTTTTTGTCAAAATTACAACGTAGGTTTTAAAGTTCATTGAAAAACAAATAAAATGAATATTTTTAAGTTACCGTAAGCAGGGGTGACTTTGACATCCGGGGGCGACTTTAACCGGCAAGAAAAAAAAGATTAAAATCGTAATATTATCACCCCAAAGACTAGTTATCGATTTGTGTTGGGTCAATCAGTATCCTTGAGGTATTGGCTTTTAGCGTCTGTTTTCAATATTTGATTTGAGCGCGAACTTTCGGATATATTGTTGCATTTTCTAAAAGTTGTCTTATGCCGGATTTCTTAACACTCAGAAAATTACTACTTATTGACTAGATGGAAAATTGTTTGCGTTAGATGAGTGATATAACTAGAACTATTATTTAATTTACTTTCCTAATCCATCGACTTTGGTGGATATATTTGCCTCTAAGTATTTTTAATGCATTTTATATGATAGTATGTTAGAAAACAATGTTTTTGGGGTGACTTTGGACCGGTCGAAAGTCACCCCCAAAAAACTTTTTATTGTAAGGCTGGCTTAAAAGAAACCCAAGCTCGGGCCAAATTAACGCCCAAAACACCAGGTATGGTGAACTTTAGTAAAAATAAAGTCTAGTCTTTTGCCAAAGTGAAATTATATTTTCCTTTTTATCTTTGTAAAACAATTGGCTGCCCAGAAAGGATATTTGCTATTATTTATTTAGCGAAATTTTGGAAAAAATTAAGCCACCGAAGCCTTTTAACAAATGAGCCATTTTTTAAGTTACCTACTAAGAATTTCTTTGGTTTTTTTAATTTTTTCAATCAAGTATTTTTTGTTTTCTAATTTTCAATCGATTTTAAGCTTGTTTTTGTGGATTTTTTAAGTTCTGCTTAGCTTTTAATATTAGTATTATTATTTGATGTAACTTATGTACCAATAAGTAAAGCACACCAAAGGCTAAAACCGCATTTATCAAAAATTTTATTTTTTTTTTCAATCTCGTCTTTGAAAACATCCCATTGCCTAGGCCGATTGCCTATATAAATATGCCGAAATGTAAAGTGAACTTAAATTTTCAAAACCTGATTCCCTGATTTTGGATCGTTAAAGGCATAGGATGTAAAATCAATGAATGAAATTTTTCGGTTAAAGTCGCCCCACCCTTGAGGTGACTTTAACCCACTTACAAAAATGTTATTTTAAAATATTTGTAATAACTTCGTATAAACTATATTGCATGACATTAAAGCTGCAACCCCCACGAAAAATTAACAGTAATAAAACCATTAATTTTATTAAAATTGTTGAAATTATAGACTCCTAAACTTGGAAATTCTGTTTTTTTGTATCACAGTCACCCCTGCTTACGGTACTCTAAAACAAATTTTTCAAATTGTTTGCCAACATTTTAAAATTAATGCTAAAAAAAAAATATTAAAAATATATTTTTGCTTTGAGCCACCTTTACAAATAAATTTAAAAATCTGAAAAATTTATGAGATATTCTGTCATGATGTAGAACGTGATGCCAAAGTATATCTAAGAAATTCGAAAAAATTTTTTTTTTTGAACAGCCCTAGCGTACACCTCTACTTCTGAGGTGACATTCATTAATGCAATGCGCCTATGGACTGACTTTTAATCAAGTCTTATCAGGGTTAGCACAATAGGTCTTACAGGCTGAGGTGACACTTGGCGACTGGATCTCAACCCTATTCTAATTCTAATGCTACCTCAACACATTTTCGGCCAAGAAATTAAACCTATTTTATTTTTCGATATAAAGTATATTTTTAGTGTAACTAGCACCCCCTGATTCCAAATCCTTCATCAAAAAATTTTTATGAATTTTTTTTTTGTTTTCCTCTCCCCCCGCCCCCTATGTGACGGATTTTTTTTTTACCTCATTCCTTCTTCACGTTGAAGGGGTGAGAATAGGAAATCCTCATGCGAATTTTAGCGTAACGAGGCTTATGGGCAGCCCCTTTTCACTGAAAACGTTCCAATATTGTTCCATGCCTGATTTTACATTAAGTTATGTGAACATATTAACCCATTATATCGCGTTTTTAAGGGTCTTTTTGACCCCTTTCTCCAAAAACTTGTTTATAATGGGTTAAAAAAATTTCCAAAAAAATTTTACTAGGGGCAACCGTCGTTGACTAAATATTTACGCACGATTTCGTGATATTTTTTGATAATAAAAATCAAAAATTCGTTTTTCATGAATGAAAATAATGTCGGAGCGCAAAAAAATTGTACCACTGGATTTGTCAGGAAAAATCCTAGCAAAATATACATTTAAAATTTTTCTAAGATTTTTTCTGTTCAATTGTGGAGTGCTCAAACAAGGGGTTTTCGAAAAATTTCGACTTTTTTGAGCTGAAAAGTTCACTTAACGCCAAAAATGGACGTTTTATCAAAAAATTAATGGTGCCATTCGATTTTACGGTAAAAAATACATAAGAATCCATGTCTTGGATTTCAATTTTCGACCTACTACGAAGCTGAGAATTCATTCACTTCGGACCGATGAGCATGCATTTTTGAACCACGTGTTTCAACCTTCAAAAATATATCAACACCCCTTCCAGTCATCTCTCAGAGCTAGGGTGGCGGCAATCTTCATGTCGATAGTTAAACTTTACAATTCTGCCGGTTGCGCGACGAACTTTCGTCCAAAACGCACCGGTCTAATGTATATGTGTAGGGCATAGAAATAAGTAGCTGTCTTGCCCATAAAAAACGATAAAATTGCATCTGCGTAAAACATCTGTTACGGAATAAATCCGATTGAATTTTATTAGAAAACAAATACATTCACATTTTTTTGTTCTTATTTTAACTGTAATTGAAAAACTTAAGGTGAATCAAAATAACTGCCACCTTCCCATAAACATAAATATTTTAAAATTGCTGTACATACAATGACCAAGGAGTTTGTTTTTACGCAAAAACAACGTTATTTATTATTATTTAAACATAGAATTTTTTATTTTTTTTTTTTTTGTTCTGGGAAAAGCCATAAAACCAAGTTCACTTTGTTCCCTACTTTGTATTGCTACTCTGCATAATAAAAAGCTAAAAATCATCATAAATGGCCACAAAATCACGTCTCAATGTACTTAACCCACGGGCAATGCTCGCCATATTTTATGTTTTATATTTTCCTGTCATATATTTTTCAATAAATTTTTATTTTTGTGTTAACAATTTTTCCACGTTACGAGTCTTGTGCTGATTTATTTCTTTATTTTCAGCCCAAAGTTCAACTTCCTTGTATAAATATAAAATTCTTTTTATATACGAAAACTTGGTAACATAATTTTCCAATAAAAAACAAGAAAAATATCAAAATAAAATATTTCTGAAAACATCACTCGTTAAAAA
The DNA here is from genome assembly GCA_951812925.1 of Calliopum simillimum. Taxonomy (NCBI): domain Eukaryota; kingdom Metazoa; phylum Arthropoda; class Insecta; order Diptera; family Lauxaniidae; genus Calliopum; species Calliopum simillimum. Next base: position 65,457,723 of record OX638371.1, read on the forward strand.
AAAAAAAAAAACAAACGTTAAAAGTTACAGATTTTTATATTAGCCTATTACAATTTTATTACAGTTCGTTTGTTTAAAAAAAAATGAAAAATAATTGCAAAGTTCTTGGTATTTTCACTAAAAAATAAAAAGCCATCTTTTCGTTAAGCAGTAAACCACTTGAGCGTGCATTTATTTTTTGCATAGCATGAGCATAGCGCAACGTACCAGTGAATTTGAGGAAATTGTCCAGGAAAAGCAGATCCATTTAGTTTACTTCTGTATCTGATATTTATTCTGACTAGTATCCCCCAGTGGTCGATGTTCGACCACAAATAAATTAATTAATTTTAGTACTTTTTGGACACTTGGTACTTTTTTTGCTATTTGGTACAATTTAAAAAATCCCGTGAGTCAATTTCAAGCGAAACGTATGTAAGCAAAACAAAACAAAAACAAAAAGTCGCTGCTCTGCTTTGTGTCTTTTAGCTGAAACACAATGCGGCAGTAGCAGTGGCAGCGGCAGTGATCAGCTGTTTTTTTAGAAGCAGTGTGTTTCAATGGTAACACAATTACATAAGAGCAGTAGCAGTAAGCAGTACTGTCATGTTTAGGGTCCATTCACATATTACGTAATGCGATTTTCGACCAATTTTAAATCCCTCCCTCGCCGGTCGTAACAAAACGGACAACCCCCTCCCCCTAGTTATGTAACAAATCTTAATTTTGGTAATTTGAATTTATCGTCGCATAAAATTTACAAAATCGACGCTGAGTAACGGAGTTGATGACCCCTCCCCCATGCAACACTTCGTAACAAATCGTTCGACTCCCCTTCCCCCCTGTCGCGTTACGTAATATGTGAACGGCCCCTTAGCTCCATTTCTAAATTTAATGCCACTGCTGCAATCTTATCAGTGTTAAATTAAACACTTTAGTTGTTGCTTTCCGATACGTTTCTGAGAGAGTACTCAATTAAGCTGTCGTCTAAAACACAGCTACTGTTAATGTAAATGGATAAAGTTGTTTTAAGTTGTTGCACTCTTTTCTTAACATAATTTATTTTTTCTTCTTTATAAAGTATTACAATATTTTTTTATTTGTTACATCGAAGCACTTATACCCCATTAAGTCCGTCAGTGACGCTCTTCACAAAATGAATTACTGTCATCGTTTTTAATGCCAAAAAGCACGTTGGTACCAAATCAGCATTTTTAGATAAATTTTCTCTTCGCACTGTAGCTGTGGCAACTTTTAGCGACCATATGCCAAAAAAAAAGGTTTTGAACAAAAAAATAAGATAAAGTCTATCAAATTCGCTCTCGAAAAATTAATCTAATTGAATGCCACCGCTTATAAGCCCATTTTGAATGCCACTGCATTGTAAACAAATATTTAGAGATAAGGCGGCGCATCGTTCTTAGCAGAAGATGATGCATATTAGCCATAAAAAGATGTGCGCACTGACCTTTTTTTAATAATATTTACATTTGCTCACACTTCTGTACAAAATTCGGTTCATGCTATAAAATTAAAATAATAGCATCGTTTTAAAAATATCTGCTTTCTATCCATAAAACTATATTTTAATGCTAAACTTGGATCTGTTGAAGTTTTTGTCCTTTTTTGGGAGCTTTTAGTACTTTTTTTGCTATTTGGTACAAAATAAAAAATCACATGTGTCATCCCTGGTGTCATCAGCGCAACGAAAGCAAAGCAAAAAAAAAACGTGTCAGTTTTCGTCTTTCTCTTTGTACTTAAACTTTTTTCTAGCTTATGTGACTATGTATTTTGTTGTTGTGAATATTGAAAAATTTGTTTTTAATTTTACCTGGCTAAAATGCAGAGATTAAAATAATTTTAACTTTGTGCACATCTACACAAAAAAACTTTTCTAATAGTGAATAATTCAAAGTTGAAGTGCATTTCTAACAAAGTAAAAAAAGATGGACAAATTTTTGTCTTGCGTATTAATATATAGATTTGTAAAAATTTAAGGCGAGTTCGAAAAAGAGTTCTCACAAGTGCTCACTGAAAGTTTATTGAAGAGCTCTGCGTGGAACATCATCCAATACAACCAAAGACATAATTGGTGACAGCAAATAACTTTGGCGTCAACCAGACTCAAAAGGATCTAAAAGTTTTCCATTATATAATATTCTTTTTTCCACCGATAGCCGATCCCTATGCTCATAGGCATTTGAACTTTTGTGCTTGAAAAGTATCCGTATACGTATTCAGCTGTGTCAGTAATTGTGCAGATTTCCGTCACTTCCCAAGAATAAGAATTTCAAACGCTTCTGAACTAAATAAAACATGGCTTTTGGGCCAAATGTTGATACAAATAAACTTTTATTTTTATTTATTAGGTCACAACAAAATCTCATAAGGAACAATTTTTCCAAACACATTACCCCATTATATCCTGATTTTGTGGGTCTTCAAAAATATTTAACAAAAAATTTTACTAGGGGTCACCCAAGACAAGAAATGCTTAACACTTAAGAATAATGCGTAAAAAAGTTTAATAAAAAAGCAATGTGAGGAGTCTTCATCGGTTTTGACGATTTGATGACTTTCGGAATGAAATTTTGACTTTTTAGTATATAGTGGCTAGTAGTGAAATTTTATAGCAAATATTTCCATATTCCCTCGTATTTGGTATAACATTTGTAACTTTGTAAGGAAAGGGTAAAAATTACCTATACGTAGGGGATGTAGAGGATTTAAGTTTTCAACAAAAATATTCCATGTAATATCTTACAAAAGTTTGCTGAACACATAATGAACCTCAGATGTAAGGATCGTATGGTATACTATCTCGATTCAACACAAGAATGCGTTAAAAGGGGCAAACTTTGACTCCCCTTAAAAAAAACTCAGATGTAAACTTTCAAAACGCCGAAACACGTACACGATCCTCTTAAATTATACTTGGACTCATCGGAAAAGATGTTAAAAGTCTTGTGAGAAGACCAAGGTGAAAAAGGCTAAGCCCGAAATATACAAGAGGAACTGACTAGTATGGAGGTTGCAGTATCATGATCCGGGGATGCTTCTCTGCGCAAGAAATTTGTCCAATTCAACGTGTTGAAGGTATAATGAAGGCTAAGGATTATAAAGAAATACCACAAAATACTATGATGCCGTATGCAACTTGGAAAATGTCACTAAAATGGAGATTCCTTCATGATAATGATCCTAAGCATACGTCGAAAGTGGTAAAAGATTGTATAAAAGAGCAAAATATTGCTGTTCATCAGTGATTTGCGGAGTCGCCAGATGTGAACCCAATCAAAAATCTTTGGAAGATTGTTAAGCCAAGAATATGCATTGCATATTTATACATTCTAAAATTTTGAAAACAGGATGAGTTATTTGATAAAATTGAAAAACGGTAGCGGACATTCCACACTCATTTGTAAATAATTTTATCGCATCCATGACAAAAAAGTGCACCACTGTTATTAACAACAGGGACTTAAATTTTTTGAAACGGACACAATAAAAACTAACTTGTTAAACTGAAACTTTTTTTGATGGTTTTTTGAAGATTTTTTGATCTAGATTATTGCCTTATACTTTTTTTTAGATTTTAATTTTTTAAAAATTATAAGCATGTGAATTTATATGTATGTCTCTTTTCAAATTGCGATTTCTCAGTAAATATTGAGCGAAAATTTATGAAACTTTTGTGGTGGGACTAAAAATAATTCAAAATTTTGATGAAATAAACTTTTCATAAAAATATTTAAAATTTCTTATAAATAATGCACTTTTTAATAAACAAATAGATATTTAAGCTATACCTATAGCAAAATAAAAACAAAATTTTTATACAGAAATGTGCTCTGAAATCTGCACAACATTTCTGTGAAAAAAAATTGGAGGTACTCATCATTAACAAAAAAGTTACGCGTACTTAAATGCCACTACATAGGTGCCTTGCCTATGTTTCAAAACAACAAATCATAATTTATGCAGAAATTGAGAATGCACGTAGGAACGCGCAGCGAGCGTAAATGTGTGAATCGCATAGGCAAGGCACCTATGTATGTAGAGTCATTTAAGTACGCGTAACTTTTTTTGTTAATGATGAGTTCCTCCAATTTTATTTCACAGAAATATTGTGCAGATTTCAGAGCACATTTCTGTATAAAAATTTTATTTTTATTTTGCTATAGGTATAGCTTAAATATTTATTTGTTTATTAAAAAATGCATTATTTATAAGAAATTTTAAAAATTTTTATGAAAAGTTTATTTCATTTAAATTTTGAATTATTTCTAGTCCTACTACAAAAGTTTCATTAATTTTTGCTCAATGTTTTCTGAGAAATTGCAATTTGAAAAAAGACGTACATAAAAATTCACATGCTTATAACTTTTTAAAAAATTTAAATTTTTTTAAAAAAAGTATAAGGCAATAATTTTGATCAAAAATCCTTCAAAAACCCACCAAAAAAAAATTTCAGTTTAGCAAGTTAGTTTTTAGTGTGTCCGTTTCAAAAAATTTAAGTCAGGGGTTATTTTATTAAATATTGATTTTTTTAGTTATTAATTTTAATTTTATATTGATAGTTGCAAATTTTTTGCACAGCCAATACCGATACATTTTTATACTTTCCTCTAAGTTAAAGTTTTGTATTAGTGATGTGGGCACTTTTAATTTTTGTTTTATAAACAACAATATAAATGACATGAAACCTCATACTTTATACCTCATATTTTATTTGCATCTGTTTTGGTGGCCGGAAATTGGTGAATCAGTTCCAAGTGTTTTTGGTTGCAAATATTTTGCACAGCACTGTATATGTTTTTTTGGTGCCCTTTACCAAAATCCATTGTCAGAACCTTGTTATTTTGGAAAAACACTAAAATTGTTGTACAGTGTAATCAAACGGTAATAAGGTATTTCTTTAACGAAAAAGTATCAAGAAAGTACAATTGTATTAAATTTTCCCACACTGGACAGCACTGATAGAAATTGCATTAAAACAAAGTTCCAGTAATAGGAACGTAGAGCTCAGTAAATTTATAATTTGTTCAGTTTAACAACTGTATGTTGATTTTTTCTTAAATAATATGAGAACTTTATCAAATTTTCAAAAATCTTCTCAAATGTTGTTGTTTTTGTTTTCCATATGAATCAAAAAATGTAAAGAATTCAAAATATTACAGTTGAGTTAGACTGTAGAAAAGTAAAAAGAATTCCGAAATTTTTAATTGTTGCTTTTGGTTTCAATAGGAAATTGAAAAAACTATAGAAAGTAAATTTTATAGTAAATTTTACCGAAAATTTTTTATATTGTTCTATATAGAAATTCCATTAAAATTTGGTTGGTTAATGTAACCTCATTTATTTTACATCAGAAAATTAAAAAAAAAAACGCAATGAAATACATACGAAATTGCTCCAAAATAGCATAAAGCAATCAATCGACACAGAAGCAACAATAAGTAGCTTACCTAAGCCGCCAGTGTAATGGCAAAGCTTTCAGTACGCCAAAATAAAGAGCCTTTAACTGATATAGCGCCTAAAAGTATGCTGACTATAATTTTGAACATAAAGAGTAATAGCCAATCGGCACGGGCAAGTGGACAGCGAAACGATTCGTTTTGAAGGATTATTATTAATCGTGTCATCACGCGCACACGAAACACATTTCGTATACAAAATGGCTAACATGAAACAATAAAATTTGTTGACAGCAATTTGACGACAGCAAAGGCATCAACAACAGCAGTAATAGCCAAAAATGCGGGTAATAGCAGGTGCTGGGGTTCATTATTTCGACGCTTTTAAGACATACACTGAAATTTTATTGGCTTTAATTTAACTGAGACATTTTGAAAAAAGATGTCACGTACAAAATTTAAAAGTTTACATGAAGTGGATGGAGTGTAGAGGGTTGCAAGGATTTTACTTATGCACTTAATTTTTTTGGCACTAAAAAGACTACAGAAAAAGGGTTTTGGGCTTAAACTAAAAGGACAAAACATTGTAGAAATAAAGTAAAAAACAAAATTAACAGTGTATCAAATTTACGGCACAAAACGAACAGTAAATTTTCCTATACTTTGGCTGCCTTGGTAAAATTCGTATTAAATTAAAAAAAAAGGTCATGAAATTGGTATCATTTTTTGATTGCTTGTTTTGTTGTAATAATGTTGTTTTGTATTTACGCTTATAAAAATAGAACAAAATGAAACACTTTTTACCAAGTTAAAATTTATATTTAGATAGAACTAGAAGAACAGGAGAAAATCAAAATCATGAAAGTCAGTAGCCTGTAGTAGGCAGGACCACCAGCGGTACCATTTACGAAAAAGTGAAGCAGACAAACCAGCAGCGGTGTATTGTAAGTGCTCTAGACTGATTCAAAAAAAAATAGAACGTTTTTAATCCTACGATACATGGTATTGAAATTTCATTCCTTTTGTGCGTATTGATAATGTTGTAACAGTTTTGGATCCTTAGCGTAAGGGAAACAAGATGCTTAACAGCCTTTAAATTCGCTATACCTACGCTTTTTCTATGTATGGGCGTTATTTTGGCTAGAAAAAAAAGTTTCTTCCGAGACCGAAAATATAGTGGAGTTGTCATAATAAACTTAAAAAAATTATAAATCACATAGAAACTATTTTTATTTTCCATGTAATTTAACATAATAAATTCCAAAATATTTCAAACTATCCTCTGGTAAAAGCGTGACACTACAAAGGAATTTTGATTTCAAATGGGCGCAGAAGCTTCAAACTAAAATTTTAAGCTTTTTCTTCTTAAGACACCTTTTTGTAGTTAAATAATACTTAACTTTAGGCATATGTGACCGTCCAGTGGAAAAGGTACCTTATCTTCACTCAAAAAATTTAGCTGTAAGACTATGAATAAGAGGTAGGGTAAATTTTACAGGTTTTCAATTTAAGGTGGAATTCAGTACTTGGAGATTTTACAACTGATTTGAGGTCGAGTATCAAATTACAAACTCCAATAAAAGCGGTCTTACCGAACCTCTACCCTGTAAAAATTAATAATTGACAATCTTTGAACTTCGATATCTACAAACTTGAGTTTTTCATTTTACCATTTCAAAATGCCATAGCTCAGTCAATTTTTTGGAATTTTACAGTGATCGAGGTGTCATATTAATCAAAACTTTTTTTTAGAAAATCCGAAAAAAACGTTTTTTTTATTTTATGAAGATAAGGTACCTATTCCACTGAACGGTCACGTATATGGTTTTTTTTAGCTAAAATACGCACAAGAAACGTATTTTCGAAATTTTGCCACACTATAAAACTTTAAAATCACGTTTTTAATAAAACTTGTTGTCCAAAGATCATAGCAAAATCACATAAGGGACATTTTTTTACACATTAACCCATTATATCCTATTTTTGAGGGTCTGTTTGATCCCTATTCCTAAAAACAAAATGGGTTGTAATGGGTTAAAATGTTCAACAAAAATATTGCGACTGCGACTAGTAGTCTTACTGTCGTCTGTCGTATATTCTGACTCTATACGAGGGGTACTATTTATGTTTCGGGAACTGGCCATACTAAAGTCAATAGCTAAAATCTGGCAACACCGTTATAAAGATTGACATTTTTTAACATAAAAGTACTCACAACGTTTTGATCTACAAGTGCTATTTGTTTTGTTTACAGTGAGTTAAGAAAATCAACTTTTCCATTGCACTGTATCGATGTTTTGTGGCACAACAACCGATTTTTGACGACCTTCACGGAATTCGTCGGCGACCGAATTACGACCACGATTGAATTCACTATACCAGCCATATACTGTGGTTTCTGATGGTGTTTTATCGCCATATAGAGAACTGAGTTCATCAACACATTCTTGTTGACATAATCCACGTCGAAAGTTGTGAAAAATAGTCCAACGAAAACCTTTTCTTGAACTTTCCATTTTTTGGCCAAATTGATTTTCTTAACTCACTGTAAAGAAAACAAATAGCACTTGTACATCAAAAATGTCAAACTTTATTATGGTGCTGCCAGACTTTAGCTATTGATATAAGTGTTGCCAGTTCCCGAAATTTAAGTAGTGCCCTACGTATTCACCCGTTTTAGGTGTAATTTTTTTCCCTTTTTAAGAAAACGGTAGAAATGACCCATATGTGAGGAATTTGGAGGGTTAACGTTTTCACCAAATAATATCCCACAAAAGTCTGCTGAACTCATGACACACCTCAGATGTAAGGATCGTATAGTTAAATATGACGATTTAACACAAGAATGCGTTAAAAGGGGGAAACTTTGACCCACCCCCTAAAAAAAAATTCAGATGTAAACTTTCAAAACGCCGCACACTGCGTTGGCTAATGGACAAAAATCAAAATTTTTTGTGACTCGAAACCTAATAATATTGGTATCAATCGACAGGTAATTGCATCAATAAAATAAAAACAAAATATTTAGGAGAAAGACTCAGTTTTGGCTACGCTGTGACGTTTCAAAGTTGAGATATTTTTCAAAAAAAATCAGGTTTTATTCAATTCGTTTTGGGTTCTCTTAAACAAATAATTATCAAAAATTTGTCTTTTGATTAAACTTAGCGAAGTAAAGTTTTTTAATATAAATAATATTTGAGTAAATAAATAAAACTAAAAAATTTTGGAAAATATATAGGTAATTTGATATATATTGTAGTGATTTTAATACATGATATTATCAAATGAAAAACTTCAGAAATTGACAAATTTCGATGACAAAAAAAAACAAATCTTATAAAAATAAGTGCCTTTTTTTTTAATCTACTAGTACGGATTCTATATAATCAAGAATTGCAAATAACTTTTCCTACTTCGTCCTACAAATATTGGGTGTACAACTTTGCTTCCGCCGTTTTCCGATAGGTGGCTGTACCGGCTGAGGCTGGTTGAAATACATAGATGATAATGCCTTTAAAGTGAGTGTGGACAGTGCCTAACGAATTGTCATCGCCGTTTCAGTGACAGTTGTTCTTGTTTTTGTATTATTCACGCTCGAAAATGTCCGTTTATGTGCCCAATTCTCGCCATTTGCGGGAAGTTTTACTTTTCTGTTACAATTCGAAAAAAAATGCAGCTGAAGCGCATCGAATGCTGAAAAGTGATGAAAAGTGGGTTCGATACGATAATCCTAAACGCAGAAAATCATGGGGCATGCTTCTTCGTCGAAGGCAAAACCGAATATTCACGGCGCCAAGGTTATGATTTGTATTTGGTGGGATCAGCTCGGTGTGATTTACTACGAGCTCTTAAAACCGGGTGAAACCATCACAGGAGATCGCTACCGAACGCAACTGATGCGCCTTAGTCGCGCGCTAAAAGAAAAGCGGCCACAATATCAAGAACGACATGACAAAGTCATCCTCCAACACGACAATGCTCGGCCTCACGTCGCAAAAGTGGTCAAAAAGTACCTGGAAACGCTGAAATGGGAAGTCTTGCCCCACCCGCCGTATTCCCCAGATGTCGCCCCTTCTGACTTCCACCTATTCCGTTCGATGGCACACGGCCTGGCAGATCAACATTTTCAATCCTTCGAAGAATTGGAAAAATGGATTGCTTCATGGATAGCGTCAAAAGAGGACTCCTTTTTTCGAGCCGGGATCCGAAAATTGCCGGAAAGATGGGAGAAAGTTGTCGCTAGCGACGGACAATACTTTGAATAATACATCTGTAAGCACTTTTTCGCAATAAACCTTTTAATTTTGAAAAAAAAAACGGCGGAAGCAAAGTTGTACACCCAATATTTTTTTTCTTTTTTTAAAAAATGCTTAAAAGGAAAAATTTGCATGAAATATTAAATATATGTTGAAAATTTTTTTTTGTTTTTATTAACACAATTGGTCTCAAAAGTACAAAAAACATTATTTCTACTACGTATATTTCATTTGTTAACATTAAACATTACTTTTTCATCACCGTTACATATGGAGCTTAAGAAAATCGTCCTAAATACCTGGTTTTTAGCAAAACTATAAAGTTCACAAAAAATCGGAGGTCATTTTTGAGCTCAGCAACCCCAAATTACTTATAATACCAAATTTCATCGATATCTAACCACTCCTTCTATTTTTGACCATTTCTTGTATGGGCTCAACGCACTGTGCGCCGAAACGTTTTTTTTTTTTTTTTTGTCCCCTTTACCAAAATCCATTGTCAGAACCTTGCTACACAAAAAAAAAAATGTTTCAACCAGTCTAATGTATGTACATAGATTTATGACTACACACTTACACATAAAAATGGAATTGAATTTTTGTCGCTCGCTGCAGGAGTCAAAATAACCATTGTTTTGCAGTTACACCACGAACAGCAGGACCAACACTTGTTGAGCTTTCAAATTTCATCTTTCATCCTTTGTTATTCGTTTGCCTCTCTACTGCCACCTCCACCACCACCACAAGACCCTTAATAGGTGTCTTTAACCTTCTTTTGACTTTTTATGCTTGAAAAGGTTGGTTGCTTGATATCGAAATCATACTCGTGTTTCATATTTTTTACGATTCTGTTTTTTTTTTATATATGATTGTAAGAGTACGGATGGCTGTTAGTGTTGCTGCTGCTAACATGTATAAAATGAGTTTTAGGATTTTTTTTGATGGAAAGTTGATTTCGGTTGACTTTTTATTTTATTGGATTGTGCATTTTTAGGTTTCTATACACCAAAACAAACTAACCGTAGTAGTTATTAAACAATGAGAAGAGCTAGGTTTAGTTACTTAATTTAATGGATTTATTTGTTCAAAACTACATTTGCATAAAACATTTGTTTAGGTCTTATGCCCCATGAGTTAATAATATGCACGTTAAGCTAGTGCAAAAATTAAAGTTGCTCCTTATTTCGATTATCAGGCACCGAAAGTTTCAGTTTAGCACCATGTAAAATTTTGTGCGTTTCAGAGAACATTTGATATTCGTAAAGTCATTTTCAAAATCAACAAATGTTCCTTAATATGGAAAAAAATAGCAAAAAAAAACGAATTCTTTAGGAGCAAATTATGTAGATATAAATATGACAAAGCATAACTTACCAAAACAAAATTTTGAGCACCTACATTGCAAAATATGACAAAAGTAATAGTAAAAATTTGTACTCTTTTGACAAACACCATCTTTATACATAGATATCGTAATATTATCTTTACTGTGATTTGAGTTTAGCTATATTTTTCTCAGCTTGAAATGGAGACTGCAGGGCAGTCTGAAAAAAAATTTTCCTATATTTATACGTATAAGGCCCGTAAAGAACTTTTTTAATTTTCCAAGCTCTAACGAACTTTAACCTGAACTTGCACCTCAATTGTCTTCTTAACGCATTCGTTGATTTTGATGTCATTCATTTGAAAATTTTGCCCTATATCCAGTAAAATCAAAAAGTCAATTTTGACATCTAGAAAGTTATATAAGTATGATTTTGTCAGACCCCGTCACATATGAGGCGGTGGAAGCCAGAGTGGGCTATCTCTACTACACCTTTTCAAGCTTAAAATGAGAAAGTGTAAAATCATAATGAGAAAGAATAAAATCATAATGAGAGTAAATAAATTGATAATGAGAAATGTAAATCCATATTGAGAAAATACAAATTGATAATGGGAAGATATAAATTCATAATGGGAATATGTAAAACGAAATAAGAATATTTCGTAGGAGGGGATCATTCACTACCAATACATGTGGTGATTGGGTTAGAATGGTCATAGAGCGATGGCGAGAAAGAGATAATAATGCACGAGACTTAAGCGAGAAACACATAAAAAGTATGCATGCATCAAGAATTGTCAAATTGAAGTCAAATACATGTCTGCTTATGTGTTTCTCGCTTTAGTTATTCATAGTTTGCAATAACGCCCCAAATCATTAGGACATAGGCGCAGCAGTAGTGGAGCATTCGCCAAAAGAAGCAATAGTTTTGTGTCTGGGTCCTTATTCGGCTATGCTAATTTCTACTGAGAACATTTATGCTTAAAATAAGATGAATGTCAGGTTGAATCTTCATATACCCACTGATAATACCCCGGTGTGTGCGAGCAGCGGCTGCAATAATGGAGAGCTGTACAACACTCAACCACGTTTTTTGCGGATGCGGTTGCATTTAACAACATGAGTGCTGGAGAGTAGATGTTTTGAACTTTAATGCACTTAATAAAAATACTTTTGCATCTATTTCACAAAATAACAGCTTTTAATTTTGAATTTTTATATTCTCATTTTGATTTTACATATTCCCATTATGAATTAATATTTTCTCATTATTAATTTTTATTTTCTCAATAAGAATCTCCACTTCTTATTATCAATTTACAGGTTCCCATCATCATTTTACTAGAGTAGAACGGGGCAAAGCCGTACATCTCAAGCGAATGCGACGAATAAGCATCCGATCGAAAGATAATTTCGTTGGTTACATCCATATGTAGCGAGAAATTGTGTTTGTGTAAGTGAAGAAAAAAAATGTGCACGACATTACCCCCCTCAAAAAACACTTTTATCGTCCAGAAAGCGTGCGTTTTGAAAAAAAAAAAGTTACTCTGTAGAGACGAACTGGTGAAAATTGCTAGTATTATATCCATAAGCTCAGTAGGTCAGCAGGTCTCTACCTTACAAATAGTTGGTAAATCATTCAATTTTTTGGGCTAAAACAGCCAGTGCACGACATTACCCCCTGCACGACATCACCCCGTATTACTCTATTTCTCCTTATCAATTTATGTACTCTCAATATGAATTTACAATTCTCAATATCAATTTATTTACTCTCATTATAATTTTACACATTCTCATTATGATTTAACACTTTCTCATTTTGAGCTTGAAAAGGTGTAGAAGATTATTCTAAAAATTTAAAATTGCATTTTTAAACTAATGACCCAATCGAGTGCAGTGCTGCTCTCAGTTAAAAAATGGCATACTGTGTTTGAACCATTCTGGTCATAAAAAGTTTAGATTGACAAATAGATTTTTTGTACAAACTTATTTAAAAAAAATCTAGTAAGGGTGGCCTGGCTAAAATTAAATACCCTACATTGCATTTCAAGTATATTATTTAACACTTAGTTGATAAATACTATACAATATTCTTGTACGAACATACAAGTTTTTATTAAAATAAATTGTTCTTCCATTACTCCTAGGAGAGTACAAGAAAAAGTTGCTTATATGGGAAGTGCAACGCCCTCTTCTCCGAGTTGACCTAGATTTTGCGTAGAGCTTGCATTTACTGTTTTGAGTGAAATTTGGTTAGGTTTTCTTAAAAAAATCTTTCGGTATAGCCTTTTGAAACTTTCGCTTTTATGGGAGGTGCCACGCCCTCTTGTCCGAGTTCACCTAGTTTTTTCTCAGTGCTTGCATTTATTGATCTGAGTGTTCGAGTGCAATTTGGATGGGTTACCTCAAAAAACGATTTTAATATAACATTTTGAAATTTTTGTTTACATAGGGGGTGACACGCCTCCTAGTCCAAATTCGCCTAGTTTTTGCTCAGAGCTTGTACTTACTGTCCACAGTATTTAAGTCTATTTTGCTTCTATCATTGCAAATAATGCTCTTATTATTTCGTTTTAAATATATTTTTTGTATAGGCGGTAGGCGTGTCCGTTGACCGATTTTGCTCATTTTCTAATCCCCGTGCTAACTTCTACGACGGAGGCAGAGTGCAAAATTTCATTGAATTATGTTGCTCAGTTTTCCCGCACACCCAGCCAGCCACCCAGCCAGCCAGACAGACAGACAGACAGACGGACATGGCTATGTCGACTCAGAAGGTGACGCTAATCAAGAATATATATACTTTTCCATACCTGCCACGCCCCTTTGTCTGCATTACAAACGGAAGGACAAAGTGAATATACCCTAGGTGTAGGGTATAAAAATAAAACAAGTAAGGGTGTTACCTTTGACCTGGCCATACATTAAATACCCTATACTGAAGTATTTTGAAAAGTTTGCTTATATGGGAGGTACCACGACCTCTTGTCCGAATTCGCATAGCTTTTGCTCAGATCTTGCATTAATTGTTCTTAGTGTCTAAATGAATTAAGTCAAAAAACGTGTTCAGTACACTGCCGTCCTAAGCAAGAATGCCGTAACTCCAATTTTGAAAAAAAATGAGTTTATGGCGTTTTTTGGGTCATCACGGTTCTGTCCGTCAACCCACAAGAACAGGTTGCATTATACCTTTATTTTCCCTATAAAATCAACTACGACTTTTGTCGTAACTTCCAGCCGTACACATTTTACAATTTAAGAATACCGTATCTCCACATGCTAAGCAAAAACACCGCAACTCCTCAAAAATTGATGTAGTATCATACATTTTTAAAATCATTTCATTTCCCTAAATCATTTTAAAAACAAACAAATTTTCTTCACGACACATCTCGTGCGCAAAGGAAGTTTTGATTATGGCCCCTGGACAAGTCAGTCAGTAAAATTTTCTCTAAGATCTATTTTAGAGCATGGTTCTTCAGAGGAAAATTGTAGCAGCTCAGATTGATTGAATCTGTCATTTTTAAAAGGGGATATGTGACTAAATTGAAACTTATGAAAAAATTAAGAAAAATCCTCATAAGCTTGGTAAATCTTATTTCAGTGAGATTTTAGTGATGGGGATGAACTAACAATAATAGTAAGCAGTAATCTGCGTACTTGGAAAATAGATAAACGAACCAGTGCCATCGCCACAATGACAAATAGGCAAAAGAATAATTCTCTGTCGACCGACACATATCCCCTTTTAAAAATAACCGATTCAATTAATCTGTGTTTCAAGTTAGAATTCACAACTTAAGGAAATTCAAACCCACATGGCGGACAACGAATCAGATCAAATCCCTCTTACAAAAAAAGGAACTGTGCGTAAGCGGAAACATTACAAAGACACTGCAGAGCAACGGAGAAGAGCTTGCCAGGAAGAAAAAACCAGTAGACACAAAATTGGTATTGATCTTGGTCACCAAAGACAAGAGTGTTTCTTCGGATTTACTCTTTCTTCACAGTAAATTTAATCAAAAGTTGTTTTAATATACGACAACTTTACGTTTTATTAAATTAATAACTTCACTTTATTAAAATTCAATATTAATTTCAATTGCTTAAATTACTACAAAAGGAAATGTTAAGATGTTACAATTACGTTACAACGCGGTCGCTGTCTTTTTCAGTCTGTCTTAGCAAGATTTATGCAAATAACAAGAGAGCGATCGCAATTAAAGTAAATAGCTACGAATGAGCAAATACGTGAAAATAGAAAATAAGGAGTAACTACAGTAGTCACTCTGCTGATACATAACACCCCTTAACGCCCAGCTACAGCGTAATACTCTGGAGGACGTCTAACTCGACTAGATCGTCGTGGTGTTGATCCATTAGGAGTAACAGGTGTTCGGGATTCTAATGGCGGATTTGGTGATGTCGATGGAGATTGTTCAGAAACAGACGGCGGAGACTGCTTTGTTAGTAATGAAGTGCGGCGATGTTCATTGGTCTCAACGTCGTTTTCGCCAATCTGAGGACTCGCATCTGATTCGCCAGCTGCGGTATCTGCTTCAACATAGCGGCTACGAATCTGATCTTGATGTCGTTTAACAATTCTTGAATCTTCAAGCTGCACTGTATACGAAATTGGACCAGTTCTTGACATTACAATGGCTGCAATCCATTGCGGCCCAGTGGAATAATTCCGAATCCAAACTGATTCACCTTCAGTAAAAGCTTTTACACACGTGTTGGCATCGGGCGTTGAAGATAATTCATGAGGATGAATTTTGTCGAAATAAGTTTTGAGATGACGGTTGAACATAAGTTCGGCAGGCGAGCGTCCTGTTGAAGAATGTGGTGTAATGTGTTGATTGAAAACAAATCGAGATAACTTCAAATCGATTTCAATCTTATTAGGCATTTTCTTAAGATACCCTTTCGTTGTCTGAACCATACGTTCAGCTTGTCCGTTTGAAGAGGGGTGAAACGGAGCGCATCTGATATGTCGAATAAGGTTATGTTCCAAGAATAATTTGAATTCTTCCGATGTAAATGCAGATCCATTGTCGGACACGATTGCATCTGGAAGTCCATGCGTAGCGAACAATGAGCGTAGTGGTTTAATAGCTGATTGCGATGAAGTTGAAGGTACAACAAAAACCTCTAGCCACTTTGAAAACGAGTCGACTACGATGAAGAATAATTTGCCTTGGAATGGCCCAGCAAAATCGATATGAAGTCGTGACCAAGGAGTCTTTGTTGTTTCCCACCAGTGAACTGGGGCATGTGCGTTCTCATGTCGAGTTTCTTGACATGCTACACATTGCTTGACCACGCTTTCAATCTGTGATTCCATATTAGGCCACCAGACATAGCTTCGTGCCAACGCCTTCATTCTAACGATACCTGGATGACCTGTATGTAGGGCACTGAGAATTACCTGACGACTTTCTGGCGGAATGATAGTCCTATTTCCCCAGAGTAGGCAACCTTTCATTGATGAAATTTGGCTTCGACGTACATAAAATGGATACAGCTTGTCAGATCGATTAACCGACTCTGGCCACCCCCTTAACGCCCAGCTGAGCACTTTAGAGAGGTCAGGATTCTTTCCTGTCTGTATAGAAATTTGCTTCGAATCTACAACAGGCTTGGTGACCATTTCTATCATTAGAAGTTCCTCTTTACTATCCTCGGTTGAATGATCCGCATTGATGGGAAATCGGCTCAAAAAATCAGCATTTCCCATTTTGCTGCCTTGTCGATGCGTGATATCAAAATCGTATGCATTGAAAAAAATGCACCGGCGGAGCATTTGTGTAGATATGACAGTAGGAACAGGTTTCTTGGAGTTAAAAATGCCCAGGAGTGGACGATGATCGGTCACGAGGGTGAATTTACGGCCGTGAAGGTAGTCGTGAAATTTTTTCACACCAGCAACAAGAGCGACTGCTTCGCGATCAATCTGAGCATAGTTCCTTTCAGCTTTCGATAAGGTTCGGGAATAAAAAGCTATTGGCCTTTCAGCACCATCAGGCATCCGATGACTGAGTACGGCACCGATTCCGTAGGGTGAGGCGTCGCAAACTAGCACTAATGGCAATTTTTCATCATAGTGCACTAACACGCGATCAGATACCACCAACTTTTTAAGACCATCAAAAGCTTGCTCATGCTCCTTTTTCCAGACCCAGCGGCAGTTTTTATCGAGAAGACGATGTAAGGGCTCGGCAACCGTCGCTTTGTTTGGTAAAAATGAATGATAAAAATTCAGTAAGCCAAGAAAAGATTGTAATTGCTTTTTATCAGTCGGCTGAGGAGCGTTGTGAATGGCTTCCAGTTTGCCAGCTGCTGGCCTGATTCCTAAAGAATCCAGTTTGAATCCAAGAAATTCGATTGTTGGAACGCCAAAAGCACATTTGTCCTTGCGTAGCCGTAATCCTGCATTATCGAAACGGGTGAAGATTTGATGTAGGCGATCAGCTAGCTCTGCTTCGGACTTGCCCATAACTATGATGTCATCAAAATATGGTAAAACCCCTGGAATATTGCGCAAAAGTGTTTCGATAAAATTTTGAAAAATTCCAGGAGCTGATGAAATACCAAATTGTAGACGGTTTACCCGAAAAGCTCCTTTGTGGGTGACTATAGTCTGTTGAAGAGATGATTCTTCGTCGACAAGCAATTGTTGGTAAGCTTGTGCGAGATCCAGTTTTGCAAAAATGCTACCACCCTCTATGGATGAGAGGAGCGTACTTACAGCTGGAATTTGAAAATTGTGAGGCTTGAGTGCTTTATTAAGCGTAGACTTGTAGTCACCACAAATCCGAATCGAGCCATCGCTTTTGGCTACAGGAACGATAGGCGTTGCCCAGTCGGAGTATTCGACTGGCTCTAGTATGCCTTGAGCGGACAACCGATCTAGCTCAGCTTCGACGAGGCCTCTGGTGGCCAACGGTATACGCCGTGGTGGGTATTGAATTGGTTGAACTGCTGGATCGAGTTGAAGCGAAACTGCCTTGCCCTTAAAACATCCCAGCTCCTTAGAGAAAAGGTGATTAAATTTTACCAGCACATTGTGAATGGATGATGCTTCATCAATAATGTTAACGCCTTGGATGCTTATTCCTAGAGGTGTGAACCAGTTGCAACCTAAAACATTAGATCGGTTACCACCTGCGATCACTATTGGTAAGCCAGTAATTTTCCGCTTGTTGTAAAAGATATCTACATCTACCACCCCTTTGATAGGTATAGAATTGCCTTGGAAATCCATAAGCTGGAGCTCACAACTATGCATGGCCGGTTTTAGATTTGGCCAGACATCGTGGAAAACTTGCGACGACATTATTGTATAATTTGAGCCTGAGTCGATTTCGAATTGACAAGAGCGGCCATTGATTTCGATTAAAGTTGATTTTTTCAAGTCAACTATTGGTAAAATTTGATTAATCGATTGTGGTTTTGATGCTTTACGACGATGTGATGACTTCTGATGATTCGAGGGTGAATGTGATGAGGTATGAGACGACGACGATGAGCGACACACGCGTTGCAGATGACCCTTAATGCCACAAGTTGAGCAGGTTGATTCTCGATGTGGACACTGGCTACGAAAATGTGAGCCACCGCAACCATTGCAGGGCTTATTTTGATTGTTACAAGAGCGTGCTTTGTTGCACTGTTGACTATAATTACTGTTGCGCTTGGAAATATGATGCACCTGATCATGATGACGCATTTCTAATGCATTTTTTGATGCTGCTTCAGCGGTAGTAGCCCGCTCGATGACTTTTTGTAACTGCAGATCTGATTCAGCAAGGAAACTTCGCTGGAGTCCCTCGTCGCGAAGTCCACAAACAAGTCGATCACGCAGCATACGATCAAGTGCGCTGGCAAAATTACAATCTACAGCCAATTTACGTAAAGCTGCTACATACTCCGAAAAACTCTCGTTGAGTTGTTGGTCGCGTTTATGAAATTTAAAATAGGCAGCAATTTCCGAGGGGCGAGGAGAGAAATGATTTGTTAGCGTTTCTTTAATTTCTGTCATTTTTAATGCACTCACCTTTTTCGGAGACGCCAATGACGACAGGAGGTCAAAAAGTGGAGCCCCAGCTAATGTTAGAAATACGGCCTTTTCACGTTCTTCCCCCTGCACATCATTGGCCAGCAAATATAACTCGAATCTGGCATAATAAGTTGTCCAATTCTGGGGGTGATCCATATCGAATGGTTCCAAGTTTCCAACAGATGTCATCGTGCGGTGTTCTTCAATTACTGTTTCGAGCGTTTGTGTTTTTGCCGATTTCATTTACTCGAAGTGAATATTTCTTTGACTTAACGTTTAGCTTATGTAAATTCTTTGTCAAGGTTAAGCTGCTAAACGTGTTCAGTTACAACGCGTGATCAAATTTTACAAGGGCAAACGGTACTGACTAACGGACTTTACCGTTTGTGCACAAATAAATTTATCAAAGTCTGTATACAGCAGTCATATATTAATGATTTTATTTTCCCGGTAATCCTACCGACTGCGCCAATTTAATATACGACAACTTTACGTTTTATTAAATTAATAACTTCACTTTATTAAAATTCAATATTAATTTCAATTGCTTAAATTACTACAAAAGGAAATGTTAAGATGTTACAATTACGTTACAACGCGGTCGCTGTCTTTTTCAGTCTGTCTTAGCAAGATTTATGCAAATAACAAGAGAGCGATCGCAATTAAAGTAAATAGCTACGAATGAGCAAATACGTGAAAATAGAAAATAAGGAGTAACTACAGTAGTCACTCTGCTGATACATAACAGTTGTCTTTACGGCATTTTTGATTTGTATCAGCTTCGTCAGAAGAAGTGCGATGCAAAACATATTACCGTAACTCCATTTTCGACTGAAATTCACGGAATTGGCTATTTCTACTAATGCGATTATGTAGAGCATAGCTGCCCGTCTAGAGTAAAATTAAAAAAATTTGGCACTCGCATAAAAAGTCGTGGCCCCCATGTAAAATTAATAAAAAAGAAATCATAAATTTTTTAAAATTATTGAAAACAACAACCAGCAAAGATTTTTAAATTGACAGTTACTTGTGCGAGAGTTTTTTTTCGCAAATCTAAAAAATCCTGAAAGTTCATAAATTGATCAAATTGGTTGTTGCCATTGTGTGTTGTTTTTTTCTTTTCGATATGAACCCTTGCGTTTTGTTGCAACAACAAAACACACAGTCCTGTGTGGACGAAAAAGCAACAACAAAACACAGTCTTGTGCGGTCGCAAAAAACAACAACAAAATTTACGCATATGTTGTTGCTGGTGGTCGATCGCAATTCTTCAAAATTTCGCATATACCGTTACTTGTGTGTGCGATTTCATTTTCAATAATTAAATTTTGCTGTGGCACGTGAGATCAACTGATTTTCAAATAATGGCACTTTGCGATGGCACGCGTGGGCAGCTATGATGTAGAGCGTGAAAAATCCTCTAGGAGTGAGAAATAAAAACTAGTTTTCCTTTAAGCTGAAACCGTTGAGGAAACGAAACAGCAAGAAACACAAAAACTCATTTTACAGAAATAAAAATTTATTGGAGTTGCGGCATTCTTTCTTAGGACGGCAGTATAGCATTTTGAAGCTTTTGCTTATACGGGAGGTACCATGTCCTCTTGTCCAAGTTCGCTTAGGTTTTGCTCAAAGTCTTTTGAAGCTTTTGCTTGTATGGGAATTGCCATGCTTTCATGTCCGAGTACGTCTAATTTCTGCTAAGAGCTTGTATTTAAGGTTCTTTGTGTCTGAGTGAAATTTAGCTAGATTATCTTGAAAATGCTTTCAGTATGAAGTACAAAGAGAATATGGGTGTAGGATGTAAAAATTAGGCTTGTCCTACTCTCATAAGCCTCCTCATATAAGCTTTGTTTATTACTTTCGTTTTAGCCAGGTGTTACAATCGCAACCATAAGCGTAATCATAATCGTAACCGAAATTATTGATTTATCAAAAACCGATAACCGTTAATTTCTATAATTTTTCTCATATAACCGAACCGAAACTGACATATTCCATGCAGATAATGGAAACTGTTTTGAAACATTCAATCACTATTTACAACAGAAAAAAACTGGTTGCAGTTCTATCGCATTTATATGAAGTTAACGCGTCATTTTTCAATGGCGTCCTAGGACGTGGCAATAACTTTATCACCACTTTTGCAATAGAAAGAAAACACTTCCTACCCCTTTAGCATTGCAAAACGTTACTTAATGAACAGTTTCGGTTGTAAATAAACCAAGACTTAATATCCAAGACCAAGACTCTATATCAAATCCAATACCAAGCCTCAATGACCAAGACAAAGATTGTTATGCACGGAGAAAAAAAATAGTACCTGCTACTTTATTTCTCATAAATTTTACCAGATTTTCAAGTCAGAATAGTGACAACTTTACACCGAAGTAAGATTCACCTTACTGTTTTAGTCAATTCAGATTGTTCGAATGACCTCACAGTCTAGTAATTTTAATGAAAAAATTGGCGTGATATTTACCTTACTTTATATTTCAAACAACAAAAAAAAAAAACAAAAAAAAATGAACTGACCGGCGCCGGGATACGAACCCTGGCCCTCCCGAATGGTAGTCAGATACACATCCTCTGGGCTGCTTCCGCATATGATGTAGAAGCAAAAAAATTTGTATATTAAAAAATGTCTGTCCAAAAATATAAATTGTTACTAAAATTATAAAAGTCAAAATGACTCTATATTTTTGTGGTATTTACCTTACTCGCGTAAGGTGACAATTATGATACTCATTTTTGTGCGTGAAAAAAATTTAAGTTATTTTGACTAGAATCATAAATTCAAAATGACCACACATTTTTTTTCTGAAAGTGCAAATTACCTTACATATTGTCAAATGTAGGAAATTTGTAGTAAATATTCCTTTATTATTTAACTACATTTTATTTGTATATATGACTTTACGGACCCATCAAATAGTTCATACGTAAGGTAATTTATATTTGAAATTTAGTGTTGATTACTTTAATTTTTCGACTAGCCAATATAGTAAAAATTATTATACGTGTATTTTTCTCCGTGTGGTCTTGATTTGCTCATTATTTATCAACTTGAAAAATTTGCCTGTCTCTCTTTTCTTTATTTTGGAAATATCATGGTTTTAAAATAGCTCCTTTTGAACTAATTCAGCAACGTCTATCATTCAAAACTGTTTTCAAATTATCTGCAGGACATATACCGTTATATACTATACCGTTACGACTTGGATTTTTTTCCATATTTTAAAAAAATTTTAAATAAAATAAAGTAAAAGCCAACAGTTTTCTTTTGGTAAGTTTTACTCCATTTGGTTGCATTGTAAAATCGAAACTAGCAAAAAGTAATCCTCTTTGGTTAGACTTTTGTATGGGGAATTTTAAAAACCTAAACCTGTAACATAATGACGCTTTTTTGTGTAGTTCATTTTTAGATTTAAAATAAATATATTGCCTTTCTTACTGCTGGGTAAAAAAATGGTTGCATATATATGATTTCAGAAGTAGTTGATGAAAGTAACGATAATGCGAATGTATGTGAAAACCCTATTTATTTATTTCATAATTCAATCCACCCGGACGGAACCCATTACCAAGGCTGAAAAGGCTTACTGCCGTAATTTACCCAGGATTCGAATCTAGAATATTCGGGTTTATCCACTAAATCACGTTGGTAGGTATTCGTTTTTTATTCCAGCATAAGCCTATACCGAAATAAATATCGTAACAAAAGTTTACAAAAAAAAACACAAAAAAAGAAATAAAATCGTACCGGTATAACCTTAAACATAACTGTAACCAATACACGTTTCGGTTGCAATCCCTGGTTTAACACATCACGAGAGACTTAATTTGCCAGAAGTATACTGGAGAGTCCTTCTCCGACAATATACATATGTATATACCAAAGCATAAAAATGTAATTGAATCAATTTGAATATTCGAACGAAACCAAAAACAATTTCCAGCATAAATTTGTATAAGACCTAACTAATGTAAAAGACAGAGAACGAAGGGCACATTAAAATCGATTTTAACTATTTGAAAACAAATATTTAACATTTAAGAAACTTTATCTCAATGACAGTTACAACTTCAATGGCTACGACAACAATCTCAAGAATGTAAACAAATAATAAAAACAAATTTTACAGACGACATTGCAGGATGGATGCTGTTACTTTTGTTGTCCTAGTAAACTCAAAACCTTAACCTACATACCAGGAACGAAAGCGAAAATAACCACCAAGAAGGAAATCAATTTGCATAAAAATTCAATTGAAAATGCAAATGCAAAGAAGAGCAAAAGCAAAAAAAATGCGCAAATCAATAATCAAGAGAAACGGTAGAAAAAAGGGAGGGAAATAGTTTAAAATTAAGAAAGCCAGCATTAAAGTGTAATGGTAATATGTCCCTTTTTGGATTTTTATAAAAAAAAATATTAAAATAATTATCCTTTGAGAGCCCAAATAGCACATAAAGAGCGTGTCGAAAAAAACTTATACACGCTTAAAGTTAAATAAATCTTAAACCGTTCAATCTAAAAATTCTTAAGAATATGTGAATTTATTAATATGATATAAAAACTCATTAACAGGGCTCGGATTTTGATGCCCTTAAAAACATCGAAAAATGACCGAAAAAAAATGACAAAATGTCCTCAAAAACTCTAATAAATGACCTATAAAAATGAAAAAATATCATTAAAAAAATAAAATCAGTGCATATTTCGCGTCTTTTTTAGTCTTTTTTGATAAAAAAATTTAATAATTTGCGTTCTAATAAATTACAACATAAATTTTCAAATTTTCAAAATTACACGGCCTTCTACAGTGTACACCGAAAAACTTATTTCTACTTTTGCACTGACGAGATGGGCATATTTAAAAGAAAGAATTTGATTTTAGTTGCCTATATCCAAAAATGTTGCCACTTTATAATTCAGAAATGTGACACAAACTTTTATATCCAGAATTTTTATCCAGCAAGTAAATAAATTTTCTAAAAACATTCCCACCAGCTTTAAAGCGTTAAGCTTTTCTTTTATACTTTTAAACAAAGCAACTCTATTTTCCAAAGACAATTATGTTGACTATTAAAATTCTTTACCTTGTGGTATGAATTAAAAACTAGTTTTGATGAACGCTAATCGACCCTTTATATTATCTCTGGAAAAATTTGTTGAGCCTCTCCAACTGCTTTGGCATCAAAACTTTCTGATGTATCTGCAACTTTTTATTACTGTTTCGAAAAACAAAGATGCAACACTTTTCAATTTAAAACTTATTGTAGAAAAGTGACAAAAATATACAATAAGAATCCACTAAAATGCCTTAAAAATGGCGTAAACTATGAAAAATTACCTAAAAACTAAAAATAAACATAAAAAATCGCAAAAATGCCTCAAAAGAATGCCGTATACTATGGAAAATGACCTGGAAACCAAAAATGGTTAAAAATGGCCAAAAAATGCCATAAAAACTTTTAGCTTTGAAACGTAGGGATGTCTATGTTAGAGCAGAAAAAAGATGACATTTCACCGAAATCCGAGCCCTGCTCATTAAACACTAAAATATTGGAATATTAATCGAAATTTATAAATCTACCCACCTTTTCCGGGAACCCTGTTATTAACGATTTTATAGTTGATTCCGTTACCTTTTTGGAGGAGTCGGTCCATTTACGCTTGAAGTCAGACATGTCCTGGGATAACATTCCTGAGTTCTTCAATTCCCTTTTCACAAGCGCACACAGGTGCCAATCGAAGTAAAAGCTGGCCAAAAATCGTGAAATCGACTTGCGATTTCGATTATTTTTTTCAGCCTAGTTTTGTAAAGAGAACACCAGCGCATGATTTGGCGTTTGAAATATTACGTAATATCGAGTTGCCTCTCTTGTACCTTAACGCAAAGTCGTAGTTCCTAGCGCAGATTATTTTTCTTCTTTGCAAGAGTAATATTGTATGCGTTGTTTTTGATTTCCGAAACAAAAAAATGTTAAAAACGTCATTGGATAGTAAGGAGGACACCCCCCAGGTACATAAATAATGATAATCGATACTAAATTAGAAAATATTAGTGGTTTTTGAATACATGATGTAAGGTTAGCTGCGAGAGATACAAATTGGAGAGTCATAGAGCTACAAAAAAAGTTCCACCAGGTTCCACTCTCGCAACAACGGGGTCTTTTTGTCAAATGATTTTTCTAAAGTTGGTGAAAAAATTGGGTACTACTTTTTGCTACTTTGCTTCCTATGCTTACTCACAGTGAAAGATTCTGCCAGTCCGGATGTTCTTAATCAAATTGCAGCCGTAGTTTGAAAGATAACTTCTTGAAATTTAGTCATATGAAAGAATTTTTCTTTCCAAAAAATATATTTTGGAAGGTAAAAAAGGTGTACCTGGATACGTTTTTTGTAGTTTAGTACTAAAATAGTAGTAAATTTAGTACTTTTTACCAAATTCGAAAAATTTTATCTTGAGCTTATATATATAATTCAATACCTTTCCAAGAGTGGTCTGAACATGAAAATCGGTTAAAAAATGTCTAAGTTATTGACAATTATTTGAGGAGAGTTTGTCACAATTTACAGATTTTTCCACAGTTTGCACCCTTCCACAAGCCACAAAAAAAATCGCAAATTTTTTTTTTGCATTTTCTTGAAGACTAGGCATGAAACAAAATCATGAAACAAAATTTCAGCGAAATCGGAAGGGGTGTATCAGATCTTGTTACGCTGGGCATGGAATGGCTGTATTGTATTTTGAATTTTTTAAATATATGGGAGGTGCCACGTCCTCTTGTCCTAGTTCGCCTAGCTTTTGTTCAAAGTTTTCATTTAATATTCTTAGTATTTCAGTGAAATTTGGACGGCTTACCTCAAAAAACGCTTTTAGTACAGCATTTTTAAACTTGCTTATATGGGAGGTGCCACGCCCTCCTATCCGAGATTGACCACTTTTTGCTCAAAGCTTGCATTTAATATTTTTAGTATCTGAATGAAACTTAGACGGCTTATCTTAAAAAACGCTTTTAGTATGGCATTTTGAAACTTTTGCTTATATGGGAGGTGCTACGCCCCCTTGCCCGACTTCACCCATTTTTTGTTGAGACCTTGCTTTTATCATCTTTAGTCTTTCAGTGAAATTCGGTTAGACTATCTCAAAAAACCCTTTCAGTATAGCATTTTTAAACTTTTGCTTATATGTCATGTCTCCGGTGGTCCATTTTTTTTATACCCTACGGCCCTAAAGATTAACTATGATTCCCTGTCCTCTGTTTAAATAGCCGTTTATGATGGATTAGGATCTCCTAATTACGAATCTGATCTTGATTTTTTTCTATTACATCAGTATCCTTAGTTATCCTTGCTCAAAAGTGAAAAAATCACAGTTTTGACATCTACTTAACTAAAACAGCAATAAGTAAAATTAATTTTTGTCAATGGATTCAGACAGCCGAATTTATTATCAACAAGACAAAATTTACCGTTTTTCAATTGGATTCCCAGTTTCCGAGTTATAAGCCTTTAAAAAAAGGATACCTCTCAATAACACACAAAGGACCGAAAAATTAACAAAAATGGTAAGTTTTATTATTTTTACCAGAAATATATTTTATCACGAAAATTTTAAGCCCTTGCAGACTAAAATCGGATGAAAAAATAAGGCTCTATTGTAGATTTAGTGAATGAACAGATGAAATTTTGATTCTGTGAATTTGCAAAGTAGTAGTTTAGTAGGCTTAGTCACTAAATCTAGAATAGAGCTGTCATTTTTCATGCGATAATGGTTTGCAAAGTCACGAAATTTTTGTAATTAAATATGTTATTGATAAAAATAATAAAACTTGATTTTTTGTAACTTTTCGGTCTCGAAAAATCCTTTGTATGTTATCGAAAGATGTCCTTAATTTAAACGCTTATAACTCGGAAGCTAAGAATCCAATTGAAAAACGGTAAATTATGTCTTGTTGACAATAAATTTAACTGTCTGAATCCATTGACAAAAATTTATTTTACTTGTTGTTGTTTTTGTTCTATAGCTTTAAGTAGATGTCAAAACAGTGATTTTTTCACTTTTGAGCAAGGATAACTCAGGATTCTGATGGTGTAGAAAAATAATTAATAGCCTTCAACTAAACATCTGTATACTCAAACTTTATATGAAATATGTTTTTTTGCAGACTGATAAAAAGTGCCACGTTTGTGACATTTTTGATGCGCCACGTTTGTGATATTTTTGTATTTTATTGCTCATTGTAAAGCACGCTTTTGAGTTCAAGATTTTTCCGAAAGAATTTGGGGTCATGTCTGCAAATCCTACAAAAAAATTGTTTCATGCATAAAATAAAATGTCCTACCTGGGAGTGCCGAGTGCCACGTTTGTGACCATAATTTTTAGAAAAAACGGTTTTTGTTTATAAAATGCCCTATAAAACGCAAACAGATTTCTTTTTGGACGCGTTCGGACATGATGACGTTTGGGTGATGGATAGTGATCAGAATTAATGCATGTGTATTGCATCTATTGACTGAAACAGTTGTAGCATGCAGTAGTAGCATAATACTTTTAAGAAATTTTTTTTTTCCAAAACTAGGGGACAGTTTTCAATTCGAAATTGTGCCCTCTAAAAATTGTTTAAAACTGCAGATGAGCTCAGAATATTGTAGCCTTAAGTATTTACTTAATATGTGTAGTAACTTGTTTTCTGTTCTATTTCCGTTTTTTGGTCGTTTTTCATCGTTTTGTATATAAAAAGTAAGGGTAGGACATGCCACGTTTGTGACATTTGGGGTATATTTGCAAACTTTCACAATAGACCAATAATTATTTGGTGGTAAAATTGATCCGCTCTATTAGAAAAACATAGTTTCTAACTTATAGCGTAATTTTTTGTGAAAAAAAAGCCTACTGTATAGGTGAAATCTCCAGAGGACACAAAAAGTACAGTTATCTGAGAATCACCCATATAAGCAATAAAAAAAAAATAGAATCTGAAAATACTTTGTATGCTACCAGAGATGTGCTTCTATTGCGCCCTTTTTGGAAGCAGCTTCATTTCTTCCCGTTGGGATGGTATGTTATTCTACATGAAGTTAGGTAACTTTTGACTATTACACTTTCTAACAATTCTTTTGTTTTTTCCGACTTTTCGTGGTTTAAAAAAAATTTGTGTTTTTGCGATTTTCAAAAATGTTGGGGAATCGTGGGCCACCGTCGTAATTAAGTAAAAATCAAACAATTATGATGCAAAACTTTATTGAATTAGTTGAAATGACAAGTAAAGTTATTTTAATCGACAAAATGAAGAAGAAGGGTTATGCACGATCAATCAGATACGCAATTTGGGCACGTGAATGTGTTGGCGGAGGTAGCACATTTTGCATGGACATCTCGACCACATTCCATGCATGCAACTGAATTGTTTTTGGTCAGTTTCTTTGGCATTGACTCCAAACAAAGTATGCAGAAGTCAACATCTTCATCGTCGGAAGAATCACGTCGCGCTGGTTGTGATCTAGTTCCGCGCTTCTTGGGTGCAGGTGTCTCCTTTGCTTCCTTTTCTTTCTTGCGTTTGATTCAAGCCTTCTCACGCAATTCAGTGACAAATTCAGGCGATGTTAAAATGGCACTCCTCATCGGTTTGCGACCACGATCGGACTTTTTAGCTGGTGCTCCTTGTTTCAGTGGGCCAGATTGTCGCAACTTTTGAGAAAGTGAGGCAGAAGAGCTGGTACCTGATGTGCTAGCCACTGCCGAAGACTCAGAAGTTGTGACTTTTTCATTTTTCATGTACATGAGTTTCGACATCACGATTTGTGACAATAATATTGCCTTTTTGTACAATAACTTTTACGACTTTGTTGGGAACAGTGGGCAATCCCGTCTCGTCCATATTCCAAATTCGATGGACCTCAAATTTTGTTGCATTGAGCACAGAACGAAAATTGTCGAA
The DNA here is from genome assembly GCA_951812925.1 of Calliopum simillimum. NCBI lineage: Eukaryota > Metazoa > Arthropoda > Insecta > Diptera > Lauxaniidae > Calliopum > Calliopum simillimum. Next base: position 65,486,712 of record OX638371.1, read on the forward strand.
GAAGGCATTGATTTTCTCTTTGGAAAATGCTTTCACACGATTTTGGCAGACCTGCTCCGGCTTGCGCAACGACAAATTTGGATGTCGATTCATAAACGAGTAGTACCAGTCCTTACTTGCTTCCTTATTCTCATTCCTTGATTCAGGGTAGTTGCATTTTATGGACACTGCATATTGGAATGCCAAAGTCCGTAGTTCCGAAATACTTAGGCCATAGTAAATGTCACTTGCGTGGAGGAGATATTTTAGTAAAGCTTGTTCTTCTTTATCACTGAAAATCTAAAACAGAAAAAAGTTAATTATTTATATAATTTTTAATTATTTCTTCATTTTACATTCATTTTTTGATTGAAAAAATTTGTTTTTATTTATTTAAATTAAGATTATGGGTAAAAAGAGATAACTCACCGGTTTTGCACCTGTCATAGTGATTCCTTTCAGGAATGTGATCATCGTATCATCGGAAGCAGTGAAAACATCAATATTTGCGTCTTTTAACTTTCCCACATTACGGCTCAATGTAGCTCGTGGTACTTTAAAGGTTCTGGCGTTAACACGAATGGATTTTTACCTGTTTGATAGCCTCCACAACAGCAGGAAAGTCAATTTTTTTATCATATTTTCCATAATAGCGTGGCATGATAGCTGAAAAATAACAAAGAAATAGGAAAATTTGATACAAAATATGTATTTATTGTTTTATTTATTGATTCACAGCCTCCATTTTGCACAAAACATCATAAACACAACATACAAATGTGTATTTATACGAAAACTGTCAAAACACGGGTGGCCCACGATTCCCCACCAAAAGTGGCTCACGATTCCCCACAAGCTACTTTTTGCAAAACAACGGCTTGTAATTGACTTGTTGAAATGTCATGCAAAATTACTTTTGTATGTTGAAAGGCAAAGGTCTAATGATATTCAAAAACATATTTACCTGTGTTTTTTCGTAGCAATTCGTCCAAGAATGATGGAAATCAAACACGCAAAAAAAGTTTTTCAGATACTTTTTTTGGGCGAGTATTGTACAAAGCAAATAAAACGCGTACGTCTGTCAACAACCAATGTAAAAATACAGTTGCATTTAACTATTTATCTCGACATACTGCCAAAAGGTGGCGGTGTCTCACGATTCCCCATGGCCCACGATTCCCGACTTTCCCCTACTATATGGGGCATAACATACGTTACCGGATAGCATTTGGCTTTTGCACTTCCGATTTTTTTGGACCTTTCTTTTTATAGAACTAGTTAAAACTAGCATACACGATTTTTAAAAATTTTTTTTTTATCAAGCTGGTTCCAGAAAAATAAATTTTTAAAAAACTGATAAGCAGCAAAAAGAAATTTTTATAAAAAATGTGAAAAATTTTTTTTGTAATTTTCGAGTTTCAAAAATTAATTGCTATTTCTAACAAAGATTATCGTCGCTCACTTGTACAACGGCCCTAATTGACATTTTTTTTTTTTTTAAATCCAGTTTATAACATATTCCTGAAGACGAACCTCAAATACACCTTCTCACATAAAATAAGAAAAAAAAAATGCCAATTAGGGCCATTGTACAAGTGGCCGACGTTATACTCTTCTATTTTTTTCAAATTATATTTAAAAAACTTTCATCATTTAAAATGGGCAATTAATGCGATCTATTTTTTATAACCTACACCCAGGATATATTCCGTTTATAACGCAGAGAAGGAGGCGTGGCAGTCATAGAAAAGTATATATATTCTCGATCAGAGTCATCTCCTGAGTGGATATAGCTAACGGAATCTATCGTGGGATTGAAAATGAGCAAAATCGGTCAACGAACACGCCTACCGCCCATATAAAGAATATATTCAAAATGGAGTATTTTTCACGACAATGCAACCAAAATGCACATAAATACTACGAATTGGAAATGCAAGCTCTGAGGAATAACTGGGCGATTTCGAACAAGAGGGCGTGACACCTCCCATATAAGCAAAAGCTTCAAAACGCTATACTGAAAGAGTTTATTGAGAAAATTCAACCAAATCAGCCATTAAGAACTAAAAATGCAAGCTCTGTGCAAAAACTGGGTGAACTCGAAAAAGAGGGCGTGGCACCTCCCATATAAGCAACATTTTCAAAATACTGCAGTGTAGGGTATTTAATGTTTCGCCAAGCCAAAAGTTGCACCCCTACTAGTTGTATTTTGAACTAACAAAAAATTGGGTGAAAGAGCACTAAAAATGCCTCGTTGCTGGGAGAGGGAAAAAATGTTCACCGACCCACAATTAATTTTTCCTGTCCAACATTTCGCTCGAACATACTAGGCCCCTCTCTCTGCTCTTTAAGGGGGTTTCCATGTAAATCTTAAATATAAATATCAGTTGTTTTCTCATCATAAAATGTCTTAGGGTGAGGTGGGGTAGATTCATTCACGGGGCGCCTTCGTACAGTGAACACTATATATGTTGCGCTCGTATGCAATATTGGTGCTTTTGCAACCGTTTCGCTCGTTAACTATGGCAGTGCACTATAGGTCAAAAATCACATTTTTCTGGCCAAAACCTATAACGTCCATACTATCATGGTGACCAACTGCAAATGGAGTTTTAATGTTGACTCTAGACTAAAAAAAAAATCTTAACCTTTATACTACCGGGTCAAAAATAGTACGTAATAAATTTTTTAAATTCATAACACATACCAGCAGAGTTGTGTTTTCAAGCATTTCCGAAGTAACTTTATGATTAGAGTCCGAATCTGAGGTCATGCTTTGGAGATATTTGAGGTTAAATACACAAAAAAAAAATTTAAAATACTATATCATGATCCAAATAAGTGTTCTGCATTTATTTTAGTCGTTTTTTGATTATTTTCATTAACTATACCGAGAAAATACGTGAGAAAAGCTCCAGATCCCTATGATTTGTTGGAAATGTTGAAAGCAATCAAAATTGATAAGAAATCGGTCCTTGCTGTTTTAAAGCATTACCACTTGCCAAAGTCCAATTTGTATCGTATGGTTGCTGCACTTGATAAGAGTATTGGTAAAAGTGAGGTGACCAAAGAAAAATTCGTCCAGATCGCTAACTCTTAAAACAAAACGGATTGTCAACGCCTTAAAATGCGTGAATTCCACCACTACTAGCTTCTTCTGTTGCCCACATTCTGATTTGAACTTTGAGTTTCCTATTAAAAAACCATTTTCTCAAATTTCTTTAAAAGCATTTTTTCATTTATTATTTTCCGGAAAAATTTTTTATTTTTTTTTTTTCACATTTACTCTTATGGGTGTATTGTTTGAACCTTTTTTGACTTACAATAAAGATATTAAAATCTTGCTACAAAATTTGTGCTAGTTGTAAAGGTTTTTTTGAAAGTTTCCCACTTAATACGCGATTTTCAATTTTTGGCATTTTGGGCATGGTCGGTCAAAGCTTGGTACTCAACAGAAAATCAATATTTTCGATTGGTTTCTTCGGCAAAAACATAGCATATTGAATTCTTTTTACTATAGTTAGTTTAAACATGATAAAATAACACAGTCCTGCGACGAAAAAAATTATGAGATCAGAGTAAGTGATTTTTATAGATTTTTGCTCGGTAAATCCGAATATGACCTCTGATTTGCTCCATCACGTCAGAGATCCGAGTTATCCTTGATTTAAAGTGTAGAAAACGCTGTTTTCAGACATATGGCGTGCATCCTGAAAGTAGTCTAGTTTACTTTTGACAACGGCATTAAATAGCTTTGAGTTCCGTCTTTAAAGCGTACTTTCAACTTTTCCAATTGAATCATTAGTTTCCGAGATATCATCCATTGAAGTAAAGGTATACAAATTGAATATAGTCCTTTACAGATTTTATCAATACCTTTACTTTAATCAATGATATCTCGGAAACTAATGATTTATTTGAAAAAGTTTAAAGTAAGTTTTAAAGACGAAGCTTAGGGCTATTTAATAACGCTGTCAAAAGTAAACTAGACTACTTTCAGGATGTACGCCATATGTCTGAAAACAGCGTTTTCTGAACTTTAAATCAAGGATAACTCAGATTTCTGACGTGATGGAGCAAATCGGAGGTCATATTCGGATTCAGCAATCAAATATCTATAAAAATCACCTACTCTCATTTCATACTTTTTTAACTTTTTCAAAAACGCAGGACTGTGTAATTAATTTTGCTTAATTTATGGAGCTTCGAAAAAAAATATCGCACTTACCTCTTCTTATTTAACTGCATAATAATTATTTTCAAGAAACTGTTAGTTTGGTTTTTAGTCATAAAGTCAAAACTGTACGAATCTACCCCGTTTTAACCTAATTTTTAAATTGCGAATACCCTTCAATAAGGAGTCGTACAAAAAAAAAATTAAAAGATATTTTAATTGATTGGATTCTCTATAAACTGTTTTTCATTTTTTTTTTTTTTTTTTTTTTTTTGTACGGTTCATAGTTAATATGATATTTTGAAAAACTGTTTAGGTTTCAAAATAACCGGTTCTTCAAGGATATCTCTGAAACAGTGGGTCTTACGATTAAAAGTAACAGGACCGGTTTTATGGAAAATTTGAAAGTCTGCAAAAAAACAGCAATATTTATGCATATAAAAGTAACCGATTAGAAGATAATCAATAAAAATCGGTTTTCCACCATTTGAACGTATTTCCGGAATATCTTCTAAATGGTAACTTTCATGTTATTGCTGATTTTTTGTAGGTCTTATGATTAAAGTGATTTATGTTGACTATATGAAAATTATACTAATTTTATGAACTTTTAGTTATTATTTGCAAGAATCTAAAATTCTATGCATTTTTTAACTTAGTAAATCATTACAATTAATTCGGATAAGAGAAAAAACTACTAAACATGACAATGGTGACACATGTTTCGGTTACCGTCACGTGACCATCATCAGACCAATTTATGTTTTATTTAATTTATTTTAAATTAAATGAAATAACAATTGAAAAATTTTTGAACTTTTTGTCTGAGGCCGGGATTGAACTAGGAACCTTCGAAGTCAATCTCTCTACATAGCGCATTTATCAATTGACCCTCAGAAAAATTGGTAGCTTAAGTGCCTCAATGCTTAAGTCTTATGATTCTTCACAAAACAGTTCCTAATACTTTTTATCGTATAACTCATGGTTTCGGAGATATTCTCAGGACAAAAAGAAAACAATATAAATACGATTTGTAGAGAATATAATTTTCTATAACCAAGTTTTTCACTTTTTGTGTACGACTGTTCATTCAACAGTTACTGTAACTTTTAAAATTAATAAATAGTTGGTTTATCTCCTAAGCTACAAGCTGTTTCGAAACAGTTGAGCTACAAAATTGCCCCACAACTTTTTTCTGTATAAGTAAGAGTTAGCCAGGTACATATTTGCAAGACCGTTTTTTGCAACCTTTGGCCTGAATAACTTTTGATGCTCACATGACTTTGCAATCGACTTTTCACACTTTATTTATCATGCATAAATAAAGATAATTCTGGTAAAAAAATTCATTAGGAACTACAATATTCCGCAAAGCAGCTTTTTTTCGTCTAGTTTTATTGGGCTAATATTTAAAAAGGGCGTCGCACCTCCCTTATAAGGAATATTTTTAAATGCTGCGTTCTAAGGTACTTAATTTTTGGTCAGACCACCTCCCTTATAAGGAATATTTTTAAATGCTGCGTTCTAAGGTACTTAATTTTTGGTCATACCAAAGGTAGCACTCTCACTAGTTCTACTTTTCAATTTATGGAAAATTTTTTTGATTTTATGTCACAATTATTTGTACTGAAAGTAAGTATATTAATAGCACTGTAAATTTATTAAATATTTATCTTCATTTAAAATGTTTGTGTCTGCATTTGTAATATATTTAGTCAATAGTCAATATTTAGGCACAAAATTAGGGTCAAAATGTAAGTCCAGGTTTAAAAACGCCTTCTACTCAAAAAGGATATTTCATAGCGTAGGATGCAATAGCGTAGGATGTTAAGGCACAGTAACGAAACGAAATGAAACTCATCTAAAATTTATGGTCTGTATATTGTTGATGGTTTTGATATGTTAATCTGAATAGGCGGTATAAATGGGGTGGAGCCGTCAAAAACTACATTAGCTACTGCCCATATAAGCGCATTGCATATTGAAGAGACAAAAAGTATGGGTATTTTTGGTTGTTTCAAGTGTTGAAAAAATGTTGCTGTTATCTTATGTTACTTTTAACATTGTTACTGGCCTTTTGATTGACTGCTTTACTTGTTCCTAAATCACCTCCCACTTATGTACGTCCAAATGAAATAATTTATGCTTAGTTTGGTGTTTTTGTTTGGAAATTGCGTTAACTTAGCACTTGATTAATTAAACATCTTGGATTGCATTCTTTTCTCAAATTTCTATTCAAGGAAATTTATGCTGGATATGCTTTTAGAGCATAAACTTTTATAATAAGATACGCTACATTCCGTTCTAGGATAAGTTTTTGTTCATCTTTGCTGGAAAAGTAAGTAAACATGAGCTTCTAAATTCTTTAAATTTAAAAAAATATTTTTTCAACAAAGGAGTTGCACGAAAAGTTTTGTGTTTTACAGGTAAAAGACCTGAAATAAAAAGCTTGCAAATTGCAACATCTGCAGCAACTGTCAAGAATTCAAAAAGAGTCGCTCGGTACTAAGTAGAAGCAACAGTACAGTGTTTAATAAAGAGCGGTACAATTATGAAATATTTATTATGAGTTACGGAAATTAAGGAAAGTTTTTAATTCATCTGATGTTAAATAAAATTTTAGTATATTCGTGAAAATCATTCATCACTTAAAAGGGAATAAATTCTATGGGAGAAAGGAAAAACTGCTTAAGTCGACTTAAGCTCAAACCAAAATACAGCATAAATATTGTGCAAAAGCACAAAGTTTATGTTATTTTGTTTTCTGATCGAAATCGACTTAAGGCAGTTTTTTATTCATGCCACAGAAAAAAAATTCATATTTTTTTAAGCGTGCTGTTTTGACTGTTTATTATGAGAAGTATTTGTTGATTTGAAGTTAAGTCATTTAATTTCCAAGGATCGATATTCATGTCAATCACATATTCATGCATTTTTCTACCACCGAAATTATGCCAAAAATAAAATCGACTAAATATGGCTAAAATTTTTCAATTTGTCACTATTATGATGTTAGAAAAATGCATGAAGAGACTTGTAAATTTTATGCGAATTCGATCTTGAAAAAAAATCACTAAAATTCAAATTAATACATAAATAGTGCAATACATCGAAGAAGCACTAGTTATAGCTTTAGAAATAGATAGAGTAGATCAGTGGCCCATACAAAGATTTGCCAAAGAATATGGGATCCCTAGAGCTACAATACAGGACAGACAGAATTGCAGAAAACGCAAGATAAATGGAACTCGAGACTATTTTAAGTTCAAGTGGGTAAATGAGGATTTGCTCAATAGTCATCTGATCTTTTGAACGCGGCTCTAATATAGGGGCTGTTTTAGCACCTAAAGGCTGGAAAAATGTATATAGTGTCAGATTTGGAAACGACAAAGAAACCATCACTGTCCTGTTAGTCTTCAGTGCTGATGGCAAAACATAGCCACTAAGGGTTGTGTTTCCTCCTCCAGCCTTGGCTCAAAATATGCCTCATGAATGGGCATTAGGAAGATTAGAAAGTGGCTGGATGCGGTCAGAAACATTTTTTGAGTATATACCAAATAGTTTTGATGACATATTTACTAAATATAATATCAAACGTCCAGTTTCTTCTTGATGATCAAAAGTCACACTTTTCTACTGAGATCAGGCAATAATGGAATCATTTTGTATGCCCTCGTGTCAAACGAATCAGAATATAAATAGACTGTGCATAAATGGTAAAGAATACCAGGTAACAAAAGCAAAGCACCTACCAAAAGTTTTTGTGGAGTTCTAAAGTTAGTTTTGGATAGTACCGACCGAACAGAGACAATTAAAAATGCTTTCACGTTTTGTGACATCTATCTATTCAACGAAAATATTATAGATTACACAAAATGTGTTCAGAATATACTTGAAAACCTTCAAAAACAATCCGAAATTACATATAACTATATCGAAGTCAAGTTTTGATGAAACCAAAAAAAGTTTTAAGATAAGTAAAGGCGGAGCTCATAGAAAAAAATATGGATTTTGAGCTTGTAGCCCAGGGAAATTAGCTAAAATCAGTTTTTGCAAATATCTCGCTAGCGCAAACATTTACAGAAAAATTTTTCTCCACAATTTTGTGACACAGGAAATTTCTTATGTAAAGATGTAAAAAATGTTTTCGTGTAGCTTATAGTTTAGGAGATAACCCAATTTAAAAAGTTGTGCACAATTTTTATATGAAAAGGCTACGTATAAGTTCATATTAAAATATCTTACTTTTTAAATTGCGAATACTCTTTAACGAGGAAACCGTTCAAAAGATAATTGGATTCTGTATAGTATTAAATTTTTCTTGGAGCATGGTCTAAAAGATATTCTTCAAAAACCGTTAAGGTTTCGAAAATATTGGTTTTTGAAGGATATCTCTGAAACGGTAAGTAGTACGATAAAAAGCAACATCATCAATTTTGTAGAGAATTACAAGATCTACAAAAAATAAGCCATTTGTGTACACATTGAAGTAACCGTTTAAAAGTTATTCAATAAAAACCGTTTTTTTTTTTTTTCCTTTAAAGGTTTTTATTGATTTTTCTGTTTTAAAAGATATCGATACATCCAACGTAAAAGTTTGTAACTCAAGTTACCAACTTTTTACGGGACAATGATTTTCGAAATCTGCGCATTAGACTCCATCTTGTGTCAAATTTTGGTACCTCAAGCTTGAAATTTGAAGAGCTGGGAGCAATTTTTGAAGTTACAACCTAAGTATATTTTACTGAGGTCTTCATGCAAAAATTTGGCAACTTAAATTGATAACTTATGCACGGGACAAAAATGACAAATTGCGTTGGTAACTTAACTAACAAAGTTATAAGTTAATTTTTCATTAAAAATCAGTGGTTGTAAGTCCTACATACCAACGTAATGTCCGTAAAATATTTTTAATGCTAGTTGGCAAGTTAAGTTACCAACTTTTCTCAGAAAGAGAACATTAATTGGTAACTAAAGTTACAACTCATATGTATTCATTTTATCCAAATTAAAAGTTGAAGTTATTAAAATCTCTGTAAATCAATTTGGAATAGGGGCAACGATTTAATAGTCGAAAAGCCTTTTTTATTTATTTTGTCTACAGATTTCATAAGTATTTATTTAATTTTTTTTTTTTTTTTTTTTTTTTTTTTTGGTTTTCTTATTTTAATGAAAACAATACAAAAGTGATCATAACTAAAAACTACGATTTTCGAGTTACCAACTTTTACGTTGGACGTATCGATATGTACGTTAGTTATTTGTTTATAAAACCTATATTTAATGAAAAATACTAAAATATATGTTTCTTTTTGTTTTGTTACTCTAAATGGCTTATTTATTTATTGTTAAACATTAAAAGCCTTAAAAACTGCTTCTTTTATTTTGCGAATCAGATATGGTAATATCAGTGATGGCCGACAATACAAAAACAGGGGGCCGACTACTTAAGTATCACAGTTTTTCCCACATTTTGAAGAAAAATACACATAACCCATATGATCCTTCTAGAAGTTAAAAGAGAATACATACATACAAACACTATTTAAGCAAACTAAATATTTGATTTTTGATGCAACTCTAAAAAAATAAAAAGGTAAGTGGCCGACTACTAGAAAAAAGTAGAAATACCGTAAGCAGGGGTGACTTTAACATCCGGGGGTGACTTTAACCGGCAAGGAAAAAAAGATTAAAATCGCAATATTATCATCTCAAAGACTAGTTATCGATTTGTATTGAGTCAATTAGTATCCTTGAAGTATTGGCTTTTAGCATCTATTTTCAATATTTGATTTCAGATATACTGTTGCATTTTCTAAGAGTTGTCTTATGTCGCATTTTTTAACGCTCAGAAAATTTTCACTTATTGACTAGAAGGAAAATTGCTGGCCTTAGGTGAGTGATATTACTAGAACCATTATATAATTTTCTTCCTTAATCAATCGACTTTGATGGATATATTTGCCTCTAAGTATTTTGAATGCATTTTTATATGGGAGAATGTTAGAAAACAAGGTTTTTGGGGTGACTTTGAACAGGTAGAAAGTCACCCCCAAAAATCTTTGTGTCGTTAGGCTGGCTTTAAAGAAACCCAAACTTAGGCCAAATTGACGTCCAAAACAATTAGTATGGTGAACTGCAGTGAAAATAAGCTCTTGTCTTTCGCCATACTGTAATTAGTTTTTCCTTTTGATCTTTGTAAAACAAATGGCCTCCCAGGAAGGATATTTACTATTATGTATGTATGTACTTAGCAAAGCTTTGGAAAAATTAAAGCCACCGAAGCTCTTTAACAAAAGAGGCATTTTTTAAGTTACCTACTAAGGATTTCTTTCGTTTTTTAAATTTTTGAATCAAGTATTTTTTGTTTTCTAATTTTCAATTTATAAAATTTTTTTTTTTTTTTTTAATCTCGTTATTGAAAACATCCCAAAACCTAGGCCGATTGTTAATAAAACTTAAGTTAACAAAACCTGATACTCTGATATTGCATCGTTAAATTTATTGCATGCAAAATCAATGAATGAAATTTTCGGTTAAAGTCACCCCACCCTTGAGGTTAAAGTCACCCCACCCTTGAGGTGACTTTAACCCACATACAAAAATATTATTTTAAAATAGCTGTAATTACTTCGTAAAAATTTTATTACATGACATTAAAGTTGAAGTCCCCACAAAAAATTTTGAGCAACGAAACCATTAATTTTATAAAAATTGTTGAAACTATTAGCTCCCAAACTTGAAAATTCTGTTTTTTTGGCTCAGAGTCACCACTGCTTACGGTAATTCAAAACAAAAATAGTAATTTTCGATGTACATATCGATACATCCAACGTAAAAGTTTGTAACTCAAGTTACCAACTTTTTACGGGACAATGACTTTCGAAATCTGCGTATTAGACTCTATCTTGTGTCAAATTTTGGTACCTCAAGATTGAAATTTGAAGGGCTGGCAGCAGTTTTTGAAGTTACAACCTAAGTATATTTTACAAAGATCTCCATGTAAAAACTTGGCAACTTAAGTTGATAACTTATGCACGGGACATATGAGTTGTAACTTTAGTTACCAATTAATGTTCTCTTTCTGAGAAAAGTTGGTAACTTAACTTGCCAACTAGCATTAAAAATATTTTACGGACATTACGTTGGTATGTAGGACTTACAACCACTGATTTTTAATGAAAAATTAACTTATAACTTTGTTAGTTAAGTTACCAACGCAATTCGTCATTTTTGTCCCGTGCATAAGTTATCAACTTAAGTTGCCAAGTTTTTGCATGAAGACCTCAGTAAAATATACTTAGGTTGTAACTTCAAAAATTGCTCCCAGCTCTTCAAATTTCAAGCTAGAGGTACCAAAATTTGACACAAGATGGAGTCTAATGCGCAGATCATTGTCCAGTAAAAAGTTGGTAACTTGAGTTACCAACTTTTACGTTGGATGTATCTATATATTTTAGTGAAATTCATCATAATCAATCAAATACTCAGTTTTAAATTTTTTTGCGGTTACATATTTTTGGATTTTAGATGACGGTTTGTTGTTTTATACAAAAGCTTCAACTTTCGATGACTACCTATGAAACTAGACATTTATGTATGTTTCCTAAACTATGAACAATTCGTCGTCTGAAATAAAAAAACCTGATCATTGTCACTGAACCGGACGAGTGATATGTACTTTACCTCATTTTTTTAATTTATTCGGCACAATTTAGGTTTTTTTACTTATGAATGCAGGTGAATTCTAATTTAAATACTATATATGATTAAAAACCCATGCGTTGTTAATTATTGAAGTTTTTGTCAATTTCAAAGTATTTGTTCTATGACGAGTACCGCGAAACATAATTATCTCAAAACAAGTTCATATTGGATTATGAAGTATTATTGCATTACAGTGTTCAAATAATCTTTTAATTATGTATATGCCAAGTAATGTTCAAATATTTTCGATTCACATTTACTTTTTAATCTTTTTTTCCTTCAACGTATGCATTTTTATCGAAAGATTACTTATTACTAATTAAACGTAAACTTAATTGTAACTCCTATTGATTATCGCGTGCTAACAACCGCCTCTTTGCGTGCAGCATCCTGCAGCAACTGTGTGTCCACTTCTTCGCCTGGCAATTGGACATAGCGAACGACTGAACCGCGAATGAAGCAATTTTTCACTGACAACATATGTGGATATTTGTCTGGGTCTGTAACGCTGATATCTGTCAGTTTAATATTGAGATACTGATCGACAGAATGTAATGTGCCGCAAATGCTACAAATAAATGATTTTAGCAAACGTTTACAAATGAAAAATTTAGCCGGCACGTACCTGAGATCATTTTTCAACTCAACGACCACATCTTTGCCAACCAGTGATTTAAAGAATGAATAGAAAAGCTAGAAATAATTTAAATCATTACTGTGAAACTTACTTGTACTTATTATTACAATAAATAATAAATTTACCATTTTTATTCGCGGCTTTTTTTATTTTTGCTGAAACAACTTAAACGTCACGAACAGCTGTGCACGAGGCTATGAAGTTAGTATCGGTTTTTTAATCGATATGTCAGAACAGTTACAAGTGCACTGTGGGAAATTTTTAACGAAACTCAACCATTCACAATAACATAGTTTTGTCTTCAAAATTTTACGGAATACTCTACTCACACTGGCATCGAAAACGGCTCGTGGCTTAAATACAGTTTAGCCTCCAATCGAAATTGATTATAAACCAAATATTTTCTTATGTGCTTTTAAAATCTAAGAATAAATATGGAATCTAAAAGTGTCGTTCGGATCTGGTTTTGGAGATATAGACATCGGAAGTCGCGGATATAGCTTTTCTAAAAATCTATATAAGTTAAAAACGGCTGCATTGATTTCCAAAATATGGGTGTCATATGAAAGGTAACTTAACAAGCTACAATAAAAATCAAAAAATTTTTGGAATCTGGCTCGTAGTTTTCGAGATATTACGACTTTTCTGAAATTTGGACTTATTTAAAAAAAAAACCGTTATTTTTCCAAAAAATCCGTTATTACTATACAATTTTATTAACAAATTTATAAAGCTCAATTCATCTCCTTTAAAATGATATAACAATTTAATAAAAATTTTTGATATTAACCCTTTATAACCGAAAAAATTAAAAATCATTTTGATGAATTTTGAGAAGTATTTTACATTTTTTTGATATGATGTGTTCTCTTTGACAATATGAGCATTTAAACATATTTGAAATGTTTATATTTATACTATATCAAGCATTGGTTTACAAATTTGGACCATTGGACATATAAATAAAAAATTAAAATAAAGCAAAAGCGTTTTATTGATAAACTTCTACTCTTATGTAAAATTACTGTGGCTAGCAAGCTAGGTGTTGGATATATTATAGACTGATCCGCCGCCGCTAAGCCGATGTTGGATTTTTGGGAGTTTAAAATCCTGAGTTGCGGCCGCAGGCCGCCCACTTTACCCCTACTCTTATGTAAAACTACTGTGGCTAGCGAAGCCCGTGTTTGATATGCTATAAGATATAATCGATTGAAATTCATTTAAAAGTTCATATTGTCAAAGAGAACACATCATATCAAAAAAATTTAAAAAACTTCCCAAAATTCATTAAAATGATTTTTAACTTTTTCGGTTATAATGAATTGATATCAAAAATTTTTCTTTAAATTTTATATCATTTTGGAGGGGATGAATTACGCTTTATAAATATGTTAATAAAACTGTAGGTTAATAACCGATTTTTTGGAAAAAACCGTTTTTTTTTTTTTAAATCGGTCCAAATTTCAGAAAATGCGTAATATCTCGAAAACTACGATCTAGATTTCAAAAATTTTTGGATTAATATTGTAGCTTATTAAATTACCTTTCATATGACACCCATATTTTGGAAATCAATGCAGCCGTTTTCAACTTATATAGATTTTTAGAAAAGCTATATCCCAAACTTCCAATGTCTATATCTCCGAAACCAGATCTGAGCGACACTTTTAGACTCCATATTTATTCTAAGATTTTAAAAACACATAAGAAACTATTTGGTTTATAATAAATTTCGATTGGAGGCTAAACTGTATCTGTTCCCTTACAAAATAGAACAGCATTTTTTCTTTATGTAAAAAAAAAATATTATGAAAAAAATAACACCATTCGACCCGACTTTAGCTTTGATCCTAGCTACGCTCTTGCTTGACCCTGTCGTTTTTCATGACAGCTGGTGTCAAACAAAAAAAAACTTGAAGAATAAATATATACAGTATATCAAGTATACAAGTATATCTTACTTGCTTACGATAGTTTTTTTTTATGAATAATATGTAGTTATTTATGGCATTTAAAAGGAAAAATACAAGAAAAACAAATAAAACTTAATTCTTGAAGTGTCAAGAAACTTTTTTCACAAATGAATATGTATTTTTTAATTAAGTTTTATATATTCCTTCTTTAAAACCATCTTTGTATCACCTCCATTAGTATCTATCACACATTGTAGACATTTCTTCAAAGAATGAACCAACTTTTTCAGTTTGCAATTGCTCGGTATCTTCCAATATTGTGGCTTAAAATGTAGTTCGGCTTTTTCTTTAAATAGACCCACAAATTTTCCATAGTTTTTAAGTCGAGACTTTGGGCTAATGCATCCATCACTTTACCCCAGTTATCCTCAAGCCACATTCGCACCAAAGTCACTCATGCTTTGGATCATTATTCTTATGAAAGCGTTTTCATGTGGAAATGTATAAAATAATGCGTAGTTTATGTTTTGGCTTTAAAAATCATCTTGGAGAGTCGTTTAACGACGCTGTGGATGATTTGCCGATTCATTTTTGGGAGTCGCTTCGTCGCTTCCAATTAATTTCGCAGTTTTGTTTGAGGATTAATATTTGCGGACTCAAATACACTACAGGGCAGCTTTTCCTGAACTAATCAACAATCATTTGATCACCGCGGTAATTAAAATAAATTTTTTTTTTAAATATTTGCTGGGGAAGTGGCTTAAATCCAGCTTTAATCAATGAAAACAATGTGACTGTATTGCCAAAAAAGATTAAAAACCCTTAATACCCTATTCTCACATGCCTGCTTAACCAGATAAATGTTGATTAAGCACTAATCAGAATAGTTTTCTGTATAAAAAGTTTTTCGAAATTATGGAAAAGCTTGTTTTCAAAAAATTATGTGGAGATATGTAGCATCGCCTAATTCAGAAAATCCCAGAGAAATTATGATTGACAAATGTAAACAAATACAAAATTTATAATGTAAAGCAAATTAAAGCTAAAATCAAAAATGTATTCTTCAGAATTGTTTAAAAAAAAAATTAATAATAAACTATGAACAAATATAAGTGAAAGAAGTGAAAATAGTGCTGTGATTTGATAACCTTCAAACTAATTGTCAGCCAAATGACAGAGCCATTAAACATGGTTAAGGTATGAATGGTGATGATTAATTTCTTATTTCAATTGGTTAACTAGGCAAGTGTGAAAATGGTATAAAGAGAAGAATAGTTGATAAGCATCTTTTCAATAAGCGAAAGAATTGAAAAATCGTCATTTTAAGGAAAAGATGGTCTGATCGGCATTGGGGTCGAAAATTGGCGATAAAATCATCACTATCGCTGGTTGTGTATCATTTTAAATGAAGAGCCATTGATAAATAGTTAATATTAAAAATTATACGGGTGTTAAGACAATTCCTATAATAAAAATTCCTCAAGGGTATTCTGAATTCGTTCGATTTTGAAGAAGTTCCAATTTTTGGCAACACTGAACATTTATCGCTGTTTGTGTATCATTTTTCGTTAGTTTTAAACGACGAGTAAAGTTTCGGTATATTTCGGTTTTCTAACGTTCGTTCTTTTTTAACGAATAGTGAGACGGAAATAAAAAATCTATAGGCATCCTTTTCGTTATGTTTTTATTTACATTTTTCTTCAGTTTTATTTGAAAAGCATTACCACTTTGACTGTTAGGCGGAAAATAACGCTTGATTTTGCAAAGATTTAAGTTTTTATTTCTTTAACCAGTGTAAATTTAATGTAAAATACTGTGAAATTCACTATAAAATGTGCATCTAAAAAAATAAATTAATTGTTATAAAAAAATCCACTTGATAAAAGCAAGCCCATCCCTTAATTAAAGATTTAAATTTTTCTCTATTTAACAAGTGTAAATTTAGTGTAGAATACTGTGAAATTAAAAATATTAAGAAAAGTGCATTTGAAAGAATGAATTTATAGATATATAAAAAAGCCACTTGAAAAAAGCAAATTGTACAAGCATCCCTTGAAATGATTTTTCCAATTCCTGCTCCACCCTCGAGTCCTTGTTAAGTGTGTGGTTGATAAAAAAAAAGTATAAAGGCAAAGTTAAAACAAAGTTAAGAAATCATATTCTAATCAACGCACTTGAAAAATCTATTATTATCACTGGCGTCAAAAAACAGCATCCTTGGTGCGGTATGTAAATCCTGTATAGCTGTTGATGTCATCAAAGGATATGTGAAAGGAGTCAGTCAGCTGAGTCTTGTTACCACCCTATTGCGATGTTTGTGAATGAGGAAAAAAATATCTTTTCGTTTGTGAGTGAGAAGTAGAGAGGCGCGTGACTTTCGGGATAAATGGGAAAAAACTAGAAACATCAACAACATCCTTAATGCGGAAATACGACGAAAGCGAAAGGTAAGAAAATAAAAAAAAAAGTACTGACAAAAATTTCTCTGCTTGGTTGAGGGTGGTGAAGCAACATGCTCTCATGCTCTTAGATTTTTATTTTAAGGCGTAGTCCTGTTAAGTGTCCTTGATGTAGTAAAATTAAAATAAATTTTGAAAATGACGTGTTGAACAGAAAAACCTGTCTAAATTATGTGTACATAATAGCCGGAGAGCCAGCGCTTAAAAATTACTGCGTTTCTAAAAGCTGGTTTTGTTACAGTTGGTTATATGTATAGTAGTTGTGTACACACATAAACTGTCCGTCAGTCAAGCGAACTGTAGAACGTTAGAAAAGCAAATAAATTACCATTTTACCATTGGGCCATTTGTTGAGGTCGAATAAAAACTAACCACAGCAAATAGTTTGGGTGTAAAATTCAAACCGAATTGGAATGAATACAAATCAACACCAAATTTGGTATAAAATCTATGCTACAACTTGGTATACAAGCTGTTTATACTTGGTCGTATAGAGTTTATACAATTAAAGTATTAATACAATTTACAATATTTTGGTTTAAATTTAATAGTAGTTATCATCATACAAAAATCTTTTATACTATTTTTGTATAAATTTTATATAGAAGTTCATATGAAAGTATTTTAAACCATTTTAAACCATTTTATATTGTATAAAATTCATATAGTGCTATATAATCCAATTTTACATAATTTTCGAATAAATATTTCGGAATTTAAAAAATGATGTTGATACTTACGCAGTATAAATTCCATAATAAAAAAATATCTTACAATAATCACATGTGTTTATTCATTTTAAGAGAAATAAATTTAATAAATTACATACAAAATTTTCAGTTACATATTTCCTTGAAGCATAAATGTACATTTTGTTATTTTTCGCTAACATCATTTTGTAATGAGAAAATTGTTTAAGTACATGATGCATAAATTTTGGTAAAAGAAACAATTTCTAACGAATTATGGAGTTTATAGATTCCATACTTCCAAAATTGTACAACACCCGTTAAAAACCGTAAGTAATTTATACAATATTCTAAAGTTTTCTTGAATATGTTTTTAAAATATTCTAGTAAAATCAATGATTTTCAATCAATCTTCAATCTAATTTATCATATTGGTAACCCTCTAACCCTCATCGTATATATTGTGTTGTGTGATTTCCATCGTTTCGCTTAAAGCTATTTTCCAATTTTCTGCACTTTTCAGATCCTTTAGTTGCATATTTTTTCTTAGGACTGGAATCTTAATAAAACAAACTGGGTTTATTGGGGGATTCGGGGGTCCAAATTATATTGTTTTCATCTTATATGTATAACTATATGCGAAGGTGAAATGCGAAATACCTTTTACTTCCGAATCGCTGTTCTCTTTGGCTACGGAGATGCTCTGTTTGACGCGGAAATATGCTGCTAAAC
Source organism: Calliopum simillimum (assembly GCA_951812925.1). Taxonomy (NCBI): domain Eukaryota; kingdom Metazoa; phylum Arthropoda; class Insecta; order Diptera; family Lauxaniidae; genus Calliopum; species Calliopum simillimum. The sequence goes on from OX638371.1 coordinate 65,505,002, forward strand.
ACGCTAATGTGACAATGGACACGTTGATGTTCAGCGAAACACTCTGAAATGGTTGGCCAATGATGGTGTCGATGACAATATTGGTGGTGATGGCGATGATTGGTGTAAGTGGTGAACTTGCTGTAAGCTTGTAACGATGGTCAAATGCATCAAAAATTGACGTTGAAAGGTAAAAAAAAAGACACAAGTTATCAGGCCTGTTCCGAAATCCGTGTGATTTCTATTGCTTTTCATTTAGGAGGCTTTTTGATGAAAACGGTGAGTCGAACGATAAAAAGTATTAGAATCTCTTTTGTGCAGACTTACAGGTTCTACAAATAATATTGATTTGCATTTACATAAAAATATCCGTTTACTAAATATTCTTAAAAAACCAAAAAACCTTCACTTTGATTTGAAATAAGTTTAAATTGAATAGAAAAAAAAAAATCAATTTGGTGTGGAAAAGGTTCAACTTAGGGTGGAAATCCTGTACCGTTTTTTTTTTTGTTGGTATACGCTTATTTTAAATTACTTGAAATTTTGCATTTAGCCACAGTTATAGATTTTAATCATATTGGAATGTATTTTCACCTCTACTTAAAGATTAAACTGCAATAAAAAGTTATAGTATTGAAAATTACATTTCAAACAATATGCACCATAAAGTTTCGTTCCATTAAATTTTCTAAAAAAAAAAAAGATTAACCGCGGCAAAGTTATAAAGGCTTGGCTTTCATTTCTGTGCAAACAAAAGCACATATAAAGGGTTTCACTGTAAATTCTCACGCGATAGAGCTTTTGTTTTCACAATCAAAGCATCAATTTCATCAAGTGAGAATTGTCTTAATAAAGGCAATAAAACCAATTAAATTATTTCCAGCAAATGCGTCTAGTTACGCTATCTCATTTTTAAGAACATATAACAAACATGATTTAGAAACACATTCTAATCAATGAAATTTTGAGACAAGAAAAACGTTTTACATTCTCTTATCTCAATAGTAATTTTTGCATTTGAACATTCATATTAAATACGTTTAGAATTATATTGTCAAGATGTCTGTATAGAAAAGAATATGTTTATTAAATTTTAATACATAATTTAAAATTGTAGTGATCATTTCAAATTTGACTTACTGACATACCTAAATTGGAGTGGCAGCGTTATTTAACTATCTTTGTCTTTTTCAATTGTCTACAATTTATATGAGGGTATTTCCACGAGATCATACTCATGGCAACTCAAAATATGTAGAATCAACATTTTTATTAAATTTTTATGCATAATATAAAAAACACATGAATCTGCTACATTAAAGAAAGATTAAATGAAATTTTATTTTAATTCATCAAAACAAAATATCTTTGAATCTGGTGTGTTTTGCAGTTTTCAGTCCCACTAGTTATAAGCAGTCGTTTTTGGGACACTTGAGTAACACTGTTATATGACTATTTGATAACAAAAGCCATTATCAGCTGGAAGAGCCCACTTTTGTCTACGTCGAGCAGCAGTTTTGTACTTCTAGCCTTTTAAATGGAGTTTTGGGAATTTTTTTGAAAAATAAAAAATCTCTGTCTCGCCCGTTAGCTTTTTACACCAAAAGTTTAAAATACTGTGAAAATAGTGTAATTTCTTAAAAAAAATTAAAGGGGAGTCACAATGTAAGTGAATTTAATAATTTCGTGATACCAATTGGACGCCAATAAATCAGTTTTGATCTATTTTTTCATTTGTAAACGATGTCGCACCCGTTACCTTTTTATTATTTTACCTTCCAAACCTTACCATATCACTTTTTTTTTTGATTAAACAAATATGGATTTTCCAACAAGAATAACTTTCTACAGCATCTTAACCCATTATATCCTGTCCTTAAGATTTTTTTGTGGATTTTTGACCCCCATTTAAAAGACATTGGTTATAATAGGTTAAAGTGTTCTACAAAAAATTCTACGGAAAATTTCATTAAAAATAATGCGTAAAAAATGTAATAAAATGAAAGAAATGAGTAGCAGGAAAAAATTTCTCATTTTTCATATATATTGTGTATTTTGTACTTTTTTACAAATTATTCTGATGCTAATTATTTAAACATTTCTCGTCTTTGGTGACCCCTAATGAAATTTTTGTAGAATATTTTTTTGGAACATTTTAACCCATTATAACCATTTTTTGAAAAAGGCGGTCAAAAAGACACATAAAAGCAGGATATAATGGGCCTAGATGATTAGAAAATTGTTCATTGCGTAATTGCATAATAACCTTGGAACAACAAGTTTTAACGAAAATGAAGACTTAGAGTTTACAGTGGGGTAAAATTTCGAAAATACTTTTTTCGCGGATTTTTTAGCTTGAAAAACAGAATGAAATTGATCTAAAGTTCCAATTTTTATTTTATTATATACCTTGATTAAAAGGGAAATGTTTGATATATCGTACCACTCATTGCCAGCTTTTTTTTAAAATCGTATTAAAATAAACACCGCCTCAATAACCTCTAAATGATCTTAAAAAAAATTTTAAAAATCTCAGTTCACTTGAATTTTTTCATACTTTTTTTTTTATTACTGTTAAATACAATAGATATAATTTACATACTTTTTTAAAGCTTATTTTTGGAACTTATTTATCTCTTAATGCAGCAGACTAAAAAAATTCTTGTACAAATTTTTACAATGAAATATTACTTGAAAGTTTTATTTTTACCGTTTCATGCAAAATGTTACAGATCTGGGGGATCAAATCTCATAAAACGAAAATAGCAAAAGTGGTGATCAAAAGGGACTGTGGCATGCAATAAAAAATTTAGTATTAGGAGATAATCGGAAAGATATATCTAGTCTGAATATAAATGGTGCAATAGAAAATAACCCGAGTGCAATAGCAAATTATTTGAACAATTTTTTCGTAGACAGTGTTGTTGAATTAAATAGATCAATTGTAAATGTGCCGTACGTGTCAAATATTTGTCCAATTGAAAACAATTTTCGCTTTGAACTGCAAACATTCGGAAACTTGAAAGAAGTTCTTAAAGGAATGAATAACAAGAGAGATTTATTTGGTCTAAGTGCGAAAATATTGCTGGAAAACTTTGACAGTGTAAAAAATGATATCCTCAATATAATAAATACTTCTTTGAGTGAAGGTGCGTTTCCCAGGATTTTAAAAAAATCTATAGTGGTTCCGGTCGCAAAAGTCGTTAATCCAAAAGTAGCAGTTGAATATAGACCAATAAATATGTTACCAATCCTTGAAAAAACTATTGAGAAAGTTGTTAGTAAGCAACTTGTTAAATTCATAAAAGAAAATAATATTATAATCAAGCAACAATCGGGATTTAGATCGGGGCACTCTTGCGAAACGGCGTTAATATGGACAATCCACGAATGGAAAAAGAAGATTGATATTGGTAACAAGGTTGTTGCTATTTTCCTCGATTTTAAAAGAGCATTTGAAACTATTGATCGCAGTGTCCTCATTCAAAAATTGGAATGCTATGGAATCAGAGGTGTTAAAAAGAGATGGTTTGAATCGTATCTATATGGTAGATCACAAAGTACAAAAGTTATGGTTATTATTTCACAAGAAAAAGCTGTCGATATTGGAGTTCCACAAGGGTCAACATTAGGAGTTGACCTCTTTTTGCTGTATATTAATGAAATAAATTCAGCGTTGAAATGGTGCAATATTGCCTTGTTTGCGGATGACACACTATTATACATTAATTGCAAAAATCTAAGTGACATTCGTGATAAACTTCGAGAGGACTTGAATAATTTAGAATCATGGCTAAGCATGAATAAACTGAAATTAAATGTTGATAAAACTAAATTTATAATATTAAACTCAAATGAAAGCATTCGATTACAAATCGGCAGTGAAACCATAAATGAAGTTAATTCAATAAAATACTTAGGGGTGATAATCGACAAGCAATTAAATTTTAATGAACATGCTGATTATATATGCAACAAAATTAGTAAAAAAGTGGGCTTTTTGAGCAGAATCAGAAAACGACTTAACTTTGGAAATGCGGTAATGATTTTCAATACAATAATTTTGCCGCATTTCGATTATTGTGCAACCATTCTATATATGTGCAATACTAGTGTTAAGAATAGACTACAAAATTTGCAAAATAAAGCAATGCGTATAATAATAAAGTGCAATATCTACACCCCTTCGTCCTATATGTTGCAAATGTTACTGTGGTTGAATGTTAAACAGCGTTTGACGTTAAGAGTCCTGATATTTGTGTTCAATGTAAAGCACGGAGTATTTCCGGAATATCTACAAGATGAGCTTGTTTATGTCAGGGACATCCAACCTTATCATTTGAGAGGAGCAAATGACTTCAGATTAGAAAGATTCAACAAGAGTAGTACTCAGAATTCAATTATGTATAATGGCTTAAAACTATATAACTCCCTACCAGCTTTAATCAAAAATGAAAATAATTTCCATTGTTTTAAAAAACTTGTGGTAGATTTTATTTTATTGCATATCCACTAAAATTTTTAAATTTGTTAAATTTGTTAAATATTTTAAAATTGAAAAATTAAGCTGTACAAAAATTTTAAATGTAACAGTTATTTTTTAACTAATAAAGAAGTAATAATAACTGTCTCTGTCACCGTTAGCATATTTGTAACGTCGCACCCGTTACCATCTATGTAGTACAAAAAAAGCATTGAAATTGAACTTTTTTTAAATACTTCTATTTGTTGACAAAATCGAGATAGTTCACACTTCTAAAGTAAATGCACTTTTCTGGCGTAATTATCTAAATTCAACTTTTAATTTTAAAAATTGTCCTTAAACTGTCGCACCCGTTCCTATGGAAACACCCATGAAGCATATGCTACTTAAAAAGAGGCGGTTAAATAACGCTGACCCTCACGGTCATGTCGATGTAGTTCTGGCTGTTAAACTTAATTAAAACTAGTAAGGGTGTTACCTTTGGCCTGGCCAAACATTAAATACCCTACACAGCAGCATTTTGAAAGTTTTGCTTATATGGGAGGTGCCACGCCTTTATATCTAAATTCACCCAGTTTTTCCTCAGAGTTTGAATTTATAGTTCTTGGCATTTGAGTGAAATTTGGTTGGATTATCTCAAAAAATATTTTCAGTATAGCGTTTTGAACCTTTTGCTTATATGGGAGGTGCCACGCCCTCTTGTCCAAATTCTCCTGGTTTTTGTTCAGAGCTTGCGCTTACAATTCGTAGTATTTTTATGTATTTTGGTAGCATTATCGTGAAAAAAACTCAAAAAGTTGCATTTTGAATATATTTTTTGTATGGGCGGTAGGTGTGTCCGTTGACCGATTTCGCTCATTTTTAATCCCCCGAGCTAACTTTGACGCCGAAGGCTGTGCACCAAATTTTATTGAATTATCGTGCTTAGTTTTCCCAAAAAGTGTATTTCCACACACAGCCAGCCAGCCAGCCAGACAGACGGACATGGTTATATCGACTCAGGAGGTGACGCTGATCAAGAATATATCGTCGGATTAAAACTACAACTAGACATCTACATGTACTGACATTTCGAGTTAAGTATACAAAAACATGAAGAAAAAACGGATCTATACCCCAGTCTTGTCGGTTTTTTGATATGTAGGCCTCATCCAATTTTATATAAAGAATAAAAAGTATAAAACTGCAAAATCCCATAGAAAAAACAAAATTCAAAAAACTTAAAACGCTTTTTTCTCAAAACATAAAAAATGTAGATGTCTAGTTGTAGTTTTAACCCGACGATATATACTCTTCTATATCTGCCACGCCTCCTTCTCTGCGTTACAAACGGAAGGACAAAGTGAATATACCCTGGGTGTAAGGTATAATTAATTCGTTCAGATTTCAAGTAAACTAGTCAAAAAGTCCTGCGTTTATGAAAAAAAATTAAAAAAGTATGAAATGAGAGTAGGTAATTGTTTTAGATTTTGGATTGCTGAATCCAAGTTTGACCTCCGATTTGCTCCATCACGTCTGGAATCCGAGTTATCCTTGATTTAAAGACCAAGCAACGCTATTTTTAGACATATGGCGTACATCCTGAAAGTAGTTTGGTTCGTTTCTGACAGCGACATTAAATGAGTCCTATACTTCTTCTTGAAAGTGTGCTTTTAACGTTTTCAATTGAATCATTAGTTTTCGAGATATCATTGATTGGTGTAAAGGTATCGCTAATCCCTGTAAAGGACTATATTCAATTTACTTCAATGGATGATGTCTCGGAAACTAATGATTTAATTGGAAAAGTTAAAAGTACGCTTTAAAGAAGAAGCTCAGGGCTATTCAATGCCGCTGTCAAAAATTAACTAGACTACTTTCAGGATGTACGTCATATGTCTGAAAAAATCGCTTCTTGCACTTTAAATCAAAGATAACTCGGATCTCAGCGAGTAGTTAAAATTCTATAAAAATCACCTACTCTGATCTCATACTTTTTTTCATAGCAGGACTGTGTTATTGATGTTTTTATTTGATGCTAAGAGCAATCAATCAACGTCCTTGCTTGTAACGTTTGAGCAATCCATTTTTCTTAAAAACTTTGGATTTCTCATTATGATGTTTCTGTCAAAATCATCGGTAATAAAAATAAAATATGCCAGCTACAAAAAAAATTCTTTGTAGTCTTTTATATGCATATTACGTTATCAACACCTTTTCTATTTTTGATAGTTGAAAGACCTTTTCAGCGATAGCAATTTTGACCTCCCATAACCCACTGCGTATTGGTCCGGGTCAACTCCAAAATTTTAAATGGAAACTTAAATTTTTATTGCAAATTCGGATTCTACGTTCAAAAATACGAAACGTTTGTCTAAAACATTTTTGCTTATTGCGCATAAGTGGCGTTGTAATCGACGAAATCAAAATTAAAAATACGAACTTTTATAGTTACCTACACCCCTCCTCCCCCGTGTCAAACTATCTCACATTTCATAGCCCCCCCTATTTGTCACATCACAATCTGTCTGACCTTTTATATGTACCTTAAAATTAGTTGAACGATTTTTTTTTTAATTTTAAATTTTAATTTTACGCCTACTATTTTGTCCCAGACCCACTGTCGCACTTTGTCACAAATTTGTAAGCTCCCCCACTTCTCCTAAAAGTGTATGTTAAGTGATAACACCATCATCAACGCGTTAAAGCTAACAACTAGAGATGCTGCTGATATCAGCTGCTCATCATCAGCAAATAATCATAAAATAAAGATCAGCATCAGCAAACATATACGGCAAATATAGCTCTAACAAACCCATCCGGGTTTTATTGGGTTTTACCCACCTAAAAAAACCCGCAATTTTCGGGTTTTTTGGGTTTCATTGGGTTTTTTTTTTTAAAATCCTTCAGTTGGTTTTTACACAATAACAAATTACTTTATATCAGGAGTTGTCAAAACGAAACGAGTCATTTGGACACAGATAGTTGAGATGTTTGTGCAAGTTGCTCAAATTCTACAGTAGCAGAAAGTGTATCAAAAAAACCGAGAATGCAATCAACAATGAAAGATTATACTATTTCGACTTCAAATTCACAATCCAACAAATTAAATAAAGACATTGCAAGATGTCTCCTCCTCCTAAGCCTCCTCCGAAAAATGGTTCACGATTTAGAAAATGCTGTAACGCAGACGCATGGTCAAGTGTTCGAAACGATCCCATAATTGCTCACAGTATGCATACAGGTTCAAACGCGTATCTTTTAAATGTAGTTGATTGTAGATCAGAAAAAAAAACTGCGGAAAAGTGTTTCGAATTAGTAAGAGATGCCATTCTTGAAATAAAACATAAATATAAGCAAAAGGTTTATGCGGTTTGCACTGACAACGAAAACAAAATGAAGGCGTTTCGAAAATGCATAGAGCAATAGTTTCCTCATATATTGACGTATGGGTGCTCTGCGCATTATCTAAATCTTTTGGAATTTGTGGTAACTCCAAAAAATGTTTTAAAACATATTGTGGAAGTCCATAAATATTTTCGAAACCATCACCAGCCACATTATTGAAAAAAAAAGGCTTGATGGCCCAAATACCAAATGCTACAAGATGGAATTTACAAAAGGAGTGTGTACGTACGTTTATTGAAAATTACCATAAGTACAATGAAATTAGAATTGAGCATTGTATTGATGTTTCAATAAATAACATTTTATTAAATGTTGGTCTCAATTCAGAAGCAAACAATTTATACAAACAGTTAACTATAGTTGGAAACTCTTTGGATTTGTTGCAGTGCAACACAACAACCATTTCAAAAGCGGATCTCCTTGAATCCTCAGAACTAACTAGTTATAGGGATGACATAAAGAAAAAAATTAATGAAGCCATTTTACCTTATCATTTTCTTGCTTACATCACTGATCATCTATATAGAGGTCGAAGATTAAGTTCCGAACAAGAGCTGCAAGCTGAAAATTGGTTAAGTGGACGTTATCCTGAATTCCATACAATTTTGTTAAACTTTCAAATTGAAAACAAGGAGTTTTTTCCACCAAACACGTTTAAAGAAGATGTTATTAAAAAATTTGCTGCATCCAAATGGTGGTAAATGGAGATGAAAAACTGCAAAACAAAACAACTTACCAGCTGGATTTTGTGAATTATTTAAAAAATTGCATTCGTGCCCTTCAAGCTTTGCAGGAATTGAATGGATTTTTTCTACATATGGATTAATTTGGTCACCCATTCGAAATAGTCTTGAAAAAGCTACCAAGCTTGTGCAAGTCTATAGATTTCCTCGTGAAAATAATTCCACGTAGGAATAAAGAATATTTTTGTAATATTTTATTATATTATTTATTTATTGTTATTATTATCATTGAAATTAACTAAAAAAATAATTAAAACTTATCTTTGAAAGACTTCAAGCTCTTTTTATTGAATATTAAAAAACCCAAATAAACCCAATTAAACACACAAAAGTCCAACCCACCGGGTTTTTTTTTTAAAAAACCGGGTTTTTTCCAGCCCTGCTGATATATACATATATATATGGGTAGTTCTTTGTCAAAAAGGCCACCTCCTCTGCCCATTTCAGTTTTGAAAAAAATAAATGTTCAAGCATCTGAAATAATCGGAAATTTTCTCAATTTTTTGATGCCGGTCGGCCTTTTTCGAAAAAATAGCTTTCTAACCTCAAAAAACGTGTTTGAAGAGAAAGTGCTACTAAAAATAAAGATAAAAATCGCCGAAAAATGTGTTATGCTGCTAGGAAATCTCACCAACCGACTTTCTGGGCGGGTTTTTGGGATCTCTGGAGAAGAAACTGTTGTCAGACTATAAATTCAAAATGGCGGATCCAAGATGGCGGACAGTGTGACATCAAAAAATTAATTTCTATTGATGGATTATCACAAAATACGAGATTTGGGATTTTTTTGAGGTTGCTAATTACGATTATCGATTTCGATGTTAAATTTTCCGATACTGTCTCACCGTTTCGAAAAAACAATGGTTTTCTAACCTCAAAACACGTGTTAAAAGAGAGTGTTAAAAGAAAAAACTAATAAAAGTCAAAAATCGCTGAAAAAAGTGGAATAATTGAAGGAAATCTCACTAACCGACCTCCATAAGGAAGTTTAGGGGTCTCCGAACAAGAATTCGATGTCAGTGTTTAAATCTAAGATAGATTACTACAAAATACGAAATTTTGGGGTTTTTGACGTCACCGATTTACGGTTTACGGTTAATCACAGTAATCATTTTCACAATTTAAATCTTTAAGTTTTTATTCAATTATTTCTCACTCTATTTTGGTGACCAGTGGTTTGCATTTTTTTCATGTCATTAGAAAATTTTTTGATTATAAGACTTCCATCTGTCTAAACTACAAAACCATGATTTTTGGAAATTTCAGGTACACTGTGAGACAGTATCGGAAAATTTAACATCGAAATCGATAACCGTAATTAGCAACCTCAAAAAACCCCAAATCTCGTATTTTGTGATAATCCATCAATAGAAATTGATTTTTTGATGTCACATTGTCCGCCATCTTGGATCCGCCATTTTGAATTTATAGTCTGACAACAGTTTCATCTCCAGAGATCCCAAAAACCCGCCCAGAAAGTCGGTTGGTGAGATTTCCTAGCAGCATAACACATTTTTCGGCGATTTTTATCTTTTTTTTTAGTAGCACTTTCTCTTCAAACACGTTTTTTGAGGTTAGAAAGCTATTTTTTCGAAAAAGGCCAGACGGCATCTAAAAACTGAGAAAATTTCCGATTTTTTCAGATGCTTGAACATTTATTTTTTTCAAAACTGAAATGGGCAGAGGGGGTGGCCTTTTTGACAAAGAACTACCCATATATATAAAACAAAACACACCAAGCGTACCAGCTGAAAATTTTTTTGTCTCCGATTTCGCTTAAATTTTGCAATATGGTAGATAAGGTGTGCAAAAACAATAATCCTGGAGAATTTGGTTCTAGTACCATTTGTTGTTAAAATACAGAGTGTTGAAGTTGACATTTTTAGTCATTTTAATAAAAAGATTTATAGCTTACAACAAAGTTTGTAAATTGATATACCTAAGTAACTGGTCCCATTCATTTTAAAGTGTTCTTTTTCTAAAAAAATATTATCTCTTTTTTAAACTTAAAAATACTTTTGAATTTTTTTAAAAAAACCTCCCTTAAATTTTTTTAAAAGCACTTTAAATTAAAGAATAATTTATGAGCTTTAAAATGATGTATGACTCAAGATGGGATTCGGTCGCTAGATCAGAGTTTTTGGCTTTTGAACGCCAGCGGTAGGCAAAACTCTTTGTTTACTCACGAGGACGACATCTTACGAATAAAGTGTACTAGGCATAAAATGCATAGAATCGTTCAAGAAATACGTGTGAATTTTTTTGGGATTTTTTAAACTTTTTTTTTGAATAATTTTTGAAAAATTTTTTTTTTTAATACTTATACAAAGAAAAAAAATTTTTTATAACATTCCAAAAAATTTCACATATATTTCTTGGAGGATTCTAAGCATTTCATGCCTAGGTCACTTTTTTCGTAAGATGCCTTCCTCTTGAGTAAACAAAGAGTTTTGCCTTCCGCGGGCGCTCAAAAGCCAAAAACTCTCATCTAGCGACCGAATCCCATCTTAAGTCGTACATCATTTTAAAGCTCATAAATTATGCTTTCATTTAAAGTACTTTTAAAAAAAATTTAATGGGGTTTTTTTTAAAAAAAAAATCAAAACTATTTTTAAGCTTAAAAAATTTTGGTGAACAAAATGTTTTTTCACCAAGTAATATTTTTTTATAAAAAGAACACATAAAACTTAATGGGACCAGTTACTTAGATATATCAATTTACAAACTTTGGTGTAAGCTATAAATTTTTTAAAAAACACCCTTTTCATGAAAATGACTTAAAACGCCAACTTCAACACCCTGTATCTTAACAACAAATAGTACTAGGACAAAATCCTCCCGGATTATTCTTCTTGCACACCAGGACTACCATATTGCAAAATCGGAGATAATAAAATTTTCAGCTGGTACACTTGGCGTGTTTTGCTTCATATTTAAATATGCCTTATCGACAATTGACTTTGATTATTAAAATCAATTTGTTATTTGTTTTTAATGTGCAATTCCGCTTTCAATGTTTTTTGATATTACACGTAGTATGCTACATATATCCGATTTTAATGAATTTTTGTAATTAAAATATGTGCAATTTTTATTGAAAAGAATTTAAAATTTGTATTTTAATTAAGTAAACAATATTATACAATAGTTTTTTTTTTTTTGTTGTTTATTTTAATAAAAGAATGAAAAAAACATCAACAATATTCTTTACTTCATAAAAAATTAGCATCCACATCAGGAACTTTTGTAATTTTTTAGTAGCAACAGCGAAACCATATCAGCATCTTCACCACCAAATCATATATATTTTTAAGAGATAAAAATATATTAGAGTGAAAATTAAATTCTATTGTTTTGTTAAAATTTTTATTGTATGGAATGATGTGTCACGTGCGCGTTTCGTTTGGGGCGTTTGATTACATTGAAATGTTTTGAACATACACTCAATTGGTTTGATTAAAAAAATTACTATCATTTTTATTTTTTTAAATAAAACTACGTATCAAAGACACATTTTTGAGGTTGACGTTTAAGAAAAGCTGCGGAGATTTCAAAATCTCAAATAGTTACTTTAAGTGCTGTTTTCTCAATGTCAGATTAGTGCTTAACAAGACATTGAGACGGCCGAATTTAAAATACGCCTCAATTAGTTAATTCATTCTATGCATGATGTTTAAAACAGCTTACCAGAACACAATTTGTGAATGCTTATCAGATTTTCTATTCATTTGAATAAATACATTTTTGGCACGCTAATCGTCACAAAAAATAATCGTCACTGAAATAAAATAAAAATTCTGTACATGAACAGGTGGTACAAGCGTTTGTCTGAAGTGCATTTTATTTATATCGTTAATCATTGAAATGTATGTGCTAAAAAAACTCAGATTGCAGTATATAATAAGTAGGAAAAGAAAAGATCAATGATTTGTAAATATGTAACAACTTTTGCTTTATTATTTTTAAATGCCTCATACACGGAGAGAAAAAAATGTTTTAAAATCTAGCGCGAATCGTTCGTAAATGAAATATTCAGAATTTAGCCCAATATAGCATAAAATTATCCTATTCGCAATTCAAGCTCAAATTTGGGCTTAATATAAATTTTGATAATTAAGACCAATTGTACTCAATGCATGCCATTTTGTACTTGTTTATCAAAAAAAAAAAAAAATAAATATGCCCATTTTTTGCTTAATTCAAGCTCTTTTGTGATTGTTTATCAAAAAATAAGTTTTTATTTGTGTTTATTCAGTGTGTTCATGATTCTCAATATGACTATGTCACCTACTGCTTAAATAATTCCTGCTCGATAGCCGAATTGGGTATTTATAATAGAGTAAATACTACTACATCACTTAATGGGATGTTATGATGTACTGAGGTGTCATTGGACATTTTGGTACATTTATTTTTGAAAATGGAATAATATTTCTTGCATTGGGCAAAAATGGGCATATTCATATTTTGATAAATCAGAAATTACTAAGAACAAATGGGCATATTTATTTTTTTATAAACAAGTCCAAAATTGAATTAAATTGAGCTCAAATGGGCATATTCACTTTTTTGATAAACAATCACATTATTACTTGATATCAAGAAAATTATGGACAAGCTGAAAATCGCACCAAAAATTGATTGGTTTGGGATTGTTTTCAGCTCGAAATTCTCTCCGTGTATCACACCAAGAGGCACTTTACTTTTTCGTTTTAATAAGTTATTGATTTGGTTTATTGCACAGAATTTATGGAAGATGATAAAATTAACAAGATAAATAATACGAACATTAAGTATCTGTTATCTGTAAATATTGAGAATTTTCTCGATTCGTATCAAAATTTGTTCGAAGTCACTTTGCACATTCGCGGTATATAAGGCAAAAAAGTGTCGTCAATATGATTTTCATGGAAGATATCTTATTCTCTTCAGAAATTTAAGCTGATTTCAAATTCGAAAGAATTTTTTAAAAATCCCTACGAAAGATTTTTTTTTTAAATTGGGTTGTGTAATTGTTCAGTGCCCCCTTTTTTCTAAAGGCTAAAATCTTAAAAAAAATTGGCATAAAAGAAAAAATGTGAACCACAAGTTTTATTCTACAGTCTTTTCCATATCATTTGATACCAAGAACATAAAAATGTAACGATCAAAGGAAAAGTTATATCGTTTTGAAAATCTATGGTGTCATTTTCAGATGGTCATAAATTTAAAAAAAAATATGATACAAGACAAGCGAGTGAGTGCTCACAAAAATATGCTGATATTCAAATCGCGATATCTCATGAACGCTTAGTTGGCAGACTAAGGTAGACTCATATGAAATTGCATGTTCTACAAAATGCATGAACAATTTTTGTTTTTGGCACATCGTTTCGGAGATATTCCGCAAAAACTTTTTTTTCTAAATTTTAGGATTGTCAAAAGATATCTCCTAAGCTATAAGCTGCACGAAAAAAATCAATATATAGTTTGCAGAGCAATCAATTCCCTATAAAAAGTTATTTTTTTTTAGCTGCGACTCTACGTTCATGAGTTATCATTAGCACTTGATTATGAACACTCATACGGCAAATGCAAAATTAACTAATTTAGCCATTTTTTAATTAGGATTTCTCCTAAAATAAAAGTCGTACGGAAACATTTTTATATGAAATTTTATTATAATTTCAAAAATGTGGATCATATTTTTTTTTCTAGAATCAACCGTTAGCGAGATATTTGCATAAAACTGAGATATTTGCATTAAACTAATCTCAACACTTCAAATCAATTAAAAGATCTTGGTATTTAATTTTAAAATTAGTAAATTTTTGTCTTTCGTAAGATTTTTATCGCCCCTTTTCCCTCTGTATAAGATGCAAATTTTGAACCCCCTCCTCTTCAACATGCTTGAACGGCCCCTAATATTATCTCATTTGCTTAGCTCGTTGACATCAAAGTAAATTTAATAAGTTAATAATTCATTAAATTTCAAAAACCAGCTTTGACAGTTTTCAACTGAATATGTATTAATTTATTCGTTAAAAAATTAGTTCTGTCGGTAATAAAAAAAAAAATAATGTGATAAGTTACTAATTTAAACTTTATGACAACTTACAACAATAAAATGTAAGTACTTAAAAAACAATTGTCACAAAGTCATGGTCACGCAATGAAAATGGTTATAAAATAGCTTTGGGATTTTCTACTATTTATTTATTCACTTGTTTTGAGAGCAAAATAATTACATTAAAAGTGCATTATTTGATAGATAAATGACAAATGTTATGATTTAATAGATTTGCAAGGGAGTTTAATAGCAACAACCGTATTTATAATTTCTCCAGGAAAAGCCAATGTGAAGTAAATGAGTAACACCCTTACAACAGAACTTTTAAAACATGATTTTTACATAAAAAAGGAGTTTTATGAAATTTACTCGTATAAATTCTACAAGCTGTTTAGCTTTGATGAGCCTAGCGTGTTTTGAAGTTACCTTGTAAGTGCTAAGCACCTTGGTAGCTTTTTTCAGGATCTAGACAGATACGTATAAAATTACATAGCTACTTAGTTTTCTTTTTAAAACACACAAATTGTAAAAATTTACTGTTACAGACATTCATATCGTTAGCTTAATATGGAAAAGGCGTAACTCACTTTTCAATACTTTACAGGAGAATGAAAAAACTGAATAAAATTTGATACGCCAAACATTAAAAAAAAAAACTGTAAATGCAATTTACAACAAAAACTATCAACGATTTTCATTCTAGGATTTTTTTATATTTTCTTTGTTTTTTGGGGAAGTTTTGTGTGTAAGGGCTTTTAATTTTAAAATGTTTTTAAAAAAAAGTGAGTTAGGGCAATACAATTACAATTAATCAAAAATTATGAATAAAATCAATGTTATTCAGTATAAAATAAAAAGGAAAACGTTTACAAAGAAAGTTAATTGGATTGGACAAAAATTTGAACGAAAATGTTTATGTTTTGTATGGATGATTATCATAAAAGTGGTGACTATCAGCAGGTAACAACAATTTAAAATATTAAAGTGTACACCAAGTAAAGTTTATAATAATAAAATACCCACAGCAACTGAACTCATAGATGCTATTAATGTTTTCCCATCAGCATACCTTGATATTCTTCTATGAAGCCTTCGGGTGACTTTCGGGACTACCTAGGAATTCTTTGTTTTGATTTTGAAGCCTTCGGGTGAACTTCTGGAACCTTCTGGTGTCCCAAAAAACTACCAGTTAGACCTTTTTGATAGTCCGCTAATGATATTTTGCCTCTAGTATATCGAAATATGCTTCGTTTTGACTATCAAGTCTTCGGGTGACCTTCAAGAACCTCCGGGTTTCTTAGAAAACTATTAAATAAGCTTCATTGATAGTCTACCATAGATGTTTTTCCTATAGTATACCCAGATATTCTTCGTTTTGACCAGAAAACCTTCGGATGAACTTCAAAAACCTTCGTGTATAACTAGCATAAAAACTTTCCCATGTTTGAGATACACTTACTGCCAAGTTTTCAGCTTAATTAACCGAATAGTTTCTGAATGATTTTAACTCAATTTAAACGCTAACTACATATTGTGAGTTAGGGCTTTTTTCTTTCAAGAATTTTTTGTTATGTGTTATGGCTTTTTTAAAATTGACTATAACTTGGCTATTTTTGATATTATCATGCCTAATTTGTAGGAAGGTGCATTAGAGAGTGGCCAACCAGAATATGCAAAAAAGTCAATTTCGAAAAAGTTTGAGATACGCCTTTCCCATATTAAGCTAACGATATGGGTGATTCTTAGATACCTGTGCTTTTTCGAGTTGTAAAATTGGCAGATAATTTTTTTGGATTTTTGCATGTTTCTTCATGGTATCTTGTGTAAACACACTCTTAAAACTCACCTTTTGAGTAGATCAACTACAAGTGTGAATTTACGGCTTTGAGGTCGAAATTAAGAAATTTTGCTGCCACGTTTGTGACCAAATTGCCACTTTTGTGACATTTTAGCCACAATTTGAAAAAATTATGGTTTTGAAGCGTTTTCATGAGATATATATTGCATATAATGACAAATTTACACTTCAAGACTAATTTTGCAACAGTGTCATGTCTCCGGTGGTCCATTTTTTTTATACCCTACCGCCCTAAGGATCAACTATGGTTTCCTGTCCTCTGTTTTTATAGCCGTTTATGGTGGATTAGGATCTCCTAATTACGAATCTGATCTTGATTTTTATACCCTTCACCCAGGGTATATTCACTTTGTCCTTCCGTTTGTAACGCAGAGAAGGAGGCGTGGCAGGTATAGAAAAGTATATATATTCTTGATCAGCGTCACCTCCTGAGTCGATATAGCCATGTCCGTCTGTCTGGCTGGCTGGCTGGCTGGCTGGGTGGCTGGCTGGCTGGCTGGCTGGGTGCTGTGTGTTGAAATACACTTTTTGGGAAAACTGAGCAAGATAATTCAATGAAATTTGGTGCACAGCCTTCGTTGTCAAAGATAGCTCGGGGGATTGAAAATGAGCAAAATCGGTCAACGGACACGCCTACCGCCCATACAAAAAATATATTCAAAATGCAATTTTAGTAGTATTTTTCACGACAATGCAACCAAAATACACATAAATACTACATATTGTAAGCGCAAGCTCTGAAAAAAAACTGAGCAAAATCGGAAAAGAGGGCGTGGTACCTCCCATATAAGCAAAAGCTTCAAAACGCTATATTGAAAGCGTTTTTTGAGATAATCGAACCAAATTTGACTCAGACACTAAGAATTATAAATGAAAGCTCTCAAACAAAATTGGGTGAAATCGGACAAGGGGGCGTGGCACCTTCCATATAAGCAAAAGTTTCAAAATGATATACTGAAAGAGTTTTTTGAGATAATGCAACCAAATTTCACTCAAATCCTTAAGACTATAAATGCACGCTCTAAGCTAAAACTAGACGAACTTGGACAAAAGGGCGTGGCACCTCCTATATAAGCAGGTGCTCAAAGCTTCAAATCGCTATACTAAAAACGTTTTTTGAGATGATGTAACCAAATTTCACTTAGACACTAAAAAACTATAAATGCAAGCTCTGAACAAAAACTGGGTGAACTCGGACAAGAGGGCGTGGCACATCCCATACGTATGTAAGAAAAATTTTCAAAATACTGCAGTGTAGGGTATTTATTTTTTGGCCAGGCCAAAAGTTACACCCTTACTAGTTTTTTTTACATCAGTATCCTTAGTTATCCTTGCTCAAAAGTGAAAAAATCACAGTTTTGACATCTACTTAACAAAAACAGCAACAAGTAAAATTAATTTTTGTCAATGGATTCAGACAGCCGAATTTATAAGCCTTTAAAAAAAGGATACCTCTCAATAACACACAAAGGATTTTCTGGACCGAAAAATTAACAAAAATGGTAAGTTTTATTATTTTTATCAAAAATATATTTTATCGCGAAAATTTTAAGCCCTTGCAGACTAAAATCGGATGAAAAAATAAGGCTCTATTGTAGATTTAGTGAATGAACAGATGAAATTTTGATTCTGTTAATTTGCAAAGCAATAGCTTAGTAGGGTCATCCACTAAATCTAGCATAGAACTGTCATTTTTCATGTGATTATGGTCTGCAAGGTCTCGAAATTTTTGTGATTAAATATGTTATTGATAAAAATAATAAAACTTGATTTTTTGTAACTTTTCGGTCTCGAAAAATTTTTTGTATGTTATCGAAAGATATCCTTACTTTAAACGCTTATAACTCGGAAGCTGGGAATCCAATTAAAAACGGTAAATTATGTCTTGTTGACAATAAATTTGGCTGTTTAAATCCATTGACAAAAATTAATTTTGATTGTTGTTGTTTTTGTTCTATAGCTTTAAGTAGATATCAAAAAAAGTGATTTTTTCACTTTTGAGCAAGGATAACTCAGGATTCTGATGGTGTAGAAAAATTATTGTATTAAAAACATAATTAATAGCCTTCAACTTAACATCTGTATACTCAAACATTATATCGAAATATGTTTTTTGCAGACCACGTTTGTGACATTTTTGATGCGCCACGTTTGTGATATTTTTGTAGTTTATTGCTCATTGTAAAGCACGCTTTTGAGTTCAAGATTTTTCCGAAGGAATTTGGGGTCATGTGTGCAAATCCTACAAAAAAATTGTTTCATGCTTAAAATAAAATGTACTACCTGGGAGTGCCGAGTGCCACGTTTGTGACCATAATTTTTAAAAAAAACTGTTTTTGTTTATAAACTGCCCTATAAAACGCAAACAGATTTCTTTTTGGACGCGTCTGGACATGATGACCTTTGGGTGATGGATAGTGATCAGAATTAATGCATATGTATTGCAATCTATTGACTGAAACAGTAGTACCATGCAGTATTAGCATAATGCTTTCAAGAAATTTTTTTTTTCCAAAACTAGGGGACAGTTTTCAATTCGAAATTGTGGCCTCTAAAAATTATTTAAAACTGCAGATGAGCTCAGAATACTGTAGCCTTAAGTATTTACTTAATATGTGTAGTAACTTGTTTTTTGTTCTATTTCCGTTTTTTGGTCGTTTTTCATCGTTTTGTTTATAAAAAGTAGGGGTAGGACATGCCACGTTTGTGACATTTGAGGTATATTTGCAAACTTTCACAGTAGACCAATAATTATTTGGTGGTAAAATTGATCCGCTCTATTGGAAAAACATAGTTTCTAACTTATAGCGTAATTTTTTGTGAAAAAAAGCCTACTGTATAAGGTGAAATCGCCAGAGGACACTAAAAGTAAAAGTACAGTCATCTGAGAATCACCCATATATTTTTATTTTTAAAATCACTTCTTTACTTAAATCACTTTAACGCCCGTATCCTACGAAAATGGAACTGTTTGTTAATTTTCAGTGCAGTTACAGTGCTTTATGTCTATGTAGTTACTATTTTTTATAAAATTAATTCATATTTTATTTAAAATTATACATGAAGTAAACACATATAAAATTCAAATTCGAATAAATACAAAATATTTTGAAAACTCAAATAAACATAAATTATTTTGAATACATAATTTGAGTCTAAATACAAACAAAGTATGTATATAACAAAGTAAATTGAACATGCTACAGTCAACATATCGCTCGTTTATTGCAAGACCTTCATAATTAAAAATACATTTTTGTGATAAATAGGAACTCAGAAATTACCACCAATTCATCTTGTGTTTTGTGAAAAAAATAATATTCATATTGTGACTCAATACTCAGTGGTTTTTTCTTAAATCGTCAAAAAGTGACATAATTTGAGTTGTGAATTACTGTTGAAAAACAAAGGCAGTTGTTTGTGGTTCTTAATTTCAAGCATGAGACTGTTGGTGATATTTTTCAAGTGAATGATAGTCGTCATTCTTGTAAGCAAAAACAACATAATTTTACTTATGTCTGACTTTAAACGTTAGCTTTGTAAAAAGAGCGCCATAACTCGTAAAATGGTGAGTTTCTGACCGGTCAAGAGTACTACACTTTTGATTTTATTTTTTGTAAAAGAATTGTAAATTGAAGTCTTTAAAGTGGTTTTCTTAATAACTATTATGGATTTTTGACTTATGACGGTTTCGCATGAGCGTTATGCATAAGAGTAAGACAATAGTCAGGCCTTCGAATAGCTGGTATAAAGGGTAAAGCTCACTCAAAAGTGTAAAGAAAATTCATTCATCTTTTGTGCACCCTCAAGGGAAATGAATAATAGTGCAAGGAAACAAAAAAAAAAAAAAAAAAAAATTGTTAACAACTGAAAACAAAAAGGAAATATGAAAACCCACATATTCATGGGAACAACCAATATCAACCAACAACAGCAACAATATAAAATATGAACACACTGTCAACATGCGACTCACATATGACGCTACATTAAACGAAAGGCGGAGAAAGTACGTTCATACATAGGAATATAACAAAAGCTTGAAAAGAATGAACGTTGTTGCTAATGTTTCATACAAAGGATGCAAATTGAGCAAAATTTCCAAACTGCAATTAAAATATTCAAACCCAACTGTCAAAGGCACAGCAGCAGGAGTAGCAACAGCAGCAAGGAAAAACCCAGTAAATAAAAAGACGAAAAGTAAAAATTTAATATTTATGTGTGTGTGTGTGTCCTTGTGTGTTGACATGTGTATCCAGTGTGGGTATACACAGTTTCATAGAGTGTAATTCTCTGCAAACAAATGTAAAAATGTCTGTGAATTGTGGCAGGAAAAGTGCAATAATAAGTTCGAGGAAACTCTGTGACATGCAATTGCAAAGTCACACAGGGAGTGAGCAAAACAATTCCCAACTGACGAGATGAGTTATGATCATGTTTCCTTGGACTATTTTATGAAATTGCAATAAAGTTAAAGGTTTTTAGCGCTACAGTACGAATAATTTAAAAAAAAAAAAAATTATCAATTACTATAATTAATTTGCTCTGAAACAGAATAATAAAAAACAAAAGTGTTGAATAAAAGGTAGTCTGATTGATGAGTGATAACTACAATTACTTAATTGTGCATGTCACGCATAAGTCTGATTGATGATTGAAGCCCTTAGTAAACAAAATCAGTCACTAATAATGATAACGACTTAGAACTTCAAATTAAAATCATGGGTATATAACCAATATGTTGGGAATACCATCACGCTCTTGGGTCAATCTTTGCTTAATCGAATAAGATTTGGGTTGACATCTCCGATTTTTATGAAAATTAGTGAAAAGTTAGTGTTTGACATACATACGTATTAGCCTGGTTTTAGTGTTGTATGAAAAAAAAATTACTGCAATATTGATAGCTGACACGGGCCAATTTTGTTAGGTTACTCAAAAAACTGATTATACCAAAGTTTGGTCGCAATCGGAGGGGGGTAACACCTGCCCCATCGGGCCCAAAGAGGGGCACCTTTGCGAAAATTTCACGAAAATAATTCATAGCTCCCCCGGGGTGACCCCTAGAGGGGTAAAATGTATCATGAGGTTCCATTATTTTTTTCTTCCCAACATTTTTTCAAAGCGCACCTACCCCCTATCTATCACCCTTCGGGGGTCCCCCCTACAAAATCCACATTTTTGAAAATTCGCTGTAACTGTCGCAGAATGACCCCAAGATAGATAAGATGTAGGACCAGGTCCTATTATTTTTTTGTTCTGAACATTTTTGTGTAACAGACCTACCCCCTATCTGTTCCCCTTTTGGGGGTCCCCCAACAAAAAACTCAAAAAATTAGAAAAATTTCTAAAAATAGTTCAAAGCTCCCCCGGGGTGGCCCCTAGAGGGGTAAAATGTGTGACCAGGTTCTATTATTTTTTTCTCCCCAACATTTTCTCTTGACACACCTACACCCTATCTGCCACCCTTTTAGCGGCTCCCCTACAAAATCCACATTTTTGAAAATTTGCTACATTCGTCCAGGGATACTCGCAATAAAGGCTTAATATCCAATTAGGTCCTATTATTTTTTGTCCCCTATATTTTTCGTTGTCACACCTACTCCCTTAAATCCACTTATTTGGGAACCCCCTACTAAACGCAAAAAAATTAGGAAAAATATCGAAAAATAATTCTTAGCTCCCCCGGAGTATTCCATAGAAGAGTAAAACGTAAAACCAGGTTCAATTATTTTTTCCGACATTTCCCCCAAGCCAATCTACCTCCTATCTGTCACCTTTCTGGAGGTCCCCCTACAAAATCTACAAAAAAATAATAGGATCTTGTGATACATTTGTCCCACCTAGGGGTCACCCGGGATAGTTACAGCGAATTTTCAAAAATGGGGATTTTGTAGGGAAACCTCCAGAAAGATGACAGATAGGAGGTAGATTGGCTTGGGGGAAATGTCGGAAAAAATAATTGAACCTGGTTTTACGTTTTACTCTTCTATGGAACACTCCGGGGGAGCTAAGAATTATTTTTCGATATTTTTCCTAATTTTTTTGCATTTTTGTAGGGGGGTCCCCAAATAAGTAGATTTAAGGGAGTAGGTGTGACAACGAAAAATATAGGGGACAAAAAATAATAGGACCTAATTGGATATTAAGCCTTTATTGCGGGTATCCCGGGACGAATGCAGCAAATTTTCAAAAATGTGGATTTTGTAGGGGGGCCCCTAAAAGGATGGCAGATAGGGTGTAGGTGTGTCAAGAGAAAATGTTGGGGAAGAAGAAATAATAGAACCTGGTCATACATTTTACCCCTCTAGAGGTCATCTCGGGGGAGCTTTGAACCATTTTGAGAAATTTTTCTAATTTTTTGAGTTTTTTGTTGGGGGACCCCAAAAGGGGGACAGATAGGGGGTAGGTCTGTTACATAAAAATGTTGAAGATAAAAAAATAATAGGACCTGGTCCTACATCTTATCTATCTTGGGGTCATTCTGCGACAGTTACAGCGAATTTTCAAAAATGTGGATTTTGTAGGGGGGACCCCCGAAGGGTGATAGATAGGGGGTAGGTGCGCTTTAAAAAAATGTTGGGAAGAAAAAAATAATGGAACCTCATCATACATTTTACCCCTATAGGGGTCACCCCGGGGGAGCTATGAATTATTTTCGTGTAATTTTCGCAAAGGTGCCCCTCTTTGGGCCCGATGGGGCAGGTGTTACCCCCCTCCGATCGAGACCAAACTTTGACGAAATAATTTTTTTTCGCAACCTAACAAAATTGGCCCGTGTCAGCTATCAATATCGAAGAAACGCGCACTAAAACCAGGCTAATACGTATATAACTGAGTTAAAATAACTTTCCGAAACTCCGAAAATTTGCAAGATGGTGGCCATAGGAAGTTCGATATAACTTTTGGATACCCGAATATTTGAAAATTCATAGCTCCTCGGCTTTCTATTTGATTTTAATTTTCAGGGTAAGTGCAGAAAAGCATGAGCTTTTGAAAAAAAAAAAAAAAAAAAATTACACTTATTTTATGTGGAAAAAAGCTTTTTTCTTATTCAAAGCCATTTTGAGCTCGGAGCACCCTTTTTATTTTTTTTTAATATTTTAAACTAAAAGCTAATTGTTGTATCTTTTACGGTTATCAAGTTATGAGTTTTTGAAGTTGTTTAATGCGTGTTTATCATTAGTTGTTTGTGCACGTGCGCTACCATATAGGGTTCGGTCGGTGTTTTTTTCGTAGAATATTTTATCCCATTTTGACCAAGTTTTTGAAAAAGAGGGCCAAAAAGACACATAAAAACGGAATAAAATGGGTTAAGGTGTTCTAGAAAGCTAACTTGAAATCAAACAAAGTATAACTTTCAACATTTTAACCCATTATATCCCGTTTTTTTTAATCTTTTTGACCCCTATTCCAAAAACTTAATTAAAATGGATTAAAATATATTAACAAAAATATTCTACAAAAACCTCACAAAAAGTCACCGAAAAAAACACCGTCTAGACGGTAGCATGCCTATATGGTAGCGTACGTGCACCAACAACTCATGATAAACACTGCATTGAGTTTCTTAATGCAAAGCATATCTTCATTTGCTTTGAGTTTTGCGCAGAAGTTGCATGAACTGTTCTTAACATTCGATTATCTGCACGGAACTATCGCAATAACAAACTTAAAACTGAATTTGTATCAGGCATGCCACGCTCTGTTGTCCGAATTCACCAAGTATTTGTTCAGAATTTCCTCTAACTATTTCTAGTATTAATATTCGTCGATTCTGAATATGACGCTGATAAAGAATATACGTACATAAGTATGTATTTATTAGCGATGCCAATCCCGGCCATTTGTAAGTCCCGAAAATCCCGGGATTAGTCCATGCAAATCCTGGGATTGATTGGAAGCAATTTTTTATCAAAAATAAAAAATAAAAAATTGATATGAAATATAACTATTGCTACTTTCTATGGAATGCTTCATATGATATGAGATATAAATTCATGTTGCCATTTTAAAATGATTGTAACTTTTTTGTAGGAAAATCAGTTAAGACCATATCATAGCTCATTTTGAAGACAAAAATAGAATTAGGTGGTGCATTTAATAGAAAATAGTAAAATAATTTCGTGCGTCCTCCATATAACCTCAAAACTTGTGTTTTTTGAACTTTTAGTTAAGGATATCCTAAAATCGGTACGAAAATGACTAGTTTTGTTTAGAATTGTTTCATTTTTTTTCTTTCAAAAACTGCATAAACTAAAGTATTGGTTTTTTTATACCCTATATTCACTTTGTCCTTCCGTTTGTAACGTAGAGAAGGAGGCGTGACAGATATAGAAAAGTATGTATACTCTTGATCAGCGTCACCTCCTGAGTCGATATAGCCATGTCCGTCCCATATAAGCAACAGCTTCAAAATGCTATACTGAAAGCGTTTTTTGAGATAATCGAACCAAATTTGACTCAGACACTAAGAATTATAAATGCAGGCTCTCAACAAAAATTGGGTGAAATCGAACAAGGGGGTGTGGCACCTCACATATAAGCAAAAGTTTAAAAATGCTATACTGAAAGACTTTTTTGAAATAATTCAACAAAATTTCACTTAAATACTAAAGACTATAAATGCACGCCCTAAGCTAAAACTTAACGAACTCGGACAAGAAGGCGTGGCTCCTCCCATACAAGCAAAAGCTTCAAAACGCTATACTGAAAACGTTTTTTGAGATAATCCAACCAAATTTCACTCAGACACTAAGCTCTGAGCAAAAACTAGGTGAACTCGGACAAGAGGGCGTGGCACCTCCCATTTACAAAATACTGCAGTATAGGGTATTTAATGTTTGGCTAGGCCAAAGGTTACACCCTTACTAATTCTAAATTTAATTACCAACAAAAATAAGCCAAGTCGAATCAAAGTCGGTGTTTGTTCAAAAAATTAGATACTATAGCCTTTTTTTACCTAATTTCCATGCACTTTATAAGAAATAAAGCGATCGTTTAATATCGTTTAATGTCGCTTTAATATTTTTTTAGTGATGAGCAAAATTAGTCTTGGTCTTGCGTCTTGCTCTTGGTCTTGCAAATTTTGCGAGACCAAGACCAAGATGCTGATATTTTTGCAAGACCAAAACCAAGACTGCTATAGTCTTGGTCTTGCTCACGATAATTGTCAAGACCAAGACTGCTTTTCAGTCTTGCTAATTTATAGTTAAAAGTTGTTTCACGCCCGTTTTGAAGATAAAATCATCTCTCGATTTGAATTTTGGCATCTTAAAAACCCAATTGCTTTGGAAAAATATGGTTTTGAATACTCAATATCTCTGAAAATTTTTTCAAGGCCAAGACCAAGACCGAGACCAAGACTTAATGATCAAGATCAAGACCAAGACTCAATATCAAAACCAAGACCAAGACTCAATGTGCAAGAACAAGACCAAGACTGCTATGGTCTTGGTCTTGGTTTGCTCATCACTACGTTTTAGGCCCAAAAATTGCCATCCCTAGTATATATACGTCTCATTCTATGCGTAATAAACGGAATGACAAAGTGCATGTTTGTAGGGTACAATAAAATCATTTCAGTTTGGTTGGGACTCATTCTTAAAAAGACGAATGCTTTTATCACAACTTATTAATTCCAGCACATTTTTTTTATTGTTATTGTATTTTTAATCAACATTTTGTTCCGATCTTTTTCCATAAATTCATTTTCCTTGAAAAAGCAAGTTTGATAGCTGACTCCAGCTATAAATCAATTTGAGTAAACAATTTTTTTTCTTTTTTCAATTGCTTGCATTATTGCATTCACTTTATGACAATAAGTGAAGCGATGAATGATAAAACCCCACGTGTTAAAATTGCACATTTTTCAGTAAACGAAAAAAATTGTTTATTTAGTAAAAAATTATTTAAAAAATGAAATAATTGATAACAGTAGAAATCCTTGGGTGAAATTCATTACTTGAAAAAAGTTTTTATTAATCATTTAACGAAATTCTTATAAATAATTAATTTAATATTTTTGCAAATGTGGGATTTTTGCACTCGATGAATGTATAATTTTTTAACCAATGTGTAGAAAAACCACATATGGATAACATGTGGTATTTGTGCAAACACTGCAGCTTTAAAAATCAGGAATTTCTTAATGAACAAGGCAGATATTGGCTTATTTATTATGAAAAGGGATATTTGGGTATCACTTCAAGAAGAATTTGCCAAAAAAGTAAAATCAACAAAATGTTAAATGTGGGGTTTTAACATTCATCGATTTAAGTGTATATATAGATAAGGAGTAAGACCAAAAATCGCGTTTTTTAATTTTTTCATCAAAAAGGACCCTTATATACATACGTAAACTTTTAACATTCACCACAAGTCAACACAAACGCCGTCGACTGTTAATGATGGTGAGGCTGATGACAGTAACTTTAACCGCATGCCAAGGGATAAAATGCAAAATGTTCAAAACTCAGTAAAATCAACAATTGAACATGACAGAAACATAAGCGAGTCTTGAAAATGTGGCGAAGCTAATTTAGACATTTTTTAAAAGTGCACTTGTGCTAGTTTTAGGTTTATAAACTTTTCATTTTTAGCTTTTGAAGAGACAAATTGTACTTTGGCAGACCAAACAAATGTTGGAAGTTATTCAAGTTTTTTTTGTGCATGGTAAAGTATCACTTGAAAAAAAAAAACTTGAAAATTACACCACTTTGCCAATATTTATTTATGTATTTACAACTGAAAAATAAATGGTAAATAAATATTTTCATGTATAATGAATTGAAACTACACCACGCGTTATTGATTTCTTTAGGCTAATGAAAGCAATGAAAGAATGTTAAATTCTGCAAACTTCAAAACAATCTTCCCAATAACTGAGTCCTCTTATTTTAAATTAAAGCTACAATATCTGGGGAAATTGAATTTGCCGATTGACTTTTAATACTGATCCGAGATGAGATTCTGCTAGTCTCGTTCTACCAGCAGACTTGTTTCCTTTCAGAAGCAAAAACAATTCCTCACATTTGAACGTAAAAACTGCCAAACTTGAATATTATTTTCAAATTTCCGATTTTATTAAAATCGCTCAGGCTGGTATTCAAAAAAATTCTGGATAACCTCCTTAAGAAAATGTGAGCTTCAAATTTGTGTCGCATTGAATTTCAATTATCTCTATTTGTAGCTTGCTTGGCACTTTTTTGATTGCAATAAAAAACAAGCTTGACAGTAAAGAAAACTTGACTTCTAACAACCTGAAATCTTCAAAACATCTTTCGAACTCCATGTTTAAACCATGAAGTTTTTCCACATCTTTTTGGTATGAAATACCCGTAGTTACATCTTTGTATGTTGGAAAATGTACAAACTATCATTTTGTAGATGCTTTTCCGACATAAAAAATGTTAATTTAAAAGCTCTAATTTGGTTGTTATAGTTTGACTTTGTCCTTGTAGTTTCAAATTTAAATTTGCCAAGTGTTTCGTTATATCAACTATAAATTAAAGGTCGTACAGCAACTTTTCATCAGATAACAGCTCTGTATTTTTTTCCTTAATTTCTGAAAATATCTTTATCTCGTCTCCAAAGTCTTCCCATCCGTTTCTACCATTTTATAAAAGTAAATTATATTTTTGTAACAGAACACACACCACGGCAAAACTATCCTCTCCTATAGTCGTGTCATATATTTGTACCAGTTACAAAACTTCCTCATAAATATTGTATTCTGCATAAACGTCACAAATATAAAGGCCAACTCCGCCACAACGCAAATCTCTGTACTCTCCTTATGTACCAACGAAAATGCTTTAACTTTTATCTGATCCCTCGAATTTTCAGCTTGATCAGTCACTCTTTCGGCAAAATTGCTGCGAGAAAGCGAAATTCCTTGAAAAGCCTTGATGCTTACAGGACTTTTTACGGGCATTGTTTAACAAAATCTCCTTGCGTGAACTCCTATTCGTTTCGGGTAAATGGGTAAACATTAGTTGTTAGTTTTGAATTTTAGACCTAAGATTTACCCAGACGAATTTCTTCTGTACAAAAATTGAGAACTGTCAAATTTATTTTTATTTCAACGTTTGGGCCGTGGGCCATTTGACATGGCTACTGTTGAACAGTTTTTAAGAAAAAATGTGATTCTTAAATAGACCGACTATGAATACGTCCTTTTGATATATAAAATATATGGTCGGAATTTTTTCCAAAACATTTTCTACGAAAATGTTTTCTTTTCGAACTCAGAAAAATCCAAGAGATATCATTTGAATGTTTGTGGTAATTTTCATATGGCATTCCTATACGTATAGAAGAAGAAAAATAGATTAAACTTTGAGCATGGTGATATGTGTATAAGTTTAACAGTTCCATCCAAAGACCCTTCTGTCCCTACCGCCACAATATTTAAAGAGTTCGAAATCCCGAGCCTGTGGTATTATTTAAGTAAAATATACCCTATAAACCTACTTTTCAATATTTCATTAATTTGTTTTCTGAGGGTAGTGTTTTCCATGTCACACCCGTCACAAAAAATGTAAATGTGAAAATATATAATAATATATTTGCCTTAGGCGATAAATTGTTGCTGAGCTATAAAAAGTTATTGACTCAAAATTAACAAATTATTTTTTTTATTTTATTACATTTTACGTAACCCTGTATTTTAGCATGTTACACTAACGTAAAGGGATATATGTAATTTGCTTTGGTAATCGTGACCATAACAGCTTTTAAGGGTTGACGAAATTTAGTTTCCCTATGTGCTTCCTTAACGGCTGCTCTTTGCATTAAAACTAATTAATATTTCAATTTATGTTACGCCTATTTCGCAATAAGTTTTGCCTCATTTTAATATAAATTATGACCATTGTGTCACGCATTTGTATTATTAATTAAAGTTTGTGCATTTTACTTGAATTAAGTGCACTTGTCATGCACGCACATTAACTCGCACCTACAAAATATGCAAATGGGTTTGCACTACGCAGTACTGACCACTGGGACTTGGACTTAATTAAAAAGGAATGAAATTTTATAACATAAGTTGCCAACCAACCATACTTAAAATTAATATAAAGAAATGCTTAACACATTGATAAATTAAAAGTTTAAAAAAGATTTATTATTATTATTATTAACTATTTTTATTTTCGGTTCAAAACAAATTGATTAACAAAGGCTTATAAATAAAATTATACAAGCATGACAATGTGCCGTCTGCCGGTTTTAGAAACATTTCTACACACTTAGAGAGAATATATTTTCTTTTAATTTATCATACATATGTATGTGAATACAAATTATTTAAAATAAATTGAAAGTTACAATAATGAAGCTTAACTTTAATAAAGTTTAAAAAATCAAAATAGTTACATGAGAAAATCTCAGAAAAATAATTATAGGGGAAAGTGGGGTAAAGTGGGAAATTTTTTTTTAAGCTCCATAAAATGAACAAAGCATCATATTTTTTTATGTTTCAACTTCCTATAATAAAGAAAATTAAATAAGCTATATTTTTGTCGAAGAAACGAACCGAAAATATGGATTTTCTGTTGAGTACGACGCTTTGATCGAGGATGCCCAAAATGACAAAAATTAAAAATCGTGGGGTAAAGTGGGAAACTTTCAAAACTCATAAAAACTAATACAAATGTTGGAAAAAAGTTCTAATATCTTTATTGTAAGTCAAAAAAGGTTCAAGGAGCACACCCATAGGAGTAAATATGAAAAGAAATAATGATTTCGCTGGAAAAAAATATATAAAAAAATGTGTTTTAAAAAATTTTTGAAATAGTAGCTTATTTGTCGTTCTCTGATGAAACATCAAAGTCCGAGTCACAGTGATAGTAATAAAAGAAGCTGGTAGTGAGATTAACGCATTTCAAGTGAAATGGGCGTTGACAATCCCTTAGGTTGCATTTGATGGTATTGTGTCTGGTCATGATTTCGGGCATGAGTTCCATGCAAATGTTGCAAAAAAAAACTATCTACATCTGAGCTAGAACTTCTTTGTTTCTTCTTTGACGCTTTCTTTGCTGGTGGTGCTTTTTTGCTCCTGGTACTCTATTTTTTGTGATTCGTTTCCCTCTTTCTTCCGTTTATTTGCTAAACGTTTCTCAGCTGCTTTTTGTAACTCGCTTAGCTTTTCCGGAGTGTTTACTCACAATATAAATGTACAACACTTATTTGGATCATAAAATAGTGTAATACGTTGACAAGTGGGGACTAGCAATCGTGAAATAACATTTCCCACTTTATCCCATAAAAAATTTCCCACTTTACCCCGATACCACATTTTGCAAAAAATGTGAGCTTCATTCTTTCAATCTATGAATTACACGGAATCCTTTTGCGTTATCAAAATTAAGATAACAAAGAAAATTTTTGTGTAGTTACAATCGGCTTATCTCCAGAAACAGTAAAAATATCGATGCTTAAAAATTTCAAAATGAAACTTCAAAATCACTTAAAAACTTTACATGATTCCAGAGATCACAAAAATACGTATGCACGCATCGCTATACCATAAAGATTTGCTTACGGTCATTGCAAGTTCATGTCCGAAGCGCGTGACAGCTATACTTTGCTAGTTTGCCCGAAAAGGGGCATTTCCCACTTTACCCCACTTCCCACTTTACCCCATTTACCCCTTCATACGTGTATAAAACTCTTAGAGTTCGCAAGAAGATAAAAAACTTACGACCGGATATGGGTAGTTTTTGTTGCTTTTTTTCTATAAAAAAAAGGATAGCTTTAACTTTAGCTAAAAGAAATAAACTGGATAGAGAAGGAACAAAAACAGCTAAATTTGTGTTCCTTTCACACCACTTAGCGAGTTGCATTAGCACAGCATTGAATATTTTTTTTTTTATTATACATTAATATCGTTTCTCATTGTTAATAATTTTTTGGTCTTATTTTTTATGCTTATTCATAAGATAAACAATCTTGTAGCATTTTGTAATGAATTTTTAAATAAATGAAATGAAATGAAATGAAATTTTTTGGATCGGATATCTAAATTTTGTTCTGACAGTACTTATTCAGTGTACATATTGCGATATTGAATAGCGTGACCAACGAATCAAGCAAGTGACTTCCAACCATCTTCACCATTTAATAGACGTAAACTTTCGTCAAGTGCGATCTACGGATTTCGTGCAGTATTGGAGAGCTAGCAAGGAAATGAAAAGTATCTTCACCTTGGTTGAGTATTACAAAGAGTGCATGTGGGTTTAAGTCACTCCTATGCAGCCTGTAATTGATTTCAAGTAACTCTGTGCGTGTTTTAAAAATTAATTGCATCTCATCAACTTTATACTCATTGCAAAAATAATTATTTGGGCCTAAGAAAAATTTTAGTTTGTTGTATATTCGTCACGTTTGAAATAATCTAGCTCGATCGAGGCACTGGTTGTACAGCTCTTCGTCAATAGCAGATATTCAGTCATAGAATTGGTTTTTCCATTCATCCATATTCTTATTTCTAAGCACCAATACTGAATAATATCTAACTACTACGTGGGCTGCTATATAGTATATTTCTGGCCTAGGCAACATTAATGTTGCTAGGTGCAATCTGACATTTCCATTGAAAAGTTTGACATTTTTTAGCATAAACGTACTCAGAACGTTTTGACGTACGACCATCATTTGTGTTGTTTACAGTGACTTGCAAAAATCAATGGGAAAAAAAAGAACTCAAAATGCACTTAATTTTAGACTTACGAACAAAAAAAAAAAAATTAAAATATAACAAAACACTTTTTCACAAAAAAAACCACTTTTGTATTACAAAAATACTTGAACTTAAAATTTAAAAGACAAACAAAACAAAAGGAAAACAAATCATTGCATTGTTGGTGGCTGCAGTTGCTACTTATGATTATAGCGACTGGAGTTCTCTTACAAAAAGTTTAATAATTCCGAAAGTGCACAAAATGGCACAACCAAATTTTAAACACTCATTATGGACAGTCTATAGTTAAAGAAAATCATAATTAGATGAAAATCATGCACACCCTAAAATACTTTAACTCCACTTGAATAATAAAAAACCTTAATTTTTTAACACATATTTAATATATATAAAAAAAAATGTTTAAACATTAACTCAAGAAAACTTTTCGATACAGTGATATGTGGCATATTGTGAGATAGAGGCATCCTTGCATATTAGTTCCACTCCAATACATTCGATTTTGCATGAACACTTAGTTGTAAAAAACGTTTGCTCTCGTTGGAAACCCCATAATTTATCAATCGCTTAAATTATCAATGGAAAAATTGATTTTCTAAACTCACTGTAAACAAACAAATAGCACTTGAACATCAAAACGTTGTGAGTACGTTTATGCTGAGAAATGTCAAACTTTCCAATGGATATGTCAGATTATATCTGGCAACCCTTAGTGTTGCCTGGGCCAGAAACATACAGTAGGTCAAAGCCAAAGTCGTACACCAAACAAACTATTTTTCAATGCCCCAAAACTAAGTACGCAAAAATAGTTTAAGAAATTTGAAGTACATTTTTCAATAGCCTATTTAATCCTTCAATTTTAACAAAAAACCATACTTGAAATTTTCCGTTATTTTTGAAAATAAATAAAAAGTTACAGAAATCAAGCGTATTCAGTACCAAAGCCAAAGTCGTACACCTTAACAAAATTATAATTTTTACATGAGTTCAGTAATTAGTGTACATTATTTTGTTTTTATTTGTCATGTTTAGTCCATTTGGCATCCTTTGAATTAGTTTTTCACAATAGCTCGGATAAATTTTTTCCCATTTTCCATGAATACCCTTTTCAGTTCAGTTTTTGAACAAATAATTCCACAAGATTTTAATAGCATTTATATC
Organism: Calliopum simillimum; assembly: GCA_951812925.1. Lineage (NCBI taxonomy): Eukaryota > Metazoa > Arthropoda > Insecta > Diptera > Lauxaniidae > Calliopum > Calliopum simillimum. The sequence continues at coordinate 65,538,368 of OX638371.1, forward strand.
TGGACCCTGCGCCAGTGTTACGAAAACATTGGGTCATTTGTATTGAATCCATGATCTCATATTATAAGAAATATGTTAAAGATTGCTATCGTATTAAAAGTACCTATTATAACATTGACCAAGATTATCCTTATATTGCAATAAATTTAGTCTCTAAATGTTCAAATACATCTTACGATCCTTACTACTATGAACAAAATGTAGTATTCCAGGCCCAGCTGCTGAAAAAGAGCCCCAAACCATTTTGTTTTACATATGGTTTAAGGTTTTTCGAACAAGGTGCTTCAGTTGGTTTTCTCCATATGTATGGTCTGCCGTCTGATCCAAAAGTATTAATCTTACTTTCATTCAAAAAGACGACATTTTTCTAAAAGAAAAAAATCTTTATGGCAGTGAGTTTTAACAAACAGCATCCGAGCCTCTTGATGCTTCTTCTTTATTAAAGAAAAACGTTAGACAAAATGTAAAATGGAATACTCAATTTTGTTGATAGTAGTAAGGATCATAAGATGTAATTTAGAGACTAAATTTATTGCAATATAAGGATAAACTTGGTCAATGTAGTAATAGGTACTTTTAAATATATTTCTTATAATATGAGATCATGGATTCAATACAATTGACCCAATATTTTCGTAACACTGGCGCAGGGTCCAGATATAAATGCTATTAAAATCTTGTGGAATTATCTGGACGCAAAAGTTCGCCAGCACAATATTTGTTCAAAAACTGAACTGAAAAGGGTATTCATGGAAAATGATAAAAAATTTAACCGAGCTATTGTGAAAAACTAATTCAAAGGATGCCAAAAGGACTAAAAATGACAAATAAAAACAAAATAATGTACACTTATTACTGAACTCATGTAAAAATTATAATTTTGTTAAGGTGTACGACTTTGGCTTTGGTACTGAATATGCTTGATTTTTGTAACTTTTTATTTATTTTCAAAAATAACGGAAAATTTCAAGTATGGTTTTTTGTTAAAATTGAAAGATTAAATAGGCTATTTAAAAATGTACTTCAAATTTCTTAAATTGTTTTTGCGTACTTAGTTTTGGGGCATTGAAAAATAGTTTGTTTGGTGTACGACTTTGACTTTGACCTACTGTATATAGCAGCAGAATGCCATTCGTTGAATGAGAGGTGACCGTATTCAACGAAAGCTTGAAGAATCGTTTTTTGTAGGTGTACTTTACATATATAATCCGCACTAGATTTAGAGTATAAATGAAGGGTAAGCCTGTCTCAACATGTACGGCGTAATTTGGTGTATTTGCAGGAAGTTTAAAGATCCTTTTGAAAAAATATCGTTGCACTGCTTCGATATCGCCTGAGAATTGATGTCCATAGACGGCGTTTGCATAGCAAAGGCAGTTTCTGACAGTTGCAGTAAAAACTTTGAACTTAGAGTTAGCATCGACGTGTTTATTATTGAAGAATTTTGCCCACATAGTATTAATTGCAATTTTAGCTTTCGACACCCGTTCGTTAATACGTGTATGGGAGTTATTGTTTAGGTTGTAGGTTAGCAGGAACCCTAAATATTTGAACTCTTTCACTACTTCAGTAATATGTACTACCATCAAAATTCCAACTACCTTCGCTTCTGCCAGCTATGTTTTTTGCCGTAAACACCATGATTTTAGATTTTTCCGTGTTGATTTTCAGGTCCCATTTGTTACAGAATTGCATAAGTTTATTTATTTGTAGCTGAAGCGTTGGCGGACTTTCAGACAAAATGACAAGGTCATCAGCATACAGCAAAACTTTAATATTTGCATCTCCATATCTTATACCATCCGGTATGCTTTCAGATACATCATCGATTTACAAAGAAAACATGATTGAACTAAGGACGCATCCCTGTGAAACGCCAGCTTCTGTAGAGAAAATAGTAGCTCGGACATTTCGATCTCTTGATCCAGGACTGTGATCTTAATTTCAGGAATAGCATAACTAATACTTTTTTGAAGAGGGTCTGGTAATAAAAGTTTTTCAAGGTAGGTTGCTAAGACCTCAATATTTATTATAAGTAAATTGTTTTTACCACAATCACTGAGAAACCGCACACTTGTCCAAAAAGTCCTTGAATCCTTACATGTCATCAATCTAGAAGCAAAGTTTTTAAGAAACATATTTTCTTTATGGATGCACATTTTAAAGGTTTATTTTTTTAATAAAGCATTAGCGAAGTAATATCTTCTATTCGATTGGTGAAAAATTAAAAGTCTAATTTGTCGGACAGAAACAAAGATGATGAATAAAAGTCAATGATATATTTGGAGCGGGGGAATGAAAATTTTATATTGATATTTTTCCATTTTAACTAAGTAGTTGTCTTTTTACACTTCCAAGTATAAGTTTTAGATTACGTTAAGAGTAGCGGCGATAACGCTTCACCCAGACCTTAAGGATCCATAGTACTAACTTTAGATTAGAATCTTAAGTTGTTAATTCATCAATATAATTTTTGTGTTATAACTTTTATAATTTTTATTGAATAAAAGTTAGTCATTAGGTTTTTGTATCTTTGTCATTATATACTTATTTTGTTTTCTTTTTCTTTCACTTACGTCTGATTTTTTATTTATTTTTTATTCCGTAAGTGTAGGCACAATAACATGTTAATGAGCGATATGGAAAAATCTCATATAGCAGACGAATGTGAATTACATTCGCTAATAAACAATTCATACGTCATCAGACGTCATATTATGTACTACTCGTCGTACCTGACACATGAATGCATACTACGAAGGAATACAAATTCCAAATGAGTTTGCAGAAAAAGAAAAAAAAAATCAAAACATATGAATAGTAAAATCATCATATCACATGCTAAGTGTCTGTCTGTTTATTCTTGAAAAGCTTTGTTGTTCTTCTGCGAGCATATTCAACGGAAGTATAAGATTTTACGAGAGATAAATAGAAGTGGGTATATTTTGATTTCATGACTTGTGAATAATTTCCATTGAACATTTTGTTGCAGTTTAAATGTTGCCTTAAGCAATTGATTGTCCTTATTAAATTGCTTGGAAAAATACATAGCTGACAAATGTCAATTAAACGAATTCATTCTTCGTTGTATTAAATTTGTAGTGCTTTGTACAAAAGTAACGTAAAAGTAGCTTTTACATTTAATGACGCCATTTCTTGGCAATTGATACATTTTTTTTAGCCAAATTTAGTTGACTTTGATAAAGGAAGGGCTTATCACACGGTGTTTTTCTGAGAATTTAAATAGCGATAATAACACTCTTCTGAGGTTATTGCATACTATGGAAGCCTATCCAATCCTGCATCACGGTGCTTGTGGGAGAATTTAAATCAAATTTTGATGTACCTCGGATTTTTTTGTAAATTCTTATTATAGATGTCAAAAGAAGTTATTCTATGCAAAAAATAAAATTATAGAGGTGGCGCTTTTTTAAAAAAACGATAAAAAGCCCTGTGATAGGAAAAACGCTTTTTTACTCAAGAGGAAGGCATCTTACGAAAAAAGTGTACATGGCATAAAATGCTTAGAATTGTTCAAGGAATACATGTGAATTTTTTTGGAATTTTTTTTGAAAAATTTATTAAAAATGAGGTCAAAAATTTTTTCTAAAAAAAAAAATTCCAAAAAAATCCAAAAAAATTAAAAAATTTACACGTATTCCTTAACAATTCTAAGCATTTTATGCCATGTACACTTTTTTCGTAAGATGCCTTCCTCTTGAGTAAAAAAGCGTTCTTCCTATCACAGGGCTTTTTATCGTTTTTTTAAAAAAGCGCCACCTCTATAATTTTATTTTTTGCATAGAATAACTTCTTTTGACATCTATAATAAGAATTTACAAAAAAATCCGAGGTACATCAATCAAAATTTGATTTAAATTCTCCCACAAGCACCGTGGCATGTTATGGTACATTGTAAAAAAAATCATTAGAGCGGTTTTTGCAAAAATGTGAAAAAATAATGATAAACATGTGCAGATAATATAAAGATTTAAAAAAAGGCAAAAAAAAACGTTAAAAATTGAATGAAAAAAAATATTTTTAATCCATGAAAATTAAATTTTATTCATTATTGCAACGAATAATTCACTTTCTTGAATTTTTATACCCGGCACCCAGGGTATATTCACTTTGTCCTTCCGTTTGTAACGCAGAGAAGGAGGCGTGGCAGATATGTATGTATTCTCCTTTAACTCCTAGGAGGAGCATAGGGCCAATCAGGGCAGATATAGAAAAGTACATATATTCTTGATCAGCGTCACCTCCTGAGTCGATATAGCCTGGCTGGGTGTGCGTGGAAATACATTTTTTGGAAAAACTGAGCAAGATAACACAATGAAATTTGGTACACTGCCTCCGTCATTAAAGTTTGCTCATGTGATTGAAAATTAACGAAATCGGTCAACGGCCACGCCTACCGCCCATACAAATAAAATATTCAAAATGCAACTTTAGGAGTATTATTCACGACAATGCAACCGAAAAACACATAAATACTACGAATTGAGGGCGCAAGCTCTGAGCAAAAATTAGCCAAATTCGAACAAGAGGGCGTGGTGCCTCCGATATAAGCAAAAGTTTCAAAACGCTATACTGAAAACGTTTTTCAAGATAATCGAACTTAATTTTACCCAGACACTAAGAACTATAAATGCAAGCTCTGAGCACCTTCCATACAAGCAACATTTTCAAAATATTGCACAAGGTTAAACCCTCACTAGTTTCATACTTTCTTTTTACTACTGTTAAATTTAATGGATATAATTATACATATTGCTTTATTTTTTACGGCATCGCGAATTTTTTATGCATACTTCTATTTCGAGCCCTAACCGCCAAAAAGACTTAACTGACAAAAGTAAATTTTACAGGAGAAGGTTTTTTTTTAAATATCTGTGCATTTAGTACAGCTATTACAGTGAAATTTAGTATGTAAGCTATATTTTGTGTTAACATACGATGCAACTAGTTTCATTCACCTATTTATAATATAACAGGTCATTCAATAAGTCCGTAGGATAAGTAAAAAAAAAACAAAATTTTGACAAAACTCGATTTTATTATTCAACAAAGTTGCGTTCGAGGGCGATACAACGAGTATAGCAATTTTCCAACTTTTCGATACCACTTTTATAGTACGATTTCTCTTTCTCGTCAAAATAGGCCTCAGTTACAGAGATTACTTCATCATTGGACTTAAATTTCTTTCCAGCAAGCATTCTCTTGAAATCTGAAAACAGGAAAAAGTCGCTGGGGGCTAAATCTGGAGAATACGGTGGGTGGACAAGCAAATTGAAGCCCAATTCATTCAATTTTGCCATCGTTTTCATCGATTTGTGACACGGTGCATTGTCTTGGTGAAACAACACTTTTTTCTTTTGCAAATGTGGCCGATTCTTTGCGATTTCAGCCTTCAATCGATCCAAAAGTGCACGGTTATAGTCGCTGTTGATGGTGGTTCCTTTTTGGAGATAGTCGATGAATATTATTCCCTTCGCATCCCAAAATACAGACGCCATTACCTTACTGGCCGACTGTTGCGTCTTTGCTCGCTATGAATTCGGTTCGTCGACTGCTGTCCACTCAGCTGACTGTATTTTGGATTTTGGTGTGTAATAGTGAAGCCATGTTTCATCCATTGTCACATGTCGACGATAAAATTCGATTTTATTGCGGCTTAACAGCGCCAAACACTCCTCTGAAGCATCAATTCGTTGTTGTTTTTGGTCTACTGTGAGCTCACGCGGCACTCACTTTGCACTGAGATTTTGCATACCCAAATGTTCATGTAAAATGGTAAAAACACTTCCATCTGATATCTTTACAATGTCAGCTAGCTCGTGCACCTTTAATTTGCGATCGTTCATAACCAATTTGTGGATTTTTTTTTATGCTTTCTGGAATAACAGCCTAATTTGAGCGTCAACTGCGCTCTGCATCATTTGTGCTGGTACAGCCACGTTTAAATTTAGCAATCCACTTTTCTACCATTTGTCTCGATGAAGCAGGGTTCAGATAATGTGTATCAAGCAATTGTTTGGTTTCCACCGCATTTTTTTTCATCAAAATGCAAGCCCGAAATTCACTTTTTTCCATTTTTTTTTTTTTTCACTAACAAAAGTTGCTTCACGCAAAATGCTATAACTCACGAATCAATAGTCAGATTGCTGTCAAATTTATACACGTATTGTTTGAAGGTTAGTACTAAATAAAAATTGTATAGAAAAAATTCTAGTAACGCTATCTATGTGTCATCCTACGGACTTATTGCATGACCTGTTAACTGCTATTTTTCAGTGTTTTGTCAGTTAAGTCTTTTTTTCTTTTCCAGATTCCCCATCTGATCTTCAGTTTTTGTACCAAAAAACGTTTGTGGTCACATATACTACTAACCCTCATCAAGACTTTTTAATAAATTTTCCTTTTTATTACATTATTTGCAAATTATTTTTGACACAAAAAGAAAAAAAGACTTAACCAACAACTCGCAGTCACAAAAAAAATAAACAAAATACTTCGAATGTCGGTTAAGTCTTTATTGCTTTCGCTATAACTCCGTAACGGTACTTTTTACTGTTATACAATTTGTAGAGAAGATGCGTATGGACACAAATTATAGGTTTTCATCAAAAAACGAAAATCCGGAATCGTGTCAGTTAAGTCTTTTTGGCGGTTAGGGCACGATTTGTTGACAAGATCGGAATAATTGATTCTTTTAAAATGAAGAGCCCTTTCATGCGTTTTTATCCACATTCTACATTTAATTCGAAAAATTGGGCCTAAACTGTCCCACCCGTTACTATGGAAATGCCCATGTATAACAATTAAGACAAAAGTAAAATTTTTTTATAAAAAATAAATATTTGTTAACAGTTTTAAGATTATTCACATTCTATAAAACAAATTAATTTGGTAATTTTGATGAAAAACAAAGTGACAACTTTTGCTTGGTTAAAATAAAATAAATATTTTAACATATCTTAAGCATTTAAGAAAATCCAATTAAATTAAAGTTTTCTACTTAGAAAGTATTTATTCAAACTAAAATGATTCATCAAAATTTATCCGAGAATTAAGAATTACATTATGTATTTACTATCAGTAAATGCCCTAAAACATTTTCCTTACAATAAACTTAGCATCACGCAACTGCAACACTGCATACCAAGTTGCAGCAAATTATTTGGCAAGTAACCAATAAACTAAAAAGAATTTTTACACACAACAAACTTGAAACAATGGCAACAAAAAACCTTAGACCAACGACAAATTTCGGTTTTGCTTTTCGATATTTTTGACCTTCGACTTGAAATGTCGTACACACATAGACACGGGTTATTTATATGTGTTTATTCTATAAAATTGTTTTACAATGTCGCCGCCATTTCCATTTACTCATAAGTAGTAGACACTTAGACCAATGCGCCTTATAAGTTTTTTAATAAATTTTCCTTACTCTCATACTCATGATTTTGTCTAGTGACGACCCACTACGGCAATTGACCACCCATCCCACTTTTAGCTAAAACCAAATACCAACAGCTGTTGGTTGCTTGGTTTATAGGTAACTTGGCTGTCGGTCGTTAGTTTAATTTATTGCAATTTTTATCGCACTATTGAGCTTCGATGTTAAGTACATCATTACGTGTTATTTATGGTCTGTTGCATTTTACTTAGAAACTATTTTCGGTAAACGCGTAAAAAAAAAAAAAAAAGAAAAAAAAAATGAAATTTCTATATTATTTTGAATATTACACTCTGTACCTTCGAATACCCACTATCATGCAATCATTTTAAAATGTTATGAGGTTCAAGAAAGGTCAAAAGTGCGAACGAAACTAAAAGTTGGAACGCTTCATTGCCAAGTACAAGAACGAACGAATATTATTGCATCGAATAGTGCGCGGTACTTGTTATTCATGGCGCGCGATTCACGTCATATTTCAAAGGAGTCTTACTTTGTGCTGGCTTGCGTGTTAAGTCAGACGGATCGATTCAATAGGGATAAACAAAGAACGATGTATGTATACTTTCTATTTGTTTATATGATGAAAGGAAAATTGTTACCCCTTTTCAAATGTATTGTAAAAATGAAATTTACGTAAGTAGTTTTAATTATACCCTTATGTCAAAAAAAAAAAAAAAAAAACAAAATATCAAATGTGACTAAGTTTCTAGGAAAAATGCATAAATTTGCTTATCAAAATCGGTATGCAGACCATAGGATACTAATTAAGCGTAGTTAATAGTTTATCGCGTCGAATTAGCGACACTTTGATAAATAGTCGTAAAACATTCCATGTACTGAAAACGCATTTGTACGAGTAAAATGAAGGCAAAAAGAATTGTAAAAATTGATTAATAATTCAAATTTCCATTACTCTTGATTAAAAAAACACATAATCAAGAGTTACGTTTGTTGTATTAACGTTTGTATAGCAAAGTTAATAAACAAGAAAGTTACAAAATCTTTATTCGGCTCCACTGTATGCGGTTTTAGTTAATTTAATAACTTCGTAAAACTCAACATTATATTACCTTGACAACTTTTTAAAATCAATTAATTAAGTTGTTACTTATAGTTTTTTCTTCTTTTTTTGTCTTCTGTAGTTGTATTTAGAAATTATGTAAATTAAATTTACTTATTTACTAAGGAGCCTGTTCCAAATAGAAACTTTTACCTTAAACAAATTAGGGTGAGAACAATTTCACTCTCGTGATAAAAACTTGTAATTTTGCAGTGCCAAATGGATTATATTTTCTAACAGATGTACTTTTTCTAACCGGCACACACTGGGAGGGTTTGTATGGAACGGTGCACTATGGTTTTTTTTTGACAAAAAAGTGTACACAAAAATAATTCACGATTTTTATACTCTACACCCAGGGTATATTCACTTTGTCCTTCCGTTTGTAACGCAGAGAAGGAGGCGTGGCAGATATATAAAAGTATATATATTCTTGATCAGCGTCACCTCCTGAGTCGATATAGCTATGTCCGTCTGTCTGGCTGGCTGGCTGTGTGTGGAAATTCATTTTTTGGGAAAACTAAGCAAGATAATTCAATGAAATTTGGTTCACAGCCTCCGTCGTCAAAGTTAGCTCGGGAGATTGAAAATGAGCGAAATCGGTCAACGGACACGCCTACCGCCCATACAAAAAATATATTCAAAATGCAATTTTTTTAGTATTTTTCACGATAATACAACCAAAATACATATAACTACTACGAATTGTAAGCGCAAGCTCTGAGCAAAAACTGGGCGAATTCAGATAAGAGGGCGTGGCACCTCTCGTATAAGCAAAAGCTTTAAAACGCTATACTGAAAGCGTTTTCTGAGATAATCGAACTAAATTTTCCTTAGACACTAAGAATTATGAATACAAGCTTTAAGCAAAAACTGGATAAAATCGAACAAGAGGGCGTGGCACCTCCCATATAAGCAAAAGATTCAAAACGCTATGTTGAAAACATTTTTTGAGATAATCCAACCAAATTTCACTCAAATTCTTAGAACTATAAATTCAAACTCTGAGAAAAAACTGGGTGAATTTGGACAAGAGGGCGTGGCACTTCCCATATAAGAAAATTTTCAAAATACTGCTGTGTAGTGTATTTAATGTAAGGCCAGGCCAAAGGTAACACCCTTACTAGTTCTGTTTAAAAATGTTAGTCATATTAAACGCAGCAGTGATATATGAATAAATAAATGTGCATTCAATCAAGTCAGATTAAATCAACTCAAAGTTAAAATGGGCGGTGCCACGCCCCAAAAAAAAATTCGTAATATTCGTCATATCTCCGAAACTATTAAACGCAGAGAGATAAGATTCAGTGTGTTTGTAACATGCACAGAGAGAAATAACATCCACTGAAAAAATGGGCGGTGCCACGCCCTACAAATATAAATCTTATCATATCTCCGAAACTATTTGAGCTATAGGGATGAATTTCGGTGTTGGTTGAAAAAAAGAGCGGTACCACACCCAACAATGAACATATACTTATTAATTGCCACTCTGTTCTATGGGAAACAAGTTCACTCATGTCGCTCTGCCTGTGGGCGTGGCACCACATATTTTTTCAGCAGACATTATTTGTCTTGATGACTTTTGTATATAAACCGAATTTCATCCGCATGGGTCAAATAGTTTCGGAGATATGATGTGTTTTATATTTTTGGGGCTTGGCACCGCCCACTTTTCTAGAAAATATTATTTCTCTCTGTGCCTATTACAAACATACCGAATCTTATCTATCTGCGTCTAATAGTTTCGGAGATATGATATGATATGATATGATATGATATGATATGATATGATATGATATGATATGATATGATATGATATGATATGATATGATATGATATGATATGATATGATATGATATGATATGATATGATATGATATGATATGATATGATATGATATGATATGATATGATATGATATGATATGATATGATATGATATGATATGATATGATATGATATGATATGATATGATATGATATGATATGATATGATATGATATGATATGATATGATATGATATGATATGATATGATATGATATGATATGATATGATATGATATGATATGATATGATATGATATGATATGATATGATATGATATGATATGATATGATATGATATGATATGATATGATATGATATGATATGATATGATATGATATGATATGATATGATATGATATGAAATGATATGATATGATATGATATGATATGATATGATATGATATGATATGATATGATATGATATGATATGATATGATATGATATGATATGATATGATATGATATGATATGATATGATATGATATGATATGATATGATATGATATGATATGATATGATATGATATGATATGATATATGATATGATATGATATGATATGATATGATATGATATGATATGATATGATATGATATGATATGATATGATATGATATGATATGATATGATATGATATGGTACGATATGATATGATATGATATGATATGATATGATATGATATGATATGATATGATATGATATGATATGATATGATATGATATGATATGATATGATATGATATGATATGATATGATATGATATGATATGATATGATATGATATGATATGATATGATATGATATGATATGATATGATATGATATGATATGATATGATATGATATGATATGATATGATATGATATGATATGATATGATATGATATGATATGATATGATATGATATGATATGAAGAGTGAAATCCAAGAGTGAAATCCTTCAAGATAAAATCATAAACATAAATTTATTTGCAAAAATGTGCAAACGCTGTAGATAGTTACAGGTACATACTTATGTATCTGCTGAAATAACATATGGCACGATACATGATTTACAATAGAGTAAGTACACTTCTGCATATAAATAAATATATTGGAATATACATGGGTAATGTAAATTGTTTATCTGTGTTCAAGACCTGAAGGTTAAGGATTTTAATTTAATTATCTAGACGTCATACGACGTGATGGGCAAAACAATACAATTTAATACATACATATATATGTGCATGCATACGTGACATGACAGCAATAACAAAGTATGTATCCTTATTTGTTGGTTATTATCTTTAATTAAAATTTTCCCATTCCATTTTTTTTTGTTTAAAATGACAATTTTAAAAAGGTTCAATAAACTTACGTGACAAAATTTACTATTTATATTGAAAAACTTGTGGTTTTAGTTGATATTTATAGCCTACAGCCAGGGTATATTCACTTTGTCCTTCCGTTTGTAACGCAAAGAAGGAGGAGTGGCAGGTATGGAAAAGTATACATTTTCTTGATCAGCGTCACCTCCTGAGTCGATATAGCTATGTCCGTTTGTCTGGCTGGCTGGGTGTGCGTGGAAATACATTTTTTGGAAAAACTATACAAGATAATTCAATGAAATTTAGTACTCTGCCTCCGTCGTCAAAGTTAGCTTGGGGGATTGAAAATGAGCGAAATCGGTCAACGGACATGCCTACCGCCCATACAAAGAATATGTTAAAAACGCAATACTAAGGGAATTATTTGCGATAACGCAAGCAAAATACACACAATTACTAGAGATATTAAATACAAGCTCTGAGCTAAAACTAGGCGAATTGGGACAAGAAAGCGTGGCACCTCCCATACAAGCAAAAGCTTTAAAATGCTATTCTGAAAGCGTTTTTTGATATAATCCAGCCAAATTTCATTAAAACACTTAAATCTGTAAATGCAAGCTCTGACGAAAAATTAGGTGAATTCGGACAAAAGGGCGTGTCATCTCCCATACAAGCGAAAGTATTAAAATGTTATACTGAAAGCGTTTTTTGAAATAATCGAACGAAATTTCACTCAGACACTAAGAACAGTAAGTGCAAGATCTGGCAATGAGAATTCGTAGAAGTGAGGAAACACCCTTACTATTTAGTTTCTTTTCTTTTTCAAATTTTAATTGTATGTTTGGTTAGGGAAAAATTTTTTTCAAAATTAACAAACAAATTCAATATTGAAAAAATATTCAAATGTCAACAGCTGCCAGCAGTATTCAATTTATCTATACTTAATTATTAATTATGTAATGTTTATCTGTACCTTCTCCTCAGTTAATTGTTTTACAAAGCAGAATATTAATCCATTATTTTTGTTATAATAAATATTCATCAACATTGTTTGTATAGATGACTATTGGCTCATATTACTCATCTCTAAAAAGCTTTTCTAAAACATTTTATTATTTGTATCTTTAACTAGGACTTGTTCTACGATATCTTTACTGCAAGTTGCATATGTAAATGATTAAAATCAAAAAAATCAGTTGCGAATTAAGTAGATTTTACGCCAACCAAATGTGAATTTTGTATTTTGAATGTTGCTCTAATTTAAGTTTATTTTTAAGATCCTGAAGTTTAAATTAAAATTTAAAACGCGATTTTATTTAAACAAAAGGACATATTGCTTAGGAAGAAATTTTAAATTTTTATAAAGCTGATGGACAGTTTTCACATGTAAACATGTAAAATGAACGAAGCTTAAAAAAAGTTCAGTAATTTATAATTGATTTTCGCTACAAAAATTATAATACTTTTCATTAACTACACGGTAATAAATTTCGGTTTAATTTTTCAACTTAAAAAGTTGGCATATTTATCCAACTTAATTCGGTTGAATTTTTCAACTTAAAAGTTGAAATTTGTGTCAACTCTGAGGGTTGATTTTCTTTACTTAAAAAGTTGAAAGAGGTTAACTTAAAAGGTTGAAAATTTGTACTAAAAAAGATGAAAAAAAAACCAACCTTAAAAGATAAGAAAATGTACTTACTGCGTTGAGAATTTTTATCCAAAAAAGATGAAAAACTGTACTTTAAATAGTTGAAAATATTTTATATTGAATAAATGGAAAATTTTGAAAAATACATCAGAAACTTTTCGCAAAAAGTATAATGACACGGTATAGCCAATAACTTACTGTCAATTGATATAAAGTATTTTGGTGACCTTTTGCCTACAACATAAATCAATGGTTCTGCAGTTTTTATAAATATATTTCCGCGAGAATTACTTTTTTCGAAAAATTTGAGGAAATATTTTACAACGTCTTCATATTCAACACTTCTTGTACCGTGCCATGCCGCCGGAAGCATTTTTAGAAGCGTCAAGAATGATTGCATGAGTTCCTTTCATTCTAACCAAATAGAAACGAGTCCGTTGAAAACGATATTTTTTTTTTTTTTTTTTACAAAATAGAAAAATACCTTTGATGACTTCTTTGTGATAACCCTTCAAAACTGCTATGCGAATAACATGCTTTTCGAGAACATACCACTTGCATATAAGTTCTTCTTGAGTAATCTGCTATTCAAATCAAATGAAATAAAGAAAATCATTGTAGTACTAACCAACTCAGGGTCCAAATAGTAAAATTGACGCTTGTTCTTCTCAAAATTTTGTATCAACAAAAGGATGTCAACTACAAAAAGTTTAAAAACTCAACTAAAAAAGTTGATTTTCATAAAAAATTCAATTTTTAACCCTAAAATTCCGTAAAAAGTTGAAAATTTAAACCGAAATTTATTACCGTGTAGCTACCAAAAAATCACGTGTCAAGTAGTTTAGTGGTGTGAGCTTACTGTTCAATGTTTTTGAGTAAAAACACCAACTTTACAAAAACAAGGCAAAATGCATAGGTAAAAAGACCAAAAAAATTTTGGTAGGTTGGTTTTCGATACGTTTCATCCATAACCTTATAGAATCTTCAGTCAAATTCACCTACAAATTAAAAACTCGACCAAGCATGCTTTATTCATTTTTTGCATAGATTAGACGAGAATCACAGCAAAAAATTCAATGCAAAGTTCTAATTTTTTGTTTTTTCCCCTGTTATGCATCGCCCCGCTGAACACAGGTGCCAATTGAAGTAAAAGCTGGCCAAAAATCGTGAAATCGACTTGCGATTTCGATTATTTTTTTCATTTTTTGGATTTTTTATTTATATGTGAGGTGCCACGCCCTCTTGTCCTAGTTCGCCTAGTTTTTGCTAAAAGTTTTCATTTAATATTCTCAGTATCTCAGTGAAATTTGGAAGGTTTACCTCAAAAAACGCTTTTAGTATAGCATTTTTAAACTTGCTTATATGGGAAGTGCCACGTCCTCCTGTCCGAGTTCGCCTAGCTTTTGCTCAAAGTTTTAATTTAATATTATTAGTATCTGAGAAAAATTTGGGCGGATTATCTCAAAAAACGTTTTCGGTATTGCAATTTGAAACTTTTATTTATATCGGAGGTGCCACGCCCCCCTGTCTGAGTTCGCCTAGTTTTTACTCAAAGCTTGCATTTAATATTATTCTTAGTATTTAAATGAAATTTGGACGGCTTATCTCAAACAACGCTTTCAGTATAGCATTTTTAAACTTTTGCTTATATAGGAGGTGCCACGTCCCCTTGTCCAAACTCAACTTATTTTTGCTCAAAAGTTGCACTTACTATCCCTAGTGCCTAAAAACTGATTTTCAAAAGTTTACGTGCAGAATTACATTTTTGGTCAGCTTTTACTTCGATTTACTTTTCTTGCAAAGCGCCTTCGGATGCAAGCTTTTTTGGCGAGTTTCAACCGAAGTAGCAAGCGCGATCGTATGTTTGCCACCGGGCTCTGTGAAATTTGTAATATTTTTGTTGTTTTGAACAGATAATGATTTACATTAACTAGCTACCAACAAATCACGTGTCAAGTGGTTTAGTGGTGTGAGCTTACTGTTCTATGTCTTGCATAATTTTTTCTTAAATATTATGACCTAAAGTAACTACTATTGTTTTGAGTTTTTGTTTGTGAAATTCCGATTTTCGACCCTTTTTTAGGGCGGGGTCCTAGTTGCGATTTTAAAAATTATTGAAACTAGTTGCTAACATAATTAGATACTTATGTAAATGGCATCGCCCATTTTTCCAGTGAACATTATTTATCACCGCACTCTGTATACATTTATCAAAACTAATTTATGTGCGTTAAATATTTTCAGAAATATGTACTTAGAAGTGATTTTTGTTAGAGTGTGGTACCGCCATTTTTCCCAGTACACAATTTGTCTTGAGGGCAGTTCACATATAACGTAACGCGCCAGGTGGTATGAAGTGTTACATGGAGGGTCATCAACTACGTAACGTAACGACAGTAAATTCAAATTCAAATAACCAAAATTAAGACTGGTTACGTTACTAGGGGGGAGGGAGTTGTACGTTTTGTTACGACCGGGGAGAGGGGTCAAAATTGGTCGAAAATTGCGTTGCGTAATATGGGAACAGCCTCTTAGTGCTTTTTACATATGTACAAAATCTCATCCATATATGTTAAATAGTTTCAGAGATATGATGGTTTAATATTTTGACTCACAGCGTACTTTTCTGTGGAAATACCAATATACTTTGTTAAGAAATATTTAGGAATCATGCCTGCCTAGTTTGAGAATTCAAGCGATATTTTTTTGACTTATAGCCAGAATTAGGCAAAATTTGGATTTTGCCAAACATTGAGACGCGATATTGCATTTGCGCTTTTGGATTTAAAAATTATCGAATTCTGACTTTAGATTCAGGATCATTGGTGTCATATGAAAAATATTTCAATAAGCTATAAAATTGCAGAAAAGTTTTTAGTTTGTCAAACATTATTTCCTTGCAAAGATGGCAAAACTAAGTATCGCATGTTTTCATAATTTTTCAGGAGAGCAAATTGACATATTAAGTTGATATGAAATAATCACAATATCCGGGATTTCAAGTTGTTTTAGAGTTTTTCAGTGAATTTTGCCCTTTGTAAAACGCGTTTTATTGCGATTGCAATCTAGAGAGTAAGAGAATAATTACTCGAGAATATTTATTTACGATAAGACCCATTGACTAAAACCAACAAAATGCAGAAAATTCATGCTAAGTGCAAATGAAGAAACAAACAAGTTTTTTAATCCATATGTCTAGAACTGCACGTGCTATATATTCAGAACGTTATCATGATTGTCTTTTATTATTTATTTGCTATATTATTATTTATTATCAATATAGCAAATAAAGATTGCACGAAATAAATTAAACTCAACTGTTATGGAATTAAGTATTATCTCTGGGACTGGTTTTTCTTATACCCTACACCCAGTGTATATTCACTTTGTTCTTCCATTTGAAACGCAGAGAAGGAAGCGTTGTAAGTATGGAAAAGTATATATATATGTATATTCTAGATCAGCGTTAACTCCTGAGTTGATATGGCCAAAACCTAAGCACCCCTTAAAGAAATTTTTTCTTATATCAATTTTTTTTAAGAAAACAACGTTATTGAGTTAGTTTGTGTGTTTATTTTATTTATTTATACGTTTATTATTGACAAACAAAAACTTTAAAAATTCAGGGTTTTATAAGTTAAGAGTTAACATTTAATAAACATTAAAATTTAGAAACTTCATCGGACAAAACTAAAGCACCCCCTTCTTAACATTTAATAAAAACTTTTAAAATTAATATTTAGTTGAAAACCCTTTATACTGGGTAACATTTGCACATCTTGAAAGCATAGAGGACATTATATTATTAATGATATCCTTCGATATCCCTTCCTAAGGCTACTTTCAAAGCTTCAAAGAGATTTTTCTTTGTTTTGCAATTTTCCTTGTAGATTTACGTGCTAACGATCTCCCAGAGGTTCTCAATGGGATTCAAATTTGGGGACTGGCCTGGCCAACCAAGTACTTGCATCCCATTGCTCTAAAACCAGGCTTTACAAACTTAAGCGGTATGTGTTTGGATCATTGTCCTGTTGGAACCTCCATTTAAGTGGCATCTCTTGATCCGCATTAAGCAGCATCACATCGTTTGGTATGTCAAAGTGCATAAAACAATCCATAATTCCTTTAGTTTAGTGAATTAACCCACTCCCTTGACCAGAGAAAAAACCAAAGACCATTGAACTCCATCCTCCGTGCTTAACAGAGGCTTTGCAAAACTATGGTTTCAATCTTTCTCCTTTTGGTCTGCTTAATCGCCTTATTCTATCCGAATCTTTCATAATGTACTTGAATTCGTAATACTTGGATTCCTAGGACTTGGGTTCGTAGCATGATATCAAAGGTTCGGATGAATTAAGGCGAGTACACAGACCAAAAGGAAAAAGATTGAAACCAAAGTTTTGCAAATCCTCTGTTAAGCACAGAGGATGGAGTTCAATGGTCTGTGGTTTTTTCTCTATTAAATGTTAACTCTTAATTTATAAAACCATGAATTTTTTAAGTCCTTGTTTGTCAATAATTAACGTATAAATAAATAAAATAAACACATAAACTAACTTAATAACGTCGTTTTCTCAAAAAAAATTTGATATAAGAAAAAACTTCTTTAGGGGGTGCTTAGGTTTTGGCAGACACTGTACATACTTACGTCTGTCTCTCCGTGGAAATAATCTTTACGGGAACACAAATCATGATAATTCGATGAAATTTAGTACACTGGCTTCGTCGCAAAAGTTAGCTCGTTGAATTGAAAATGAGCGAAATAGGTTAACAGACACCTACCGCCTATAAAAAAAAAAAAATTATGACCTAATTTTATGAGCATTATTTACCTTATTATAATCAAAATACACACAAATACTAGAAATGGTAGGTCCTTTGAGCAAAAACTGAGCTAAAATAAAGTGTGGCACCTTCCATACAAATGAAATTTTCAAAATACTATAGTGTAGGGTATTTAATTTTTGGCCAGGCTAAAGCAACACCCTTACCAGTTTTTATTTGAGGCGGTTAACACTAGAGTCGGGTTTCCCCACCAAATGTTTTAAAGTTTTTCTTATCATCTAATTGTCATATGTTTAAGTTAATAAATTATCCAATCATATTAAGTACTGCTATCACTTAAAAAGTGGCAGAATTGTTTTTGACCATTTTGTTCGTAAAACGGTTAGATTTCAGTACTCAACTCACTTAAAAAAAAAAAGTGGGTTAGCCCACTCCGGTTAAATATCTTCTGATATAATTTTTGGTTGTGTATTACATAAAGTTAAGATGAAACTGGAGTCGCCATAAAGATGCTGTGTATAATTTGAAGGTCTTTAATTGCGATCCCAACTATCGCAATCAGGTGCTATATAAGGCCCTTTCTTTGAAAATAAGCGCTCGTTCTTATTTGAATAAGATACTGTGGAGATTCATAGTGATGTATGTACAAAGTAAATGTTGATAATGCAAATTTTTTATGTTTGTGGTTTTGTAGCATTACAATTCAGAAGTCAAACTTTTAAAAAGTGATAATTATAACTGAAAGTCGTAACGAAACATTCAGTTCATCTGAGTATAACAACAACGAAGCTATTTTTTAAAGTTGACAATCCAAAGTTTTTTTCCTTATCTTTTAATTGAATGGCTTTTATAAAGAAAATTTTAAAATTTCTTACATTCGCAACAAAAAAAATTTAATTAATTAATCATACTTATGAGCTACACACATTAATTTCCAATTAATGTTATCATTTCAATTAATTTAAATGTACTATAATGTTATTTAGCCTTTAGTACAAACTGGTTTACTATTTGTCTTGATCTTTGGGTGGAATCTTTCAGGTGTTTCCGTTTCAATCACTTATGTATATTAAACCCAAGTGGTCGTTACCGTATTGATTACTACCGTGTGATAATTTTTTAATAATCTTTAATTTCATTTGCTTAAACCAATAAAGTAAAAAAGAGTATGTACATAGGTTAAACTATTTATTGGTGGTGTAGGCACTCACGGTGGTTTTTAAAAAATTTCAACTTTTTGAAATACCACCCGCGATTTTTTTCGGGGATAGTGTTGGGGGACCCTTCTGGTATCAGAATCCGGGAACCGCGAAATCGAACGTCCAGCCGTTTTTTTTTTTTCGACATTTTAGTTTTTTTAACGATTTTTGAGAATGTCTCGGATTTATATACATATTATGTACACATATATATGTATGTACGTACATATATATACTTGTATATGTATATATGTGTAATATATATATATGTATATATTAGTGTGTATTGAAATATATGGACGAGTTTTAAAACCCAATTCCACACTCAAATTATGAAAGAAGAAAGATAAACAACTCAGGAAATATAAATTTTTTGACTTTAAAATAAATTCCTAGCTGGCCAAATGGCCATTGTTTATAAAAACCGAGTGATTTTGCACTGGAGCCTATCTAACGGTAAATTTTTTTCCAAAAAACACCATAGATATCGATTTGTGGTCTAAAATAACTTATGTGTGCAAATTTTCAGAGAGATCGTATGACGTGCAGGAGCGTCAGCAGAGGAATAAGAAACGATTATCTTCAATGAAACGAATACTTTTTGTACGGGAGCCTATCTAACGGCAGATTTTTTTCCAAAAAACACTACAGATCTCAGTTTGTCGTCGAAAACAACTTATGTATGCAATTTTTCAGAGAGATTGTATGACGTGCAGGAGTGTCAGCAAAGAAAAAAAAGCACTTATTTTCAATCAAACGTTTAATTTTTGTACTAGAGTCCATCTAACGATTCATTTTTTCAAAAAAAAACTTGTGGTACTTGATTCGTCATAAAAAATAAACTATGCACCCAAATTTTAAGATTGGTGGAACGACGTGTGGGAGTGTCAGCGAAGGATTATAAAATGGTATCCAGCCATTTCATGCCTATCGTAACAATATCTGGCACACCCTTTCCGATTTCGCTGAAATTTGGTACATGGTAATCGTATTGCAGCACGGCGTATTTCATTTTCAAAATCTTTCGAGGAATTTAAAATGATGTAAATTACAAAAAAACCTACATTATACGAAATATTGCATGTACTGAAATGTTCAAAAAATCATTACTCCTATACCATTAATGGTACCATCCAAATTTTAGATTCATTTGAAAGGTAATTTTGTCTTCTTTTCTAAAAAATTGTTTTGGAAGGTCGAAAATAGGTACTATAGCGTTTATAGTAGTTTAGTACTAAAATAGTAGTAAATTTAGTAATTTTAACCAAATACAAAACACTTTTACTTGTGCAAATAGAATGATTCAATCCCATTCTAAAAATGATCCAAACATAAAAATGAGATAAGAAATGTTCCAGCTATGGGCCATTTTCTGATCGGACCTTTTTTTAAATTTTCAAAAAATCATAACTTGTAAGCCTCGAGACATACCAATTTTCTCTTTTTTTTGACTGAAAGATTATTTTTTTTTTCTTTCGAAAAAAAATATTTTGTAAGGTAACAAAAGTGTACTCGGGCACGTTTTTTGTAGTTTAGTACTAAAATAGTAATAAATGTAGTACTTTTCATCAACTACAGCTTATAGCCTGATTCAATGCCTTTCCAAAACAGGTCTAAACATGAAAATCGGTTAAGAAATGGCCAAGTTATTGGTAATTATTTGACCAGAGTTTGTTACATTTTACCTATTTTTCGACTTTTTGCACCCCTCCACAAGCCACAAAAAAAATCGCAAACATTTTTTTTGCCATTTTTCAAAGTTTAAGCATGAAATGAAACCAAGTACCATATTTCAGCGATATCGGAAGGGGTGTGGCAGATCTTGTTACTATAGGCATGAAATGGCTGTATACCATTTTTTAATCCTTCGCTGACACTCCCACACGTCGTTCCACCAATCTTAAAATTTGGGTGCATAGTTTATTTTTTATGACGAATCAAGTACCACAAGTTTTTTTGAAAAAAATGAATCGTTAGATGGACTCTAGTACAAAAATTAAACGTTTGATTGAAAATAAGTGCTTGTTTTTCTTTGCTGACACTCCTGCACGTCATACAATCTCTCTGAAAAATTGCATACATAAGTTGTTTTCGACGACAAACTGAGATCTGTAGTGTTTTTTGGAAAAAAATCTGCCGTTAGATAGGCTCCAGTACAAAAAGTATTCATTTCATTAAAGATAATCGTTTCTTATTCCTCTGCTGACGCTCCTGCACGTCATACGATCTCTCTGAAAATTTGCACACATAAGTTATTTTAGACCACAAATCGATATCTATGGTGTTTTTTGGAAAAAAATTTACCGTAAGATAGGCTCCAGTACAAAATCACTCGGTTTTTATAAACAATGGCCATTTGGCCAGCTAGGAATTTATTTTAAAGTCAAAAAATTTATATTCCCTGAATTTTTTATCTCTCTTCTTTCATAATTTGAGTGTGGAATTAGGTGTTCGTTTTTCGATACACACTAGTATATATATATACATACATGCATACATACATATAAAAGGTATCGTTTCCGCACCATTTATTTTAAAAAAAAATCGGTTTTTTCGTATATAAAAAAACACAAACAAAAACCGGATACAGCAATAGTCACTCCAGATGTGATTTTTGATGCTTAATCCGAATCCGGTCTTAGAATTGCTCTATTACTTCTGGACTTTGAGATATCCTTACATATATGTATAAAGGACACCACTTTTTTTCCTATTTTTGAAGTTATATAACAAGATAAGATAATATTATGCCGTAAAATCTGGTATGACAGTTAATAGCTCTAGTTTTTTTCTTGAAAACTCAATCAAACCGATAACGATATCTTTTTTTTTTGTCGGAGATATCTTTACCTAAAAAGTTAAAAAAGTGCAAAAACACGATTTTTGGCTATATTGGATGTTATATGCAGGACACACAAAATTCTTCTGTGCATTTCTATTACCAGAAGCATTTAGTACTTTCTTTTGGCTTTCAATTGAGCTATTAAATGTTTATCTGCAATATTTCTCTGCAAAGTTATGTTAACTTTAAAATCACACCATGAAACTCAAAGTGAAAAATCTCGGTTTTCGGCTATATTTGAGGTTGTATACAGTACGGACGAAACTCGTCTGCTCTTTTTTACTAACCGACACATTTAAAACCATTCTTTATCTTCAAAATGAGCTAACAAGTGGTCTCTTGTAATAGTTTTCTTAAAAGTTATGACTATTTTAAGACGACATGTTGCAGCAATACGTATATAAGAAATACTCGTACACTATATTTTAGTGGCACCCCTGTGAGTTTGCACTTCATAATGTAATTTTTAAATGGTCATAACTTTGTAGAGGAATATTGCAGATGAACATTTAATAGCTCAATTGAAAGCCAAAAGAAAGTACTAAATGTTTCTGGTAATAGAAATTCACAGAAGAATTTTGTGTGTCCTGCATATAACATCGAATATAGCCAAAAATCGTGTTTTTGCACTTTTTTAACTTTTTAGGTAAAGATATCTCCGACAGAAAAAAAGATATCGTTATCGGTTTGATTGAGTTTTCAAGAAAAAAACTAGGGCTATTAACTGTCATACCAGATTTTACGGCATAATATTATCTTATCTTGTTATATAACTTCAAAAATAGGAAAAAAAGTGGTGTCCTTTATACATATATGTAAGGATATCTCAAAGTCCAGAAGTAATAGAGCAATTCTAAGACCGGATTCGGATTAAGCATCAAAAATCACATCTGGAGTGACTATTGCTGTATCCGGTTTTTGTTTGTGTTTTTTTATATACGAAAAAACCGATTTTTTTTTAAAATAAATGGTGCGGAAACGATACCTTTTATATGCATGTATGCATGTATGTATATATATATACATGTATATATATTACACATATATACATATACAAGTATATATATGTACGTACATACATATATATGTGTACATAATATGTATATAAATCCGAGACATTCTCAAAAATCGTTAAAAAAACTAAAATGTCGAAAAAAAAAAAACGGCTGGACGTTCGATTTCGCGGTTCCCGGATTCTGATACTAGAAGGGTCCCCCAACACTATCCCCGAAAAAAATCGCGGGTGGTATTTCAAAAAGTTGAAATTTTTTAAAAACCACCGTGCACTATATTGAACCATTAAAAAATCAATACATACTGGTCACAGTTTATTCAGTTTTTTGTTTAATGCTTTTTTTTTATTTGAGAAACGTTTAATTTTCAAAAATGGAGAGTATACAAACAAAGGCAGCAATCTCCATTTTTTTTTCATGAATACATTTGATAATGCATTTGATGAAAACTTGGAAAAAAATAAAGATATCGGAATAATTTATAAAAGGTTTTAATGAAAATAATTGGTGCTATCAACAATCATATCAAGTTTTATGTAAAAAACTACCTTGGTTTGTTACATAACCTCAAAGATTGTAAAAAAAAAATGATTTCTTGACTTTTAGATTAAAATATCTCGAAAACCAAACTCAGCATAGCAACATACTTCGAAAATTACTAGTTTTATTTTTGTTTGCTGTATATTTTTTTTTCAAGTGTGTGTACTTGAAACGTTTTTCCACATTACCTGCTCAAGAGCATTTTTTCCTGTAATATACGCGCATTTCCATTAATTCTCAACTTTGAATTTTTATTATCTTTCCAATTTTCTACATTCGATTATCTTTTTGTACCTCTGTTACACTTATCAATTGCTTTTGACAATTCCGTTCGTAAAATTTTATTTAGAACTTACAACGTTCTTCCACAAACTGACATTTTCTTATTCCATTTTGATAGCGATAAGATATTATCAATAATCTGCAAAAAAACAGGTTTTGCAAAAAATTCGTGATCATGCTTCAACTGTTTACTTTATCAAAAGGATAAAATTATAATGGATTAGGTCCTATTTAACTAACAGAACTCAGAGTGTTATATTTAAAGGTAAACGATCAAATGAATATCAGGAGTTCCCCAAGGCAGCCACATCGGACCATTATAAAATTTATTGATTAGCTACCAATAATGAAAATACAGTGATGGTTGGAGCTTACTGTTCAGTGTTTTTGAGTAAAATAACAATAAAAACACAAGAAACAAGGCAAAAATACACATAAATAAAAAAAGCAAAAAAAATGTATCGGAAGGCTGGTTTGCGTTTCTAGTTTCGGGACCCACCACAGGTCAAAATTGACTATAATAAGTCAATTCCTCATCATTCTCGTCTAATCTATGCTAAAAGTTAAATAAAGTATGCTTGCAGAATTCTATAAGATGTCGGTAATGCGTCTGATGAAGAATTGACTTATTATAGTCAATTTTGACCTGTGGTGGGTCCCGAAACAAGTAACGCAAACCAGCCTTCCGATACATTTTTTTGCTTTTTTTATTTATGTGTATTTTTGCCTTGTTTCTTGTGTTTTTATTGTTGTTTTACTCAAAAACACTGAACAGTAAGCTCCAACCATCAATGTATTTTCATTGTTGGTAGCTAATAATGTAAATCATCATCTGTTCCAAAAACAAAAAATTAATATCTATTGAGTCGGTACAAAAACAGTTTCTCATCTTTGCTTTACGAAACCTACGTTGGAATCCTAGCATCAACTTACCACCTTACGTTCATCGACTCAAACTGATTGACCTGCCCACTTTAGGAAACCGCAGAACAATGCTTAATGCTTGTTTTATCGTAAAACTTATAAATGTCAATATTTATAGTGAATTCCTATTGAGTAATGTTTATTTCAATGTAACTCATCGCCCAACTAGGTATTTTGATTTTTTTACCTGAGTCATCACAGAACTAACTACATGGTTTATAATGCAATCAATCTTAATGAATCCTTTCATCAAATTATAAGAAAAATTCTAGATTTCTTCCAAAACATCATTCGATATGGTTGCTGCTACAACCTACAAGAAATACAACGATCATTATGACATGCATCGTTACATCATCCACTAATTTCATTTAGATGGCAATTCATCATACCAGCTTCCACAAAGCGTTTTATCTAACGCTGTGGCCATAGCGCTCCTTTAAGTGCTTTTCGACGAGAAAATCGTTGCAATGTATAGCGCTAGGGTTGTTCGTGGGCACCATTCTCTGCTCTAGTTCCTGAGGAAAGAGTTTGGAAGAGCAATTTAAGGAAACTCTTGCGAGTATCTCTCAAATTGCTTATTTCAATAATGCTTTGTTACGGTACTATTTGAACCACTTTATTTTTTTGTAACCACTATTTTCGGATCCAGCTGACTGCTACCTTGCTGTTTTTATACGAAACTTATAATTTTTTGTCTCGCTCATCTGTTTTATTAAGGCGATTCCTAAAACGTGTTTATATTTTTGATTATTTTATATAAAATAATAAAAATTGTAATTTATAAGGACATTACAGCTCAGTAAATGTATGTATGTATGTATTCTCCTTTAACTCCTAGGAGGAGCATAGGGCCAAAAATAGTAAATAGAACTACTTAAACAAATAATTTAATAAATATAGTATACTTATCTATGTTAACTACTTATAACCACCTTCATCATACTAAATCTGCGCTCAGCAACATTACGAAGAAAGTGAAATTTTGATTAATTTAAATATTTTTTTTGCTCTCTTTGATTTTTAATAACTTATTCTTTTCTTTTTTTTTACAGTATAATGGACTCAATTATGATGAAATTTTGTAAAAGACTACGATAATTCAATCTTCAGTTACTAAATCAAAAACTACATAAACTTTGTGGACTTTTAAAAAAGGCAAAAAAGTAAAATCGGAAAACACTTGCACCAATTAAAAAGTTGCTGTCCTCCTGTCACAGTTTAGTGACTTAACTATGAAGTCACATACATCACGGAGAAAATCTCAACAAAACCGCAAACGAAATCAAAATTGTTATTACATGTTTTAAATTTGTCTAGGACCCTATCAGGTGACATGTTTGAACGTCGTCACATTTGGGGAATATTAATCGGTCTAACGATATGCATCTCAATATGGCGAATATCAATCCAAGAGCCATCAATGCTAGCAGCCGAATATGGTTATAGCAACGGCGGTGGCGGCATCATCATCGATGGCGATGGCGAAGGCTTGAGGAATGATGTGCCGCCAAAGAGTGCTTATTTTGAAAAACAAATTCACGGTGGAAAACGCCTATTAGCAAGGAAATCCAATAGCGAACAGGAGCTAAATGAAAGCATTGGAACCGAAACGGAAATGGCGCATTCTAACGTGAAAAGCAAATTTGAGTTTGATAAAAACTCTCAGTCAAAAAATGATGAGACAAAAGATGATGAAGTCAATGCCACCAATAGAAATAGTACTATTGTTAATAAAACTAGTTATAGTTTAATAAATAGCGGCAAATATAGCCGAAATGTAAATAAGACTTTAATTGAATTCCAAAGAGGTGCAGTAATTGCAGCACCATCCCCTTTAGCTATAGTGATAAGTCAGCAAAAACACCTTGACACAAGAAGTAGTGATAGTTTATCAGTAACAACAACAACAACAACGCCAACATCACCATTAGAATTAGCAGTAACACTCGCTGGTACAACAACAAAACGCACTGTTACTATTGACAATTTTGCGAAGCATTTTCCACTCCTACCACCTGATGACTTTCAACAATTAATTGATTTGCACAAATTTGATTACATTATGCGCCAACCAGATTGTGATACACATATTTATGCACCAATACTTGTACACTCAGCACCAGGGAATTATAAAAAACGTCAACTCATACGCACGACGTGGGCCAGTAGTACGATGGCGCTGTCGCAGGATAATGCAGCACTACGTGTGATATTTCTACTTGGCGCTGTTACCAATCAAACACTGCAGCAGCAGTTGCAGCAAGAAAACCTTTTATACGCTGATATGGTACAAGGGAACTTTTTGGATGATTACAAAAATATGACATACAAACATGTTATGGCATTCAAATGGTTCACTTATAGTTGTACAAATGCTCAACTTTTGGTTAAAGTGGATGATGATGTCTTTGTTAATACACCACAATTGTTGACATACATAAAAGATGCACGGCGTCATACAAACGACATGACAACAACGCCGCACCGCAATGTAAATTCCATCAATCATCCAAGT
Source organism: Calliopum simillimum (assembly GCA_951812925.1). NCBI lineage: Eukaryota > Metazoa > Arthropoda > Insecta > Diptera > Lauxaniidae > Calliopum > Calliopum simillimum. The sequence continues at coordinate 65,565,769 of OX638371.1, forward strand.
GGCAAATTGCAACTTTCTGAGCGTCTTCGTAATCATCCTCAAAATTTACTCTTTTGTCAACAAGTGTTTGATGCGCGTGTCAAACGCAGTTATCGTTCCAAATGGCGTGTAAGTGTACGCGAATATGCTGGTCATTTTTATCCACCTTATTGTCCGGGCTATGCAATAATCTACTCACCAGATGTTGTACAGCGTTTATATCGTGCAGCGCAAAATACCAAATATTTTTGGATCGATGATGTTCACGTGACTGGTACACTTGTGCAACAACTGAATATAACAACAACATCTTCACTTCCTTATGTGCTGTCCAAAGAGCAATGCGAAAATGTGCTGGCGGGTAATATTGCGCCAGCAGATTTGGAATTTGTATTTGCTTGGCCGGATATAACAGAGCAAGATATAGGTCAGCTCTGGCAACTCCTAAAAGAAAATAAATCTAGTCCCGTTTTATACTTGACTGAAGAAGAACGCTATCTTAACGAGGGTTTCAGATAGTAGTTGTAGTAGTAGTATTTAATTTAGTTACAACAAGCAAGCTTAATGTGAAAGAACTGTGTCATTAAACCAAAATATATTCATTAAATGAGACTTAAATATTATTAGGCAGACCTTGAAACTTTTATACTTTTATTCAAGAAATATTACAAATGAAAGTTTTTGAAAATTTGCATAAAAGTTTTAAAAACTTCGATGATAAAACGTTTTTAAAAACTTTTAATTTATAAGATTTTTTAAACTCTTATTACATACCTGTAAGTTTTTTAAAAATTTTTTACACAAAAGTTTTTTCAAAAATTGGCCAAAAACGGTCACATTTTATCTTCCAGTTCCATAGATATTTAAGCGATTTCTTATACTATAAGTTTTTCTGAAAAACTTTTATAAAAAACTTACAAGTTAAAAAGTTTTTCTACCAAAGTTAGGGTTTTTACTAAAATCAATAAAAATTTTAAAAAACTTTTTGAAAATTTTTGTAAAAATAAAATATTTTTTTAAAGTTTAAAATTTTTATTTCAAAAAATTTTAAGTTTTTGTAAACTTTTATCAAAACGATTTGAAAGTTTTAAGTCTAACTTAACTTTAAAAAAAGTTTAATTCAAGGTCTGTCTTTAGGTCAAAAAGTACATTTTTTCGTTCAATTCAATCAAAAAGAAATTTCTTGAAAATACCTGATGAAACGGTTCACGGCATATTATTCCAGCTTTTTCATAGTTTCGAAATCTGTTCCGAGTAAAATCCTAGCTGATTGTTTTTAAAAATGAGGACGAAATACAGTAGATTTGAAAAAACACAACAAACCAAAACTGAAATAGTAATTTTCGATGTATTTGTTGGTCTTGAATCCAGTCGAATCCAAGCGTCCTATATACACCCTCAATGAACGTGTTTTTGAACTTATAGGTTAGAATATCTCAAAATATAGACGTGATAGAGCAATTCCGAGATTGGATTCGGATTCAAGACAGACAAGTACATCTAAAATTACTATTTTAGTTTTGATTTGTTGTACCGTTTTTCGACCTTATTTTAAAAACATATGAACATATGAACGAACATATGTATTTTAAAATATGAAATAGCCGGAATAAGATGCCGTAAACCATTTCATTAGGCATTTTCAAGAAACTTCATTATGATTGAGGATATTTGTGTGGGAAATGCTTTATTTGTACCTCACCGAAAAACTTTGAAATTATCCTTATCAAGAAAGTTGCAGTCAACCTAAAAAGATCGTGGAAAGTGGCTCAAGGTCGAATTTTGTCCAATTCTCTTAAAATATTTATTTTGTGACAATTTTTTAGACAATTCTTGTGCCTTGTGACACTCTTTTCGACTTCTATGGGTGGCGGCGACCTCAAAGTGGATAACTTAATTCTGTTTTGAAATGTTTCCTGTAAAAATTAATTATTGTCTGGCTTACTTATGTATAACCATTAAATGTGTATAATGTATATTGAAGGATAAGTACAATTTTTGTTTTTGTAAAGTACGTTATATTGCTAACTAAGCCAATGTATAGTTTAAGAGACAATGCTTAAATGAATTGTTTAGAAACCAAAAAGAGTTGGAAAATTATATTTTTGTGATGTACCTATACATAAATATTATGTACATATGTATTTAATAGATTCTAAATGTTGAATGGAAAAGTATATTAAAGAATCTAACATGACTTGTAAAACGGGCAAAAGCAACAAGCAAGCTTACCTGCATAGAGTATCAAGTACTTGAAATATTATATCTTAAAATGTTTGGTACTTTACAGCTCTGATTCGAATTTATACTTTTCTTATAAATTTAAATTGGTTCCATTCAAAGAACATAAAAAATTGGGCTTTGAAGCTTAACACTGGACTCGGAAAAGTTACACAAAATCCATATAGAGCATATACATAGTGTAGCCCGAGTAAAAAAGTTATTTTCTTAATCTTGATATTTAGTAGAATTTGTCTTAATGTTGTCTGATCTAATTTGAATGTTAGTAAATAATGTAACAAAAATACTCGATTCTTTCAATTCAGCAATGCAAAGTTCGAGTTACTTCAAACCTTAATTTAGATAGCCAGAATAATAATAAAATTTATTTTTATTTTATTTTTTTATAAAGAAACAGAAACTTCCATTAATATTGAAATTGAATTTCATAATCTCACCGCTTAATAGGCATCAACATTTTCTTTTTACTCCGTAACAACCAACATGTGCTTAAAATCTATTTACTTACTTTAATTTGGAGTACGAGTATGAAAAGTTAAATCATTCTGCAAATGTTATGTTAAAAAATAAAATAGTTTTTTTTTTGTCAAAGCCTGATCTTATGCAAAAGGTTACTCCTCATGTCTACAAGGGTCTTATATATCCATATAAACTTGTTCTTTTTAGTTAATTTTTTGTTGTAGCTAATCGTCTAAAATTTGTGCTAAAAAAATATTTTTATTTTAAATAATCAATTAAAATGATTTATATTTTTATTTATATGTAGATCTAAAATACGCTTCTTTTTAAGTTTTGTAAAATATGAACTTTCTTTTTACTTTTTCGTTTAAATAAATTACAATAAGTCGATAAATATATATAAAAGAAACCAAACCAATATGATATTGCTATAATTGCAATTCACAATTCTTTTTAAATTTCTGGATAAATTAAGTACCTATTAAATTATTTTTCCCAATTACATAGTATGATAGAAATTTCTATAGAGACCAAAAAATACGCTATTAAATTATTTCTATTGGAATATGTTAAGTCACACTGTTTTATGTTGTCCACTTACACCAGCAGCAATGGATACATGTATAGTGAAAATAAAAATAACTCGTGTCATTTCGGATAAAAGGCTGCATTTGCATAGCCAAATATTTAGTTAAACGTTTTCTAGTCATAGAGGGAATACGCGGAAGTTTTTTGTTTGTTTTTATATTAAGGTTCAACTACTCCAAATAAATCACGCTTTAATTTCGCATTATTAATTTTTTAAGAACAATAAAACGATACAAACTTAAGTGGCAACTCTAATAATAATGGTCATTATTTTTCCATGCAAAATAAGGGTCACAACAACTATGACTTCCAATAACTTCTTAGATGGACGATGGATAAATATTTTTTTACTGAACGTTACGTTGCAATAAATTATTTTTATTGGTTTCAATTAAGTTTGGTATTTTTCATTATTTTCAAATTGATTTACTCTTCGAATGGATTTGTTTTTATTGTATAAGTCAAATTCTTCTTCAAAACCAAACAACAGTGGCTTCGATGTATCACTTTTTCTATAAAACACTCGAGCATTTCCTGATTCATTGCTAGAGAGCTGGTGGTAATTTCGGTATATGATTAAATTGTCGTTGGTTCTTACATGTTATGTTGTTCCCATCCTTGTAAATAAGAAAAAGTTAGTGGTTACCCGGTATCGCGCTGATTTTAAATATGTCATTGCTCTATTGCGTTAAAGTTTTCCTAGCAAAAAATAATTTTTTAGAAAATGCATTATTATTGATTTATTCCATAGGGTCTCTTAAATGATAACAACAAGACGACAGACGTTAAAGTCTCTGATTTCCTTTCAAAACCATAAAAAACTATATAAAATGTCGTTCTCTCATGTAAAAATATTAAAGGTCAAAGGTCACAAAAAGCAGTTTTCGCAAATATATGTAGTATGTCGGTTACTTTTACAGAAAAATTTCCTACAAAAAATATTCAGGCATGTCGTGAAATCCGATTGATTTCAATCACTTTTCATTTGGGAGGCTTTTTGATGAAAACGGTGAGTCGAACGATAAAAAGTATAAGAATCTCTTTTGTGGAGAAAAACAGGTTCTACAAAAAGTATTGATTTGCATTAACGTAAAAATAACCGTTTAGAAAATATTCGATAAAATCAAATTTTTCGACTTTTTGCCGTTTTTTAAGAATATTTCCTAAACGGTTATTTTTTCGTTAATGCAAATCAATACTATTTGTAGAACCTGTTACTCTCTATAAAAGAGATTCTTATACTTTTTATCGTTCGACTGACTCACCGTTTTCTTAAAAAAGACTCCCAATTGAAAAGTGATTGAAATCCATCGGATTTCACGACATGCCTGATTAAGAAGTTTTTTTTCACACCACTTGAAATTTAGAAGTTATCTTAATTCAAACAAGGCCTTTGCACAGGACATCTTGTTTGAGACATTGTAAGACATTTCGTGTGAAGAAATGATATATCTTGTACCCGCTTTTTATTTATCAAATGTTTCAGTTCAGTTTCGTGTGTAAATGTCTTGACAGAACTACGAAAAAAAATACCGTGCTGATCTGTCTTGTTTTATTTTTTTCAGTTCAGTTTAGAGTATATACTGTAGTAGTAGTGTACACCATGATTCAATTATGCAATTATTGCATCATGGTGTACACTACAATATGCTATTTTAGTATCAAAACTAATTTTTGGCTCTCTTATTGTGTCTTTTTGTCTATGCTTTCTCTCTCTCCCTCTCATTTTGCGTAACTTTTATCCTCCCACGTAACTTGTAAGTAATATTTGTATTTTGGCAATTTTTCGTAAATTTTTAGGTTTTTCACATTAAGCATATTTTCGATTTTTTCTTAAAATTTTGCAGGACTAAAAAAATTCCAAAGTTGAGGAGGTCAAAAATAGCCAAAATCGGGAGCCCTTTTGGGATTTGTATGTAAATATAAAACAAATCTCGCCAGAAGTAGATTTTGTATAGTAAGTAAATCACCTGATTTACAGCGAGATTGAGAGCTAATCTCGAAACAGCCGTAAAAAAGTTCATAATTATCCAGTGTAAACTTATTATTTATGTATAAATATTCCTCATGACCTTTAAATATACAGTGACGGACGAAAATGTTTGGAACTTTACTATTAATCTGCCCTTAAAACTATTAATACTAAAGCAAATGAGTTGAACTATCAGATGATAATAATTGAAGTGCTAAAATAAATTATGCAAAAATTTTATGCACAAAAAACTACGCAAAACTCGCTTTTTTCGAATTTTTAACTTTGGGAGAAAATACACATGTTGTTAAATATTTTTGACGTAGTCGGGAGGGAATTGAATTTTATTTTCAAGCCAATGTATTAATAACGCGTCTTGTTATGTTTGTCCTTTTAGCAAAAACCTTAGTCAAAACTACCATAAGGGTGTTTAGTACACCGTTGACCTTTTTTTTGAAAGTGATTTTTTGATTTGTTTGGAACTAAGAGATTGCGTAGAATATATTAATATCAAAAAACATAGTAAAGATGACCTTTTGTTTATGTTTGTAGTGGTTTGTTTAAGATTTTCAGCATGATGAAAAAGTGCTATTCTGTAGTGTGTTTCCATGAGCACGGTTTAAAAAAAAAAAAAAAATTTAACAGAATGTCGAGGGATTTTCCTCCTTTTGAAAGTTATCCATTTGCATCATAAAAGTAACATACCATTTAATGGTCAGCTTAATATTATTCGTACAATTATAACCAAATGGTCTTCTCAACAATGGTTTTTGATATCCCATGGCAGCGTACAAAATGAGGTAAAACTTTTTCTTGCATGTTAAAAAAACAACATTTAGGGCCGTTTTCACAATATCCAGTTAAAATTTAACTTCCAGATAAATAAAAATTTTGTATGAATGTCAAAGTGCCAGTTAAAGTTTCAGTTTAGCCTTAACTGAACATTGTGAAATCGGCCATAAGAAAGAAATAATACCATCTGCCTCCTAGCTTGGATCTTAGTTACGCCCTGAGTCAGAGGCTTTTGAAAAAACTATGACTTAATACATACAATCTTCACAAGAAACGTCTGTCTGGCGATATTATCACATATTTTTTTCTGCCACCAACTCCCTAACTATCACAGCATGAGTATGTCTATTTAGAAATAGATTTAGATGGTACAATTTGAAGGATTCCTTAGTCTTCATAAAATACCTGAAATATATTTCTTTACCAAAAATTATCTTTCTTATATTTAGATAAAATCAAATCATGTAGTTTAAGTATTGATTTGATTTTTTTTTTTACCATAAATCTTTTTTCAAAAACCTTGTTCTTATCTACTGTAGTAGGAGTCAAATGGAAAAGAAAATGCAATGAAATGAAAATTATAACCCAAAAATCAAAATTTCAAATAAATTTTCAAATGTAAATGAAAAAAAAAAAAAAAAAATTATATTTATACATACATATTTCAAAAAAAATGGTTTTGTAATTTTATATTAAAAAAAAAAATGCATTAAAAATATTTTTGCATTGAAGTTTTGAACTAGGAAAATATATTTTTAGATGTATTTCTGTAACAAGGAATTTGTTTGAAAGAAAACTAAAATTAATGAAAAATTATATATTTCATCATATTAAAATGTGGAAATTTGATTTAATATTAAAGCACTCAAACATATTTGAATTTATCATGTATATATTTCTTGCTATATGAAGTTTTTAAAACTGTCATGAATAATTTTCTACTTCTAATTATTGCGAACAATATTATTTACAAAACTAAATTAATATTGACAGTACAAATTGTTACGTAACACGCGCAAGAAATTTCTTCGCAAAACAAATCACGTAAAACAATTTTTGTAGTTAATATTTATTATTATTAATTTTCTGTTTTAAGTGAAGTATTGAACTTTACTAGAGACATTCCATGAAATAAAATTTAAAGATTTAATGAAAGATTTATGATACATGATAAATTCAAACAATATAAAATAAATGAATTTGTATTTATTCGTATTAATATGAATTTGTTTTTGATTCAATAAATAATTACAACTGCATGTAATCAAATTGGAAAATTTAAATAAAATATTGAAAATAAAATAGTTCATACCAAAGATAACACGTTCACCTTCCTCTTTTTTTTAGTTTTTTCTTTTATTAAATTGAATTGTTAACTAAGTTTATTTTGACAGAATTATATGTTTAATTTTAAGTTGAAACGTGATAATAAAATAGTATATTTAGAAAAACAGTTTTCTTTTTGTTTTTGTGTAAAAGATTCTTTTTGTGTAAAAATTGTATTAATTTTTTTTAAGAGAAAGCACAAATTGGTACAACTCGTGGGTCTCAAATTGTTTGTAAGAAACTGTAACATTAAAATTGAATAAAAATACAAATGAATGAAAAGATTATTTATCAAATGATATACATATACAATTTTATATACTTAAGTATGCTTTGTGTGCATGATACGGGCCATTGTACGTATGTAACGTATGTGAGCAAATGCTGGTTTTCAGAAACATTACATATGTACATCCAATTTGTCATTGTGTCATACCACTTCTTTGTATTGATAAAAAATTTAAAAGTTTTATAAATTCTATTAATTGTAAATCAAAATTACATTGTTATTGAAGTTTTGAGTACGTACGTATGCATAAGCTTAAACGAAGTAAAAGAGAAATGTAAAATAATTACTAAATAAAATTTAATTAAAAGTAACTTGAAAGTGTTTTTGTTTGTATTTATTTTAAGGCAAACATAAATCTTTCTAGATGTTGTTATCAAATAAAATTTATCAATTCTGAAAACAAAATTGCGATTTTTTTTTTGAAGATTGGAGAAGTGCAAAAAGTGGAAAAATCAGTCAACTGTGGAAAACACTCCTTCGTATAGTTGTCCATAACTTGCAAATTTTTTTAATTTTCCGCTATTTTTGGAAAGTTATTGAATTACGCTATATAAGCACAAGGTAAACTTCTTGTATTTGTATTTAGTACTGCTTTTTTGACCTTTCGAAATATATTTTATGGCAAGAAAAAGATAACTAAACTTTCATAACCTAAAAATTAAGATGATAAGGACTGTCCCAGAAAAATTTGATACTTTTGTGTCCTAGGATTATGATTTACCTGATGATCGTGCAGATCGAAATATGGGTGCTATTTTTTTTCTATATATCATGACGATTAAAAAAACATATAACACTTGTTGAATACACTTCAACGATAAGGATGTCTTAGCAATCAGGAAAAAAGGTGCGAAGTCATTTTGTTCATTTAACTTGAAAAACCAGAATTAAAATATTTAGCTACTAGCTGTTTTACCCGGCGTTGCACGGGTTTTCATAAAAAGCCAGGCACTAAAAAGCTAATTACGAAAACTTTTTTATTTTTTAAAACAATGTGCCACAAACAGATGCTCCGATATATTTATTTTATCGGCAAAATTCCAAAAGGATGGCAAAATATTAAAATATACATTGAAGAAATCGGTAAGAGTCCAAGTTTATGGAAAAATGTCCAATATATCGGTAAATGTCCTAAAGTATCGAAATACACCGAAGAAATCGGTAAAAGCCCAAATGTATCGAAAAACATTTAAAATATCGGCAAAAGTCAAAAAGTATAGAAGAACATCTAAAGTATAGGTAAAAGTCCAAATATAACGAAAACATCCAAAATATAGGTAAAAGTCCAAAAGTTTCGAAAAATTTTGAAAAACATTTAAAATATCGGTAAAGGTCCAAAAATTTCTAAAAACATCCTACATATCGGTAAAAGCCCAAAATTATTGGAAAACATTGAAGAAATCGGTGAAAGTTCAAATACATATATCGAAAAATATTCAATGTATCGAAAAGGGTCCAAAAGTTTCGGAAAATATTAAAACACAACTAAGAAATTGGTAAAGTCCAAGTTTATAGAAAAACACCCAAAATATCGCAAAAAATTCCAAAAATGTCGAAAAACATCCTATATATCGGTAAAAGTTCGAAAGTTTTGAAAAATATTGAAACACATAGAAGAAATCGGCAAAAGTCTAAAAACAAAACATCCAATATATCGAAACAAAATCAAAAGTTTCGAAAAATAGTGAAATATGTACATCGAAGAAATCGGTCAAAGTCCAAGTGTTTCGAAAAACATCCAAAATATCGAAAAAGTCAAAAAGAATTGAAAAATATTGAGAAACATGTAAAACATAGTTAAAAGTCCAAAAATATTGAATATATTGAGTTGGCATCACTGACGAAATCACTCTCATTTTTGCTCTCATCAACAACACAACATAAAGAATAAAAAAAAAAACAATAAATGAAAGAGACGGAAAAGACAACAACAGCACATAACTCATGGCGCAGCAAGCTATAGCGACTGAAATGCAAACGATCATTTTTATGCAAGCATTGAATTTTTTTTTTCAACAACTTCATACTAAAAAAAAAAGGTTTATATTATAAAAACCAAAAAAATAAGTATACATTCCCGTTCCTTTTTACCCGTAGAACGTTTTAAAAAAAAAAATTATTAAATCGGTTCGGTATATTTTGCACCAAATCGTTACATAGGGTTTTCATATAAGCAATTTTATATAAATAGTATAGATATCTAAACCGGTACATCAAAAATCACTGTCCAAAGGGTTAACTTATTTTGCGTAAAAAAGGTTCAGGTAGACCTACAGTTGGTGAAAAAAGTGAAGCACCTTTTTTAGCCGAATCCCAACAGTTCAGTACGAGATATCTCGTTCCGATGAAAAGCAGTTGGAGGCTCAAAAACGAGCTCAAATGTTCTATGAAGGTTACCTGACTAACTTTGACTGCTGCATAATGGACGATAAAACATACGTTAAGACGGATTTCAAACAGCTACCTGGACACGCATTTTGTACCTGTTTGGAGAAGAGATAGATACGGAGCAAATTTAAAGAGAAGAAAATATGGTTTGGCAGGGGCCAGATGCACCTGCGGCCTTAGAAGCAGTTTTTTTTTTTTTTGTAACACGGCACAATTTACTCGAAGATTTATATTGATGAACGCCTTGAAAACCTTGCCATTTATTCGTGGGCTGGAGGTATTGTAGTGTTGTGGCCTGATTTAGCATCCTATCACTATTTTAGAGCCACAATAGAATGGTACAATAGCAATAGATATATATTCGATAGAGACGTATTTGATATTGCTAATTTGACTGATCACAAGCTTTCGTCAAATGCAACTAGATGGCATTATCAGACGCTTTCATGAAAAAAATATGGAGATTGCTGCCTTTGTTTCTATACCCCTCATATTTAAAGCCTTAGAAACTTCCATATCGAGTGAGGAGTTTTTTTTTTCAAAAGGGCTTATTTCCAAAACAAGGCAAAAGTAATGTCATACACATTACGTGGCATAATAATATGTTATTTGAGCGATATTATTTTGTTATCTTAATGCCATAAATTTTACACTATTAAGTAAACTTCTCGTAAAAACAGAGACTAATTTTATTAATTTTTAACAAAGCATTAGGCAGTTAATATAACTTTTGCCACACACGATTTTATGGAAAATAGATTATGGTCTCTATATACCAATTCAGGAGAAAACTCGCGGGTAGTTTATTTTCGAATTAAAAGCTTTTACTCTTAACTGTGCCAAGAGTCCTGAAGTGATCAAAATTCCTATACCGTGTACCAAGCGACAGTATTTGAATTCGGATCAAGATTAAATGTTCAAAAACTAGAAAGTTTCATAAAACAGACAACACGCTGAGCGGAAAAAATTTAAAACTTCAGTTTGAAGCTCATACTTTCATTAAAAAGATCCCTTCACCGTAGATATTTTAGGTAAAAATGTAATTTACTATGTAAAATTACATGGAAAATAAATAAATACTTTCCAGATGGTTTCCGCCAAAATAAGTACATATATGTAAAAAATATTTTATTTAAGTGATTCAAAGTATATTCTTTTGCTTTTAGCAGCTGAAATAAGATTGCAATTGTTGACTTTAATGAATTTTATAAGTTTTTACTTGCGGAAAAAAAGTTCAGTAAAAGTGCATACATTTTTTTAGTTTTCAAAAAGTTTCCTTTTTATTATGCGCTCAGTTGCATAATCGAATTGAAAATTGAATTAAATATTAAACTTTCGAACATACATATGTATATGTAGAGCAAAGAAGTCACTTCCTATGCCAGTGCTTCTAAATCACACACGTGCATATGCTAGAGTGCAAAGTGTTTCCTTAAACTAAACCTGCACATCCGAGTCAATATTTGTATGAAGATCATAATGCAACCAAATCAACTGCCAAAGTTTCATAAATTTTTTTTTTGGTATGTTGTAGTGGGCGAAAATAAATTCCTTATCATTAAAATTTTTCTCTCCATCTAGTATACTAGCAACATCTTCTTTAATGAGCACATATGGCAACATATTGGTGAGTTTGTAATCTAATCGATTCGCGATCATCCCGGTTAAACGCATATCATCTATCCAAAAATATTCTTCAGCTTGTTGTTCTTTATACAAATTAAAGACTACATCCGGAGAGTATATAATAGCAAAACCAGCGCAATATGGAGGCAAATAACGTCTTGGATAGTCGCTTTTATCTAAGCGCCACTTGGAACGATAACTACGACTTGCATGGACCCATAGCCATCTTTGGCATAAAATCAAATTTTGTGGATGGTGAAAAAGTTGACGTGCTGGGTTAAACATTTCATTTCGGAAATATATAGGAAACAATTCGTGTTTGGGTTCTAGATATTGAATTAATTGCGGCGTATTCACAAGCGTATCGTCATCCAATTTAATCAAAATTTGCGCATGAGGACAATGATAAATTTGCCATTTAAAGGCCATCATATGCTTATACGTCATATTCCTGTAGTCATCGATGAAATTGCCTTGCACCATATCGCGAAACAGTGCATTTTCCTGCTGTAATTTCTTTTGTACAGTTTGATCCTTTACTGACCCAAGTAGAAATATTAGATGAAATGGTGCGCTACTGTTGAACCAAATTTTCTGACCCCACGTTTGACGAATACGCGAACGCCCTTCAAAATGTCTCGGTGCAGAATGTACCACAAAAAGTGCAGCAACATTTGCACCGCATTCCGGTTGTGCCATAATGTAGCTAAAGTTTTGCATATCGATGAGTTGATGAAAATCGTCCGGCTTTAATTCGTTTCGTGCAATCCTAAGGGGAGTTTTCTGAAGGAGGACCCGATTAAGTGAATGCATTGTATTAAGCCAAATTAATAAACAAAGAAGAAGAGTGAAAAATGCTGTTACAAAGCGAATATATTTCTTCATATTTTTTTGATTATTTTAAAAAAAAAACTTTGAAATTTTAATGTTTTTTGAAAAAAATAAAATTGTTTTTCAAAACAAAAAATGAAGTTTCTATATTTTATTTATTGGGTAAGGCCACTTTGTCATGAATAATTTTTTGGAGCCAAACTAAAGAATCGATTTTGTTCAAATGTAAATTGGGCTGAGTCGGCTTCCATACACAAAACAAAATGGGAAAACCGACCCCCCATTTGAAAGCTTAGGTTAAGAATATCAAGGAAACAAAATTTTTTGGCCCACTCCAAAAAATGCTAAAATGGTCGCTTTCCATAACTTCAACAGGTGTTTACCAATATTTAAAAATTATATATCGTTGTAAGGCGCTTAATAAGGCCTGAATAACAGATAGTATTTTTCAGTTTTGTATGAATTCCACCAACAAAGAAAGAGTTTTGATTTTAAAAAATTCAGGCATTGCATCAAAATTTTCTACTGCTATAACTTATATGTTTGTAAACTTAATATATCACTTTGCGGGCGAAATGTACATAAATATATTTTCAGACTTTAATTTTATAGAGAAAAAATTGCATTTAGGGGAATACGAACCTGAGAAACTAGGTCTTTTTAAGTCTATGACACAACCTGCTGAAATTATGAAAAAAAAGCATTTCGGCTGTTTTTAGAGTGGTAGATTTTTCTTTTGTTCCTAGATGCTCTCAAGGTAAGGCGGTTTTAAAAATATTTTTTTAATCGACCCGCTCTAATGTACCTTAGGAACGTTCAAGGGATCCTCTATTAGCGAAATATTGGATATAAGCAACTAAAAGTTTATTTTTGCATAAGTGGTATACTGTGCACAAGATTACTTAGTTCTTAAAAATATAAATTGGAAGTTGTTCAACTATCCACACGTTTTAATCCATAATTCTATAATAACTATAATTCCATAACAACTATACATACACAACTCTGAAATCCCTACTTATAATCGGTGATACCGATTTCTTAAATTATTTAAAGAAAATATTTGAAAGAAAAAAACCAAGCATCGTTACCGGAAGTATCAATTAACGCAAGGAACATAGTGTCGAAAAAAAGCTGTAAATGGAAAATAAATAAGAATATCCTTTTCTTTTAAATAATAGCCATGTTCACGATCCGGTGCAGAAGGTCTTGCATCATAGCATTTGTAAATAGGTGTTGAAAAATTTTGCTATACAACAACAAAATATATAGGATTGAATTTACATTTGCATTTACATTTTCTATACTAAAAACCTATAGCATAAAAATGTCATGTCATTTTTCAAATAAAAATTTTTTGTTTATGCTCTCGTTCTCTTTGCTCATACGATTTTCTCAGAGAAATAAATTTTTTCGTAGCTTGCAATGTTTATACTTTTAATATTGCTCACAATCAAGTGGAAATTATTGCTATTTTGCTACTTTGCAAGTCTAAATGCTCCGGATCGTGAACACGGCTAATAAATTTAAAATTTCATTGTATTCATGTATTGCCCCATTCGGCACTCATTTTCAATTTAAGTAACGTAAGGAACAAGTTTCAATATTTTAAAGTAAATGCACAAGAAACTATGCACCACTTAAATTGAACCACATATTAAATAATTAAATCTTAAAGTAAGGTTATATCGGCAATAATTTGGGAGGAAATATTTTGACATTTGTTGTAATTAATTAATTCTTAAGAATTTATTAACTGGGGATTCGAAGCGCAAACAATGTATGACAAATTAAAAACTTTATACAATTGAAACGATTTCTGAAAACGTGTAAAAGCCTCGAAAACCTCGTAAACTCGTAACACTGTCAAATTTTGTATTGATTTCGACAACTTTTACACGAGTTTACGAGGTTTTCGAGGCTTTTACACGTTTTCAGGAATCCCCTCAATATTTTTGAAATTCATCCAATGGTTTCTAACTCACGCCGGGTTTTCTAAAAGCTATTTCCGGATCTTCCGGTAGCTATATCTTTGAAACTAGATCCGAGCGACACTTTTTGAATACGTATTCTGTCATAGAATTAAAAGCTTCATTAAATAAACTTGGTTTAAAAAAGAAATATAAGTAAACTTGACTCAAATTTATAATTGAGAATAGAATTGTTACGGGTGCTCAAATCCTAAGCGTTAACGACATTTTAAATCGGCCTGGAGAAGATGTTGATACATCTATCAAAATGGACTCGCCCAAGATTTGTATTGAACAAAATGCTACGCAATCTCAGTTAGAAGCATTAGCACTTAAGTGCTAATGCTTCTAATTTTTACAAGACACACGTCATCTTTTTTCGATTAACGTTGCTGCTTCAGCTTTTCACAAAGTGTGAAGGTTTGAAGATTTATTTGACCGAACTCGTAGACTATCAGCAATTTTGTAATTTTACTTTGTTTTCATTGTTTTCAATAAAATTTAGATGTTTATATTTTTGTTTAACCTTAGCAGTCAAATCAAACGGAAAGTACCAGGGCTGCATAGAAGTTTTTGGCGAAAATTGGAAAAAATTTGCCTGCTGGAAATGGAATTTCCATTCTCAAAATATTCATCGTTGCAAATGCTTCCTCTCGAGAAAAGAATATATTCTCGAGAGGGAGTTTCCAGGTACAGGCGATTATACGAAATATCGTATTTTCGCTCTATAGTTAGACCGTTCTACATATATCCTTAGTTAATGGATACTTTTGGTACCAATATTGTCGTTAGAAGATTTAATAAAAAGTAATCAAACTTGTATTTTATAACGATATAAGAAAACAAATTTATTTCCTAAAAAGAAGAGAAAAACTTAAAAACAAACAATTCATTTGAATATAGTAAGTATACAAAAACAACTAAAACTAAACTAAATATAAAAACTAAATTTCTTGTTTTGTTTCAGCGAAAACTAAAAATTTTTTGAGTTATTATACTACACCCATTGTGAGCTAATTTTTCAGTACTGTGTGCGAAATATAATTTAAAATAACAACAAAATGTTGCCTTTTGTTACCTGTGGCAGTTTTTTAACATGCCACCAAACAAATATTAGAATTATGCTAATATACAGAATAAATTTCCAACTCTACGCACTCAAGAGAAGGTTTGGAAACTTTTTTCCAAATCGACATCATTCCTACTGAAGATCTTGCTTGGTACTCGTAAATGTCCGTTATTTTATTATTGTTGTATCTGTTTTTGTTTTTTGTAACATCTTTTAATGTTTTAATCAGTACCGAACAGTAAGCTAACAATGAATGAAGTAAGAAATGAAAAAATTAAATTTCGTTGAGCTTTTGCGCCTTCACTTCGTTGGTCTCAAGGTCGAAATGTTTGAACATGGATTTAAATTCTGATGTTAAAGCGTGTCGCGGAGTATGCCATGCCTGGCGTATTAACTGTAATTCTTCATGGTTTTTGGAATTTCTTAATTCCTCTTACGAAAATGAAAGTAAAAAATTGAAAATTTGTTAATAGGTTGAAACATTGGGAAAGAAATTATATGTGACCTGTTTTGTGAAAACATACCTAAATTGTGAAAAAATCGATTTTGAGATTTTCATTGTATTAATTCAACTATGAGATGATCTTTCCAATGGTGTCATTAACAAGAATTTTAAAACATTTTTTGTCTTTGAAAACACTCATATAAGGGCATTTCTCAGAAACTTTTAACCTATAGTTGTCGTCAAGTTTTGATGTCAAACACGTAAGATGTCAAACACGTAAGATGCATTTAATTCAAATAGTAATGATTTTTTGTGAATTTTTTGTGAATGCACATACTTGTTAATGTTTGAACAATATGTGCGCGGGCCAATATTCACAAAAAATCATTACTATTTGAATTAAATGCATCTTACGTGTTTCACATCTTACGTTTTTCATATCAAAACTTGACAACTATAGGTTAAAAGTTTTTGAGAAATGCCCATAAATGAGTTCCAAATAAAAAACGCATTTTTCTCGAAAACTTAAGCAAGAAACATACTTCGAGCATACTTTCTATCTGGGCGCTCTCATAAGCAGACATGTATTTGACTTCAATTTGACAATTCTTGATACATGAATAGTTTTTAGCTGTTTTTCGCTTTGTTTTCACACGTTAGGTATTTTTTCACAAAATAAGTCACATATTTAAGTTTTTCAATGAAAATAAATAAAATTGTGTACAAAGTATAGTGACAAAAGCGCCTTCGGGAAGAAAGTTGAATGGGGTAAGACAAATGGATGTGGCACCCTCCACAGAAGCAAGAACTTATAGTTTAATGAATGATATCAAGAGTTTTCAAACGGAATAAAATGGAATTTATTTACAAAAATTTCTATAGACAAATGCATTCTGGCATGTTCTGAAATCCGATTTACTTCGACATCGGAATGAAAGCAATCTTTAAGAGCTCCGCGTTTCGATAATTAACAAAAATCGGATTTTTGTTTCGGTAAATTAAATAGGAACCACAAGTAAATTTTATTTGTTGAAATACAAATCCAATTCCATCTTATTTGTCGCAATGCAGAGCTTTTGAAGATTGCTTTCATTCCGATTCCGAAGTGATTCGGATTTCAGAACATTCGTGATTATCTTAATATTGGAATGCATATGGAAATGGGGACAAACAGCGAATTTTTTCGGAAAGTGGGCATTGTACATCCTACAAAGTTAAAAACCTTAATATATCATATTTAGCTTTAAATCGAAATGTACAAAGGTTCAAGCGACGGTTTATAAGCATTCGATTGGCCAAGTGGATGTGATATCTCCATTGAAGAAACAAATTTGAGCAATCATATTGTCATCTCAATACTACAGCTACATAGGTACCTCCTAAATTATAATTTTGGGGACAAGTGGCCTTTGATATTCATATTGATTTGGTCCACAATTTATTTCAAAAAGAGTATTTCAAAGTGGCACCGCAGTTATAAGAAAAAAACAAAAAAAACAGTGTTTTTGGACTTATGGACTCGGAAACTAACTGACCGATTTGAATGAAATTTTCAGTGTTTTAGTATGCATTGGAAAAAGCTAGGTTATAGGCTTAAAAAGTGGGCCGTACCACACCCCTTTTAAAAATTTCTTCATATTACCCTTGAAAATACTTGACGCAAGTCGTTGAAATTCGGTACATATGTAAAGTGCTTCGGGGCAAATAATTTTCAATGGAAAAGTGAGGTGTGTTACACCCCAAAAATAAAATTTATTTATCATACCTTTCAAACTATTTAACGCACCTAGATTAGATTTGATATATGTATGTAAGAACAATCGAACAAATACAAGGTGAAGCAATGCACACCGGGAAATAATAGTTTAAAATAAAAATTAGAAGTCAGGGACCGAATTACAAACTCTAACAATTAGCGGCGTTTTACTGCGACTTGGCAGAGGGTTAAAAAAATCATAATGAGATTGAGAAAATCCTTTACGCTTCAAATTATGTAATTTTAAGTGTTAAGTCGACTCCTCCATTTTGAACCCCATCCTCCCTTAACTTCTTACGTAAGGGGCTGTCCTTAAACTCCGTGACGCTAAAGTTCACTAAAATTAAATCCCCCCGGTGTGACGGTAGACTCATATAAAAACATTATGGAGCTTATGGACAGCTTATGAATCGCTCCAAGTTCAATTTCCAGAATTAAATTATCTCTAAAGTTAGTATTGAGGTGGCGATATCCTAACGAATTTTTCAAGGGAATACATTAACGGAAATTGGACGAAATCGGCGCAGTATTTTCAATGGAAATATACTTTGGATCAAATTAGAAGATTATATAATGAATTTAAAAACTTAAGAGCGACAATTGAAGAAGGAATCGACTACTTTTACCTGCAACCATTTCCTTTATCTCATATTCAGCATCGTACAGAATCATGATTGACTCTACGAATTCCAGCAGTTCACGTAACTGCCGTGTCCGGTAGAAAATATGATCGAGCATTTCAGTATCGCAGCACAACTGTCGCAACTTAAGAAGAGATTCTCGTGTATGTTCAGTCGAGTCAAACAGTTTATCCACAAGAAAAATCAAACGTTCGTTACTCTTTTTAGATTCAGCCTTCAAACGCTGTAATTTCTGCTGTTGGAAACTTGATCGACGTTTAGTCGTATAATTTTCCAGATTTTGTGTTATAGTCAGGCATTCGCCGTGCATTTTAGCCAAATCATTGACTATAGACCAGCCCATAGAATGACAGCGATTCCAAACTTGTAAATCGGATCTCAATTTCCGCACAACATCATCCAGTTGAGACTTGACAGCTAAGAGGGGACAGATAAATGGTTGCAGGCAGATGTACTTGAATGATTCTCACTCCTTACCTTTTTCTTTTTTGGATACACTCATGCTTAATTGTTTATAATTTCATAAAATCCATGTGATATTTGTTTTCCCGAATCAATCGAATTACCGTTGCAAAAATCAGTGTTGTCAACTAAATTGACAACGCACCACATCCGGAAAAAAAAAAAAATTTAATTCTGTTGTATTAAAAAATTAAAAAAAAAGAGATCACGATTTCGATTTCCGTGGCCTCCAATTTGTTTTCTTGTAAATTGACACAAAATAAGGCGAAAATATTAGATACAATTTTTCATTTCTTGCTTCTTTCTCGAGATATCAAGGCTTAAAGAGTACGAGCATATTGAAGAAATTTTAAGAAATGTTAGATTGGACGATGTTTTCACATAAAACGGCCTAAAATTAGGCTAAAAAATAACATTTTTCTATATCTCCTTTCGTTTTCGAGATATCGAAATCCAAATGTTTTAACAGAGCAAGTTAAACTGTTACTTTTTTTTTTTTGTTTTTAAAGGGGTAAAAAGGCTTCTGTTGTTATTGTTAGCACTTTACGATAAATGTATGGGAAAGCAACAACAAATAGCGCTAAGCTAATGCACGTTAAATTAAAGTGGTAAGCTCCGCGGCTAAATATTGTTGCCGTTTGACACCGTTTTTATTGATTATTAATCGGGTTTTTTTAATCGGTAATTGTGACTTCGCACTTGTTATCGATTGTAAGTTGACATTTGTGTATTGTTGACATTTGTATTGTTGTTTTTTATTAAAAAATATTAAGAAGTGTAATTGAAAATGGCTAAAATTCGTTCAAAACTTAAGCGTCATACCAAAGGTAAAAGCTGGGACGGGGCCTTTCGTCAACTTCAAATCCAGAGCAGATGAAACATCGGATGAAGGCAAAGTCGCGTTTCTTTCAACCAAATTTGAATATGGGTAAGAAAATTGCTTTATTCAGTAAAAAAAATGCATTAATTTATAAATTATAGTGGCAGGAGATGCAGATGCAACTGGCCTAACATTGGAAGCGGTGCAAAAACATGAACAGCGTCAAATGTACAACGCCGAAGCCACAGTAAATGACATCGCAGGAAGCTTGAAATCTTTCAATATGGATGATGATGCTGATGAGGATATGTCCGAAACACAACACGGCACATTTAAGACTTTCAAAACATTTGCATCCAACTACAGCACTTGTACCAACATGAGCTTTAAAAAATTGCCCGTCGGCTTTAGAGGTTCTTCAGATTTGCATAAGGAAATGTTGGCCATATTAACAGCGCTGACGGAAATAATAAAAGAACGTGGCGGTACAGAATCATCTACAGAATATTTTATTTTATTAATGCAACGAATAGAGGCAAGCACTGAGGAGCAGGATATTATGGCTGGTGTGTCTTTATTGGGTATGGGTATAAAATCAGTGCCAGCACCAGTACTTCGTAAAAGTTTCGGAGAGACAGCACAAACGCTGTTGTCGTTGTTGCAGCGTTTTATGGAGACAACAAATCAATCAGTCATTAAATACATCATTGGCTGCCTGTCAGTGTTGTTGCGTGCACAAGACTATGCGACCTGGAGTTATAGCTCAACTTGGCAGTATATTGATGCGATACTCTCATTTACGACGCATTTAAAACCAAAAGTAGGTAGTTTTTGATTAATTTTTCAATTATGTACTTACTAAATTCTTTTAATATACATAGATACGCAAAGTAGCACAACATGCAATTGTGTCCATAGTACATGGCAGTTCATTTATGACAACTTCCAACTCTAATGATGAAAATGGTGATGACAATGAAGCATCTGCAGCAACCAGTACTAATGGAAATTAAATAAAAATAAAATCTCATCCTGCTAGCTAATGATGCTGCTAGCATGCACTCTGGTAAATCTTCTACCTCGCGTTATAGTGCTGGTGGCAAGGGTATACATCGACCTGTTGGGGCCAGTAATGCAGTTTCGATGAAATCGGATTATACAGCTAAATCGGGCAAATCAGCATATTCAGGTTCACATCGAAAAAGGCAAAAGGTGATACGAAAAAAAAAGGCAAAGTAGATCCATACACTAACATACCATTGAGTAGAAATTCCTTAAATAAACGGTAAAATGAGTTGAGACTATTCAAAATCATAATCTTAATAATGAATTCTTTTTTAATTTGATATATAGTTCACGTGCCCAAAATTCACGTGCGATTAAAAACGCTGTTAAAAATTCACGCAAAGGAGCATTCAAAGGTGTGAAAAACAAGATACAAAAATCTTATAAAAAAGAAATGATTGCGGGTTTCTTTTTGAAATCTAAAGTTGATATTTTATTGTAAAAAGATTGTAAAAAAAACAGTTTGAAAGCAAGGCGTGTTAAATTAATTACTGTATAAAATAAAGTTCATTATTACTATGTAAACTAAATAATTCATATTTTTTAAAAGTTTATAGTTATTTGGAACGTTAAACACATTAAAAGTATTAAAATAACTTCTGGCTGTAAATGATCTGAGAAAATTGCTGAATACATTTATTTTTGCATACAAAAGTTGAACTCGTCTTTGTACACGATTAATTATACATTTACAGTTTATTTAAATCGTCAAAGTATTGCTTCTCAATCAGGCCTGTTCCGTAATCCGTATGGTTTCAATTACTTTTCATTTAGAAGCCTTTTTGATGAAAATGGTGAGTCACACGATAAAAAGTATAAGAATCTTTTTTGTGGAAAATTACAGGTTCTACAAATAACATTGACTTGCATTAACGAAAAAGTAACCGTTTAAGAAACATTCTTAAAAACATGGGAAAAATCGAAAAGTTAGGCTTTATCGAATATTTCCGAAACAGATACTTTTTAATAAATACAAATGAATATTATTTATAGAACCTGAAATTCTCCGCAAAAAAGATCCTTTACTTTTTATCGTGTGACTCACCATTTTCATCAAAAAGCCGCCTAACTAAAAAGTAATTGAAACCACGCGGATTACGGAACAGGCCTGAATATGTGTAGTTGTCCACTTATCATCTGGATCCACTCCAGCCATTGTCTCCTCATGAAAATTCAATTTATTGTTGTCATCTAATCAAGTTATCGTATGCGTACGACTGCCATAACCGGCTTCTGGTATATGCACATTTAATGCTTTTAAGTGTTCTTCCCAATATGGTGCTCGTCGTTGTAGTCCCTTGGCGTACTTTTTCGAAATGTGCTGATGGTAAACTATCCAAAACCAAAGCAGCGACCTTCTTCATATTAATCAAGACCCGGTGGTACATTGCTGCAAAGTGGTCAGACAATTTTTCAACAAATTCATTGCTGATACCCTTCTCTTCAAATAAATTCATAAGTAAATCATATAGATAACCATCGAGCACATCACCAGCAACAGCGTATACTTTATCATTCCACTCGCCTTCAAAAATACACATTTCATAAATTTTTTGGTCATTGGTCGTCCTCCTGTGGTTTTCTTTGTAGGAAATTGTGGCTTGCTACGCATTTCACCCATATCGGGTTCATCAGCATTTGGATCAATTTCGGGTTCTTCCTCAGTGTCAACTATATGATTGACGTTGAAACTGACGACAAGTGAATCCATCCAAAGTAGTTGGCACAACTTTTGCTTTTTGTGCTTTACGCTCTGCGACAATTAGTTAAACTCAACCAATTCGCGTTCACCCTTGGTGTAAATGTGATGTTTAATACCACAACCGCAGCTACATCCTAAGCTTGGCTTTTGAACATTTAAAACCATAGCATGTCCATTACCCGAATAATCTGGATTTTTCGACATGTGCCAAATGCTGTAAGTTGCTTTTACCGAAAATATTTTTCAGCGAATTTTCCTTGGCACTGGCGCCGATATTGAAAAAACATAATGTGACTTTGTTCGAACCATTCATTTTTCTGTAGAAAACTATTTAATTTTTTCTAGAAAATTTTGTAAAAAATTAACCAAAAAAAAAAAAAACCGAAACATAAACAAATGTCAGCTGTTAATAAAGAAGAACATCATTTTCGAAAGTGCTATTCACAATGCAGCGTTTTGTTCGACCCACCGTTAGCACATTTAAGCCCACTTTAAGCCCACTTGCCACGAAAACGAACCTAATATTAGCTGTGCTTTAGACGATTGTTTTCAGTGTTTAATTAAGCACTTTCTGAGAATCGTATGGAAAAGCAAAAACTAAAGTGAATTTTTTTGCTTCATGATTAAAACTATATTTTGTTCATGTGATTTTAGATAACTAGTACCATTTTACTACTCTTTTGATGCTATTTATTTTAATACTTTTTTGTATTAGTTTTTCATGCGACAAATTTGTGTCAAACTGTGAGTTAATTTTGTTTGGTCTCTCAAATTTTGTTGGTACTGACTCAAAGATTTCTGTTAACCATTTATTTCATCCATCTCGTAGATTTCTTCACGAAAACTATATTACATATTATACTCCCAAAAGGAACAAATTGTGGAACATTTTACAACACAACTCTGTTTTTGTGAAATATTTTACAACACAACTCTGTTTGATTTCTTGAAGTGACATCGTTTGTTCATTCATTTCATGATTAAAATAATCACCAATTATATGATTATTTTGATTATGAATGTCTATGTAAACTAGCCCTTAGTTTAACACATTTAAATTTGCCTGTTTAATTATTAAGCACAAAGTAGACTTGATATTGAAATAGTACTACACTTAATTTTTATTTAATTTTTTCAATTTATTTTGTGTTCTTTTAAAGGAAAACACAGTTAACTTCCCTTAAAACTAATTTTTTTCTTGAAATTTTATCAGTAATCTCGTATTCCTTAAGTCTGGATATCTCGAAAACAAAACGGGATATCGAAAAAGCTTATTTTGGGTTATTTTTTTTAAAAAAATTGTCTTATTTAACATTTCTACAACTTTCTCGTATTCTTTAAGCCTTGATATTTCGAAAACGAAGTAATATACGGAAAAATTTTATCTAACATTTTCGATTTATTTTGTGTCAATTTATAATGAAACATCGTCAAATCGAGGGGCCACGGAAATCAAAGTATCCCCTTAGTATAAAACCAATGACGTTTTTTTTTACTCCATACCCGTGAAACCGAATGAAGGAATAAAGAAAATAGAAAAAAAATAATCCGTTTAGTTTTAGTGTGCTATTAAAGATTTCGCATCTTATTGTATTATACTTAAATAAATAAAAAATAAATAAATAAATAAAATAACTTTCGAAATGTGATGCCATTATACAATTACATACATTTCATACAATAAAATTGTATCATGCCCGAAAAAGCTCAGAGATTGTCAAAATTGAATCATGACCCAAAAAGTACATTTTTCGTTAGTTTTGTAACGAGTAGATCTACTAACGAGTACACAAACCTCTTATGACATTTTGATAGTTACATGGATTTCTAAACACTTCCGTCAATAACAACAATCAGCTGTTTTTTGTTTTGACAGTGAACCGCATGCATTTCAAATTTGCATGCTGTTTCGAATTTGTTTAAAGTTATAAAAATTTACGGGAAAATGCAGTCAAATCGTAATAGGGATGAGGAAGATACACTTTCTGACGGTGTTCCAGAGCCTAAAACGACGGCAAAGGTAAAAAGAAAAACACTGGTGGGGCCATGGAAAACAGTGTAAGTTAAAAATGGATTCTCGCTGCGGAACAATTTAACTTTATCGACTGTTGTTGTTTTTTTTTTGCCCAAATAGGGCTCTGGGAATTAATTAACACAACAACAACCTCTGTGCGGATCTACTTTCGGAGATATAGCCATCGGAAGATCGGGATATATTAATTTTCAAAGCCCTATTTAGGCAAAAAAAAATAAAAAAACAACAACAGTCGATAAAGTTAAATTAAGCCCTCGCTGCCCTAACCATTCTTTATTTCTATTTCATTCCAGTGAAGAATACAAACAAGTTTACGACTGGCTCTTTGCTCCAACCGCCAGTGCTGCAACACGCAAACTTGCGTTGGAAGAGATGCGCATCTGGAGTTTGCGACGTAGCTCACTTTGCCCTGCTGCGGTATTGGCAACAATTGTTTTGCTAGAAGTGCATTTGAAAGATGCTGAAGGATGTTTCACTAGGCAGGATTTGCAAACGCTATATGCCAGCGCGTTCACTCGTTTCTTCAACTACATGTCATCCATCATGCAGAGTCACAATTTGCGTTCCATGTATGATACAGCGTTCCAACTTGGCTTGCCTACTTTTGTTGTTGATCTGCGCCATTTATGTTCGCACGGTCAGTTGCTACCGCCTTTGGAAGTGTTACAGTCAACTACCGAATTCTGTGTTGATTGGTTACATGGCTACTATTGGCATGAACATTATTCTACCATGTCCAATGTAGATGCCAGTAATATACGGCGAAAGGATAGAACGCAATTCGATGAGAATGTCACAGCGTTGTTTCGTTTTTATGATTCAGTTTTTGAATGTTATTTGAAAGGAGCACGCGATATCAAGACTGCAAAGCGTCACTTGCATGGAAAACGCATGGTGCAATTGAAAGAGTACTACACAGGAAATGCATTGTCAACGTTACGTGCTGCATTTGATGCAATAGTGAAAGATTTGATGTTTCTGGTAAAAAATGAGAGTGGACTTAAAGATCTAAGTGAAATTTACATCGAGGCTTTTACGAAAATGTCATATTTTTTTACTGTAACTGGTAATTATATAAAAAAAGTTCGCAATCAAATAAAATTTTCATTAAAGCTTTACTCTTTTTAGATAAGCACGCTGCAACTAATGAGGATCTTGAGATTTTAATTGATATAACTCAAGGTCTCTTTCGTATGTTGGCTATACAAGGATTTATTGATGAATTGTTTTTACGTTTAATTAGCATAGCCGAAAGTTCTGTAGAAGCAACAATGCGTCGTGAAAGTGCTGGTTTTTGGGCGCTACAAATTGTTAAAGGATTTGCGGCCTTTCGCAAGTGTAAACAAATGTATAAAGCGGAATTAGATGCTGTAAGTAGACATTAAATTCAGTGAAGATTTACAAATAAGCATTTTGGGTTCAAGCCTGATTGTATAAATGTGTGGCAAAAAAAAAAAAACAGCCTTATTCTGCTTAAAAAATGGAGCTAAGCGCAATTTTCTATTACATCTAGGCAAAATTAAAGTTTAGTTTTTTGCGGTTTTTTTGGTATCTTCCATTTAAAACCTGAACAATGTTCAAAAACGAAATAGTAATTTTTTCCTGATATAATGTGCGAATTAACATATAAACACCGTTGTAGTTGTTATATTTTAATCAACTGAACATTATTTTCAGAATCCAAATCTACGAGATTGTGACTTTTCCACTTTGAATTTTGACAATACTTCAAAGCGTGCAAGAAAACTCTTGATTTATGCCGGTGTTGACATGAAGTCTACATTAATTTTTGGTGACTCTATGCGCAGACCATGGGTATGGATATTTGATCGTAGTTTTGTTGAGGAACGCTTAAAAGCTATAAACGAATATACAGCAAAAGTAATAAAAAGGTGAGAAAAATTAAAAAAATAAAACAAAAAACTTCGAAAATTTGGCAAATTTGAAACTCTAATTTTCGACTAGTTGTATCGTTTCGTTAAAATTTGTTATCTACACTAACAGCATTCTTTTCTGTGGAAATATCCATATGATGTGGTATTTGTACAATGCTATTATTAGACGAAAAAGTTGTATCGAATCAAAAGTTTCATACTTTGCTACAATTTATTTTAATATAAATAATCATGCTTTTAACTGTTTATTTCGTTTGCTCCATTACAGTCTACTTACTCTTGTTGATCCAGCGCTTAAGCCGGCAGAGATTAAAATTTTAGAAGAACTTATTAATGTCTACATTGATGAATGTTCATCATTAAGTGAAGAACAATTATCATCACCGCATTCAACTGAAGACATTCATACTGCTGAAGATTTACTTGCTCAATTAGAGTTAAAAAACAAAGTGCATTTCATAAACACTCAAGATTTATCTTCGAGTAGCGTACAAAAATTTGGTATTTGGTCAACGGTTCCCGGTAAACATATCATTAACTATTTGAAATTCATTTTATATTTATAATATTATTTTTTTTTTTACAGTTGATGAAACACAGGATTGGAGCATTTGTCCACTTGGTAGACTACCTTGGGAATAAAGAGTTTCAGAAAACGTAAATTAATTTTTTTTTATAGGTGCTGATGTGCATATGATGTAGCTTTTTAAGTTTAAGGACATTTTACTTTTGATAAATTGACCATAAATGTTAAAAATCTCTTTTACAATTATATGTTGCTAATTTTGAATCGTTATAATAAATAGGTTTATACTATTTGATATGATATAAGTTTAATAACAAATAAGAGCTTTGGTAATTCAACCGTTCTATAATTGAGGCGCTGCGAACATTAACGCTGCAAGTCGACTTAAGGCGTTTTTGCGCCTATCGCTTTTTTGAAAAGCTTGGGTCCTCAAATATATGCGTACTTAGTTTGAACTTCCAATTCCGATCAGAGAATGTGGTAGATCAATATGTATATACTGTTTGATGAGTTGCGTGCAGTTGGTTTTAATCAAAACCAAGGTGGCTACCGAAAAAAGCGCATATGTTCGGAAAATTCTGAAAAAACTCACACATATATTTTGGTGTCTCAACCGATTTTCATGCTCAGACCACTTTTGGAAAGGTATTGAATAAGGCTATAAGCTCAAAATTTGGAATTTGATAAAAAGTACTAAATTTATTACTATTTTAGTACTAAACTAAAAAAACGTACCCAGGTACACCTTTTTTTACCTTCCAAAATATATTTTTTGGAAAGAAAAAAAAAAAAAAATTTATAAGAAAAAGAGGGAAAATTGGTATGTCTCGAGGTTTAGAAGTTATGATTTTCTGAAAATTAAAAAAAGGCCTAACCACAAAATGGCCCATAAATTTAATATTTTTTAACCCATTTTTATGTTTGGACCATTTTCAGAAAGGTATTAAAGCATGCTATGCGCATAAAGTATTTTTTATTGTATTTGGTAAGAATTACTAAATTTACTACTAATTTAGTACTAAACGACAAAAACACGCTATAGTGCCTATTCTTGATCTTCTAAAATATTTTTTTAGAATAGAAGACAAAGTCACCTTTCACATGAATCTAAAATGTAGATGGTATCTTTAATGGTATACGAGTAATGATTTTTTGAACATTTCAGTACATTCAATATTTCGAATTATGTAAGTTTTTTTGGAACTTACATCATTTTAAATTCCTCGAAAGATTTTGAAAATGAAATACGACATGCTGCAATACGATGGCGTCCTAAGGGAACAAAACTATGAAATTTCTGGGTCCCTGGTATGGCTTTTACATTTGAAAAGCGTTTCATATTCATCAATCGTACAACAACGATTTCTGAAAATGGTCCAAACATAAAAATGCGTTAAAAACTGTTCCATTTATGCGCCATTTTGAGGTCAGGCCTTTTTTTTAAATTTTCAAAAAATTTAAAATGGTTTATGTTGACTATATGAAAATTATACTAATTTTATGAACTTTAGTCATTGTTTTGCAAGAATCGAAAATTCCATGCATTTTCCAACTTAGAATATTATGACAATTAGGAGAAGAGAAAAAACTACTGAACATGGCTATGGTGACATATGTTTCGGTTACCGCCACGTAACCATCATCAGACCAATTTATGTTTTTATTTAATTTATTTTAAATTAAATGAAATAACAATTGAAAAATTTTTTGAACTTTTTTGTCTGAGGCCGGGATCGATCTATGAACCTTTCGAAATCAATCTCTCTACATAGCGCATTTATCAACGGACTGCGCTGTGTGCCCTCGGAAAAATTGGTAGCTCAAGTGCCTATATGCATGTAGCGTGGTTTCATTCTCTATACTCCTTTGTCATCATTCATGTTGTGTTTGTTTGGTAAGGCTCAGCCATTGGCTGAGAATCAATACCGTTATATTATATGACTGACAAGTGTTGCCAGTTGCACATATTTGGCGTGTTCTCCATGATTACTTAAAATGGTTTATGTTGACTATATGAAAATTATACTAATTTTATGAACTTTAGTCATTGTTTTGCAAGAATCGAAAATTCCATGCATTTTCCAACTTAGAATATTATGACAATTAGGAGAAGAGAAAAAACTACTGAACATGGCTATGGTGACATATGTTTCGGTTACCGCCACGTAACCATCATCAGACCAATTTATGTTTTTATTTAATTTATTTTAAATTAAATGAAATAACAATTGAAAAATTTTTTGAACTTTTTTGTCTGAGGCCGGGATCGATCTATGAACCTTTCGAAATCAATCTCTCTACATAGCGCATTTATCAACGGACTGCGCTGTGTGCCCTCGGAAAAATTGGTAGCTCAAGTGCCTATATGCATGTAGCGTGGTTTCATTCTCTATACTCCTTTGTCATCATTCATGTTGTGTTTGTTTGGTAAGGCTCAGCCATTGGCTGAGAATCAATACCGTTATATTATATGACTGACAAGTGTTGCCAGTTGCACATATTTGGCGTGTTCTCCATGATTACTTAAAATGGTTTATGTTGACTATATGAAAATTATACTAATTTTATGAACTTTAGTCATTGTTTTGCAAGAATCGAAAATTCCATGCATTTTCCAACTTAGAATATTATGACAATTAGGAGAAGAGAAAAAACTACTGAACATGGCTATGGTGACATATGTTTCGGTTACCGCCACGTAACCATCATCAGACCAATTTATGTTTTTATTTAATTTATTTTAAATTAAATGAAATAACAATTGAAAAATTTTTTGAACTTTTTTGTCTGAGGCCGGGATCGATCTATGAACCTTTCGAAATCAATCTCTCTACATAGCGCATTTATCAACGGACTGCGCTGTGTGCCCTCGGAAAAATTGGTAGCTCAAGTGCCTATATGCATGTAGCGTGGTTTCATTCTCTATACTCCTTTGTCATCATTCATGTTGTGTTTGTTTGGTAAAAAATTTTTCAATTGTTATTTCATTTAATTTAAAATAAATTAAATAAAAACATAAATTGGTCTGATGATGGTTACGTGGCGGTAACCGAAACATATGTCACCATAGCCATGTTCAGTAGTTTTTTCTCTTCTCCTAATTGTCATAATATTCTAAGTTGGAAAATGCATGGAATTTTCGATTCTTGCAAAACAATGACTAAAGTTCATAAAATTAGTATAATTTTCAAAAAATCATAACTTCTAAGCATCGAGACATACCAATTTTCCCACTTTTTCTTATAAAAGATTTTTTTTTTCTTTTCAAAAAATATATTCTGGAAGGTAAAAAAGGTGTACCTGGGCATGTTTTTCGTAGTTTAGTACCAAAATAGTAGTAAATTTAGTACTTTTTATCAAATACGAAAAATTTTAGCTTATATCACTATTCAATACCTTTCCAAAAGTGGTCTGAGCATGAAAATCGGTTAAGAAATGTCCAAGTTATTGACAATTATTTGAGGAGAGTTTGTCACAATTTACAGATTTTTCCACTCTTTGCACCCCTCCACAAGCCACAAAAAAAATTGCAACATTTTTTTTGCCATTTCTAAAAGATTAGACATGAAACGAAACCATGTACGAAATTTCAGCGAAATCGGAAGGGGTGTGGCAGATCTTGTTACGCTAGGCATGGAATGGCTGTATGTTCGAATGGCCATCGGTTCAGTATATTTTGCGCTAAAGCAAGTACTTGTGCATGTGTGTAGATAGTAGAAATGTGTACTATCAAAATTTATTATCCATATGCTCGTATATACATATTTACTGCACTGTTTTTGTATTCTAACTATAAAGCCAAATACTCGAGATAAATCTTAAATTTTATTATTACTTTCATAATAAACTGTTGGTTAAGCCTTAATGGAATCCGTGCAAACTTACTAGATTCCAGCTTTTTGGCTGCTGTTTTCCTACTGCTTACTACTTGTGTTGAAGTATCTATGAAGTTTGTAACAAAGCAGCTGTGTTGTTTGATGCCACACCTAAAATGGCCAAAAATACAGCGTGCGCTTGTGCCATATGTTGATTAATTGTAAGAGAGTGTAACACTTTGGCTGCAGGCACACCAAGCAAAATTTGACAGGAAAATAGATTGATCGTTTTCATATTTTATTTAAATTTGAATTTTGCCATATTTTATAATTCGAATTATAGTTTAGGTATGGATAGGATTTAAATTTACTTTGTTGTATGTACAAACTTTGTTACTTGAAGATAGAGAAACTCATGAAAATTAGTGTCTTTTTCAGCAAATTGTGTGTTGTGCATTTGAAAAGATTACATTATGGATACAACATTTTTATGAATTTGTCCTATACATTGTTACATATCAATACAAATTTTTTAAGCTAAGGCTTCTTTAGTAGGAGTACATGGATTAAAATCAATTGCTGATATCTGAAGATTGAAGTTGATATTTTTTATCCAAATCAAACATTGCGTGGTTTCCTGATTTATAAAAAAGAAAAAAATTAAAAATAACTTACAAGGCTTTGCAAAAAAAAAAAAAAAAAAAAAAAAAACTTGTTGCTGTGCCCATAAATGTTCAGTGGATTTTAATTTCTATCGATTAATTGCGATTTTCATAACTAGATTTTCTTGTATTTCTGTCTATTTTTGCTTTGAAATAACTCCAACACAACAACAGCATGCAATAAAATCATGTCTGAATCTGTATCTGCGAAAATTCAATTCATTACTCAACAGATTTCAGTTTAAGTTTGCTGTTTAGTTCAATTTGGCGCACAAATGCGATTTATTGGCTTGGCCATGTAGAGTAAACAACGGACATGCAGCGCAGTTGGATGCCAAATTTGAACTATTGCATGTCTTAGTCATAGCACATATGTTGCTTCAACAACAACTTTCATTTTAACGTTAAGATGAAATGGTCTTGTTGGCATATTTATTTCTAAGTCATGATTTGAAAAAAGTTTAAATTAGAACCTAGATTTCTTAAAATTTTGTATAAATACTCAAGTCTGAAATATACAAGCGGTTCCATAATCCGTGCGATTTCAGTTACTTCTCTTATCAAAACCTTTTTGATGAAAACGATGAGTCCCAGTGTGCCAAACGGTTCATATCTCCGCTTTTTTATCCGTTACGGATTCGTTACTGATCCGTTTGCGGGAGAAATTCCCAAAAAAAAAAGCGAATCCGTTCCGGATGAAAAAGCGGATATATGAAACGTTTGGCACACTGGGGTCGCACTATAAAGAGTATGGGGATTTTTTTTTGTGGAAAATTATATGCTCTACAAATAGTGTGGACTTGAGTATTCGAAAAAATTACCGATTAGGAAACATAATTAAAAAACCGCAAAACGGTAAAAATTAGTTTTTATTGAATATCTCCTAAACGCTAACTTTCTGGTTTACAAGTATGATTTAAAAATACTGGGCCTCATTATGAATAAACATTCTCGAAAATTGTTTCTCAGACTTCCTTACAGTCTCGATTGCAGTCCTTTATCTTAATACTTGGTATTGGACGACTTACCGTTTACATCAAAATGCTTTCGAAATGAAAATTAATTGAAATCGCACCAGTACTTTTATGAGTTCATTGAGCCGGCATAATTTTTTGTTCTGATTTACAGCAGTTGTGTTTGAAGTTTAACAAATGATGCCAAAATTGGCTTAAAAAACAAACACGAACATTGTGCAAAGACAGCTAAACATTTTATATGTCCATTTATTTTTCAGGAGACGAAAGCTTAAAAATGGTCAAAAAATTTATAACTTATTGTAATATTTGTAAAAGTTATATCCAATTCAAAATTATTTCTTACTTAATAAAGCACAGCAAGTCGTATGAGTAACATTTGATTTACATGGAAAAATTAAAGGCCCTATTGCGTATAGAAACGAGTTTTGGTTTCGTTTCTAGTCGAGAGAAGAAAAACAAATTTTATTTGATTTTGCGAACTGAAATTTTTTGTAGTTCTTTTTTCAATAGTACTGCCAAATTTCTAGATGCAGCTTTTGTCAATTCCTTTTCTCTATTTTAATGTGCCCAATTAACATTAGTTAACACGAGACAACTAAAATATATTACTCCAGGAGCAAGTGTAAATTTGTAATTAATAAGACTGGAATTGAAGAGACATTATTATGTATTTTATTAATAATAGTGAATTTTACAAATAATCTGTAAGATCGATTTGAAAAAAATTCTCAATATAGAATTCAACTCAATTTTAATGGCCTGAATTGGAAAAATTTTTCTCTTCCGACATTAACCAAACCAAAAGTCGCTAAAGTAAATTTTAGCCAAAACAAAATGTGCTCCAAAAGTATAATTCGGAACTGTCTAAGTGTATGCTCCACCTTTTTTCATCATTTTGGAATACTTCACATTTCACACTAATTCAATTTGGTAAAATTGTTTTAAAAACTCACCGAAGGAATTGCTACTGAGCAGTTTCATAATCTGGCGACCAAAATATGTAGAAACTGAAAATGAAACTGACAGCTTTGGTTTCTGTCGGCAATGCGAATTTTATGATAAAAACCACAATTGGCACCATCCGTATTTTTGAAGAATACGGGCCGATGATGCCTCCTGCCCATAAACCACACCAAACAGTACATTTATCGGGATACATTGGAAGCTCTTGGACTGCTTCTGGTTGTTCATCGGCCCAAATACGTCAATTTCGCTTGTTAACGTAGCCGTTCAACCAGAAATGAGCTTCGTCGCTAAACACAATTTTTCGATAAAATAATGGATCACTTTGAAGTTATTGTAGGGCCCATAAATCGAAATTAAAACGTACACTAAGATCAGCCAGCTTCAATTCTTGTATGAGCTGTATTTTATAGGCCTTCAGACCAAGATCACGCCTCAAGATACGCCACAATGATCCATAAGGGATGCCCAAAGTCTGAGATCGGCGATGAATGGATTGTTAAAGGTTTTCACGAACACTCTCTGCTACTGCAGCAATATCCTCTAAATTTCGGGCTCTATGTACTCTGATTGAATGATGAATGTCCAATAGTGTAAAATTGCTTCGAAATGTGGTGATGGTGTTACGAATAGTGCGCTCAGTTGGACGCTCAAACGACCAAAATGATGTTGAAGAACTCCTTAACGTTCTCTAACTGATGACTGATTTTGGTAGTAAGTTTCAACAATTAATAGATGTTGTTCAGGAGTTAGTCTATTCATGATTGAGTAGTATTGAATACTGAACACAATCGTCATATGGAAAAGCCATTTGACACATAACAGTATTGGATCACCCTTTAGATGTTGTAAAAATCAAATCTGTCGTACGATAGCTTGACATAAGCCCAATGCTTAAAGTGTTTCTACTAAAAAACTCTTAAAACTTTAAATGCTTTACATAGGTTGATAATTTTGTTAAACATAAACATGGTGATGAATAAGTCCAACTCCGTCTTAAGTTATGATAACAACTGTCATTTCCCGCGTTAACATGACCTCATGACGATTGCATGATTGACTAAAATCTTTGCATCTAAGCTTAAACAAAACGTAATGTGATTTATCAGTTCTTCCAGACACCTTAATTGGGTAGTTATCTAACAAAATAGTGTTCATAAAAAAAAAGACAACATTGCGTGCAGACAAGAATTTTGCTTTATACATAGTTAAAGCCCATTTTCAAAATTTTATTCAAAAACAATAAATAATAATTAATTGCATTATTAAACAAATTCTTGCAGATTTCCGTTCTAAAGACCAATAAATTTAGAAATTGCAGTAAAATGCTTTAAACGCACTATGCCGAACTGAGGTGAAAAAAGGAGAGCAGAAATTACGATCTAAAAGTGAGGGAGAAACATCAAAGCATTCATTAATCAAACGCAATCTAATTTCCATTTTAAATTGTGTTTTCGATTTGAGATCACGCATGTGCCGCCGCTCAACTAGAGATGGTCATTTGAATTTTCAGAATAAAGCCGACCACGATTCAATTACACAAGGTTAACACAGCTTGTCAAAATTTTAGAGACACAGATAACTACAACCACATAGATTTACAATCTTAGTAGATCTCAGAAGAAAGCAAAATACGAGGGGTACTATTTATGTTTCGGGAACTGGCCACACTAAAGTCAATTGCTAAAATCTGGCAACACCGTAATAAAGTTTGACATTTTTTAGCATAAACGTACTCACAACGTTCTATTTGTTTTGTTTACAGTGAATTAAGAAAATCTATTTTTCCATTGATAACACAGGCCTGCAAATTCGACACTTTTTTTCCTCTCTTGATTTTTGAAGCCAATTATGGTGGTTTGGGACCTCCTTATCACGAATCTGAACTTGGTTTAATTCCATCACGTCAGAATTTTGAGATATTCCAGTTTTCATAGCATCAAAAATAATGGAAAATCATGTGTTTTTCACTGTTATTTTAAATTTTCTCGAAATTCAGACGTGATAGAGCAATTCTGTAAATTCTGTATGGGCTTAGCATCAAAAAATACATTAAAAAGCACTCTCGTAATTTTAAGAGGGGTACCCTGGTTCGTCTGTGCAGCATTTGAAAACTTATTAATTCAATCGTTTGTGCTTACGTACTCTTCAATATCACGCCTAAAATACTCAACATATTTAAACTATTCTTGCACCATACATTTTTTGGTACTCTCCGTATGATCAAGATAAATGTTATGCATAATATTCATCCATATATCATGTTTCATAATGCAGGCCAAGTAAGTAGAAATGCTTTTTCGCACTGTACTTTCATTCGATTACCCCTATTGTTAAGACGTATCTGTCGGAATTTCAGGCGGATATATGCTGTTAATATGGTTTCAATATACTTACTAGTATAGGCGTAGAAGCGACTCAAATAAAATTTTCAATTATTTTGAGTTTTTTTTTTTTGTATGAGAGGTACAACACCCCCTTGTCCAATCGATCCCATATTTCTTATAAATGTGTTTGAGCACCAGAAAAACATCTGGTGCAAATATGGTTTTGATACGTTCAGTAGTATAGGCGTGGTAGTCTTGTATATACAAAAAAGGCAATTCTGTAAATTCTGTATGGGCTTAGCATCAAAAAATACATTAAAAAGCACTCTCGTAATTTTAAGAGGGGTACCCTGGTTCGTCTGTGCAGCATTTGAAAACTTATTAATTCAATCGTTTGTGCTTACGTACTCTTCAATATCACGCCTAAAATACTCAACATATTTAAACCATTCTTGCACCATATATTTTTTGGTACTCTCCGTATGATCAAGATAAATGTTATGCATAATATTCATCCATATATCATGTTTCATAATGCAGGCCAAGTAAGTAGAAATACTTTTTTTTTGTTTTTGTTAAGTTTTCTTTGCATACCAATCGCACTGTACTTTCATTCGATTACCCCTATTGTTAAGACGAATCTGTCGGAATTTCAGGCGGATATATGCTGTTAATATGGTTTCAATATACTTACTAGTATAGGCGTAGAAGCGACTCAAATAAAATTTTCAATTATTTTGTGTTTTTTTTTTTGTATGAGGGGTACAACACCCCCTTGTCCAATCGATCCCATATTTCTTATAAATGTGTTTGAGCACCAGAAAAACATTTTGATACGTTCAGTAGTATAGGCGTGGTAGTCTTGTATGTATATACAAAAAAGGCACCTAAGTAAAACTTAAATCTCTGAAAATTGTGACGTGACCGATTTTGGACGACCTTCAAAACAAATAGCACTTGTACAAAAAAACGTTCTGAGTACGTTTTTGCTAAAAAATGTCAAACTTTATTATGGTGTTGCCAGATTCTAGCTATTGACATTAGTGTTGCCAGTTCCCGGAATATAAGTAGTGTGGTAAAAGGTCTAAAAGTTTTGGAAACTACAAGGGTCATTCCCGACCCTTTTCAGGTGTTTAAGGTCCATTTTTGTAAAAAAAATTTGACACAAATCGATAAGGAAAGGTTGAAGAAAAATTTTGGAAACTATCAGAAATGTCTCTGACCCCTCTCTGAAGAAAAACTTTTGGGCTTTATCAGGTGTTCGGGATACCCCTCTTAGGAAATTAAAATCAACTTTTTTTAAAAAAAAATTGTATAGCACCAATCGATAGAGAAAGGTCGAGACCTCACTCAGGGAGGGATTTTAGTCCCATTTTTGTAAAAAAATATTATTGGAACAATTGTTAGGTCGATGAAAAAATTTTAAATTATGAGAGTCTTCCTGACCAATCAAATAGCCTTGGGTCCATTAAAAAAAATTTATTGCACCAATCGATAGGGAAAGGAAAAATTGTTGGAAACTGTCAGGAGAGTCCCTAATTCAGTATATAAGTTTCAGGTCCACTTTTAAGGGTTATTAAGTGTTTTAGTACAAGTTTTTAACTGTATTGCTCCAATTAATAGGGCAAGGTAGAAGAAAAATTTTGGAAACTGCCAAAGGTGTCCTCCACTTTTAATTACCTGCTGCTTACGCACCATTTTAAGATCTTAATAAAATTAGTTAGCAGTAGTTGCTAACAAAAAACAAAGGACAAAACTGAAAAAAAAAAAATAATGATTTTCCAAAATTTGTCGATAAGTGTAGTAAATATCTTTTGGAAAAATGTGCTCTCAATTTTTAAGCGGGGTGGAAATGAAATTTTGTAATAAAATGAGTTCAATACGCTTGCTAGAGGTCCGATTAAAATAATTCAAAATGCTATAACTTCCTTAATAATTAACATACTTACATATTTACGCGGTTTTGGTGTCAAACGTTTTATCCAGTACGACCTAAATCACATCGGACAAGCTAAGTAATATGCCTTAAAAAATAAAAACAAAAGCACCATTGTGAGTAAGACTCACTTCCTTTGCCCATCTCTATTCAAACTATAAATAATCATTATCTTCGCTTCCTGTTGTATACAGACTTTCGTCCTTTGTTGTGTGTAAACTTTTTAAATTCAACCCTTGGGCAGCAATCAAATGCGATTCTCAAAAATCAGTCAATGACGCGATCAGCATTCAAAATCGTTTAACCAACTGAAGCGAAATTTTTAAGTAGTTAATATATTGATCACTGACCAAAATGCATTTAACAACGCTAACTCTTTTTCACCTTAACATTCTCATAACATGCCAAATTTGTAAAAAATATGAGTACCAACATTTATACGAGCATATCATATACAGTGACCAATTTTAATTTTTATCGGTAATTAAATTCAAATGAAGTTCATAATTATTTTTGCAAAGTTTTACAACAGAAGAAAAATGCTCGTTCCTGTATCGCAATTGTATTGAAATTTTTCTGGTCTGGTTCATTGAAATCAGACATGATGCAGTCGTCCTCAATAATGAACAGAGCTTGCATGAAGTGTGTTACCTACCAACGATCACAATCGCCAGCAACTGTTGCACGTCAGTTACTTACTTTAGAGTTGCAACTCAGCAGCCGCTTAGCACTCATATCTGCCAACTTCAATTCGTTAGGAGTAAAAATGAGGCGCATAATGAATGCCTTTTCGAAAGTATTCCCAATCAGTTGCTCGTAATTCATTTTTTATGGCGACAGCAGCGTCCGCCTTTAAGGTTTGTGGAATTCGTGTGGCGAATTCGGTAGGGTATGCAATGTGCTACTCGTACATACAAACATACATTCTTGCGGCTGCTTGATCCTTATGGTATTATTTGATTTTGTTGAGGAATATTGCATATCATTTTATTTTTTTAATAATTGCAAGAGTTTTTTTTTGAATGCTCTTTAGTCTTGATGCTAGAGAAACTTCAAGTTCTTTGATAAATGTAGGACCCTACTAAGAGATGCTATAGCTTAATCAATTTTTGAAATTTTCTGATGACCGAGAAGTCTTTTTATTCAAAATAATATACGAGTCGTTTATAACGAGGCAAAAGCAATGTCATGATATGAATTGGGCTCTGTTTTCATGAAAAGTTTACCTGGTGATGCGAAATTGATTGCATCAAGTTGAAAAACTGATATCGTTCAAATAACCGATTATTATGGTACAAAATGTTTAAGACATTAATTTGTGGCTCTCTATGGACTTACCGCACTTTCAATATAAATATCTCATATTTCCAAGATGTCGGCCACACGAAGTTCGATCCAACCTTTGGATACTCACACATTTGAAAAATCATAGCTCCTAGGCTTTTCATCCGATTTTAATGAAATTTTCAGGTTAAATATGAATTTTTGAAAAAAAATTACACTGAAAAAAAAAAAAAAAATTAACTGAAAAAAAAAAAAAATTATTTTTGGTGGATGTAAACCCTTTTTTCTTTTTCAAAGCCATTTTGGGGCTTGGAACACAATTTTTATTTTTTTTTAAATATTTTTATTTGAAAGCAAATTTTATAGCAATTATTTTCCGGTCCTCAAAATTTTTTGAAGTTGTATTACGTTGTCTTCTGAATCTTGGTCGGAAACGTAAAGAAAGACTCAACTGCAAAAACTAAAATTTGAATCCATTTAAAGTTGGTCACGTATGTCACTTTTAGCTAAAAGTAACGTATGTTTGAAGTTTCATTCTACTAGTATACTACAGTATACTGTTAAACTTTGAAACTACATTTTGGATAAATATTGTTGTTCCAAAATCATAACAAAATCATTCGAGGAATATTTTCTTAGAACACATTCACCCATTACATCTTGTTTTATAGTCTTTTTGACACCTTTTTCAAAAAGACTTGATTATAATGGGTTAAAGTCTTCAACAATAATATTCTTGTTAAATTTCAATAAGGGTCACCAAAGACAAGAAATCATTAAAACGTAAGAATAATGCGTAGAAAAAGTAATAAAAGTTTTGCATTTGTTGGATCAGAA
This sequence comes from Calliopum simillimum, assembly GCA_951812925.1. Taxonomy (NCBI): domain Eukaryota; kingdom Metazoa; phylum Arthropoda; class Insecta; order Diptera; family Lauxaniidae; genus Calliopum; species Calliopum simillimum. The sequence goes on from OX638371.1 coordinate 65,605,447, forward strand.
AATTCCACAATTGACACCAGAACTGCGTGCAAGTTTTTTCGCTCCCAAAACTGAATTTGACTTAAATCAACCTTATAACTTAAACATAAAATACATAAATGTACAATTCATTACCCGATTGAATCATAATGGAAAAAATGTCACGTTCATATTGTCACGTATCGATTCAGATTATGATCAAAACAAAGAAAAGTACGGAAGATATTTGAATCAAATAAAATATATTATACAATGCCCAATTAAAGTTAGAAAACTAAATTTGCATTTTAAAGGCTTGGTAGAAAATAAATTGCAAATAATGACGTGTTTCCATGTCATGAAATTTGAGATAAAGGTCACAAAAAACAGTTTTTTGCAAATACATATATCGTTTACGCTTACTTTTATTGAAAAATGTTTTATGGCAATTTTGTAGCTCTAAAAATTTCATACCGTAAGCAGGGGTGACTGTAACATCCGGGGGTGACTTTAACCGGCAAGGAAAAAATGATTAAAATCGTAATATTATCATCTCAAAGACTATTTATCGATTTGCATTGACTCAATCAGTATCCTTGAAGTATTGGCTTTTAGCGTCTGTTTTCAATATTTGATATGAGCGCGAATTTTCAGATATATTGTTGCATTTTCTAGAAGTTGTCTTATGTCGCATTTTTTAACGCTCAGAAAATTACTACGTATTGAATAGAAGGAAAATTGTTGACGTAATGTGAGTGATATCACTAGAACTATTATTTAATTTTCTTATCAATAGATTTTGATGGATATATTTACCTCGAAGTATTTTTAATGCATTTTTATATGGGAGTATGTTAGAAAACAATGTTTTTGGGGTGACTTTGAACCGGTCTAAAGCCACACCCAAAAAACTTTCTGATGTTAGGCTGGCTCGAAAGAAACCCAAAACCCACTGGGTATGGTGAACTTTGTGATTGCCATCATTGACAATGAAGGAGCAAATGTGAACTGTATGACCAGTTCAGGTCAATGCTGCAAATGGCCACCCAAAAAGGATATTTGCTATTATTTATTTAGCATAATTTTGCAAAACATTAAGCCATCGAAGCCCTTTAATGAAAGAAGCATTTTTAAAGCTACCTACTAAGAATTTCTTTCGTTTTTTAAATTTTTTGAATAAAGTAATTTTTGTTTTCTAATTTTCAATGGTCAAGCTTAATCCTTTAATATCAGTATTGTTATTTGATGTAACATATGCGGGGATATCCGAATATAATCTCCTCTTATATGACCCAGGTTATAAGAAAAGTTAAATAAAGTATGCTTGCAGAATTCTATAAGATGTCGGCAAAGAGTCTGATGAGTAATTGACTTATTATAGTCAATTTTGACCTGTGGTGGGTCCCGAAACTAGTAACGCAGACCAGCCTTCCGATACATTTTTTTGCTTTTTTTATTTATGTGTATTTTTGCCTTGTTTTTTGTGTTTTTAATGTTGTTTTTCTTAAAAACACTGAACAGTAAGCTCCGACCATCAATGTATTTTCATTGTTGGTAGCTAATAATAAGAAAACTTTTTTCATGTTCAATAACCAAATGTGGTGGAATATATTCCTAGACGTATAAAAAGAAATTATCGATAGGTGAACAAAATAATTTCGACCAGAGAGGGTGTCAGGAGGTCGTTTTATCTAAAAATTTTGGGAATATCGAGATTTCCATAATATACGGGAGAGCACATATTTTAGAAGTAGTAGATATGTTACGGGGCTTCTTTCCAAATATTCTGGAGTAAAATTCAGAAAAATCGTATGTGGGTCGTGGCGACAAAATGAGTTAAAATGTCTAAATCACTCATTAGGAGCCCTGTAACGTATCTAAATATTATTTCTGAAATATGTGCTCTCCCGTATGTTATCGGAAATCTCGATTTTCCCGAAATTTTTAGATAAAACGACCTCCTGACACCCTTTCGGGTTGAAATGTTTTTGTTTACCTATTGGGAATTTCATTTCATACGTTTAGGAATATATTCTACCACATTTGGTTATTGAACATGGAAAAACAAATTCTTTAATCTCGTCCTTGAAAACATCCCATAACCTAGGCCGTTTGCCTATACAAATATACCAAAATGTTGAGAGAACTTAAATTAAAAAAATCTGATAAAAAATCTTAAAGGTATAGCGTGTTAGATCAATGAATGAAATTTTTCGGTTAAAGTCACCCCACCCTTGAGGTGACTTTAACCTACTTACAAAAATATTATTTTAAAATAACTGTAATTACTTTGCAAAAATTTTATTACATGAGATTAAAGCTGAAGCCCCCACAAAAAATTTAGACCAATGAAACCTTTTATTTTATTAACATTGTTGAAATTATAAGCTCCTGAACTTGAAAATTCTGTTTTTTTTTCGTATCAAAGTCACCCCTGCTTACGGTACCTAAAAAGCAAAAAAAAAAAAAAAATAGTTTTTTTCATACTTCTTGTAGTTTATAACCTACTAGAATCGCCCAGTGGTCACAATTCGACCACAAATGTATTAAATAATTTTGGCACTTTTTGGACACTTGGTAATTTTTTTTGCTATTTGGTTCCAAATTGGAAATCTCATTTATCATCCCTGGTACAATGACCAATGTGAAATGAAAAGAAAACAAAAAACATGATATCAGTGTCGGTCAGCTCATTGTCCTTCTCTTTTTGCTGTATCCTCTTTTCAGCTCTGTGTGACCGCGTATTTTGTCGTTGTTAATATTGAAAAAATTTGCATTTAATTTTACCTGACTTAATGGCCAAATATTAAAACAATTTTAGCTTTGTGCACGTTTACATACAAATACCATTCAATGGTGTATAATTCAAAGTCGTGGTTCATTTCTAACATAGTAAAAAAGGTAAGACAAATATTAATATATAGATTCTAATTCAAACTAAGTCTGGCAGAGTATATTCCGGCCTATGACCATTTACAAAATTACAGTTACTTTTTGCAATATCAGAATGGCGGAAATGGGTTCTATTGCTCCTTACGATGCCATCTTCCCTAAAAACATAGTCTGCCTGACGACAAAATCACATAACTTTTATTATGTCATAAAAATTGAGGAAAAAAAAAAAATATCTCAAAAAACGCAGCACGAAAAATGCCTACCACTTGCACTTACCTTATTTTTTAAGCCTACCAAATTTTTTAATTGGCAAACATGCAGTCTGTTCGTTTACGCCAAGTTTTTACCCGAAATGCTCTCGTTTGCTTATGTGTAATGCGTAAGAACTTGGAGTAAACGAACAGACTGACAATGTTTGATAGCATTTTTTTTGTACTTTTTTGAAGAGCTGCCATTTCAAAAATCCGCAACAAATATTTAGCAGAAATGGCTTATATTGATTGATTTACTCCAATCTTCACAATTATTATCGTCTGGCTAACGTTGTTACCACATATTTTTTTTTGTCCCAGCTCCCTAACTATTAGAAAAAGACCAAGATCGAATTCATTTATTTATTTATTTCTTAAAAAATCTGTATGCCTACTATTGAAGATTTCACTATAAATCCAAGGGTCCATGAAATACCAGACCAATTGGAAAAAATTCTACGAATACCTTAATTAATTCATTCGACTGTTTTGCCACATTCAGCTGTACCAACACTACCAACTAATCGTCTATTGAATTGCATTTCGGTGTCGCATTGTATTGCAAATTAACGCGAAAATTTGTTTTGCTTCAGAAATGGCGATTGTGGTGATGATTGAACAAATGTAAGATATCGCCGCCACATGCGACCAAACCAGGCGGATCACTAGGCCAACAACAATAAGAACAACAACCACCACAACACCAGGGATGACAACGCATGCTGTAATTTTAATATTTATGCGGGATCATTTGTTTGCACAATTGTGACTCGTTGGAGGGCCGGAGAGTACAAATGATTCAAACGATCACATCTTGCGAATGCCGACGTTCTGTCAAGTTTCTTTCCAGATCGATGCAATGCAATGTTAATTGCACACAATAAAAAATGGAAAAATTTAAGCATTTCAACGATCATTCAAAATTAAATGCAATTCTTACTTAAATGCATACAGACTATGTAGAGATGTAGTTGCTGGAGCATGAGTATTGTGCAGGAGACTGCTGCATATGTTGAATAACAGCGGGTGGCACGATGGCATACGTTCATTTAATCAGTGAATGTTTTTGTTGTTGTTGTCATTAGTTCAATGATCCATTTTGCATTAATTTATGGAATTGCTAAAATGGTGACAAGTGCATATGATGAGGGCAAATCTTATGGTTTGCCATACAGAAAAGTAAGAGCAGCCAGCAGACAAGAAATCCCAAAGAGCGAAAACAGAAGGAACTCTGGTTCCAGCTGCTTTCATACAAATTACTGTAAGCGCCGTATGGAAGTATATGAAATATATCAGCCGTTTATTTTGAAAGTGGCCTAAGTCCATTTCGGAGCGAAAGTAATGTCATAATATGAATTAGCTGGCATTTTGTTCAGAACGAATAAAATTGAATTCTGTCTTTACAAAGAGCTTACCACATTATGTTAAATTAATAGCGTTATGGTTAAAAAATAGTATCGGGCAGAAACCGATTATTACGGCACATAATGTGAATGACATTACTTTTGCCCCGAAAATAAACGGCTCATATGTATATTAAGGTGAGCCAAATTGTATGGACAAAATTTTGCCGACCTCGGCTACCCCCTTATGTGAAAATTCATTTAATTCTAAGAATAATTGCCAAAAAAACCATACCTCTTCGTTCAACTTTAGTTCGGCGCATTTTCGATTGAAAATTTTACCTTGCATTTAATATTTATTTTTATTTTTATACTACATTTTGAGATATCTTGTAGAGACAAAAGTAATGCCGTAATATAAATTGCCTGATATTCTGTCAAAAATTAATAAAATTGGGTTTTGTTTACACGGAAAATTTACTTGATGGTGTGGAATTTATTATATGTATTTGACAAAGTGACCCACTTTCAAAATAAACGATGGTAGTTTGTTGCATAAAATAAGAAAAACTGTCAATTTAAATCTTAAAACTGCAACCAGATGGCGCCTTGGAAAAAATATGAAAGTCAGATTCGGCAGCCTAGGTTGCAGTTTTGTTTGAAAAAATTCATGTAAAAATATGAATCGTATATTCAAAAAGTGGGTCACAATAATCGGTTATTTGAAAGACATAATTTTTTCAAACGTTTTATGTAAACAGAACCCAACTTTATTCATTTTTGGCAAAACACCAGCCAATTTATATTATGACATCACTTTTGTCTCTATTAGATCTTTCAAAATGTAGCATAAAAAGGTAAAATTTTCAATCGAAAATGCGCCCAATAAAAGATGAACGAAGAGGTATGGTTCCTTTCGCATTTATCCTTAGAATTGAATGAACTTTCACATAGGGGGTAGCCGAGGTGGGCTTACTAATCGACCCACTCTAATGTATATGTAAGTCAGACGCGTATAGTAGCTTGCATGAAAAGATCTGAAATAAATCTTCTATCTGTTTTCATCTCAAGATTAAAAATAGAAACAGACCCTCAAAAGTGGCTATGGTCGTGTCCAAAGTAAATAATTTTTGTTCTTCCCACAAATATAATTTTAAACCTCTCTCGAAATTTTTTCTTTCGACCGGTGGAAACGGGTAGAACTTAACGACGAGACTTGCAGATCTCATCACAGCTAAATCTAAGTCTAATAAGCACACTTATTTGTCTGTGTTAAATTAAGCACATATTTATATATTAGATTTTGAGATATAAGCATTTCAACACACCTGACTTCCGCCCTGCATTCAACGATTTCAATTTATTTTATAATGCTTGCAGAGTTTAACCTCTTGGGGACTGATAAATAACTAGAACTTATCCTATGTCTATTAGGTTTAAGATATTTCTTAGCTAAATAGACTACTTGGAATTCAGTAGTGAAATTACAGAATAAAAAGTTTCATTTTTTGAAGTGAAACTACATACTTTGGCCGCTTTAGGTGTAAAAATTCAAGGCCGCAGGTGTCACTCTGTAGTTCGATTCTTAAATAAATCTGTACGGATTCGAATAGTTATTGCTCTAAAATTCGTTTTCGTATATAGCTTTAGCCTTTTCGGTTTTGTTTTTTGACATTTGACAAATAGCATTGCATCTTTTCAATAATATTTACAAACGAAATAGAAAGTATTAATTGGATTTGGTATTCAAATAGAACTGATTTCCGATGCTAGTCAATTTTGCATCGCTTTTTTTGCGTCAATTTTTGTTACGTATAATTATATCTCACAAACCATAGATGCTAAATATTTTGACAAAATTTCATTAGTAGGTGAAACATGAATACCATTGATCGGTAGTATTCTGGGACATTCGAATGCATCATAGTCAAAACGAAGAGTATCAAGATATACGTACGAAAAACATTTATGGAGAACTATCAACAAACTTTACTTGAATCATTTCCTGGGTCAGCTGAAGGTTCCCGAAGGTCACGCGAAGGCTTCATATTCAAAACGAAGAATATCTAGATATACTAGAGAAAACATCTATGCCGGACTATCAACAAGCTTTAATTGATTTATTTCCTGGGACATTCGAAGGTCACTCGAAGGGTTTATAGTCAAAAAAAATAATATGTAGGTATACTAGAGGGAAAACTTCTATGGCGGAATATCAGTCAGTTTTAATTGATTCATTTTCTTGGACACCTTTAAGGTTCCCGAAGTTCACTTGAAGGCATCATAGTCAAAATGAAGAATATCTAGATATACTAGAGGGAAAACATCGATGACGGACTATCAACAAGCTTTAATTGATTTATTTCCTGGGACATTCGAAGGCCACTCGATGGGCTTAAAGTCAAAACGAAGAATATCTAGATATACTAGAGGGAAAACTTCTATGGCGGACTATCAACAAGCTTTAAGGAAGTGAGTCCTGGGACAATCAAAGGTTCCCAAAGGTCACCCAAAGGCTTCACATTCAAAACGCAGAATATCTAGATATTCAATTGCTGTCACGCCTACTTCAAATATAAGCCCACTTCCTTCATGTGTATATGAGTTCCACGCTTTTTTTTTTTTTTTTCCGGAGAACCACTAGTGAGGTTTAAAGCTAGTATATCTAGACATTTTTTTCAGGCTCCCTTAAAGACCTATTACTTGGTATAAGAAATTTTCTCTTTACCAAAATTCATGACTTCTGTATTTTCAACATTCGTCAATTCATTAATAGCCTTTAAAAACTATAAATCTGTTCCTTTAGTTTGATTTTTTTTTTACACATACTCGTAAATTCGTACTTAATACGGATACTCGCAAAACATTTTATTTAATTTTGCCAACATTTGTTTTTCCTTAACGATTTGCCTTCAATTAGTCCCAAATTGTGACTCATAAAATATGCAATGCGCGTTTATGTCGTTTTGTGACTGTTGTTATGTTTTTTTTTTTTTTTTTCGGGCACATGCCAAGCAATTTGCTTGGTCATGTGCCACCAAACCACACATATAAACGTACATTCATATCTATATGTATAAATGTACGTCTGTGCAAGTTTAGTCATTAGTTCAGGATTTGCTTAAATAAAATTGGCTTTTAGTAAGAGGAGCATTAATTTTCATTACTTTTTTATTTGACTAAAATACTCTTTCACCGTTGGCTATATTGGCTAAAGTGGGTTACAATTGTATGAGAAAACCAGAAATTGTTCCGATACATAGCAATCAATTTCATATAAAATTTTAATATAAATATTTGCGTAGATAGGGGTATAAAAAGTAAGATGGGTCAATTTGTATGGGAGGATATTTTACCGGTTTGGCTCAGCGAAAATCGTAAAGTTTGGATAATTTGGAGAAACTTTGCCGAAGAAAGTATATTCTTTCAGTGCAGTGATAATTACAAAGAAGATTTGTTCTTATAAATTAATTTTTATTAAGCCTAGGAAAATAAGGAGTTCTCTGCGAATTAATTCTAAGTGAACTTTTTAATTGGAATAATCTTTATTAATGCATGAAAAACAAAATGTGAAAAATTCATTGCGAATTTGTGTTTGCACAAAAAGTTATTCAAGGTCAAAAGTTGCAAAAATAACATTTTTGCAAATATCTTGCTAATTATTACTTTTGCAGAAATATATTGGCTTACAATTTTATAGCCCCAAAAATTATCTTTAGAATGGTATCAGAGTATTATTCGTAGGTATTACGGTTCATTAATTACTTATGGCACTTTGAAAATTACATTCATATAACTTTGCATATTTGTGCGCAGGTATGTATATATCTTTAATAAAAATATCTCCTAATAGGCAGCCAGCATTACTAAAAGCGCCGTCATCGCGGATTCTGAAATTTTTAAAGAAACTAAGACGAATAAGAGAAGCTTGGTCGGCGTGGTTTTAGTTTGACCAAAAATTTTTTAAGTGATTTTTGAATTATTAAATTTTCGGAATGTTTTACCGTCATCGCGGATTTTAATCAATCTTTATTAATCGATGGTAAATTTCATAACCATTCAGAAAAAATCCGGTCGACCATTTTTTTTTTTTGCCGAAACCGGCAGACCTGTGTTAATAGTGCGACAGTGGGTACAATTTCTTGATCATTAAGAAAATTTATTTTTTTTTTAATTTACGTATTTTAATGTCAAATTAAAAAATATCTTTACAGTGAGCGTCAAAATAAAGTAAACACTTTGCTTTCAAATTTTTAAAATCTAATTGCAACAAAGCAATCCACTTTAAATAAAAAGTAATAATGCATAAGTCCGCAGTCATTTATGGAGAGTTGAACATCCAAAGGTTTTCGAAGGTCACCCGAAGGGTTTATAGTCAAAACGAAGAATATCTAGATATACTAAAGGAAAAACTTCAATGGCGGAATATCCACAAGTTTTAAATGATTCATTTCCATGGACACCCGAAGGTTTCCGAAGGCTTCATAGTCTTAACGAAGGATATCTAGATATACTAAAGGAAAAACTTCAATGGCGCACTATCATTAAACATTGACTGATTCATTTCCTGGGACATCTGAAGGTCACCCGAATGGTTCATAGTCATAACGAAGAATATCTAGAATATCTAGCGGAAAAACATTTATTGCGGACTATCAAAAAGCTTTAATTGATTCATTTTCTGGGACAACCGAAGGTCACCCGAAGGCTTCAAAGCCAAAAGGAAGAATATCTAGATGTTCAATTGATGTCACGCCTACTTTCAAATATAAGTTTCACTTCCATCACGTGTACTAAGTTGCACGCGTAATTTTCTTTTTCCAAAATTTAAAGTGACTCCTCTTTGCCACAGTTACATATGGCTTACTTGAAGGTTACGTGGCACCATGTACATATGTACACAATATGTATGTGCATCACTTTCGGTTGATTACCATTTTTAGCATGATTTATTTGACACAAGCAAACGTTTAAAAAGCTACAGCATAAACCGCACCGCACTGTTACAGACACAACGTGCCTGAATCGTCGCACAGCAATGGCGGTACTCCGGCACTGTCCTGCTGTTGCTGCTGTTGTTGCAAGTGAAGAAGCTTCCTTCATAAATACGTGCTATTTAACATGATCACCGATGCTGCTGTCGTTGATCAGTTAAGAGGACTTGGTTGGGCTCTATTTTTTTTTTGAGTTTTTTTTTTTTTTGAACATTTCAGGCATAAAAAGCTTGTAACAATTCTCATTGAAATTTGTACGTACATTCGGGAACATTTGTTGTACTTTATGACCGACACTGTCGCAATGGTCGGTAATTCTTTTTGAGGTCTTTTTATGAAGGTATGTTGGTGATACGTTTTCGAAAATGTGACATTTATTGGATAGAGCAACTCTACGGAGTCTTTATGTTTTGAAAGGTTGCTTTATTAATAAATTTTATATTTTCATTGTTAGATAGTGGCTGTTTATACTAGGAAATTGTTCGTACAAGTTCGTTGAGCTTGTAGGGCGGAGGGGTATATGAAATGCAACATTTGCTTCCGTTTGCATACAAATTAAAAAAATTCCCTAGTGTAAAATTTGAAATAGAAATTTTCTGTATTTATCTCGTATTTGAAAATTAACTTTACTCTCTCTCTCCCTCTCCTTGAAATAAAACTTTTGCGGCCCTTAACAACTGAAATGTTGCCACTACTCGCATGCAACATAAATTAAAAATGTTCCCTTTTATCGCATATTAAGAAACTTATCGCCCGACTTGTGACAGCTGTCTAAATAAGAACTAAACATTCAAATAAAAGCAATTACTGGCGTGCGGTATCAATACTGACCGCTAATGTGGCCGAATGGCAAAAGATGAACCAGCGCAGAATAAGTTTCATTTGGTTATATAATTTATGCAATTGCTTACCTGATGATCTTTTGAATATGGCAATGTTGGAGGGCTTGTAACATTTCCGAGTGATTTAATTAAATTTCTTCACTTTAAAGTGAAAACAAAATAAGTCCAGTTTTTGCAAAATGAGTAAATATACAGTATGGTGCAGCACTTTTTCGAAAAAATGGGAAAATCAAAAGTTGCATCATAGGAGCAGGCCTCATTACTAAGACTGCAGACTTGGTTTTGTTCAAAACTCTCGAAAAGCTGACCCACCCGCAGCTTGAATGAAAGTCTAAATGACAAAAATCAGTGTTTTTTACAGTTTTTTTTTACTAATTTTAAAAACCATGAAATTGTTGGCAGTAACTCAGCTCATATCTTTGAAAGGTTCTAATGTTCAATAATTAGGGATTTTTTTTATTGCTCCGCAGTGAAAAATTTGCCATCTGGAAGTCCTGAAAGCAGTTGTTATTTCATTTAATTTATTTTAAATTAAATGAAACATAAATTGGTCTTATCATGGTTACATGGCGGTAACCGAAACATATGTCCCCATAGCCATGCTAAGTAGTTTTTTTTCTTTAATCCTAATTGTCATGATTTTCTAAGTTGAAAAATGCATAGAATTTTAGATTCTTGCAAATAATGACTAAAAGTTCGTAAAATTAGTATAATTTTCATATCTATGAATGTATGTATTCTCCTTTAACTCCTAGGAGGAGCATAGGGCCAATATAAAACATCTCCATTAGTCGCGATCCCTTGCGATGACTTTGATCTTTTGCCACGACTTTCCCGATTCTTGGATTTCCTTTTCCAGCGAACTTTTCCAGTTTGTTTTGGGTCTACCACGTGCTCTACTCTATGGATTCCACCTAAGATCCTGGCGACAAACTTTGCTGTGTGGTTTCCTGAGAGTGTGACCAATCCATCTTCATTTGCGCAGCTTGTCCTCATTTGCTATAGTCTTCTGATTGCATTTTTGATGTAGCTCGGCATTTGATATAGTGCGAGGCCACCAAACCTTTAGTATACGCCTTAAGCATTTGTTGACGAATTCTTGCAGCTTATTCGTTAGTTGTTCAGTAACAAGCCATGTTTCGCACCCATACACAGTGCGTTGAGCCCATACAAGCAATGGTCAAAAATAGAAAGAGTGGTTGGATATTGATGAAATTTGGTACTATAAGTAATTTGGGGTCGCTGAGCTCAAAAATGATCTCAGATTTGTTGTAAACTTTATAGTTTTGCTAAAAACCAGGTATTTAGGACGATTTTCTTAAGGTCCATATATAACGATGATGAAAAAGTAATGTTTAATGTTAACAAATGAAATGTACGTAGTAGAAATAATGTTTTATGTACTTGTGAAACCATTTGTGTTCATAAAAACAAAAAAAAATTTTCAACATAAATTTTATATTTCATACAAATTTTTCGTTTTAAGCATTTTTAAAAAAAAGAAAAAAAATATTTGTAGGACGAAGTAGGAAAAGTTATTTGCAGTTCTTGATTATATAGAATTCGAACTAGTAGATTAAGAAAAAAAACGGCACTTATTTTTATAAGATTTGTTTTTTTTTTTTCATCGAAATTTGTCAATTTCTGAAGTTTTTCATTTGATAATATCGTGTATTAAAATCACTACAATATACATCAAATTATATATTTTCCAAAATTTTTTAGTTTTATTTATTTACTCAAATATTATTTATAATAAAAAACTTTACTTCGCTTAGTTTAATCAAAAGACAAATTTTTGATAATTATTTGTTTAAGAGAACCCAAAACGAAGTGAATAAAACATGATTTTTTTTGAAAAATATCTCAACTTTAAAGTGTCACAGCGTAGCCAAAACTGAGTTTTTCCCCTAAATATTTTGTTTTTATTTTATTGATACAATTACCTGTCGATTGATACCAATATTATTAGGTTTCGAGTCACAAAAAATTTTGATTTTTGCCCACTAGCCAACGCAGTGTGCCATATAGCAAAACCGATTTCACATTCGAAAATTCAACATAAACCATTTTAATGTCTCCTAACCTAAAAGTCGTACGAAAACAGCTTTAAGGTCTTTGAGGTGGCCTTTGTAAAAAATCGAATTTTTAGAAATTTTATTTTCAAACCGACCTTTTTATGTTTTTGTTTCAAAATTCACCCAAAGCTTTGATGACAACCTATAGAAGAAGGCAAAAGCTTTTGAACATAATCTTCGGAATAGAAATCAGCTGAAATTTGCGTGTTATCGTAGTGATGAGCGAAATCAATTTTGGTCTTGATAATTTTTCGAGATCAAGACCATGACGCTATTATAACTTCAAGACCTTAGTTTTGATCTCGATCTATTTTGGTCTTGGCCATTTATCTTGGCCATTTATCTTGTTGTGCAGATTTTAAAAAGCCAAAAATTATTTTAGCCTTTTTTTTATTGTAGCACGGATGTCTTTGTTCGTCTCATCATCAGCTTACAAATAACAGCTGGCGATGATTGGTGCTTACCAAATAAATTAAGTCATCTACTTCTTTTATTCTGAGCTTGCGTAACATAAAAATACTGCTGGGATGGTCGAAGTACTTAAAGTCAACCAGGTGTTTGCTAATGGAGCATTGGGTGCCACGATTGTTAACATCGAGAATTTTGCTTAGAACAACTTCCAACATTTAACTATTTAACACCATTTATTACCTCGTATAACAAATACCGCAAATATTTTAAGTAAACACTTAAAACACTTGTATGTGTATTTTCTCCTATAACTCCTAGGTGGAGCATAGGGCTACAATGAAACGTCTCTATTTGCCACTGTCATTTGTGACGACTTTTATCTCTTGCCTCGACTTTACCGATTCTTGGATTTCCTTATCAACCTTTACCGGTTGATTTTTGGTCTACCTCGTCTTCTACTACTTTGTAGATTCCACTGAAGGGCCTGGTGGCAGACTTCGCTGTGTTGTTTCCAGAGAGTACGACCAATCCATCCCTAATTGCTCAGCTTCATTTCGTTTGTTATGGGCCTCTGATTGCATTTTTGGTATAGTTCGGCGTTTGTTAAGTTAAACGAAAGCTGAACTTAAGTTCCGTCTTCCACACCTCATTATTACTCTGTTATCTGCCGGCGTAATTTCTCGAAGATACTGGTGTCTCTTTCACACTGTCAATTTCATTTATATGCCTCAAATAGTTTCAAAGATAAAAAGTCTTTCGTTTTGAAAGGGCATGCCATCGCCCATTTTCAAATGGATGTTATATGTCCTGGTGTCCTTTACTTCAATATCAATTCTTATCCTCCTACATGAAATTTTTGCAGAGATATGATGAATTGTGTTTTTGGGTGTCATGATCTCGCCTATTTTTACGCGTAAGCCTTTCTCTGATCGATGCAGGTCATTAGTTTGATCAACACACGATAGTTTGCTGTTTGTTTACAATTTAGTGGCTCCAGTTCTTGTTGATTTTGGTGAGATGGAGTTTCATCTGGACTTTTGAGTTGCTACCCAACACAACAACGGTTTTTACATTCGTCTACATCTCCAACATCTTTTCGCCAGTCTTTTTGTTTCAAGGAAGTTTTGTCTTCAGTATGAAGTCTAAGTAACGCTTCATTGATTTTAGACAGTCTTGCCTGCAATAATGTTTACAGTATACTATAATTTGTACTTTTTATTTAATTCTCAAATCTAATTAATAACAGCATTCTTTAGAAGAACCTGTTTAAGGCTTTCCTCTGCACCATCACTCAGATTGCCTCCATCAAAACAATTTACTGTGGTCATACGGATTTGCACGAGTATCTTTTCAATCGTCAGTAATTTATCAAGGAAACAAATAAAGTGCAGCACTTCACAACTGATGAGTTGACTAAAAATCCTGCGGGTTTAATTATTTATATAATGGTGGGTTGGTTGTACGACCGACGCCAACTAACTAAACCTACACTTGGCCAACAAGCAAGTAGTCAATTATTTTCAAAAGTGATTAAGACTGAGAGGGCAACGTAGAAGACGATGGAATAGACAGTGAAAGCAAAAGATGCACGACCGACAGCTTTAACAAGGATGATGGACGAGGTAACGAAGTGATAATTTCAACCTACGATAGCTAAGCAAACGAGTGAACAAGCGCCCACATTTTCTTGGACGGCGCGCAACATTACTTGCAGCATCATCATCATCATCATTCGTATCGTCGTCATCATGCATGCATGACAAACCGATTTGTCGAGTGTCTGCTGAAACAACAACAAGCGCATGCGGTGCTAATGACTGGAAGCAGATGTCAAAGTAATCATTAAAATAAATGCAAAACGTCAAAAAAAGGAAGAGAAAAAAAGAGAGAGAAACCTGTAGGTAACGCATAATAAGATGAAAATTGAATTCTTAAAAAACGAAAAAAATTTAAAGAAATCAAGTATTACTTGCGTGGTCCATGTCTGTTTCATATTTGCAAAAGCCATTAATCCTAGAGTAGTGGCACAAAGATGAGCAAACGACACTTAAGTGTCCAGCAGCGCTTTTTTCATTCAGCTTCTGCTCCTTCTTCTTCTTTTATTGCACTTTCATTGCTTTCAGTGCTTAGGATCAGAAAGAAGGACCACAACATCACCAACAAGTGGTGGTTGCCGGTTGCCTGACTGGACAACTATTGCCGGCAGTTTGGCTTTGGTTGACTTTGTTGAATGATGTCGTGTTGTTGCAGAATTTGTCTTTATCGCACCGCTGCTGGTGGGCATCGCACGCACCGTAAGTGACACCAAACTGATAATGAGCCACAACCACTTAGGTGGAGGATACGACGATTGTGTAACGCATGGGAAACGGGGGGATGGGGACAAGTGAACATTGTGACAAGTTTATTGTCTTTCTTTTGAGAAGAAAATAAAATGAAAAAACACTGAGAGTTCGTTCTTCTTTCATACAATTGACAAGGTAATTATGGTGCTACTGAGCAGATTTCTGAATGGAAATATTAAATTCTTTGAGCGGCATGGCTTTTAATTTGATTAACGCTATTTTTATTAATGTTCGGTCTTTTAATTAAACATATAATATTAAAGTTGTCTCAAATATTCTTCGGTTTTGTTTTGACATTCTGATTTAAACTTTTGTATGAACTACTATCGATAACACTGTGCAACTCAAAATTCTCCATGAGATCTCAATAAACTTTTTGACTAAGAGTGGATGATTCCGAATCTGAAAATTATTTTTCTCTATGTGGGCTGTGATTGCAGTAATCCTTCCTTTAAAGTGCCGATAACAACATTTTCAGACATATAGTATACATCCAGAAAGTACTGTTGTTACTTTTGTCATCGTCATCGAATAGCCTTGAACTTCTTCATTAATTGTGTAAGGTGAGTTGAACGAAGAAAAAAGCTTTCCTCAATAGCCCAATAAACCAAGTGCTAGAGCGATTCTGAGACTGGATTCAGATTCAGCACCGACAAATACATCAAAAATTAATGTTTTGTTTTGTTGTATTTTTTTTTGCAAATGTATCGTTTAGTACAGATTCAGAAACTATGAAATAGTTACATAGAATAAAACTCTTTCTGATTGAGAATTGGTGTGTGGGGAACGCTATTTTTGTTTTAGACAGGTGTGTTAAGGCTCGAATAAGGGTGTAGAAGCGGTTGATACTAATGGGCTCCTCAATTGTTCAATAGGGGGTTATATGTTGAGATAATGTAAGAAGTGAGATAAGAAAATTATGACTTGATATTGTAATACTGTTGTTTAATTGTTGTAAATGGTTGTGCTTGGTCAATGAATTGGTGGAATACATACCTGCTGCATTCCACCGCCAAATTAAGAATTACTTTCTCAATCTTCATTTATAATATTACATCGGAAACAACCAAAATCAGGTAGTAAAATTCACAAAGATCGCTCTTAGCCTCGGAATAATAGTTTATGTTGTCAACTCTCAGCTAATACGTAGCTTCTAGAAAAAACGTGAGACTCTGACATCTTATCGTTATGTTACGCCCATGTGGAAGTGGTAAGAAAGTTTAGTTTATGTAAGTCTGTAACTATTAGAGTAGGAAGTCGTGTCAGTCATGGATACAGCTTGTAATGACTGAAAGGAAGACAGAAACTTTAAATAATCCTGAATCTCTACCATTGAGATGAGTTCGTGCTTGACTGCATCATTGAGAAAAAAAGTAATGAAAATTCCGCTTCAGTCGCATTACTGGACCGTGCGTGAAGAACACCGTGGAAATAAGCCACATCGGCATCGTTTTTAATTTTCAATTTTGGCTTTTAATAAATATTTTTTTAATTAATTATTATTATAGGCTTAATTGGTCAGTGAAATAATATGTAAAAAATAGTAAAAACGACTATTAAGCCTATATTAATAATTAATTAACAAATTTACACTTGGTCTAATTTAATATTCAAATATTTTTTTGTTTGGTATTGGGGAGATTTGAACATCGAACCTGTCGTGTCATAGATGCTGACGTTAACGAACTCAGCCACTGTCATCATAATTGTGAGGTTGACTGAAAGTATATTTGTTTTGAAATTAGCTTCCACCATGCTCGTGAGTGTTTTGACTACGTTTCGTAGCTGATTTGAATTTTACTACGTTTCGTGGTGTTTTGACCACGTTTCGTTGCTGATTTGGATTCAAAGCGCTGGGCAAACAGCGTTGCTAAATTAGTTTTAACCGCGTTCGTGGTGATTTAGCAACGCACCATACAAATATGATCTTGGAGCGTTGTTAAAACACTTACGAACATAGAAGGAACTCATTTAGCAACTCAAGTTCTGCTTTTTTTCTTCGCTCTGTGTATTTATAATAGTGTTGTCCAAAAAACCACTATCTCTTAAATATTGCTTGTAGTCTCTTTGAAAGTTCCTTTTTGAAAAAATAATACACTGTGCAAAATCAAAAGTCATCATGGAGGGTAGTACTAAATGACGTAATTATCACAAAAAAGAAAATTGTCTGTATCTTATATACAGGGCGTAGACGATAGTTTAACGAAGTTTCTGGGAGAGGAAAGAGGAGGCCTAAGCTAACAAAAAATTGCACCTGCACTATGAGAAACTTTTAGCTTATTGTATAAGCTTTTCTAGAGTGTATTAGGCTTATATAGTTTAGAAAGATTTTGCAAAATTGTGGACCTTTAAAGTTGATATCTTCAGTTTTATTCTACTTTTTGAATTTGGCGACAATTTTAGTAAGAAAAAGGTCCTATTATTATGCCTTTTCATAATTTTTTTTTTGGAGTCCTCATTAAATTTCCTTTGATTCGGTGATACAATTGTCATTCCAATTTTTACGTTAGAGGTCAGAAAAAAAACCTTTTTAATAACAATCGTGTGTTGTTACATTAAAGCATTTTTTTACTGATCTCAAATCAAAATATTGGTAAAATAAATGTACCTCCGAATTAAATGAAATTTAACGAGGATTCCAAAAAAAATTGTAAAAAGGCATTTTAATAGGACGTTTTTCATACTAAAGTGGCCGCCAATGAAATAAAAAAAAAATAAAAAATTTTAAATATCATTTTTAAAGGTCCAGAACTTTGAAAACCCCTTTTAAACCAAATAAATACACTCTACGAAAGCTCAAACTATTAGCTAAAAGTTTCTTATGAAAAGCTTAAACTTTCTTGTAAAAAGTTTTCTTTGGAACGATAGGGTGACCCAAGATATTTTTTTTTTTTTGGAAAACAAGTCAGAAATTCAGCTTTTTGCCTAAAACTCCCCAGGAGTACATTTAAGACTCTTTTGTTAGTCTGGCGTTCTCTATCACTTTAAAGGATGTTACAAGCAATATTCAAGAGATGGTGGTTTTTTGCACAACCCTAGTGTATAATCTACAAAGCTGAAATTTTAGGAAGATACTAAAAACTTAGATGATGTGACCGATGAAAAAAAAAAAAAAAAATTTTAAATGGAGTAGATTATTTCAAAACACCAACATAACAAGGATGGAGTTTTTTTGGAGCATTTATAAGTTAGCAGAAATCAAGTAGTGGACTTTCACTTTACATCAAAAGTTTTGTGAACAATGGACTCTTCAAAAATTTTTGTAAATGCTAACTTGTCTATTTGTACATACGAGTAAATGCAATTTTTTCAGTAATAAAATAAAATTGCGATCTATGCAACATGCAAGGACTAATGTTTTTCAGTGCAAAAATTGACGCAAGCAACAGATCACCCGATTAAAGTCAACTCTTACAAATGCGAAGCAAAGCAATGGGCTATGCGGTGCACCATAGAAGACGCAAGTTGCCGCTACTGCAGGTTCTTTATTAGCTACGCTGCAACCATTCTGTCGGATGAATGTGGATATGTTTTTCCTGTAGCGGCAGCCAAGTTTTTAATTGGCTTTTAAAATAATTTCAATGAATCATGCGCGCGCAGTCGCAACGCAGTTTCGCAGTCAAACTTTCGAACTTGGTATTTATAACGCGTATGGCGAGCACATACGAAATTTATTGGTGCAGGTTCTTAACTGGCCTGGTTATGGTACCAACGTGTCGTGTAGTCTTCTTCGATTTGAGCTTCCTGCGTAGCGAATGATATTCAAACATTGCCAGCGGCTGATTGCAATGCGGCAGTTGACAGCAGCAGTAGTGGTGGTGGTGGCAGCAGCGGCTTTATTGCAAGCAAGGATTGTTGATTGGACCGAATATTGTTGTGGACACAAGTGTTTGTGAATTAGTGTCCATGTCGCGTTGGACAAGACATACTGCTGCCGTTGCTTCTTCATAAGAAATTGTTTTTTGTTTTTATTTTGTTGTTTAAATGGTTGTGCTCAATTTTAGACCCCAATCAAAATTCCAGTTGAAAACAAATTTTAAGAAAGCGATCGGTTATTAATACATGTACTACATACGTATAATATGTTTGTGTGTTTGCTCATATGACAATATTTAATGTGACCTTTTTATGCAGGTTGAGTTTAACTGATTTCTTGTTGTTTATGCTCGAAAAGAATTGGTTTTTCTGTGTTGAAAAAATCAGTCTTACAAAATAAATTTCAGTAATGCCTTTTTATTATACCCTACAACCAGGGTATATTCACTTTGTCCTTCCGTTTGTAACGCAGAGAAGGAGGCGTGGCAGATATAGAAAAGTATATATATTCTTGATCAGCGTCACCTCTTGATTCGATATAGCCATGTCCGTGTGTCTGGCTGGCTGTGTGTGGAAATACATTTTTTTTTGGAAAACTGAGCAAGATAATTCAATGAAATTTGGTATCCCCGTTGTCAAAGTTAGCTCGTGGGATTGGAAATGAGTAAAATCGGTCAACGGACACGCCTACCGTCCATAAAAAAAATATATTCAAAATGCAATTTTGGAGTATTTTTCACGACAATGCAACCAAAATACACATAAATACTACGAATTGTAAGTTAATGCTCTAATAAAAAACTGAGCAAATTCGAACTAGAGGGCGTGGCACCTCCCATACAAGCAAAACTTTCAAAATACTGCAGTGTAGGGTATTTATTTTTTGGCCAGGCCAAAAGTTACACCCTTACTAGTTTAGTTTGTATCCGATAAATGAACAAAAAAATGGAACACTGTAGATTGAGGACAAATCTTATACATATGTATAAGAACAGGTATATAAGTAATTTCAAGGGTGCAAAACTTATGAAAGGTGATAGAGGAGGCCCAGACTAACAAAAAATTGCATCAGGGGGTGTCTTATATGTACCCCTGAATAAATCTTTTCTGAAACGAAATGATCTCAAACCATTTTTTCATAGATTGGTTAATGGTGACGAAAAATGGATAAAATACGTATATAAAAATACGTAGATAAAGAAGGACAAAGTGAACATACCCTGGGTGTAGGGTATAAAAAAAAGAAAAGATAAATGCTAAAACGTTCCAAAAAATTCTAAAAAAAAGAACTTTCATAGATGAAAATAAAAATGCGCCATAAAATATGCAGTCAAAATAATTACAGTTTTTCCACAGATAAAAAGAAAAACCTAAAGATTTTTGTGGTGAGTAGTTTTTGAGACCAAATAAAAAATTTAACCCATTAGAGCACACGGGCTTCTATCGAACCGTTTTGAATGAATCTCCAAATCTAGGCTAATATTAGCCTTCTAAATTCAAAAATGAAATTGGTCTTTTCGTACGAGTCACCTGTGCGAGTGCCATATGGCACTCATGACACAAACAGAGGATCAACATTTTCCATAAGTTCAAAGGTTGATTTTCAAACCAAGAATTATTTTTGACAAAATTTTGAAAACGGTGTATTGCCAACTAATTTATAATTAAACATAATAATTACATAAAATAAGTTTTTGGGATACATATTACTGACGATTTCATCCTGTGGGATGGGTAAAGAAACCCACGTATTGTATCTTGGAAGCCCTTGATTTCCGTAAGAAACAGGAGCTTGGAATCATTTCTTCGTTTAAAAGTACCAGTAGTATTATATTCATGATGTTTTAGATTGGCACGCTCATTAGAAGGCTATCGATATGTAGGCAGCATGGTGATGTTTTAATAGATTGAACCTAGAACTCTTGCCCCCTGTTTGTGTCATGGGTGCCTTATGGCACTTTCATTTTATTTGCTCAAGCATCGGCCTCAAAACTTTTAAATAATACTTTGGAATTTTTATAACTCAAAAGTCTGAATCATGTCCTTTCTAATGACGTATAATTGTCATTAGAATGATTTGTTTATTAAATAAAATTTGATGATATACTTTTTAAATGCCAACGAAAATGAATTTTTTGGGCATAAGATGAATTGCATTCACTTACTGATCACTTTTGTCGGCAATGGAAATGCAATATGCTACTTTTCAGTACACGGCCAGGAAGAAAGAAGCAATATTAAGTAAATATATAAAAGAAAATTTCCAAAAATTCGAGCAGTGATGCATATTGAATCAAAATTAGAAAGCACTGTTTCGAGTGCCATATGGCATTCATAACACGTAATGGGTTAAATTTTGTGGAAAATATCTATGTACACCCAATGTGCACAAAAATGTATGCGGATCCGTTTTGAACCCATTACGAGTCCGTTAAAATATAAAAAACGTTATCTAAAGTGCTGAACCCATTTCGAACCTGTAACGTAAATCAAAACGAATCCAAAACGGATTTGCTTTTAATAATGTTAATGCCTAGGAAAAAATACTTTTTTATTCGTAATTTTGCGCTTCAGATTTTTTCAGTGTAAATTTAATTAGAAAAACTACTTCTTTCCAATTTCATTCTGTTGACATCACATTCATGCGTTTTACCGCGATTTTGTGGGTACTTGCTAAATTGCACTCAATAAATTTTCGCTTGGAAAATCTTGAAAATGCAATATTCTCGGGTGGTAGTGATCATGTGCAGCACGGATGTAAAAACAGTAGATGCGCAATAATACGCAGGCGCTGCTGCTACTCAACTTCGAACGCGATCAGGTAAGAAAATTAATGTTCTTAAGTGTTGCATTCGATTGCATTTCGATGTTTATCCAGCGCGTGTTGTTTACTGTCCGATCGCTCGATCGTCGATGGATGATGGTACATACAAACAGAGACAAACTCACCTACAGCCAAACAACGCTTTTTGGCCCGAATTATTCTTAACGCGTTTTATATGTAATACGCCGCCACCGCCGCCGCGTATATATGGAACTGAGTGAATAGATAGATACCTGTGTGCTGCCGACAATTGATGTTGGTTGGTTGAGGTTGGCAGCGATTGCGACTGGTTGTCGGCAATGATTGTAGTTGGGGGCATGAAGTTGCTACTCTTCTTCTGCCTTAACTTTGTATGTGCGTTTGTATAAAGTAAGCAATGAACTTGATTTTTCTTTGAAATATCGGTGGGTATGACGAAGCATTTAGCTGGCAAACACAGATGGCCAAATGTTGATATCGAAACAATGAAATTAGTTCGAAGAGGTTTTACTGTTTATTGCTTTGTTTGTTTATTTGTTAGGATCTCTACATCTTAGTAATTGTCGAGCTATAAAAATTCGTGTTAATGAGTTCTTCAAATAAGTTGTGGAAGAAACCTTTTAACAATTGTGCGCTCATATTCGTGGGTATAATGAAAGAGGTCGAAATTTGTATTACAAATTAACAGCTACCGATTAATGGGTTCTTTTTATTTTCGATAATTTTCTTTGTGTCAAATCAAATTTTCGGTGAAATTATTTATGGGTTTTTAAATAACGAAATGTTGGTAATTTTTGTGGGAATAAAATGTCATAAAATGTTAAAAAAAAAATACTTAAAATAATTGCCGTTATAGAAATAATGTACTAGTTAGTCACCGTACAAGATGGAGTAGTCTTTTGGAGCCTTATGCTTCTAGAGAAGATTAAGAAAACATTGAGAAGAAGAAGTAGGTAATGCTCTTTTTAATTATGAAAGAAAGCATATAGAAAACCCTCAACAAGTGAAATGTCCGACATTAAAATATAAAAATAGTTAGCGAAAGTCATTAAGTTAGTATTTTTTGTTTATTTTTAGGACCAGCTTCAATTCACTTAAAAATATATTTGTTTCTCTTTTATTGGATTTTCACATGTGCGTTTCACTAAAAAATGTAATTCCTAAGTCCCTGGGAAAACGTCATAATAGTCTGATTAAACATAATTAACACTATGAGAATCTTAGCTGCACTGATGACATTTGACTGCAATCATTTGACATTCAGATTTCGCCTATAACTGACAAGATCTTATAGTCTGGAGGTCACACACAATCCAAATTTATTTGTGCATACAAATTCGAAGATAGATAGAATACAATCAATAGATAGAATTCAACAAATACTTTTGCAGCATTATGCTCCCGTAATGGTACCAGAATTTTACAATCAGAAGTTTACCATAAATAAATAAAGGAGTTGTTATATTCCTTCACAGGCAGGCTAGAGGTGTCACTTTATATTCTCCTGGAAATTGTCATGATAAGTACCCTTCAGCACTTTTTTCAACAAGACAGGAGAGTTGTCACTCTCATAATGCAGCATTTCCTAACCGAAAAGACATTCCCGATCTTGGGAATTTCAGGGACATTTTAATACTTCTAGAATTGCGACAGTCCTTACAGATTGTGGATAGGAACTCTCGTAGAAATAATGTATATTCCTTTTGATAGCTACTAAAAACATTTCGAAATAATTTTATACGACATAAGATTTTGGAATTCTTCAAAAACTACATATTTTACAATTTTTGAAAAGTTTTCTAAGTCAAAAAAACGTCCCAAAATTTTCTGAAATAATTTAAACGTGCTCTTTGAGTAGTTCTAAGCATTTTATTTAATAAATACATAAAAATAAAAGTTTGTGTGTTCGTGTTTTATAGGTACGAAAACCACTTGACCGATCTTAATGATATTTTCACAGTATACTAGTGTAGATCGAGGAAAGGTTATAGGTCAGAAAATGGTCAGCGGCACGCCCCTCAAAACGACATTCAACGTTTTTCCGAAACTGTTTGACACATATGGATGAGATTTGGTGCATATGTAAAGAAAGGGCAGCGATATAAATGGCATTGACTAAAAAAGTATCAAAAGCATAATTTGTCATTAATCATATCACTTCTGCATATAATCTTATTCGTCTTATCTCTGAAACTATTCGATAAACATAGATGAAAAAGGCACCGCGGCAGAGGTGAGGCAACGGTTAACAGCTAATATTTGATAATATTTTTTAATAAGGTTAGGTACTTCTGGTTAATTTCAAATATTGTATATTAAACTGATTAAAAAAAACATTTTTGGAATTTCCAGGATTACGGCCAAAAATCTGAAAAAAGGTGTCAAAAAAGGGAGCAGAAATTTTTTTCAATTTTATTGAACGTTTCTCGGCTTGATCGGAACAATAAGTTTTATCCAAAATAAAGACTAAAAGTTTAACAGTAGGACGAAATTTCAAAAAAACATTTTTTAAGGTTATACTTATAACCAAAAAAAAAAAAACAGTATCTCGTTGGTTTTAAGTTCCAATTTTTATTTTTATACCCTACACCTAAGGTATATTCACTTTGTCCTTTCGTTTGTAAAACAGAGAAGTAGGCGTGACAGGTATAGAAAAGTATATATAGTCTTGATCAGCGTCACCTTCTGAGACGATATAGTTAAGTCCGTCTGTCTGGCTAACAGGCTGTCTGCCTGTGGAAATATTTTTTACGGGAAAACTAGGCAAGATAATTAGATGAAATTAGGTACAGTGGCTCTGCCGTAAAAGTTAGGTCGAGAAATTGAAAATGAGCGAAATGGGTCAACGGACACGCCTACCGCCCATGCAAAAAATATATTCAAAAAGCAATAATAAGAGCATTATTTGCAATAACAGAAGCAAAATATCACAAAAATGCTAGGGATAGTAAATTCAAGCTCTGAACAAAAACTAGGCGAATTCGGACTAGAGGGCGTGGCACCTCCCACGTAAAAAAAAGTTTCAAAATGTTACACTGAAATCGTTTTTTGAGATGACCCAACCAAATTTTTCTCGAACACTAAGGACAGCAAATGCAAGCTCTGATAAAAAACTAGGTGAACTCAGACAAGAAGTCGTGGCTCCTCCCATATAAGGAAAAATTTCAAAATGCTGTATAGAAAGGGTGTTTTCATATAGCCCAACCAAATTTCACTCAAACACCAAGAAAAATATTTCCAAGCTCAAAGAAAAAAATAGGCGAGTTCGGACAAGAGGGTGCCTCCAATATGGGCAAAAAATTTCAAACGTTATGCTGAATGCGTTTTCTGAGATAATCCAACCAAATTCCACGGGACAGTAAATACAAGCTCTAAGCAAAAACTAGGTAAACTCGGAGAAAAGGGAGTAGCACCTCATGCTCATGCAAAAGTTTCAAAATGCTGTACTGAAAACGTTTTTCAAGATAATGAAACCTAGTTTCGCACAATATCTAAACAAAAACTAAGTGTAGCTTCAGTAGCTATGGGCTAGTTTGTATGGACATTTTTAAAAATGAACTTTTTATACCCTGCGGTGGTTTTTTATGTGAGGTTCGATGAAAAAGTGAGTAAGCCAAAATTTGGAGGGAGTGAGGTGGGTCCAACCCTTGCCAGATTTTAGTCAAAGTTCGAGTTTCGGGGGTAAAAACTCGAAAAAATGCTCCTAGCTGCCATTCAGTTGCACTTACAGGCAAAAAATGTATGACCAATCCCCATTAGATTTGCCACCCCAACACTTTCACCAAACTTACCCACTATCTCCACCCCTTAGGGTTGTTCCCATATAAGCCTTCATTTTCATGACATTTTCATAAAATCGACCTCCACCACCCCCAGGCTGCCCCTACATTGTTCAAATGTATGACCTATCCCCATTATTTTTTCCATTTCATCATTTTCACGAAACATACTTATCCCCCATCTCCACCCCCTAGGGGTGTTCCCATACAAAAATACCGATAGGGAATTCAACGGGCTTTGAGGTGTTCGTATTTTCGTTGTAAGGCTCTATGTATATCAAAGCTTGGTTTCGCAGCAATATATTGCTTTATTGCAATAGAGCTATCGAGGCACCCAATAATGACTTAAATTTTTTAAAAGCGTCTTCAGAATATTTTTCATTTGACCCTGATAGTCCGGGAGGTAGCGTTGCAAATGAAAAAGTCATAGTAAGCCGGCTGATATTGACATCGATAGTTGATCTTATATGACTAATAAGTAAACCGACCGTCAGCTGCTCAAATAGCGGTGGGTGCGGGTGTGGGAGGCTGCGGAAGATGTAAAAAAAATATATATATTAAGTAATAGTACGCTGGCTGGAACTTTTTCCATAAATAGTTGACATTATACTGAGCAAAAAAAAAATCGTCAGCTGCATCGTAGAGAGGGGATTATGCGTCAGCTGCCCGCATGAACTTGTAAAAAAAAAACGTAAAATAAAGTTATAATACGCCGAATGAAATTTAAGTACATGATTCTTCAAATAATTTAGAGTACGAAATAACAATCAGCTGATTGAGTAGCGGTGGAAAGACCGTCAGCCGACCCAGTTAAGATTTAAAATTTTGGAGTATTGCTGTGAGGCTGTTTTCTTTCAAACACATAATTTGAGATACATTCTGGCCTTGCTTGAACCCATAACAAGACCTTCACCTTCGGGCTACCTAAGCCTCTCCCCCTAAAATTTCAAAGCAGCATCTGCCTGTCCGTGTGGATCTTTGTCGTACACAATCAGTTTCGGTTCTCCTCTTCGAACGAACGGACGCATGTCCAAATATGTCGACGTTTTGTGTATTCTGTGGCAAAAAAAAAGAAAAACTGTTGCTTTTTTCTGAAAAAACTTTAGAAAAATGTATTCCAATGTTGGAAATTCGACAGAAAAACAATCTGGCTTTTAAAAGTGTTAAAGTGCCGTTGGCATTGAACGATTTTCAAAAATATCATGCCAAGTGTTATCGTCAATTCACCGCTTTACCGCCAAAATACAGGATAGCCGTTGAAAATCCTTCGACATCTGGAGCGTCAAGGTAATAGTCATACTTTATTAATTTTTGCATGTTATTTTCGTGGAAACGCATTTCGATGTTCACTCTTTTTATGCTCCATGCATTGAAAGACGTTCCATCTACATTTGGGAATATTTCAAAGAAAATGATACAAATGTTCACGAAAAATAATGCGCGCATTATTATAGTTGCATTCGATCGTTATTTTTCGCCATCGATTAAAGATATCGAGCATTTGTTAAGAGGCCGTATAAACGGGCCCGATCAAGTACGCCCAGCTAATTTTGCGAACGAATTGAAAAATGTGCATTTCAAAGTGGAATTTCTTTGTGACGACTGGGAAAATAATTATATGGCTAGCTACATAGGCAGTAAGATGATTTATATTAACTACGAGTTTTGTTATAAATATGAAGTACAAAATAATGAAGATGTACGAACCGTTGATCACAATTTATCTTGTCCAGCTCACGAAGAAGCTGATACAAAAATTGTATTTCACGTTTGTACGTTAGATTTCGATGCTCACGTTACGATAAGATGCTGGCGACACTTTCTTTGAGCTTTCTAGTAGCCTAATTTTGATCATTTGCATGCTCATTTACAGATGATGGTGAAGAGAATGGAGGTCAAGAACTTGATCAAGACGAAGACAACGATCTCCTGCAGGACAGTTCGGCCGATGATTCGTCAGAGAACGATGACGATAGCGATGCCATCGACAACGAATAAGTTTTGCGACCTTCTTATTTTTATATTTCGATTATGTTTATATTATACCCTTTATTTTATTTTGGGGTCATTTCATTTTACACTCGATTATATTTCATATCGAGCATTTTGGTACAAATAAAACGAGACAAAAATAACGCGAAAGATTCTGTGCATTGCTAAGAAAAATCTGTACCTTTACTGCGTCGGCTGACGGTCTTTCCACCGCTACTCAATCAGCTGATTGTTGTTTTCGTACTCCAAATTATTTGAAGAATCATGTACTTAAATTTCATTCGGCGTATTATAACTTTATTTTACGTTTTTTTTTACAAGTTCATGCGGGCAGCTGACGCATAATCCCCCCTCTACGATGCAGCTGACGATTTTTATGGAAAAAGTTCCAGCCAGCGTACTATTACTTTATTTTTTTTTTTACCACTTCCGTAACCTCCCAATTCCACACCCACCGCGGGTGCACCAGCTGACGCTTGGTTCAGTTATAAGAAATTCGCGATAAATAGTAAAATAAGGCAAACGATCGGCGTAAAATCACTGCCGAAAATGCAACGCTACCTCCCGGACTATGATGAGTCAAAAAAGTTGGTCGGAAAATTCTGCCGCCATCTTTGGTACATCATTGGCAAAGCCGTTGCTTTTGCTTTCTTTGATGCAAATGTGTCTTATTTTGTAAAACGAAATATGATAGCTGCAATGAACAGGTTCGGCCACGACGACGAAAGTAAAGACGAAAATGATGAAGACTCGGAAGCAAATAAAAGCGAATTAGTATTAGAAGAAGAGGAAGACGACGAAGAAGAAGGGAATGAAAACATAGTTGCTCATATTAACTCTGTTGGCTCTACAGTTCCGAATTTATTTGTTTTGCTTATAAATTCGCATCCCGGAGTGCTTTTGTATGAGAGCACCCCTAGGGGGCGGAGATAGAGGGCAAGTATGTTCAGTTAAATTGTTGGGCTGGAAAAACTAATGGGGGTCGGTCATACATTTTACCTCCCTAAGTAGCTCTATGGGGGCAGTAGGGGTGATGAGAGAAAAAATGTTTGTGAATTAACATAAATATGAGTATTTTTGTATGGGAGCACCCCTAGGGGGTGGAGATAAGATGTACATATGTATGTTTTGTGAAAATGATGAGGTGGAAAAAATAATGGGGGGTAAGTAATACATTTGAACAATGTAGGGGCAGCCTGGGGGTGGTGGAGGTCGATTTTATAAAAATGTCATGAAAATTAAGGCTTATATGGGAGCGACCCTAAGGGTTGGAAATAGGGGGTAAGTATGTTTGGTGAAAATGTTGGGGTGGTAAATCTAATGGAGCTTGGTTATACATGTTATGCCTGTAAGTGCAATTGATTGGCAGCAAGGAGCTTTTTTTGAAGTTTTTACCCCCCAAACTCGAACTTTGACTCAAATCTGGCAAGGGTTAGACCCATCCCACTCCCTCCAAATTTTAGTTCACTCACTTTTTCATCGAACCTCACATAAAAAACCACCTCACCGTTATTAAGCCCATAGCTAGTATTCAGTCAAGAGGGCGTTTCACTTCCCGTAGAAACAAAATTTTCAAAATACTGTAGTGTAGTTTCGACCTGTTAACATCCTTACTAGTTTTTTATATATTTTGATTCAAGTCGAATATATATGATATATCGCATGACTCATTCCGAGTTTTTTTGAGATCGTAACAAAATACCGCATCAAGCCGAGATTTTGCATAAATCGACGTTGCGCCACCTCTTAATGAATCTCAGCTCAATTTTTTTGAAACCCACTTTCAGATTTTTTGGATGTAATTGTGGAAATTCCATAAAAGTTTTTGTTGAATCAGTCTATTGTATGTTTCAATTTTTAGAAAGATAAGATGGCGCTCCAGAGCCAAACTAAACCCTACCATTTTTTTTTCAACTTCAAAGTTGTTTTTTAAAAACAGTGCTAATACCCTAATGCCATTAAAATTTCGCCACACTTATTTGAGTACTATCCCGATGTTTTTTAATTTTCTGGGACGCCCATATTTTCGAAAAAGGTGAAGTGTTAGTCTACTATGTGACAGAGGAAGTTTTAACAAAGTTTTAAACTTGATGAACTATGTTTTTTTTTCGCTAGAAAATTTCTTACGAATCTGCTTGGAGCGATCATTGATGACCGCTCATTAAATGCTGATATACTCGTAATAAAATGAAACACGATAAAACAACTAAGTAAAGAAATCTTTATGATTTAATCTTAAATTTAAATTGAATTTAAGTGTTTTTTAAAATGACCACAAATGTTTTTTTAATATGACGCGTCCGATCAATAAAATTGAAATAAAAATAAGCGTATGATGAAGAAACGACTTGGGCGGAATTGTAATAAAATGAAGAAATAAATTAAAGATTGAAGATTGACGCTGTAGCAGACATTCTAAGAAAATTTCTACTCAAATTTTAAATGTCATATTTTAACCAAAAATTGCTGACATTAAAGCCGATTTAAGTATTAACTATCATGCTCTAAACAGATCAAGAAACATTAATTAATATAAATTACAAGTGGAAAGCTGGCTGGCATAAGAGCATTGAAGACAGACATTTTTTTGGCTTTAATTAAATATGAATTGTTAAAGGGAATGAAAAAATTACGTTCCAAAATTATAATCCTATTTATATGGTCTTAGACGCATATTTTCAACACCTCAGCAATACAACAACAAACTAACGCATTGTTGAAAATCTTAGCTGTGTTGTTGTTGTTGTAATAGTGATTTTCAAATATCAATGCTTCATTATCAAAATCTTCCGAAAAACATGAAATTTGTACAAAAATTAGTTCCAAAATATTAAAGAAAAACAAAGAAAAAAAAAACATAAACGCTTGATCATCATGAATTCAGCACCATGATCATAACATGATTGGCTGATGTTGCAGTGACTCGAACGTTTTTTTCTTTTTCCCCTCCCCCCGTTACACTACAGACTAACGCACATAGTAACCAGTAACCATTTTGAAAAGCGTTGAAAAACTTTGTTTATTTCCATAATATTTTGGCTTGATACTTTATTTGTTGTTGTTGTTGTTTTTTGTTAAATTGGTGTTTGTATTGTTTTTTTCATGGTTTTTTATTGTTTTTTGGTTTCGACAAACTGTTTTCTGTAATGATTCACCAGGTGGTCTTCATTTTTGTTTTGTTGTATCATATTTTAGCATTATGCACCACTCAAACAAATCCAATGGATCCTGCTGTTGTGTTGACAGTTATTGATCGCTATCGTGCTTGTAGGATCGCGATCTGATCGCCTTTTTCGAATTAGCTTTCAGATTCATTTAATTTTGTTATTTGTTGTTCCTTGGACCCACGTAAGTTGAATGATAAATAAAAACAAAATAAATCTAAATATTGGTAAAAGTTAATGAGAATTATAATTAGCATTGAATGACTCTTAAAAATACATAAAGTTAATTAATTTCTGGTTCTCTGTTGCAATAGGTATGTTGATTCAACATATTTTGAAAATTTTGTATTTTCTTTCAGATTAGTTTTCTTATGTTCCTTAGAAGTAATAGTTTATTGAGTTGCAAAGCAAATTAAAAATTTTGAAACATTAGCCGTGTTTTTTTTGACGCGTACATACAATTGTGGATATTTTTAAATTGCGATAACTCATGAGTCGCATAATAAAAACTCTAAAGAACTTTTTTTATGGAGAATCACGTTTTCTACAAATACTTTTCATTTTATATTTAAAAAAATTTATCTTTTGGGAGTTATTCTATAAAAACCGGTTTAGCGTCGATAAACGGCAAACAATCACTTTTTTTATATAACTTCTAAATAATTATTTTTTTTTTTACAATAGATTAAAATTACTTGTAGAGCTTGTGCTACCCTCTGAAAAAGAGCCTTGGACTTTTTATTGTACGACTCACCGTTCATAAGTTATCGCAATTGGAAAATTACCACAATTGTATATACGAGTCAAAAAAAAAAAAAAAACACGGCTATTATGGGTTGCATAGGTTGTAGTAATGATACAAAAGCAAGACTTTGATTTTTATGGACATATCTACCTAGCAGAATATCACATTGCACCACGGATTAAAATAAAGAGATCTTTTGCACGCTTTGGGATCTTTTAAATATGAAAATATATCTGAGTCAAATTTTTTCAACTGAGCCACCTAAAACGGACTTTTCGAAATAAAATTTTTTTTTTCCCCTTATCGGGTACGTTTAAGGATCAGAAATTTTTTGGTGTTTAAATTTTTTCAAAATTTTTATTTTTCTATGTGTTGCGTACAGTAGACCTTTCGTGAGTTTTTTCTTGCATTTGCTATTGTTCAGGAAATACTTAGTGGAATTGAAAAATTTTTTTTTACAGTATATCCGTAAATGACACACGCACAAAATTTAGTGGCACCAAAATTTTTTTAAATTTTTTTGCTAATGAAAAATATATTTTGAAATATGCAATTGCATGCTAACTGAACTTCTCATATGCTTAGAAAACAAAAAACAAAAACAACAAGGGTATGATAGGACAAACATTCATTTATTTATCTGCAGAAAAAATTTTTGTGCAAACCATTAATGACAATGTTATGAATGTTTGTTCACTGGTGAGGAGAAATTTTTTATATAGAATATGATATCTCAGTGCAACAAATTGAGAGAAACCAATTTTGAATGAGATCTCTATAATTTTTTTGGTTAAGTTATGATTGCTGAATCCGAATCTGGAAACTGTTTTTCTTTATGAGGCCTAAGGTCTAAGCTATCCGTGTTTTAAAATTCATTTAGCGGTATTTTCAAACTTGTGGTGCATAACCAAGAAGTAGTGTAATTGACTTTTGTTAACGTCAACGGATAGCTGTTGTCTTGCTGATTATTTCTTGCTTTTTAACTTTTCCTATCGGATCATTACCTTCCGAGATATCATTCATTGAAATAAAGGTACCTTGCCTGTATACAAATTGTTTTTATTTTGTGTATGTAAAGGATTAAATACAGTCAAGTTAGCTTTATTTCAATGAATGATATCTCGGAAAGTAATGATCAGATTGGAAAAGTTAAAAGGCAAGAAATAATCAGCAAGAAAACAGCTATCCGCTGACGTTAACAAAAGCCAATTATACTACTTCTTGGGTATGTACCACAAGTTTGAAAATACCTCTATTTGAATTTTGAAACACGGATAGCTCAGACCTTAGACCTCATAAAGAAAAACGGTTTCAGATTCGGATTTAGCAATCATAACTTAACCAAAAAAATTATAGAGATCTCATTCAAAATTAGTTTCTCTCAATTTGTTGCACTGAGATATCATATTCTATATAAAAAATTTCTGCGCACCAGTGAACAAACATTCATAATATTGTCATTAATGGTTTGCACAAAAATTTTTTTTTGCAGATAAATAAATGAATGTTTGTCCTATCATACCCTTGTTGTTTTTGTTTTCTAAGCATATGAGAAGTTCAGTTAGCATGCAATTGCATATTTCAAAATGCATTTTTCATTAGCAAAAAAATTTAAAAAAATTTTGGTGCCACTAAATTTTGTGCGTGTGTCATTTACGGATATACTGTAAAAAAAAATTTTTCAATTCCATTAAGTATTTCCTGAACAATAGCAAATGCAAGAAAAAACTCACGAAAGTTCAACTGTACGCAAATTAAAATTTTGAAAAAATTTAAACGCCAAAAAATTTTTGATCCTTAAACGTACCCGATAAGGGGAAAAAAAATTTTTCATTTCGAAAAGTCCGTTTTAGGTGACTCAGTTGAAAAAATTTGACTCATCTATATATAAATAGGCAAACGAAATCGGTTCAGCCCCTGTTTCTATACCTAAATCTCAACCGATTTGCTTAATTTTTATTTTGTTGGAAAGGTTGTGAGAAGAAGCAGTGCTTAGGGCTATATTTGTTTTTAAAGTGGGCGGTGCCACGCCCCTAAATAGAAAAAACGCTCTCACGGCTAAGCCGCTGCATCGATTTTAACGAAATTTAATATGAAAATAGGTTTAGCACCAAGAAACGATAATATCACCATTATCTTTTTCAGTGGGCGATGCCACGCCCCTAAATGGAAAAAACGCTCTCAAAGCTAAGCCGCTGCATCGATTTTAACGAAATTTAGTATGGAGATAGGGTTAGCACTAAGGAACGGTAATATGACCATTATGTTTTTCAGTGGGTGGTATCACGCACCTAAATGGAAAAAACGATCTCACTGCTAAACCACTGCATCGATTTTAACGAAATTCGGTATGGAGATAGGATTAGCACTAAGGAACGATAACATGACCATTCTGTTTTCAATGGGCGTTACCACGCCCCTAAATAGAAAAACGCTCTCACGGCTAAGCTACTGCTTACGATTTTTATGAAATTTGGTATAGATATAGGGTTAGCACTAAGAAACGATAGCATGATTGATTTTTATGAATATTGGTATGGGCATAAAATTAACGGGGCAGAAAGATATCAAAAACTGTTTGCTCTTTAGAAGGAGTTACACGCCTCTTAATGGAAAGCACGATATTGCAACTTAGCTGCTGCACCGATGAAGATAACCTTAACCCTAAGCAAAATAATTTTAATATTTTATCGAATTTAGGTTTTCACTCCCCATTCCTATCTTGGCTAAAATCTTACCTATCGAATAGGTTCTCTTTTGTAGCCATCGATGATGTAAAGTCAAAATCATTCTTAATAACTTCCGGAGTTCCGCGGGGTAGCATACTTGGTCCACTTTTTTTCATTCTTTATATTAATGATGTGTCATCGTGTTTTTCTTTGGTACGTTTTCTTTGTATGCTGATGATTTAAAAATTTATTATGGAGTAAGTAATTCTTCTGATTGATTGATTGTTGTACTCTCCAAAATGAATTAAATAATGTTATTACTTGGTTCATTAACAACTACTTGACATTGAATTTACGATAATGCTTTTGTATGACTTTTTCTAAACTAAATAATACTGCTACATTCATATAGGGGATTATCGTGATTAAATATTCCCGGGGAATTTTCTTAGTCCGCCGTGCATTCTCTTTTGTAGTTTAAGAAAATTCCCCGGGAATCTTGATTCACGATAACCCCCATAGTGTTGATGGTATGCCTCTAACTAGAGTTGACCAAATCCGTAATATATTCTTTGAATCTCGTTTAAACTTTACGATTCATGTCAATCATATTTTGCCTATTCTCTTTAGGCTTTTATTAAAAGAAATAGCGCTGCTTTTGCTGATCCCTATACGGAAAAACTTATCTATACCTCATTTGTAAGGTCCAATTTAGAATACGGTCCTTTTATTTGGAATCCTTACTACAGATTACATATTACTCGCCTGGAGCGTGTTCAACGAAAATTTGTTAAGTTCGCACTACTTTCATTAAATTTCACTGAGCCTTTACCATCATATAATGCTCGTTGTTTGCTCAATCATCTTTTGAAAATCGGCGTCTTGTGCATAGTATCATGTTTATTTATAATGTAATCAATGGTTTATTGATTGTCCAGAGATCCTTCAGCTGATTGGCTTTAATATTCCTTCGAGGAGTTTACGATCCTCGGATTATTTTTATTGCAAGTGTCACAGGTCGAACTACGCCATTGATAAACCCATTAATAGAACACTTTTATTGCTTAATAGGTTATACAAGGATATTTCAATAGACTTTTGTTAGAATAAAACGCAGTTTAAATACAAAAAAAAAAAAAAAAGTACGCTGTAAGCTTCTCATTTTGAATGCTTTTTTTTCGACCTCCAAATAAGTAGCAAAATTATTTTTCCTATTGCTCCGCCATTTGACATCCGATCATCAAGTGTGGTATATCCTTCTACTGAAAGATACAATGCACACACATTAGAACATGCTATGTACGAGTAAGTGCATACGTAAGTATATAAGTATGAAGAAATAAAAAAATTATTCATAAAATTTAATGCAAAGAAATTCCAAGAAAAAGGATTAACACCAACAAAAAAAAAAAAAAAAAATAACAGCAACGAAAAAAAGTCCATTCCTCATCAGATCAACATAAAAATAAAAATTGCTATGCAGAGCAAATCATCCATCCAACCAAACAACCAACCAACCATCCATTCATCCATCTACACAAGAGCATTTTTAGTATTCAGCGTCATACGAGTGCACTGTGGAGCGACCACAACTAGTGAGATATCGCGTTTTATTATATGATGTACCATGACACAACAAGTGTCATTGCTGTTTAGTTCTTGGTCAAATGATGAGATGACGACGAGTTTTTGATTTGAATGCGAGCAAGTGACGTGATTGAGTGCTGCTGCTGCTGCAAGGAAACCTGAGCAGTGCGACTGCTTTGAGTGATGCCCGTGCCCATACGAAATACCATATAGCGATATTAATCTTACAGCTGCTTAATGTCAAGCAACACACACTGAGATCATCAGAGCCATCAATCGAAAGCAGCAGCATCGGCGCATAAATGGGATGGGATGGTTAGTGGCTGGCAGCGCACAATGTTCCAATGTTGATTGTCGAATGAGACAAAATGTGTACGAATCTTTGTCTATGTGTTTTGGGGCTTTGCTGTAGGTGTGTCTGTGCGTTTGTCAAGGATGCTTATGCATGTCAAACAAATGTTTAAAATTTACATAACGTAAATACTGCATACAACAGGAATGCACACAAACACATGATGCATGATGCATCACAACATGACCAGAAATAAGTTAAGAGGATAAAATTTAATAAGGATTATGGCAGTGAACCCAGTATTTTTGGGAAAAACAATACTTAAAAACGGGAAAGCATCAAAAATTTCCGATAGTTCTATTGAAATAATTTCACGAATATCTCACGAATTACAAATGTTAAAAACTTTATGAAAACATTTGATAAATAAATTACACAAGATTTTATAACGTAAAAAACAAACAAAATTTTCAAACCTTATTTGTCTAATGCAGTTGGGTTTTCTAGTTGCCAAATTTAAATTGAGAGATGATTGTAAGCTTGAACGCTGCGTAACACATCTATTGACTTTAAATTACCAAGACTGAAGAGCAGCCTTAGTCTTAATGATCATCGTGACCAAGACCACAGCAGTTTTGGCCTTGGTCCTGCTCTCGAAAAATTGTCAAGACCAAGGCGAATTTTGCTCATCACTAGGCAAGTCCATCTTATAATGGAGTAATGTAAGTATTTTCTTTGAATTGCTACGCCCCGCTCTTTTCGGCTCTCAAGATTTGAGGTCCGCAACAAACTAAGCGTCTGCATACTAAAGCAGTTCAGTATTATTTTGATTACAGTGCATTATGGTTGAATTGCTGTTAATAAATTAAAAAATGTAAGCTCAGTATATGTCAAAAAAGATGAAGTGGAGTAAGTCCAATTTTGAAAAAATATTTTAGATAAAACTTAACAAAATCTTTTTATTGGTAAAAAATTTATAGAAAAAAAAAAAAAAAAAAAAAATCTAGAATCTCCATTATACCTGTGACAGAAAGGACTTAAGTCGACTTAGGCAAAATAGGATTGAGCTCAATTTCATAATAGTTCTGGGTAATATCACTCTTTCGATATTTGTTTTGGATATTATTATGATTTAAATAAGCACTAACAAAACGCTCAAAAACGTAAGTGTAATTGCATCCAGAACTAATGGGAAGATCCATATCAAATCAAACAAAAAATTTTGATTTTCAGCCCTTACCATTTCCGAACTTAATGAAAGTTGGTACAGTTGTTGAATATCATCAAACTAATACTCGTGCAAAATTTTGGACTCCAAACCGAAGTGGTTCCTAAAATATGAGGTCGTAAAGTTCAAAAAAAGTATCAAAAAACTGTTAAACTGACTAACATTAAAAGGCTGTAACTTGGCAACCAATTAACATATTTCTAAAAAAGAAAAACAGAATCAAAGGTAATTGTATGGGCTTCAAAATATTTAAAAAGAATTGTATTACTGTCAAAGTCAAAGGTCATATTTTCAGCATAAAAAGTTCCAAATCGAATTTCTCAAAAAACGACATTTAAAAATAATATACAGTTTGTCAAGAATGTCTTTTTACATTGAAAATAAATTCATATTTTCAACTTATTAAGCAAAAAAAAACATACTTCTTACACTTTTGCCAAACTTTTTTTTTATGAATAATAGTTGCTTACTATATTCAAAAAGGATTCATGAAAAAAAAATTTGTAAATTCAATGCAAAATAAAGAAAAAATCAACAAAAACAAAAAATACTCGATTTTTGAAGTGTCAAGAAAGTCTATTTACAAATAAAAAAATTGTTTTTATATTAAATTTTAAGTATCTTCCTTGTTTACAGTCATCTTTGAATGACCACCATAAGCATCTACCACACATTGTAGATGTTTTTACATAGAAGGAACCAACTTTTTCAGGTTGTAATTACTCCGTCTTTTCCAATATTGTATTTTCAAATGAAGTCCGGTATTTGGTTGCCTTTCAGCGACCTTTTTCTTTAAATAGACCCACAAATTTTCAATAGGATTATAGTCGGGACTTTTTTTATACCCTACACCCAGGGTATATTCACTTTGTCCTTCCGTTTGTAACGCAAATAAGGAGGCGTGGCAGGTATAGAAAAGTATATATATTCTTGATCAGCGTCACCTCCTGAGTCGATATAGCCATGTCCGTCTGTCTGGCTGGCTGGCTGGGTGGCTGGCTGGGTGGCTGGCTGGGTGGCTGGCTGGCTGGCTGGCTGGCTGGCTGGGTGGCTGTGTGTTGAAATACACTTTTTGGGAAAACTGAGCAAGATAATTCAATGAAATTTGGTACACTGCCTCTGTCGTCAAAGTTAGCTCGGGGGATTGAAAATGAGCAAAATCGGTCAACGGACACGCCTACCGCCCATACAAAAATTATATTCAAAATGCAATTTTACGAGTATTTTTCACGACAATGCAACCACAATACATATAAGTACTACGAATTGTAAGCGCAAGCTCTGATAAAAATTTGAGCGAATTCGGACAAGAGGGCGTGGCACCTCCCATATAAGCAAAAGCTTCAAAACGCTATACTGAAAGCGTTTTTTGAGATATTCGAACCAAATTTGACTCAGACACTAAGAATTATAAATGAAAGCTCTCAGCGAAAATTGGGTGAAATCAGACAAGGGGGCGTGGCACCTCCCATATAAGCAAAAGATTCAAAATGCTATACTGAAAGAGTTTTTTGAGATAATCCAACTAAATTTCACTCTGACACTAAAAACTATAAATGCAAGCTCTGAACAAAAACTGGGTGTACTCGGACAAGAGGGCGTGGCACCTCCCATATAAGCAAACTTTTCAAAATACTGCAGTGTAGGGTATTTATTTTTTGGCCAGGCCAAAATTTACACCCTTACTAGTTTTTTTTTTTTTTATACTCTACACCCAGGGTATATTCACTTTGTCCTTCCGTTTGTAACGCAGAGAAGGAGGCGTGGCAGATATAGAAAAGTATATATATTCTTGATCAGCGTCACCTCCTGAGTCGATATAGCCATGTCCGTCTGTCTGGCTGGCTGGCTGGCTGGGTGGCTGGCTGGCTGGCTGGCTGGCTGGGTGGCTGGCTGGCTGTGTGTTGAAATACACTTTTTGGGAAAACTGAGCAAGATAATTCAATGAAATTTGGTACACTGCCTCCGTCGTCAAAGTTAGCTCGGGGGATTGAAAATGAGCAAAATCGGTCAACAGACACGCCTACCGCCCATACAAAAATTATATTCAAAATGCAATTTTAGGAGTATTTTTCACGACAATGAAACCACGATACACATAAGTACTACAAATTGTAAGCGCAAGCTCTGATAAAAAACTGAGCGAATTCGGACAAGAGGGCGTGGCACCTCTCATATAAGCAAAATTTTCAAAATACTGCAGTGTAGGGTATTTATTTTTTGGCCAGGCCAAAATTTACACCCTTACTAGTTTAATTTTTATACCCTACACCCAGGGTATATTCACTTTGTCCTTCCGTTTGTAACGCAGAGAAGGAGGCGTGGCAGGTATAGAAAAGTATATATATTCTTGATCAGCGTCACCTCCTGAGTCGATATAGCCATGTCCGTCTGTCTGGCTGGCTGGCTGGGTGGCTGGCTGGCTGGCTGGCTGGCTGGCTGGCTGGGTGGCTGGCTGTGTGTTGAAATACACTTTTTGGGAAAACTGAGCAAGATAATTCAATGAAATTTAGTACACTGCCTCCGTCGTCAAAGTTAGCTCGGGGGATTGAAAATGAGCAAAATCGGTCAACGGACACGCCTACCGCCCATAAAAAAATTATATTCAAAATGCAATTTTAGGAGTATTTTTCACGACAATGCAACCACAATACATATAAGTACTACGAATTGTAAGCGCAAGCTCTGATAAAAATTTGAGCGAATTCGGACAAGAGGTCGTGGCACCTCCCATATAAGCAAAAGCTTCAAAACGCTATACTGAAAGCGTTTTTTGAGATATTCGAACCAAATTTGACTCAGACACTAAGAATTATAAATGAAAGCTCTCAGCAAAAATTGGGTGAAATCAGACAAGGGGGCGTGGCACCTCCCATATAAGCAAAAGATTCAAAATGCTATACTGAAAGAGTTTTTTGAGATAATCCAACTAAATTTCACTCTGACTCTAAAAACTATAAATGCAAGCTCTGAAGAAAAACTGGGTGTACTCGGACAAGAGGGCGTGGCACCTCCCATATAAGCAAACTTTTCAAAATACTGCAGTGTAGGGTATTTAGTTTTTGGCCAGGCCAAAATTTACACCCTTACTAGTTATTCAGTTCACATGATTAATAAAGTACAATATAATAATTATGCCCCAGCGCCACAAGGGCTTAAAAAGAGGCTAAAATAGCAACAATTAACAAAATAAAAATAATTTACTTAAATTATAATTATTCTAAGTATTTATTCAATTTAAAAGTATTTCGATGTTTTCCAGCAAATATGTTTTTAATTTATTTTTGAAACTTGATATGGTGTGAACATTTTTTAGAGTATCAGGTAAATGATTAAACTCAGTTGGTCCAGTAAAGGCGACACGTTGCTTCGTTAATTCTAAACGGCATCTTACTACATGCAAATGCGTGGCTTGTCTTGTAGTCCGATTCGTATGCAATATGTTATGTCTGAAATGCAAGGTCTGTGCACCAAGTCCATGCATAGTTTTAAAAGTATACAACAAAAGTTGTTGTTTATAAAGGCCTTGTACGGGAAG
The DNA here is from genome assembly GCA_951812925.1 of Calliopum simillimum. Classification (NCBI taxonomy): domain Eukaryota; kingdom Metazoa; phylum Arthropoda; class Insecta; order Diptera; family Lauxaniidae; genus Calliopum; species Calliopum simillimum. Next base: position 65,646,177 of record OX638371.1, read on the forward strand.
TACATTTTTTGCGTAATCTACAAACAAACTTATCGTACTGTGTCTTAATGGAAGATTAAAAACAATTTTGAGAGCTCTATTTTGGAGAACTTGTAGGGATTTAAGAATAGAGTTACTTCTACCGCAATAAACAATGGGTAAATATGTTAAGTGGGAGTGAACCAGGGATTGATAGAGCTTCATTTTTGCTTCTGTGTTCAGTTTATTTTTAAACTTATACAATATACCAATACCTGAAGATATTTTACTCTTTAATGTATTTATGTGACAGTCCCACAACATATTATGGCTGAAGGTAATACCTAAATATTTGACAGTAACTGACTCCTCAATCAACATACCATCAATCTGAACAGTCATATTTTCCGCGTTCCTATAATTAAAAGGTTTGAATCTCACTAATTTTGTTTTATCTTTGTTTAAGATTAATTTATTGATCCTTGCAAACTCTGTAATAATCGCAGCATCATACTCAATTTGGGTTCTAAGAACTTCTGTATGGATATATCTATAAAAAAAGCATACGTCATCCGCAAACATAAAAAGTTTTCCGTTAAACTCAATGTTCTTGAGATCATTAATATAAACTTTGAATAGTAAGGGTCCAAAAACACTGCCTTGAGGGACCCCACATACTACAGGTAACATGCAACTCTTCGATTCACCAAACTGAACAAATTGCCTTCTATTCGCCAAGTAATCTTTTAATAACCTCACAACTGATGAGGAACATCCAAGCGCTCTTAATTTTGATATCAATATATCATGATCAACCAGATCAAAAGCTTTTGAGAAGTCAAAAAACACACCAGCAACTCCCTTGTACCCATCATCTAAACCACTACAAATGTAATCAACTACATTTACCACCGCTTCCTCAGTTCCTGTACCCTTCCTAAATCCATATTGCCGATCAAATAATATATTATTACTTTCCAGGTATTCATTGAGTTGTTCAAAGATCAACTTTTCAAGTATTTTATCAATAGTAGATAAAACTGAAATTGGACGGAAATTTTGGATTTTGTTAGACTCTTTACATTTAGGAACTGGAATTACTTTATGTATTTTTAAACTATCAGGAAATGTTGATTCATTAATCATTCTATTGAAAATGCTTGCAATAATTTCACAAACTAATGTTTTCCTTGTGAGAAGCATTTGCAAGGTTATTTTGTCAACACCTGGACTTTTATGAGTATTCAGATGATTTAAAACATTTTCTATTCCATTTCTATTGACATGGAGTAAAGCAAAAACTATCAGGAATAGGAACTACTGTTTGAAATAGATTAAAATCGTCGTTTGTTTCTTGTGCTATATTGATTCGCGCATTTAGTACAACATTATGGAAAAAGCTATTGAACTTTTCCGCTTTATCCATATCAGTAGATACAGGGACATTATTTTCATCCAATAAGTCAGATGAACTTTCTTTTTTCCTGCCTAATTGTTCATTTAGAAATGCCCAAGTTTTCCTTAAATCACCATTGCACTGCTCTAACCTAGTTGCATAGTAATTGCTCATTAATTGTTTACTGCAAATACTTATAACTTTACTAATTCGTTTAAGTCTGCTTGAGATGTTTTTGTTGTTTCTATCTTTTCTTCTAGACTTTAAAAGTTTTTTTTTGTAATCTATTAAACATTTCAAAGGTTCAGACATCCATGGATTGATTTTATGTATCATGCTTACTTTCTTAAGCTTAACAGTTGAACATAGCTCAACAGCCGAAGAGAGTGTGTTAATAAAAGTTTCACAGTTATTAAACACATTGGATGAAGCATTAAAATTCTCAAATTTTTGGTCTAATAAATTTCCAAATTTATCTTAGTCAAAACAAGTTTTTTTCTCCAGTACAATATCTTTGTTTGCAAATGAAATATTTAAAGCACACATTTTAAGGTTATGATCAGTTAAAACCGTTTCAATTGAGTTAATAGTGAGATCGGTTTGTAAATTACTAAAAACGCCATCTATGCAAGACATGCTTTGAGGTCTAGTTACTAAATTGTGACACGATTCCAGATTATACTCAGAAAATGTATCTATTAATTGTTGACTAGGGCTATTTACACATAGTAAATCTATGTTGAAATCACCAAAATATACACAGGGTGAGTTATTGATTTCTTGCAGTGTTAAGGCAAGCTTAGTATAAAAAAACGACAAAGAACACTTTTGCAACCTGTATAACGAAGTCAATATAAGCGGTTTGTGTCCAATTTTCACTGAAGATAAAGATATCATTATAAGATCTAAGTAGTTTTCACTTGAATTGAACAGTACCCTGTATTTAATTTCATTGTTTATGTAAATTGAGGTTCCTCCAAAACTATATTTTCGGCAACAGTGAACTGAGTTAAAACCAGGTATAAAATACAACCTTGAAAAGTTCTCATCAAACCAAGTTTCTTGGACAGCAATTATAGCCGGAAGAGTTACTAATTTACATATCTCGTTTTTAAATTTGTTAAATTTCGTAATTGATGAAATACTTCTAGCGTTTACGGACAGAATATTAAGCAGTTTTGAATTACATTTTTTTAAGTTCAAGTTGTATGAATTGATATTTAAAAAGTATTGAAGATTCATTATTAGAAAAAGAAAAAAATAAATAAATAAAAAATACTAAGATAATCAATAATAAAATAAAAATAAAAAAATTAAGAAAAAATATGATAATTCTATGAATCACCATCATCATCATCATTAACATTAACATCACCATCATCGACATTATCATTAACATCAGCTCGAGCATTACAACTTCTTCTTAGTGAACCACCAGCAGATTTACATAATAGTTTGTCAATATCATCCAAAGACCTAAGGATAATGTATTTTGAAGTAGCTTCTTTTTTGGCATATACGGCTCCTCTTCTTGCATTTATAAATTTAATTTGAACTAATGCATCCATCACTTTGTCACAGTTAAACTGAAGCCACATTCGCACCATAGTCGCTTATGCTTTCGATCATTACGCTGATAGATTTTGAAATGGGGTTTTCGGTCCCTGATAAACCCAAATTGTCAAGTTTTTTAATGTGAAATGGTTAGATATTCTTTCGAGTTCATGGTTGTGTCTTTAAAGGATAAGTTTCTACTCCTCTGACACCTCCAAGTCATAATACTAAATTTTTAAATTTTAACGGTAGGAATAATGTTGTGATGTTAAAATTGAAAAATTTAGTATTATGACTTGGAGGTGGCAGAGGAGTAGAAACTTATCTTTTATAGACACAACCATGAAGTGGAAAGAATGTGTTACCATTTTGTATTAAAAAACTTGACAATTCGGGTTTATTAGGGACTGAAAACCCCATTTCAAATTCTGTCAGCGTAATGATCGAAAGCATAAGCGACTATGGTGCGAATGTGGCTTCAGTTTAACTGTGACAAAGTGATGGATGCATTAGTCCAAAGTCCCGACTATAATCCTATAGAAAATTTGTGGGTCTATTTAAAGAAAAAGGTCGCTGAAAGGCAACCAAATACCGAACTTCATTTGAAAATACAATATTGGAAAAGACCGAGTAATTACAACCTGGAAATTTGATTCCTTCTATGTAAAAACATCTTGAATGTGTGGTAGATGCTTATGGTGGTCATTCAAAGATGGCTGTAAACAAGGAAGGTACTAAAAATTTAACATAAAGACACTTCAAAAATCGAGTATTATTTGTTTTTGTTGATTTTTTTATTTATTTTGCATTGAATTTGCAAATTTTTTTCACGAATCCTTTTTAAATATAGTAAGCAACTTTTATTCATGAAAAAAAGTTTGGTAAAAATGAAAGAAATACGTTTTTTTTGCTCAATAAGTTGAAAATATGAATTTATTTTCAATGTAAAAAGACATTCTTGACAAACTGTATGTAAAAGATCAATTTATCATCTATATTTATACTGAAAAAAATAATATTTATTTGTAGATTTTTTCAATAAAAAAATTCATTAGACGCTGAGTATGCGTGTCTTTTTCAACAACTGTTTTGTTTGTTAAATGCCACTTTTTATTATAGTAATTGAATAGTCAGGGATGTTTCGCTACGGTTTTGCTTTTAATTTTAAGACATACGAGTAATTGTTTGAAGCAAACTCCGCACAAACAATAACCATTTTACTTTTAATCTCACAGCCGGAGTTATAAAAAATACCCATTTTTTGTTAGGAGAACTTTGTTGGGATCCTTTATACTCTTTCAGATAATTCTAAGATATAAATAACCATAAAATGGGCAATTACCCACAATTTGGCATCATTAAATAATGCTGAAGAGAATTATTGAAAAAAAAAAAAAAAACTAGTGGTGGTGAAACCTTTGGCCTGGACAAAACATAAACAAGTACCCTACACTGCAGTATTTGAAAATTTTGCTTATATGGGGGGTGCCACGCCCTCTTTTTCGAGTTCACCCATATTTGCTCAGAGCTTGCATTTATATATAGTCTTTAGTATTTGAGTGCAATTTGGTTGGATTATCTCAAAAAACGTTTTCTGTATAGCGTTTTGAAGCTTATGCTTATATAGGAGGTGCCCTCTTGTCCGAGTTTATCTAGTTTTAGCTTAGAGCATGCATTTATAGTCTTTAGTATTGAAGTGAAATTTAGTTGGATTACCTCAAAAAACTATTTCATAATAACATTTTGAAACTGTTACTTATAAGGAAGGTGCCACGCCCCCTTGTCCGATTTTACTCAATTTTTGTTGAGAGCTTGTATTTATAATTCTTAGTATCTGAGTCAAATTTTGTTCGATTACCTAAAAAAAACGCTTTCAGTATAGCGTTTTGAAGCTTTTGCTTATATGGGAGGTGCCACTTCCTCTTGTCCGAATTTGCCCACTTTTTCTCAGAGCTTGCGCTTATAATTCTTAGTATTTATGTGTATTTTGGTTGCATTTTGAATTCCACGAGTTAACTATTGAATTATCTTGCTCTGTTTTCCCAAAAAATGTGTTTCCACATAAAGTTTTCTATATCTGCCACGCTTCCTTCTCTGCGTTACAAACGACAAAGTGAATATACCCTGGGTGTAGGGTATAAAAAAATATATGGAAGTCCGTTGGAAACAGCTCCTTCCATCGATTAAAAGTTGAAATGAACCAGTTATGAAGGTTGCAAAATTCGGAAGTTTTCTTCGAAGAAAATTTGAAAATGTGCAGTTTTGAGGTAATAAGGCTTTCTGTACTTTGAATTTTGCTAAGTATGGTATTGTTGAACACTTTCACTTTGTCTACAAATTTACAACTGTCCAGACTTAAGTAATCACTTAAGTGTCGTGCAAAAGGACATCCGCTGCCAAGTGGAGAGGATGATAAATCAAACATGACAGAAAAAGTAGGGGAGTGCTGATTTAAGCTTTTTGACGAGACGGGTGGTATATTTCTTGTTGAACATTCTTTACGGTTGGTGGATGGAATTCGGATAGCCTTTTAGTTATTGCAAGTAAGTTCGTATCTTAATCATTGAAGATAAAACTAGAATTGATATGAAGTGGGAATTTATGAACGGATAATTTTCATTCCTCAATTATAAATACAAATGTGGTTCAAAAACATATACTACACTACGTTTAAAAATTGATTTTCTAATTCAAATTAAGGCTTGGCGCTTTTGTGGTCAACAATTTTTCCTTAAGCAATAAAATTGTTGCATTTAAATTGCAGCTGTTTTTCCCCTACAACTCACAATCCGGTGCAATGTGCAGCAATCGCCACGTAGTGCTGTTTGTTGAGCATTGTTGTTGTTGTTGTTGTTATTATTATTACTGATTGTTAGCCATCGGTCTATGCGTCGTCCGCTTATGCTTTATTATTGTATTTCTTATAGCGATTAGAATTGTTCACCTTCCGGGCGGGCGGTAGTGCAGCAACTGCACCACACCACTCTGCACTCTCTTGTGTTGTATGCGCTTGCGCATAGCCTTTGAGCCAAGTTGCAGCAGCGCTCTCATTTTAACGCAATTCGCAAAAACTAGGCGCTTGCTCGAACGCTTGTTGTTGCTGTTGTTGTAATCATACCAGTTTTTTTTTAGCTAGGAACAAATAAATCGAGTTGCAGGTATCGATACTGTTTGGTAGATAAGACGTTAAAAGCCTTAATTTTGTCGATTGTTTGCACTAGATTTTTATCGAATTTTATCGATTACATTGTGCAACACAAAAATCTGAAATTGATTTCGATAACTTGTTTTGGCTAATTTAGTGTCGCTCGTCACCGTCTCCTTTTTATCAAGTCTGAGATCAGAGTTATCCTTGATCTAAAGTCTAGGAAACACTATTTTCAGATACATGGCGTACATCGAGGAAGTATTATAATATATAATATATATTATATAGTTCACTTTTGCCAATGGCATCGAATAGCTTTCGAATAAACTTACACCTTTAATCATAACTTAAATTTTTTCAATTGGACCATTGTATGTATGTATGTATTCTCCTTTAACTCCTAGGTGGAGCATAGGGCCAAAAATTGGACCATTACTTTCTGAGAAATCATTCATCAATTTCCCATGACCATCTCTTATGGCCATAGCATATAAATGGTCCACAAAACTATTAAGATCTACTTATTCAAGAAAACTGTCTCCCATAGAAAAATAGTTAGGGTCACTTAAGGCGTCAACCATAAAGGGTGTACCTATTTTAAGATATATGCTTTCAAATTTAAAATTTTTCTTCTCATAGTTTTGCATTTGGTTGACATTTTCAATGATCCTTACTATTTTTTTATGGGGCACACTTTTCTCGAAAAGATCATGATAGTTTTCTGGACCGTTTACATGGTATAGCTAAATTCTCAAAAAGGGGCGTATAAAATACCCTAAAAAGGCAGTAACGGGGGATCCGGGAAAATTGTTACTTGAGCAAAAAAAAATTAGTGGTTCAATGTGTCCAACTCTTTCTCAAGCATTAAGTATGCTTGACTTTTAAGCAATTCAAATTCTCTCTAAAAAAAGGGTAAGATACCCCATACAGAGAAAAATCCGCTTCATAATTTTTACTCCTCTTGGGTAGTAACTCTAAATTTTAAACATAAATTACCTTACGTATGTACTATTTCATGGTTTCGTAAAGAATAGTACAGTAATAAAGTAATATTTACTCTAAATTGCCTACATTTGACTTTATATCGAGTAAAATATATTTTCGTTCAAAAAAATTTGTAACAATTTTTAATTGATTTAAATTTTGACTTTATAATTTTTTCTGTTCATCATATGCGCCATTAGCGCAGAGGATAAGTTTCTACCTTTCACACAGATGGACCATGGTTCGAACCCTAGAGCGGTCAATTGATTTTTATTTTTTTTTTTTTTTGTTTTTTGAACCTTACAGTATGGTTAATATCACTTCAATTTAAGAAAAAAAAAAAAGAAATTACAAGATTCGAAAATTCGAAATTGACTAATACAGTAAGGTAAAATTTACTTCAGTGGGGAGTTGTCACTATTCTGGCTTGAAATTCTGATTTATGAAAAATAAAGTTGCAAGTACTATTTTTTTTTCCGCGCATTTGCGGCGATGTCAGACCTTATGGGAAAAAACGGAAACAAATTCCGAATCAGCGTGCGAAACATCTTTAATCCAAGTGTGTTGAAATTTACTCATCAATGTGTAGAATTTACTCAGTTATGTGTAAAATTCCTCCCTCAGTGGGTGTATCGTTTACAAAGTATCGTTTAAATCAAATATCGCTAAATGATATAATATATCTAATTTCAGTTCATGTTGTTCGTTCAGTAGATCAGTCAACCTAACTTGTGGACTGCACTGCACTGCAAGAAGCAAAGTTGTAAAGCTGCATTGCTACCGGGGCTTATTTTTTGCATTATCCATCTGATGCTGTGTATGGGGGGATATTCAGATACTCAGTACACAGTGTACTTGTTGTCCCCGTTGATTTTGATTTTGGGGTGCGGTGTGTTGCTATCGTTGAAAAACGAGCACTTTGTAATTTTTTAGCAGAAATGCACTACAGCGGCATGCGCTTGCGCACAAGCGCTTAAGCGTTACTGGAGACACGCCTAACCGCAGGGCAGCAGCAGTTGTTGGTTAGCTTTTGTTGTTGTTTTGGATGTTGCTGGTTGACTCTAATGTTGCTTGTTGTTGTCATTATTATTGTTGTTACTTTTGCAGTTGCTTTTGTTGTTTTTCCTTTCTCAGTCTTAGGCACAAGTTAGTTGAACCCATTATTATATTGTGGAGCTGAAGTAGTACATAGAATGAGCATGCGCGTAGGTTTATTAAAGGCTTAAAGGAATGAAGCACAATCTCTCTTCTCCTTGGCGCACTTGGTCATTTTAATAATTTCCGTGGTAAGCGCAGTTGTAAGCAGCAAAAGCAGCGTTGTAATGTGCTGTGAAGCGTGGCGATTTTGTACTAATTCTTTTTGCCTCCTTTGAATTCGGCATGATTTAGTTGGTTTCGTTTTTTGTAGTGTTTAGTTTTCTTTTTTTTTTTTTGGTAATAAAGTTGCACTAAAAATAGTGTTGTTTATTTTGGTGTGGGGTTTAAACTTTTGTAGTGAATGCTTTATTCAAACGGTTACATACTTATTTTGGGATGGATTTTAATAAAGTCTGCTAAAAAGTAATCCGCAATTAGATGAATTTCAGAACTTGCCAAATGTTTGACAACTTATTTGAGAGATCAAAACATACTTTTTTTTTTACCGGACGACTTCAATACGATATGATTTGTCCAACTTTATGTACGTTATATTTTATATATTCAGGCATGTTTTCAATTTCAAATCCGCATAAAATCGTTTTTGAGTAATCGGAATCAAATTTAATTGACAAATTACATTTAAATACTCATGTTAAGTGTCAGCCAAATGTGTTTTATTTAAATCTCTTAATGTATGGGTATAGCAAATACATTTCAGCATTGAGTGATATACGGAGGGACTTTTTAAATTCGAGCAGTAAGGGATAAAAAGTGGAAATAAAAATACAAATTTATTTTTTCCTTTCAATATATTTTCTAGCACATTTTTCTGATCATTCACTTAACTTATACCCTCGAAAAAAAAAAAATGTTTTATCCTTGTCTGAAAAATATGTCGAAACTGCATCCTTCACATCTTCATTACTTGGAAATTTGTTACCGCGTACTTCTTTTTTCAAGTAATAATCGCTGTGAGTCAGGTCAGGATTATACTAAGATGGTTGAGACAAAATTTCGAAACCCACCTTCTGCAGGGCGGCCATCGCAGCACGGCTCTTGTGAACGGGAGTGTCCTCATGCAGAAGGAGAACACCTTTGGCCAGTTTTCTTCTAATTTTTATACCCTACACACAGGGTATATTCACTTTGTCCTTCCGTTTGTAACTCAGAGAAGGAGGCGTGGCAGACATAGAAAAGTATATATGTTCTTGATCAGCGTCACCTCCTGAGTCGATATAGCCATATCCGTCTGTCTGACTGGCTGGCTGGATGGCTGGGTGGCTGGCTGTGTGTTGAAATATACTTTTTGGGAAAACTGAGCAAGATAAATGAATGAAATTCGGTAAACTGCCTCCGTCGTCCAAGTTAGCTCGGGGGATTGAAAATGAGCGAAATCGGTCAACAGACACGCCTACCACCCATACAAAATATATATTCAAAATGCAATTTTAGGAGTATTTTTCACGATAATGCAACCAAAATATGCATAAATACTAGAAATTGTAAACGCAAGCTTTAATAAAAAAATTAGCGAATTCGGAAAAGAGGGCGTGGAACCTCCCATATAAGCAAATGCCTCAAAACGCTATACTGAAAGCGTTTTATGAGATATTCGAACCAAATTTGACTCAGACACTAAGAATCATAAATAAAAGCTCTCAACAGAAATTGGGTGAAATCGGAAAAGGGGGCGTGGCACCTCCCACACAAGCAAAAAGTTTCTAAATGCTATACTGAAAGAGTTTTTTGACATAATCCAACCAATGCAAGCTCTGAACAAAAACTGGGTGAACTCGAACAAGAGGGCGTAGCACCTCCCATATGAGCAAAATTTTAAAAATACTGCAGTGTAGGGTATTTAATGTTTGGCCAGGCCAAATTTTACACCCTTACTAGTTTTTTTTCTGACGGCTTCTTTGAACCACTTTTAGATTGAAGCACTGTATTCTCCGATTATGGAGACATTTTTATCTTTGAAATCGATCAGCAAGATCCCTTCTGAGTTCCAAAAGACTGTTGCAATTTTTTGTCCCCAGTAACAATTCGAGCCAATACTACATCATTGTCTTCACAAAGGTAAAAAAAAAAAACTCACGGAAAAACTTAATCTTCTTTTGGCACCCATCTTGGACTGCCTTTAGTTATGCCAAGGTGAATGTGAAGAATTTTAAAAATGGGTTTATCTACGAGCTGTGTTTTCTTTAGTCGACTTCTTGAATGATTTCCAGAGTGGTTACTTCGACAGGCCGTCCTGGTCTCGCCTTGTAAAAAAATGTTATCCCACTTGTAAACCATAGTTTTACTCGGATAAGAGTCTCCTGATTCTCTTTGCTTTGTAAGGAAATTTACAACAGCCCGGTTCTCGATTTGGCACATGTTTGAGATTTTATTTGCGATTGACTTATTTGGCCGACTATAGTTTAAAGACTAATGACCCGAAAAATGATATGAAGAATGTATTAGGGTAGCAACGGACTCAGTCCAAAATTTTAAGGACCATTACTTACGGAACGAAAGCATACATCGGGACCTGTGCATCCCCTTGGTTAAAGACGAAATTAACAAATATAAGCAAAGTTACGCTGAAGATTGTTGTATCATCCAAATCCATTGGCACGGAGTTTCAAGAACTAGAAAATTTCTTCAGACTAAAAAGAAAGGATCGTCCTGCTATAAATATCGTTAACAATGAGCTATATTAAGCTTTCTAGATTCTAAAATTGTATATCCAGCCGTAGGCGCATACTCTTTCTATGCAGCCGGCATCTGGCGCATCTTCCCCTGTGGGACTTTAAACTGGTATATGCAGTAATGATGAGCAAAATTAGTCTTGGTCTTGCGTCTTGTTCTTGGTCTTGGTAATTTTGCACGACCAAGACCAAGACCAAGATGCCAATATTTTTGCAAGACCAAGACCAAGACTGCTATGGTCTTGCTTTTCAGTCTTGGTAACTACTTAATAGTTAAAATGTGTTTCACGCCCGTTTCGAAGATAAAATCATCCTTCAATTTGAATTTTGTCATCTAAAAAACCCAACTGCTTTGGAAAAATATGGTTTTAAAACTTTGAATACTCAATATCTCTAGAAATTTTTTCAAGACCATGACCAAGACTTAATGAGCAAGATCAAGACCAAGACCAAGACTAAATATCAAAACCAAGACCAAGACCAAGACTCAATGTGCAAAAACAAGACGAAGGCCAAGACTGCTATTGTCTTGGTCTTGGTTAGCTCATCACTAATATGCAGCCACTGGCACATACTCTCTATCATGTGGTTGTTCCTGCTAAATATGCAGCTGGAACTACTGGCGCAAATTTGTATGCTTACTGAACTCATAGGATGTACAATAGATAGTATCGATCCCCATAAAAAAAGAAAAAAAAAGTTCGCTGTAAGCCCCCCCATTTTAAAAGCTTATAGGTTTTGATTTTTAAGAAAATAAAATTTTTTTGTTTGACCTCTAAATAATACGCTATTTGATTTTTACTTGCATTTGCACTAATATTGTACTGTTCTAGGGGGCTATTTTCGTTTTTGAAACATCCTGTTTTTCATATTTTGCACTCAGGTTTTAGATTCGCTATAACTTCTTCAATTTCAACAACTTGAGGAAACTTTATAGAGATGAATTTTATGATTTGTTATGGGCTTCAATTCTATCAAGTGCCCTTGCCACCTAAGAGTGGTAGAAACAACAAACATTTGAGATAAAATACCACTATGAATGAAATATAGCAGACATTGAGACACTTACAACGATATACCATACATGAAAATCGCTTAAAAAATGTCCAAGTTATTGGCAATTATGTGAGGAGAGTTTTTCACAATTTACCAATTTTTACACTCTTTAAAATGCTCCACAAGCCACAAAAAAAAAAAAAAAATTCCAATATTTTTTTTTGTATTTCCATCAGACTGGACATAAAACGAAACCATACGCCCCCTTTCCAATCCCCTCCACACTTTGGCTGGTGTTTGGTAGACACAGCAACAATCTATACAACAAGTTTCAGAACGATAGCTGCTGTAGATGCATAGATATATCATTTTATGCGTTTTTTTTTTGCGAAGGTGAATATGATTTGGAAAAGGTTGAATTTGAATTGAAAAAAATTTAATTTGAATTGAAAAAGGGTGAATTCGGTGTAAAAAACGATGAACTTCGAGTGGAAAATTTGTATTCAAGGCTTTGTTCTATCAAGATTATGAAGATTCATCATTTCTCAATGTTCGCAAACATTTTTTTGCATTCACGCCACCAGTTGCTTTCCTTTTTTTGCTTCGTTCATTTCGCTAACTGTTACAGTGCAATATTTGATAAAAATTTTGGTTTAAACTTTTAGTTTTCTGTGTTTTCATAAAATGATGCACTTTAAGCTTTCAATACTTAATTTTTTAATTTAAGCAACATAATTTTGCATTGATTCTGCGTTCTTAATTTGGATCTCTTACAAGTGTTTACAGCATAATAGAGACCTTTGTGTCTCATATTTAAGATAAATATTTAACATTCCTGGAAATCCATATCCCATTAACATATAACACAAATCAAACTCAAAAGTAACCGAATACAATTTGAAAAAAGTTATTCTTTCTTAAACGACGATTGTATTGCCAACAAACAAGTCCTTTGCTAATAAAACCATTCAAACTGCACACGTTTGGTACGCTTTTGCCGCGTGCTCTGGACTCGAAACAACATTAAGCGGCGGCAAAAACTTTACTTCATATATGAAATATTGAAGTTCGACAACACATTCTTCTCTCCATTGTTTTCCTGCACGACGCGACGGTTAACAAGAAAGTTTTCCATCAACTGAAGAAAGAAATAAAAAGAAACAGATTAAGGAAAAAAACCTAAAGCGGAAAATAAGGACAAACATTAAGGAAAGTCCAATAGCAGCGTACAACTTGTGTGGAAGAAAAACAAAAAGAAAACTTTAGATTTTTGGTCTCAAGCCAGCCACATCAGGCACTTAACAAGGTTAACGATTTGTGGTTAAAGTTTTCATGTAGCGCTGCAAAGAAAGAACTTATGTGGACTCTACCGCAGTTTTAGTGTTAACAGAAATCCATTGAAAGAAATGTGAGCACAGGGACAATGTTGAAATAAAATGAAAAACTTAAGCATAAAAAAGATGAACAATAGATTTTTTTCAGTCAAAGAAAATAAATAAAAAAAACATTTAAAAGAGTTGCCCAAAAAGAGATGCCGAATTTTAGATTGTGTCGTCCTTTAAAATACATACATAGACATGTGTAGTTAGTCCTCTATAGCTGCTGCTCCCCAGGAATTCATATGCGATAAAATGATTTTCAAGTTCACCAGTACACACAACGCAACAACAATAATCTTAATTCGATTGCGCAAATGCAGCAGATAAGTTGGCGCATTTCAAGAGATATGCATATTGGTGGACAGCAGGAGCAACATGAGGTCTTTTGACAATAGCAACTACGATGAGCATAGGTTTTTAATGAAATTGTTTGTGAACTTTTGGCAAGACAGGATAAGAAAAAGGGAACAACAGAAATAAAAATAGTAAAAGTACATTCAATCTGAGACATTTTGGATTAAAGAATATGAAAACTTTCCAAATTCATATCGATCTACTTACTTCGTGAAAATATCTGATAGAAAAGGTTGGACCCCGATTCTTAGTTATAAGGAACATTCATGGGCGGCTCAAAAATTAAGTCTGTTGGTTTTTTTTTTTCAAGAATTTAAACAGAAACGGTTATTTTGTTGTCCCACGCTTTTGCAGTGTGTTCCAAGCTGAAATTTTAGCTGTCTGGAACTCAAGCAAAATTATTAAACCCAAAATTATGAACATAGTGATACATTTCTAATATACGTTGATAGTCGGGCACCCATTTATTGCATTGGTTTCAACATTATTAAGTCTTCAAAGCTGCAGAAAATTCTTATGCAAAATAGGGCAGCCATGTAATTTACGATATGTTGGGTTTCTGAATACCGCAACTTCATTGGCAATGAAAATGCTGACCAAATTGCTGGGAAAAATCTTCAACTGATATAATTTCTGAAACCTATATTATAAAACCACTTGTATAAATTAGAGCCAGTACTGATTCAAAATGGGCTAATTTAAGATGGTCAATCTTAACAATATGCTCTACGTCGAGCACACAATGGACAATTTATGACATGGAAACTATCTTCTTAGATAAACGAACCCTTAGATTTTAGTCAGCGTCATTACATGGAACTATTTTATACACAGGTACGCCTTAAAATTAGAGCTTACTGTATTAGGAGATCTATGTAAAAGTAGAAAAGATCTTGACATCGAAGAGTCCATTTTTAGTTTCCTTTATGAATCCTCACTGCTGGCAAATCAACGTCATAAAGTATTCAAAAATCACTTTTTCAATTCTCTTGGAGATATCGCTCAAGAGTCTCAAATCCATTTTGAAGTGTATTAAAATTTAGAGATGGTTCTTATAAGTCTCCCGCATTTCGTATAAAAAATGTGGGCCATTTAATATTTAAAACAAAACCGTCTCTCAATAAAATATGTTTCTTCAAGTTACTTAACTGAATTACTTAGAAGTTCATCTAATGACAAGGAGCCGCTACTGAAAACAAAAGGCAAATTAGCCTAAACTTACTGATCAACTTATCACAATTGCAATAAATTTCAAAATTGTCGAGAAAATTCATGCGCATACTACAGATTTAGGGGCCTTGTAACATCTTTATAAAGAAAAAATGGCATTTAGTAGGATACAAACCTGAGAAACTAGGTCGTACTAGTTCCAAAGAATACTTGGAAAAAATGTTGTCCTATGTAAGCCCTTTAAAATATAAAATTTTTAAACATCGGACATCACCTACCGAAGTTATGGAAAAAAGACATCAAACGTAATCTACGGAAACCACACATAGAATTTCGCCGCCAAGCCCTTAAGTGGAGTCCGCAATGCAGTTGAGGATATAGTGGACTAAAAATCAACTGGAAAAGATAATTGGAAATTAATTTATAGAACCATGTACATCTTGCATTGAGGTAATGTCATCCTTAAAGATAGTGACGAAAATTTTCCGTTTCCATAGTCACGTAATGTCTGCGAATCTTCATTCCAATAATCGACAACGAAACTCAAAATCTTTGAGAGGAATGCTGGATCAGTCTTGTACAGTTGTGATAGTTAACAAATGTTCACTAACAATTCCCTTGGACAAATTTGGAAAATGTAACGCCCCAAGTGACGTCACAAATCGTATGTCCACCTGAATTGAATATTCACTCTCGGCTTCAAGTAAACATACGCCCCACAGTAAAATATTCACCTCATGCCAAATATTCACCTCAAGTTAAATATTTACCTCAATTGAAATATTCAGCTCAAGTGAAATATTCACCTCAAGTGAAATAAGTACTCACCTCAACTTAAAGAAGGCAATTTAACAGGACATGTCAAAATCTTGGATGTGTTCTGGGATACATCATGTCTTTCAGTCTCCGATAAGTTATGTAAAAGGTTGTTTTCTCCAGAAAATTCAAAGTGGTCATAAATGATCGCGCCGAATGGAGGAGAAAGGATATAAATGTAAAACAGGGCTCACAGTTGTGGCTCACTGATGGGTCCAAAATGGAATATGGCAGCGCAGGAGCTGGAGCAGTTGCAATGGGAAAAAAGGCTTCCATTTTTCAGGCTGAGGTCCACTCTTTAGAGTTGTGTTCCAGAGAATGACTAAGAGGAGGCACTTCCAGGGCTGATTGCCTGCCGAAGAGAGTCACTCAATTCTTTCACAGGCCCAGAACCCTTCTGCGGAGTGATCAATAGCTTTAAAAATAACTTAATTCGGGAATGGGAAGAGAATAGCCTGATCGATCACTGGAGAGCCCAACAAGGCATACGACAAGCGAAAAGGTTAATCAATCTACAACATGTTAAGGTAGAAATTATTTTAAATCTCAGCAAAAAGATATTAAAACTTACAGTGAAATAATGACAGGTCACTGTAAACTCAATTATCTACTAAAAAAGATGGGTTTGGTAGACGATGATTCCTGTAGACTCTGCTTAGAGGACTAGGAAACAGCAGAGCATGTGCTATGCAAGCGTGCGTGGTAGTGTGTTGTTAAGGTTTTAAGCTGGGAAGGTTTTTCATACCTTCTGAAGGATCCTGGACACCACTTGGTGAACAGTGCTGTAGTCTGTACGTCGAATGCTTTTTATAGTGTTCGCTAGGCGTGCATGATAGTTTCGAATAATAACTCTTATAATTTTAACGACACAGATTAAATAACACTACGTAGTATCCATATTTGACACGTAAGCAGCTGCCAACTGAAACGATCAACGAGTTCAACATCGGATAATCGAATGCAGAAACCCCGATGTATCCCGGGCGAAAAAATCATTTAAAAAGTATTGGAGATGTTAAAAAAATTATAAATCAATCTTGAATAACATAACCCATTGTTTGTAGAGTATTATTGTATTAAGAAATAAAAAACCATACGGTTAAGTAAAAGAAACCAATTTATCTGCTGATGGAATTCCAGCAAGTAAAATGGCAGAGATCTTTAGATTGCAAGTAATGACTGAAGCTTAGTTTTGACAGTATCATTACATTATCTAACAGTCTTTCTGTTAATATACTTAGTTCGTATAATCCTTGCAGAATTATCTTAAGTATCATAAAAGATCTGAAGTTACGTATAAAATGTATTGGTTTTAAATTTTCAGATGCTTTGCTTCCCGTTCAAATTATTGAGTAGAGAGAGGTCTCATAAACTTAATATTTTACGAAATTCTATTCTACAAAACTTAAAGAAATTCGACAGAGAAACCAGAATTCGAAAATTTATGTTCAAGATATTTTTGTTTAGGAAATAGTAATTATTCCTTAAAGCAATATCAAGGATGGTTAAGTCCTGACGCTGGTGTTTGAGTTCAAGGCGTTTAGTTTTTATTTTATTTTTTTCTGCTCAAGTGATATATGATATGTAGCAAGAATATCTACATGCCACATCACTTCTTTTATGACAAAAAACTAAAGAATGCATCGATGAAGAAAAACTGCATTTAATAAATTTATGTATATTTCAAGGTAAAACTTTTTTTTCGATGCAAAAAAGAAGATCCCAATTCAAGGAGCTTAACAATTCAGCACGAGAAATTGCGTAAAACAATGGCGAATATTGTGGGCAAAAGGAAACGTAAAATAATTTGAAAGATACGCAGGCACAAAGAACGGCATGGCATGTGTGTGTGCTGGGAATGCATATTATTATATATGGACTCGTCGTAGGTATATGCAAATCATATCGATACATATTAATGAACAGTAGGATAGCTTTCGTTTTGTTTCCAAATACTTTATACTGCTTTTGAGATTCTTGTGTTGAATAGAGTTGTTGCTTGGTCTTTAAGAGATAAATGTTTTACGTTTGGTGTGTTAGCTTTGAAAGGCGAGACAGAAGAGTGGAAATAAGGCCGATCTATGGAGCGACGTATTCCTTAAAAATTATTCAATTATTTGCAATACAATGACATCGGTAGTGGTCTGAAGTAACTGTTATGACTTTGAACTTCTTAACAATTCAATAATCACAGCGGAAAGCTTAATGTGGCACTAATTTGGATATAGTTCGTTAAAACTTCAAGAAAATAATGAACGAATTAATGAAATATTTAGGAACAAAAAAAAAAAAAATCAGGAAATAAGAAAATTGCATTAGGTACCATGCTTAAGCCGCAGAATTGAGCGCGGGACCTCTGAGATGTAAGCACAGTACACTCTACAGAATAATTTGGGTCGAACCCAGCCTGGTTGATTTTTTTTTTTATTAAAATATTTTTTATTCAACATCTTTTATTTCACTGTTTTATTTTCCTTTCTTTTATTAATTTACTTTTGTTTAATTGAGTTGAAACTGATTACACAATGATTCTATGTAAGGCTGTAGGAGCATTCGAATATCAAGTTCTATTTGGACAAAATTTGGTTAATATACAAATTTAATACCTCTTCATATCATCGGGCATTGGTGTAGCGGTCTAAAGAGTTGGTAAATGTAAGTTAAAATAATCTGTTTCTATCTATCACATGGACGATCCTGGATTCAAATCCTGGTGCTGCCAGTTTTTTTTCTCTTCTTTTAAATTTTGTCGAAAAAACGCTTACCGCAGTATAACAAATAAGGGCTTCAAAAGGCTTTTGAAGTAAGGCTGCGGTAAGCTTAAGCGCGCTTACAACCTATGACATGCAATGATAAAAAGAAAGAATAGTACTTACGGAGCTGAAGCGCTTATTGGTGAAAAAGATGCACTTCAGAGGGGTTTTTGAATCACTTCTTTTCCCCTTCTGATGATTCGGATGGTAGCATTACAAAAGAAAAACTATTCGAAAAGTTAGTTAAGAATATCAATCAATCTGCAATAATGGCATTGAAACTTTTTTATTGCAATTGAAACAAACTCTACTATACTGTAAAGCACAAGGGATCTAATTATTTTGAAGAGGTGCACTTTTATAGGAAAAAAAAAATTCTTAAAAAATCAAATTTAAATAAAACACATGCACAAAGGCACAAAGACAAAGAAAAAAAAAAAAAAAAAACTCAAGAGATAAAATAAACGATCCTTGAAGCGAAAAAGAAAACACAAGAGAAAAAAAAAAAAAACATATCAAGCAAACCGCGCCAATAAGCAATAAAAACAATAGAGGAAGTCCTGCGGCCGTGCACAAAAACAGCGAGTGCGCATGTTCAGCTGGATGATGATGGAGCACAGGGGATGTGTTTTTGGAGCTGACTACACAGAGAACACATTACAAAAAACAACGCTTAATAAAACTGAGAGAGAGAAAGAGAGCAAGTGAATTTTAATATGAGCTCACAAACCCAAACCATGAAAGTACTGTACAGTAGATACCCGATAGTGATCAAATCGAGTTTGATACAATGATTTTACTTTTCAGTAAGAAACTTTTGTAAGTCTCCAATGGAACGGGTTCTTCTTCGAAACCCGTATTAGCGATCGCTTAAGCGTTCATTGCACTCGAAATTGTTTGCTTTTTACGCTTTAAATGACATCGAACGGTGCTGAGCATATTGCAATTGCTAAGGTTCGATTCTTTGTTTTATTTTTTTTTTTTAAATGGTTGAATATTTGGAATTTTCCAGAAAGAAAGAAATACCCAAAATGTGTACTAAACATAAACATGGTTGCGTAATTGGCGAGCCCCGTTTGAAATTATAAATCAGGTAGAATTAAATTATCCTGTCTACGAAGGGTTAATTTCTACATTAAGGTGCATGTTTCAGTACCAGCAACTCATTGGCTCATCAAGTGACTTGCAGTTCCGTCTTTGCAGAAACGTAAATTCTGCGGTGAAAGAAAGCAGAAATTTGGATGTTTTGACGATGGGCCCAATAAAATGTATCATCTCAAGTGTATAGCACATTAATTCATGAGATAATCACATTAGCTGGAAAATAAACTTCTTTTATCTTCAAAGAATTCCCAAGAATCAAGAAAATATTGTCCTCACAATACTAATTGCATATAGCATCGGTGATTCCTTTGCTCATTGGATTACCAGCTTCTGCTGTGCCTCTTATTTTTCCCATGTCTTAAACGATTTCACATCTAATGAATACTTTATTCACACTGGAGTTCCCCAGGTTTCTCTCCTACTCTCGTACCTTTCCCTTGTTTTAATTAATGAACTCCTACCATTCACTCAATTTATTCCTTCGTGGATGATAGCAATAAACTCGTAAAACATTCATATTTCAGAAGACATCCGAACTCTGTGCATATTGAGGAAAAAAGGCTATTTGTTGGCTCACAGACGAATGAAATGTCCCCTTAAATCTTAGAATGGCCGGCATAGTATTAGCAACTTTTGACATTCTGGGTATATTGGTTCTCAATCTGAACTTAGTTCGACGGATCATGTGTTCGGTGTATCCAAATAAACTTAAGACTGTATATTTCACCTTCAACACGTTTAAATTATAATTCAAAATTCTTTGACGTTATGTAATAATATCTTAACCCATTAATGCCTAACGAGAACCACAGTATTTACGATGCTGAAATTTTCAGTAGTTAGCCTGAATCTTACTACGTAGGGCCTAACAAAAGTTCGCTTAGTTGGTGTCATGCTATAAATTTTTAGTAAATCAAAAAATTGCGTATTATTTGTTATAGTATTACAATATATCATTTTAATTTTCGGAAAGATCAGTCAAAATGGAGAGAAGAAAACGTAAAATTCGTGAAAAAATGTCAGCAGATATTCCAATGCCAACGCAGCAAGAGTTTCGGTTTGCTATTCTTTTTGGATTTCGAGGTAAGCTCAAGCCTATGGAAATATTTAATGAATGCCAAATAGCATTTGAAGTTAATGCGCCATCCCTCGTGACTATTTCGAAGTAGTTTCGAAGATTTCAGACAGGTCATTTTTCTGTGGAGGACGAACCTTGAGAAGGCCGCCCAAAATCTTCGACTGATTATGAATGTGTAGCGCTGGTTAAGTCTAAAATTGACGAAGATCCCAGATTGACCCAGGAAATCATTGCTGAGGAACTGGGCTTGAATGCCATGGCTGTTTCGCAAATATTAAAAAATGATCTTGGATACGCGGAGAAATCTGCACGATGGGTTTCTTGAAAAATTCAAAAACGGAAGGTCTAACACATTCAAGAAAATTGTAACAGGTGATGAAGCATGGTTTTAGAAGTACGACCCTGAAATCAAACAACAATCCATGGTATGGAGCCCAGAAAGTGCAAGTCCACCTGTTAAAGTAAAGCAAAAAAAAGTCAGCAACGAAAGTAATGATGGTAGTTTACTTCACCAGAGAGAAAGTTGTAGCTGCTATTCCTTTGGAAAAAGGTCAGACGGTTATTGCTAAGTGGTATACTGAAACCTGTTTACCAGAAGTCTTCCAAAATTTATTTGGAAACGCCAAAAAATGGAGCTACGCCGCTACTTTCTACATCACGATAATGCGCCAGCGCACACTGCTGAAAAAACGACCGATTTTGTTGCGCTTTCAGGCATCGAAGAAATTCGTCCCGCACCTTATTCCCCAGATCTAGCGCCTTGTGACTTCTGGTTGTTTCCAAAAATAAAAAAAATTTGAGAGGGAGAGTCTTCAACAGCAATGAGGAGATAATAAATGCGGTTAATGATGAAACTGCAAAACTGCAAAAAGCCGATTTTGAAGACTGTTTTTCAAGATGGATTTATCGACTTCAAAAATGTTTCAAAATAAATGGCGATAACGTTGAAAAATTACAAATAGATGAAGAATAAAGTTATAAATTTAAAAAATTAAATTTAAAAGTTTTTTCAATTCAACTAAGCGAACTTTTGTTAGGCCCCTCGTAAGTCTTGGTTAGGAACGGTTCAATGACTGGGTGCCATATGGTACCCCTGGGCATTCATATACATTTGTTTTTTTTTATGTAACAGGAAAATTTTACTGTTTTTAGTAAAAAAATGTCCTTATATGTACTTCAAACAATTAAATTAGATATTGTTTATCACTAAAAAATGCTATAAACTTAGATTACAGCATAATTACTTAAGTAGAAAAGTAATTGTAGGTTCGACTGCAAGGATTAAATTCTGCTGAGGTGAAACTGTGTTTGCAAATGCAATAAAGCATTCAAATGGCTCTTTAATTAAAACTTATTTCGTAAAAGTTAAAAATAAAAACCGAACATGTACACGGTGCTCTTGAACAGTCGATAGGTTTTTTGAATATGTGGAGAAAATCTGTGAATGAGGTTTCATTTGTATTAGTTTAGTGGTCTGAAAAATGCAAACCCCGAAATCGTAGCTGATCATCCCCGCGAAATATCGCAAAAATACATATCCCATATAAAATAAAAAAAAATTCAGAAAAAAAACGCAACAAACAAATATAAAAGTATGTAGATATTTTTAATGTATTTTGCAATGCTGCATCCGAATCCGGCCTTAGAATTGCTGTATCTCATACGGTTTTAGAGATATCTTAGCCTAAACAAGGACAAAAATCCGATGCTATGTTTTATTGCTGTGTTTTGGAGCTATATAACAGGTCGTATATCCGTAAATTCTGATGCAGAAATGAAAAGCTCTAATCAGTCTTCTAAATATAATTAAATTATGTCGATATCTTTATTTTTCTCGGAGATATCCTAACCTAATAAGTTAAAAAAGTGCAAAAAGCGTGTTTTGTCATTATTTCAGTCTACGATAAATGCGGTTTTGAAGATAAAGATTGGATCTTTCGGATAATGTGTACGAATGTTCTATACTATAATTATATAGCGTCAAAATATAGCAAAAACGGTATTTTTTCCTGGTTTATGCTAAGCTATCTCAAAAACCGTATGAGATATAGCAATTTTAAGGCGGATTCGGATTTAGCATTGCAAAATACATTAAATATAACTATTTTTATATTTGTTTGTTGCGTTTTTATTTCTGAATTTTTTTTTTTTATATGAGATATGTATTTTTGTTTAGTTTTGTTGATTTTTACTTTAAAATACTCATTAGTCTTTTAAAATAAAACTTTTTACAAAAAGTTTCAAAACAAATGACTAAATAACGATAAAAGGTGATCGCTTACCTCAAGTCATACGGCATCAAAATATTTTTCACTTTTCTGCCAACAAGCAATAAAATAACGATAGCTACCACAAACACTTGTCATAAAGAAACGAAAATATAATTTCCAATAACTGGAAAAATATCCAAATTCATACTTATCTAGTTTTAAAAGTCGTATCTTGTTTTGATTAATTTTAAATGATTTTTGAAGTCAACTTAGTTTTGGGTGCCGTATAGCACCGCTGGGCACTAATGGGTTAGGTCAAAAAATTGCATTTTGGTTTTTTTCTCCACATTCGTTTGGTAGTAACGACTTAAATTTTGCACAACTGCTTCCCTTCATATTGCACTTTTTTCAATTTGATTTTACGGAAAACTACAGTTTCTGACTTAAAATCTTATTACCTAACGCCAAAGAATTGTTCAAAAAAGTTTTGTGATTGAATTTGATCAGTATTTTATTACGAATGCTATAATTTCTTACACTTTTGTTTCTGATTTCAAAGTATCTGATGGTTTTCTTTATTTTTTGTATTCCTGAAGAAAAGTCACACCCATAAACTCAAGGTAGCCGAATATTAGTTTAACTATCAGTAGTTTCTTGCAGCCCAATTAATTTTCTTCGCTACCCAAATAATTGTTTTTGCTACTGTAATGATAATGAATTGAATTAAAAACTGTAATAATAACATTAAGTAAGTGGGAATAAGTAAACACTTTACTCTGCTGTATTATTGGCAATGTTAGTTGAGTTTTAGTACAGAGGCTTAACTGTAAAGCGCTCTTGCAGCTCTCAATCTCGCTCGTACTCTTTTTTAAAAAAAGGAGCAACAAACTGCTCCAGTTGGAATAAAGCAGCTGCTAGCAACCCCATCCAATATAGCAATTCAATTGTTCGCACACACACACACGCATACGCTATGGCTGTCTCACTCATACTGCTAAGACCGGTTTAAGTGATCCAATTGGAGCAAACGTATGTTTTGTATGAAAAAAAAAATAACGTATACGGTTTTTTTTGTTGTTGTTGAGGTTTTTTGCGGTTTTTGTTTTGTTTGCGCTCTTCGTCGTTGATCGTTGAGCGCGGCTTTTGGTGAAATGCATTTGTGTGTTGGCAGCAATCGACAGTCGTCTCGGAACTTAACTAAATGACGGTTGGATGTAACGCAGTCGCGCAAGCAAAAAGTTTTTCAAATTCCATTTTCGTATAACTTTTAACGTAAAATTTGAATTTATATCTAGAAAAAAATATACTCAAAGAATTTTGAATAAGTGAGTAGTGATCTTAAAATATATCAATGAAATTAGAAAATTATGTACAACTAAGAAACACATAAAAACAAGTTTACTGAGATTAAAATAATATGCATATAACACGAAAATTAATACAAAAAAAATTTTTTGAATAAAAAAATAATAAATCATAAATTGTGCAAAAAGTAGTGATAATCACAAGAATAAAAAAGCCTTATATAATATAAAAAATGAAGTAAAGTTATAAAAAAAAGAATTCTTAAGAATTTGTATATCTACAGTGTTGTAAATAAGTTGCCGCCCAATTTTGCGAAAAAAAGTTCAAACAAATTAAGCAAAAAACATCAATGAAGCTTTTAGCGGTTCCATATTTTAGTCAAATCTCTCAACACCATCGCCCACAACAACAGCAAAATCATTATCATCATTGCCAACTTTTCATCACACAACCTACGTGTTGTTGTTGTTGGTGAATAATGAGCATCGCGTCATTGTCACTGCCGCAACGTTACAAGCGTCTACTGCAAGCAATGACACTCGCCGTGGCCATCATATACACCAGCCTGGTGTTATACCAGAGCGCCAATGGATATCCTGACATACAGGTAACAAAAAAAATTAAATTTTTTTTTTTTAAATTATTACGGGAAATTCCACAACAAATTTTGTGTTAAGTTGAACAACGATTGTTCGAGGATAGCTCAGTCCATAATACCAAATAGCAGTTTGGTTTTGTCAGCTTTCAAGTAATACAATTTATTAAAGTAGAGTATCGTCATAGTGACATTAGTAAAGATAACGTTTCCCTTAAATAGCCACAAGAAATAAAGATTTTTCAGCGAAGTACATAATTTCAAGAGAAATTTTTTTAACAATCTTATTTTACGTATAAGAAATAACATGTGCAATTTATTCCCAGTCGAAAGTCGCGGAAATCAATTTTTGGTCAAATAGGATCAATCGTAAAAATAACCTAATTATAAGAAATCAAATTTTCTACATTTTTTATTATCATATTTTTTCTTTATTATCATGATTTCCGAGATATTTTTCATTGCTCTTGTAGTCTTTATGTTTTTGAAGAATATCTTCGTAAAGGTGTGTCGCATGTCAAAAAATAATGTCTTATTTCTGAAAGATCACATGATTAGATCATTTAATTTAATGTTATACATATTCGACGTACGTTTGTACACGAAAATCCTTCAAAATTTTGAAAAACATCGAAAATATACTTTTTATTGAACATTTCGTAAAAAGTAACTTTTTTATAAGCATATTTAGAATACGACCTTTGGATCATGTGATTCTCCACAAAAAAAATCCTCTCTCTTGTCGGAGTAATTTTTATTTTACAGTACAGGTAATAATACTTTCAGACATATGGCGTACATGCAGGAAGTGGTGTAGTTCCTTCCTATAGACATAATCTTTCTCCTTAAAAAATAACATTAACTTTTTCAATATAATCCAATCAAATTTATTTCGTAATATAATCCTATGAATGACTTTATTAAATTTGTATATTTTTACTTCAATGGATTATATCTGTAAAAGTAGTGATCCAATTGAAAAAGTTATGGTTTAAAGTGAAGAATCGAGGCAATTCGATGTCGTTGACAAAAGTGAACTACACGTACACTACTTTCCGGATGTACGCCATATATCTGAAAAAAGCTTCTTCTGCACTTTAAAGCAAGGATAACTCAGAACTGATAGAAAAATACGGTTTCCAGATTCGAAATCAACGATTCTAAATTAGTCAAAAAAAAAGTCTTCGAGTTATCCCCTCAAATTCTTGCTCTGTGTAATTAATTATTCATACTTATAAAGAATTTAACTCTTTCAAAAACATTTGATAATCATATTATCGAATATTTCATCAACATGTAGAAAAACAAGCAACATATGTCGTGATCTGTCTCATAAACAGTAACACTCTACGTTAGCATCTTGTCAATTGGCTACTTTATAAGATTTCTATTCCATATATACTCCAGGACAGAAAGAAAAAAAACTTTGCATCCATCTTGATTCCGGAAGATTTCTTTTTAATTATGAGCTTGAGTGATTTGGTGTCTGCAATCATCTGTTTCTGATGGTATGGTTTGATCTGTCTTATCTACTCGTACTGGGCACCTGTGAATTGTAGTTTTCAATTGCTGATGTATGTTCTTTAATTTGCCCCATATACCTCGGCCTTTGACCCTTCGAGAAAGATAGGCTTTTAGCTTAAAAGTTTAACATGATAAATTTGATTGAGAACCAGACTTTTATAAGCGGCTCTAAAATCGACGAAAAGATGAAAATATTTCTTGCATAGTCTATATGAAGGGACGGAAAACATATTGATATGATATAATCAGTGCGAAGGAAAACGGTTTCAGACAAAAGCTTTGGTAGGTAAGCTTTATTTAACATGAATATGTTGCGATGGTTTTGGAGAATATAATAACGCATGAATTCTAGAAAGGGCAAATGGAGGAAATGTCCCAGTTGTCAGGCGGGCTTTCGTTTCTCAGAATTTCAGCGATGAGTGAAGATATTCACATTATCAAAACAACACTATCCGGTCTTGAAAAGTTTCAGTGATAGTTTATCGCTTTCGGTGACTGCATTACACTAAATCTCCCTTATCGCTAGGCTTACATTTTCTGGACAAGTTGGGAAGGCTTCCACTTTATCTGATAGTGGTTTTGACTGTTTTTCATAATTTTTTTAGTTTTTTTGTTTTGGCGAAGGAAGTGATACACTTGAGAATGACAAGAAAATACCACTCTGTACATAGTGATCAAACATTCGAATGAATTCTGCTGAGTTACTGATAATCAGTAGAATAGTCAGTATAACCCAGTCACTAATGGAATTATCTCATATAAGAGACAAATATAAAGTCCCTTACACAATATTGTTTTTTTTTTTTTGCAAAAACACAAAGGTGATAAAACAACAAACACAAAAAACACCCAGCCAAACAAATGAAATCAATAAATAAATACGAGCAATCGGTGCCAGCAAATAAATGAAAACTAAAAGTAAAAACTTATCACTTGGCACTCGCAAATACAACAAAGGTGTGGGGGTGACAACAAGATAAGAGCGTGCGCGGCTTTTGAGTGACAAATCAGATATGTTATTCATGTTCTTGTTGCTGTTTTTGTTGTTGTTGTTGCTGTTGTTTATTCGCATCCACTCAATAGAGGTCGCTTTAAAATGGATTGGATTTTGTTGTTGTGGCTGATGTTGGTTGCACTTTATTTGCGAAGGTTTCTATATTTTGCATATATTTCAATGTTGTTGCTTTTTGCTTTTGATTTATTTGGAATTTTCATAAATCATGCTTTACGCGGCGCACAGTCGTCGTATAGGCGTCCAACATCCTCAGCATTAGCAACAGCATGGAACAGCCTTTTACAGTCGAGTTGGTAACCACAACAACACACGCGGTTTTGCCGTCGGCTTGTTGGTCACCCAGTCGCCAGGCAGTTTATTATGTCCATTGCAGTTTTTTGATTTTTTTTTGTTGTTTTATTTTTTTGCAGAATTTTTTTATTTTAATTTAATTTTCGTTTACAATTCTGTTTTTTTTTTTTTTTTGTTTCATCGATGCAGTTCTGAAATGGATGTTTCATTCATATCATTTTTTTTTAATTTTTGCATAAGATTCAGTGATAGATTTGAAATCGGTGTATTTTGTCGAAAACCAAAAACAAATATAAGCTAAAATACTTCCAATTCAATTTAAGTTTTGTGTGAAATATTTATAATCGGACGTTTCACCAAACATCGTTTTGAGGCTACTTTCAATAAAAGTTCTACTTCATCTTCAACTTTGAAGTGTTAAAATCGCACACTTTTTATTTATTCGGACGTTTCACAGTTTTCTACTTAAAATAAGTGAATTTTTTATCAGTTTATTTCGTAGAGATATTTGAGCCGTTCCAACGTGTTTTAGCACAAAGAGAGTACTGACAAACAAAAATTATGCTCGTAATTTTATTTAAACTAGAATCGCCCAGTGGTCAAAATTAGACCACAAATGTATTAAATAATTTTTGTACTTTTTGGACACTTTTAGAACGTTTTTTTTTTGCTATTTGATACGAAATAGAAAAGCTCATTTATCGTCTCTGGTATGTATGTATGTATGTATTTTCCTTTAACTCCTAGGAGAAGTATAGGGCCAATGGAAGCAAGTGAAGTGAAATATAAACAAAACAAAACACATGAAGCCAGTGCTATGCTTTTTGCCTTTTTCTTTGTGCTTTATCCTTTTTTTACACGGTCACATTTTATTATATTTTATTGTTGTTATTATTGAAAAATTTGTATATTATATAATTTTACCAAGCTAAAAGCCAAAATATTAACATTTTTTTAACTTTGTGCACACCTACATACAAATACCTTTCTAATGGTGAATAATTTAAAGTCGTACTCCATTTCTAACATAGTACAAAAAGATGGACAACTTTTTGTCTTGCGTATTAATATATAGATAAAATAACTTAACTACATGTGCAGAATCAAACGCTTATAATTCTAAATAAAAATTATAAAATCGTGCTTTGATTAATGCATTTTTAGCAGAATATATTAAGCGTTTGAGTTAAAATGTAAAAATGTATCTATTAGTTAGTTTATTTTAAAACAGACCTCTCGACCATTTCAGTAAAAAGCAAGTTGTAAAATTAAACGCTTTGTTATTTATATTGCGGCACATTATATAAAAAAACAAACCAAAGGACAAAATGACACCGCAAATTCAACAGGACCTCCCACTTTGTCCGATTTGTCGTTTGATAGCGAACACCATTCTATCACCGATCATTTGATGTTTTTTGCTGATGCATAAATTTTTAGCCACAAAGGAAACTTAAGTGGCAAAAATCAACAAAATTTATAAACAAATGAATTTGTGAGTGCAGCAACTGTTAGCGTTTTATGCAAATCCATAAAATGTGAATGTGATCAATGTCAGTGTAAACAAATAAACAAAATCAAATCAAATAAATAAAAAAACTGCGTCGAATATGAGTCATTAGCAAAACATTGGGTGTTATATATCATACGTAACAAACAAACAAAAAATCTTCATAGAAGTTTTGATTCATAAAAATAAACAAAATATTTTTGACTCAAATGTCTGCATAAATAATGTAACAATCTGAAATTTGAATTGATTTCGAAAATAACTGCAGAAAAAAATGCAGTAAAAAATTTAGTAAAAATTTAAAATAAATAAATTGAACTTGTGGCTCGAAGAACTTGCTTTAAGTGTCAGCAAATTATATACAATATGTACATATGATCATCTTGAGAAAAATAGTAAAAATCTGCAAATATTTGAATCAATGTCTCCAAGAAAGTTAGGTATTTCGGAGTCATCCTGGATGGCAATCTTATTTGAAATAATCATTCTGGCGATGATAAAATCCAAAAACCAAAGCGTGTTCCCTTTCAGTGTAGGAGAATGTGTGGACTTATCCCAAAATCAGCGCATCGTATCTATACAATGATCGTTAGATCCTTTGCTTTATAGTCAACGGTTCATTCACCCAAAAATACTTTGAAGCATGAGTCAGAAGGAATATAACATCTGGCAAAATCTGCAAAGCAATGCGCAAGACTTCAACTACTGCAATTTGAAATTCATTGCGTGCAATTAAAGAGCACTAGCAAATCCTGGCACTAACACAAAACGGTGTGAGAGATACGAAAATGTACGTCATGAGTTTGATGAAGTTGACCGAAAGATCTAACAATCTACACATCGCTGACAGCTTTCTAAATGACGAATCCAAAGAAGTGATTTCTGCATATTTACGAATGGATCAGTGATAAATGGAAGGACAGGGACATAATTTGCTGTACGGAATTGCCCTCATGGCTAAGTAGAACCGATTTTAAACGAAATATTAAATTTAATTTAAATTGTGATTTTTCGAAAACGGCACCACATACGATTTAATGGAAAATGGGGTGTAGTACATGTAGGTCCCCAGATATCAATCCAGAGTAAAATGCGCGGGTGGTATGTTTTAAAATTAAAATCGGTTCCACCTAGCCTTACTTTCTTAACATTATGCATAGTGTGAGGGTCTATAAATGAATCAGTCATTTTTAAAAGGGGATATGTGACAAAATTTAAACTTGTGGCAAAATCTTACAACAACTAACATTCATATTAAGCAGTAATCTGCGTACTTAGAAAAATTATGGACCAACCAGTGCCATCGCCACAACGGCTAAAAAGCAAGAAAATAATTTTCGGCCAAGCGACACATATCCCCTTTTAAAAATGACAGCTTCAAATCATATATATTGAAGTTTTCCAAAAATAAATTCCTTAAATATAGCCGGTTTATCCATGTAGACTTTGAATGAAGGAAAAAGTCTAAAGATGTGATATCACAAAATCTAGGCGGCCACTTCACAGATTTGAAGTAAGAAATCAATTGTATACTGAATTGTTCTCGCAATAAGGTCATGGTTGCACGAGCTATATGGAAGTCTTGTTTGAACCAAATATCATTGAGATCATGGCCTTTATTTTTAGATAGCAAATAACCTCACCTAATCACAAATTTGCGTTCCAGCTGGCCGCATATTTCTTAGTAAGTTTTAAAGATATTGTCCGTTCAAAGAAGTGAAAAAGGAAGATACGAAATGGAATGCCCAATGTCTCCAAAATTACAGAATTTATAGAGAAATAAACGGCTGATTCGAATTGAGTTGCTCAAAATCCCTATAAAAAGCTGAACAGTTTACATTTTGAAACAAAATATTTTCCATATTCATGACCACTTTTTAAATGGTTTGAGATGTTTTCTGAAATGGATCAAATTTAACATAGTGCCTCCTTACATCAAAGAAAACATTTTGATGCCATGGGAACGCTATTCTAAGGCACTTTTTTTTTCATAGATCTTTAACCAGTTCCTATATATGAAATATTGTGAATTGGAAAAATTACTATAAAACTGTAATTAATTTAATCGGTTGAGTTCAATCGAAAAACTTTCTGTTTTACAGTACTTTTAATCTGAATGAGTCCATTTTTAAGAGAAAATTTTGTTTTTTAAGAAACTTAAACGGGTTATTTTATGTAGAATGAATATGTTGAATGTAAAGTTTCAAAATTGAAACATAACGTTTCGATCTCGCACATATAAACGGTTTACTTATTATCTGGAATAAAATGTGCATATACCAATAAGTTTCAATTTGAACAGGGTCACATTTTTTTGTTGCTTGGAACACGTAAAATTTCATTGCTATCATATTGCGGACAACATTATTAACAGAGTGGGTACCAAGGCAGACCAGAATGGGCCATACCCATTTTAATGCAAGCCACTCATATTTTATTGCATACAATTGAGGTTGTTGTACCCCGTTGTTGAAATCCTTAGGAAGTTTATGGACGAACGCAGTGGCAATGGTGACTACATTTAATTAAAAGCTTTTTTTCGAATTAGTCATTATTCATGGCGGGTCTTTTTTTTATTTATTCCAAAGGTTTCATTTTACTGTTTACTCCGCTCAAGTACATAGTGGTCGTTTTGCTTATTTTTTCTGTCTTATTATAATTCTTGCTGTTGTTATTGTTAAATTTCTGAAGTTTTGCAACCCGCACCAAAGAAAATTAATGGTATATTGTGATTGTTGTTGTTGTTGTTGTTGATTTCTTATGAATCGACACTACAGTTCGTTTAAATCGCATTAAATAAATGAAAAAAAGAAAAAAAATTCTTCGATTGCAAAATTGAAATTGCAAATTTTGCAGTTGTTGGCTTGACCAAACCCATATTTAAGCTATTGTTGCAATTTGCTGTTGTTGTTTTGATTATTGTTGATTAAATGGTTATATAGACTAAAGTTACTTATAATAAACACCGGTTTAGATTTTGCATTCGATTTGTTATTACATTTGACATGAATTGGTAGTTTTTTATTCATAGTAGCGTGTTAATGTGTCCGGTTGGAATATTCTGAATCGATAAAAATATATATGGTACATATATCTATTAATTATCGTGCGGCATTTTGTATTTGAAGTACAAATTAGTATTTGCTTTACAGAGAATTTTCATTAGAATTTTATAATGATATGTTCGAACAAGAACTTTTACTTTTAATTGATTTTTACTTAAGATTCCGGATGCAAGTTAAGTAAAATAGTGATTGTTTTTAACAATAAACAAAAATATACCGAAATATATATACATATTTCAGTTAGTGTATTTCACGTAACGTCCCGCATTTGGGCCTAGAGTTTAAATGATTTAGATTAGATTAGATATATTCAAAATATTTTACAAAATTCACTTAAATACTAATACAATATAAATGTAAATAATGCAACTGATCAGGTTTTACAAAATTAATAAGGGGATACCTTTAATCTCGTAAACTCGTAAACCATGAAAAACTCGAAAGTTTACGAGCTTGTTTTCGGGAACACACATTTTTAAAAACGTGTAAGCAACGAATCAGCTGTCATATAATTTGAAAAATATTCCATTCAAATTCATCGTAGCATGTTTCATATAATTTTATCGAGGGCCATACTTTTGACAGCCCTGTATATATCATTTATTGTTATTGTTCCATATTTGTATATATGAGTTAAATGTTTAAGTGCCTTTTGTCTCAAATTCAATTCAAATTCAGTTTTCAGAACAAAAAATATTTTTTCAATACATTTATTTGATAACAATCGCTCTCGTACTTTTACGAGGCTATTTACGCATCAAAATTGCCTCGAAAGTTTTTGAGGCCTGGTAAACTTTTTTTTCATACAAATTTTTAAATTTTGTTTACGAGACTCGAAAGTTTTCGAGGTTTACGTGCTTTTCGAGGGTTTTTCGAGTTTAAAGGAATCCCTTAATATAAATAAAAATCAAAATAGAATTTAAATGTCCCGCCGGGATATCCAATGTTCCGTATTTTGTGCGTTAATGCCAATTATTGGGACTATTTGAAAAAAAAAAAAAAGAAAATCTTTGCAAAACGAGTCTAAGAATACTTTGGAAATTTTAATAATTACATACATATGTCGAAAAGCAGCAGGACTGTTTGAAGAACAATATCCTTTCTAGACTTAGTTATGTTTCTTAATTTAAATAATCTCTGGATACTTCGATTCCCGTGGCCTCGCAATTTTACGATGCTTTCATAAAATACGACTCAAAGTACTCATTAGTCGGAAAACTGGAATAAAATTTTGGGATATCGAGGATTAAAAAATTCGGAAACAATGAAGAAATTCTAAGAAAATTTGAATTTGTCGATATTATCTTACAAAACAACCTAAATAAGTCGAAAAAATTAAAGAAAATTTTTCGATATTGCGCTTCGTTTTTGAGATATCGTGGCTTAAAGCTTGTAAGGAGCAAGTCCAATTTACGGATAACTGTTAAATTTTTTTGGCGAAAAAATGACTTACGACATCGACAAAAAGCGTCGTTTAGATCTTGTTTCGGAAATATAGCCATTGGTTTTTGAAAAATTTTGGTCAAAAGATAGGTATTTTAACAACCTACAAAACTACTATGCAAAAGTTATAATTCAGAGTTACATTTTTCGAGCAATAACAATTTTTTTAAAACTAAGCTTTGATATGTCGAAAACGAAGCAAGATCGAAAAATTCATTTTTTGTATCGACTTGTTTTTTATGCAAAAACATCGTTATATCGCGGTGCCACGGAATGGTAGCCAATAATCCTACTAATTGTATACATTTTTAAGAAGCTTTGCCAGGTGTGAATTTTTGAGAAATTAGCATATATTGTTCGAATTGTTTCAATTAATAAGCAAAGGCTCAAGTATCGCAGCTTCAAGTGGAACAAGTCATTTAACTGCTGTTGAAAAACTCGAACTCGGATTGTTTTGTTGAAAGTGTTTTCTATCAGATGCTAAATGTTCTCCTCCATTAATAAAAGCTGAAATGCTTATACTTAGTATCCAATTATGACTTCAATTATATCGAATATTAAACATGTTAAAACTGATTCTGCAATTTTCCAAAGTTATGATTTTTTAACCCTTTCGACCTGGCTGGGACAATATATCCCAATTTACATATATATATTGTCCCAGCGAGGTCGAAAGGGTTAAATTAAAAAAAAACCTTATACAAGGTTAAATAAAAAGTCAAAGAAATATCTAAATTAAAATGGTTTATGTTGACTTAATGAAAACTATACTAATGTTATGAACTTTAGTCATTATTTGCAAGAATCGAAAATTCCATTCTTTTTCCAAGTTAGAAAATAATGGCAATTAGGATAAGATAAAAAACTACTAAGCATACCGCCACGTAACCACCAACAGAACAATTTATGTTTAATTTAATTTATTTTAAATTAAATGAAATAATTATTGAAAAATTTAACTTTTTGTCTGAGGTCCGGATCGAACTAGGAACATTTGAAGTCAAACTCTCTACATAGCGCATTTATCAAAATAAACCATTTTAATTCATTATGAAGAACACGCCAAGACATTTGCAACTGGCAACACTAGTCAGTCACATGACAAACCGAATAGAGAATAAAACACTACATGCATATAGGCACTTAAGCTAAAAATTTTTCTGAGGGCACATAGCGCAGTCCGTTTGGTAACACTTTCAGTAGGTACATTAAAGTCTTAAATATATAGATAATGCCTATATTCAAAATATACCAACACAAATTTTTCTTCCTTTCTCTTTCGACTTGTACTTATGTGCAAATTTAATAGGAATATTAATTTTTATATCAACAACTTCAACTTTAAAGTACCTAGTGATTTTCAAAATTAAATTCCATTTTCAACGCACTCTTGACATCCTTTCAATCTTATTGTATTGCTGCTGTCTCTGCTGTTGCTAAACAAATAAATTTTCACCCCACACTTTTGGTATATTTTTCCGCCTACTTTTGCTCTCTACAGTAACTGCTTCCTGCTGCTGCTGCTCTTTTGGCTGTTGGGACATAATAAATTTTAGCGCCCACACAGAATCTTCCAGTCGACGTTGTCCCAACGAGGAAAGCCACGAGCCGCAGCAATTAATTTTCTTGTTTGCAACAATAGCAGCAGCAACAGCAGCTGTTGCAGCAACGGACATTGCTACCGATATTGCAAATGTTTTCATAGTCAACAACTTGCATACAATGTGCAACAGCAACAGCAACAACAAATTGCTTATCACGTAAGGGACATTTCTAAGTAATTTTGCACTCTTTACTTTGTTATAACAACCGTATATCTCTGTCACACACGTCGTTGTTGTCGTAGTACGTAGTAGTTAAGTGATTCGGTACAGTGGGCTGTATGCGTTGGAAAATTTAAATGAAATTTATTATGGATCGAAAAAGCTTAAATATGTGGAACTGTTAAATATGTACTTTATTTTATACTAATTTTCCACCGGAGATTTTGCTGTGATGAAATCTATAAATCTCATCGTTTAATCCTACCCGTTTCCACCGGCTAAAAGATTTTTTTTTTTTTTTTGGTAGTAAATGTCATAAGAGGGAACATGAAAGTTGTTTTTCCTCTTCTTCTTAATTTTTGTCTTCATTTGCTTTGACATTTAATGGAAATTGTCCATGATGAGATGTGCCACTTGATCATTAACAGCATAAATCGGTAGCATTGCTGAGATTTACACGCAGATTTAAAATATAAGTATCTCTTCAAAAATAATTTTATTTTTGTATAATAAATCAAGTGATTTACGCCGAGACTTAGAGCTTAATCTCGAAACAGCTGTTAATCAGCTCATAAACCTCCGATGGAAACGTAGTACTAAGGTATTCCATTAAAATTTGAAGTAGTGAAAAATCTGAAAAATTGTAAAACGTTTAAAAAAATTCACAATTCCTTTTGTATAATCTAAGCAGTTATTCATTATTATTTTCTTCTTTTTATTAAAAAAGTGTAAAGCTTCAAAAACTGATAACAGGGTGACAAAGTATTTTTTTTTTTTTAATTCTATGACCTTAGTTTTTTGATTAAGTTCTGATCCACTTCAATTATTTAGTACGTAGAGGATGATTTACTTTTTTGAGCTGACTCATGTTATCAATATACGTATCCTTTTGAGAAAGTGCACAAATTTCTGTTTAAGGGCATATTTAAAGTTCTATAACGCTTACATTAAGCAGCGTAATCCATTATTTTCTGATGGCATCCTCGTTAAAACTTATATTTGAGTTTTTCCAATTAGATTTTTAATTATCGAGTAATCCACTGAAGTAAAGGTAACTTAGTTCTATACAAATTCCAAAATAATATTTTTATGGAGTTGATATACCTTTAATAGATTATAATTCGTAAAGTAATCATCCAATTGGAAAAATACTAAGAAAACAATTTTTACTTTAAGTGCGATATAGCTTAAAATATGCCTCAAAACAGCGATTTTTGCACTTTTCTGCAAGTATATCTAGGGACCTATTGTTAATTCAGTGAATCTGTGTTATATTTTTGACCCACTATTCTAAAGAAACTTAACTTTTCAGAGAAATATTTGAATTTAAATTTGTTATATAACCAGGGAGTAGAAGCGCTTTTAAAGGCTTTCTGAAGTGCTTCTTTTTCAGCCATTAGCGCTTCGGCTCCGTAAGAACTAAGCGGTCTGACGCTTTTGAAGGGCATATTTTTAATGTGGGGATAAGCGCATAAGAAAGAGTATGGCTATACGATGCCATTAAAGAAAAGAAGAAATTCAACATGGAAAGTTGTTAAGACATCATATCGTCAATTAAAAACTACAACTAAATTACTTAAATTTTATAGTAAAAATCATTTTAAGACCTTTGGAAATTTGAATTTATACTGATTTAGACTTTTCTAATTTTACTTTTTTCTAATAACTCATTGGTGCCATTTTAAAGTTTCTGATTGGAGCAAATTGTTTACCAAACTAAGACGAATATGGCACTTATTCCAAAAATTATAAGCTGATATTAGCTTGAACAAACAATTTTGTATCATTTCTTTAAATAAAGTATTGTTAAAAACTTTCAAATCTAAAACATTTATTTTATTAACATTTATGTTATTAGCATTTATGTCAATAATACTTCTGTTAATAACAGTGCTTGTAACAACAGTCCTTCTAACAATAATTATGTTATTCAGAGTCTTTATAATTTTAATTAATAACAGTTCTGTTAACAACATTTATGTTAATAACAGTTCTATTGAGAAGAATTCTCTAAACGACAGTTATGTTATCTTAAGAGCATTTTTATTTTTTTTTGCATAAATAAAAACAATTTGTCCCACTGTATTTCACCCGTCAAGAATAACAAATAAATTTAAATAAAAGTTAAGCATAGGTTTAGGCGACAAACCTCTTTTCGCCCTGCGTGTATTTGTACTGCAATTGTGTTGTAAGGAAATAAAATAAAATTAAATTAAAATTGCAAATTTATAGTATGCAACAAATACATACATATAGAAACAGAAAGGACTCTTCATATGTTTCTAGGATTTTTGTTTGTTTTGCATGGCGTATTACGTGATTTTCATCCATAAACAACGGCCAACAGTTGGCAGTGGGTAGTGAAGGAAGGGTTTCACCATCTACAAAAAAGACACGCGAGTGCGTGTGTGTGCCGTTGACGCCTTCGCAATTTTATGCATTTTGTGGTTTCGAAAAAGAAAAAAAAATAAATGCAATTTATACTTATGTTGAATTCTGTTGTACTCAAACACATTGTTTCCAAGATGCGGACAGACAAACACAGTTAAACAAATAAACATTCAGACAGATATGTATGTTGGCATGTAGATATGTAGTTTGTGGACATTCACAAATATCGACAACACAGTGAGAGACAGATATTTTTATTTGCATGCAAACACTTTGTCCGCGTGCAGCAGCACGATCGTAAAGTCTTATGAGTTTTATGTCTATATGTAAGTGTGCATATGCGAATTATTCAAGTACCCAATTGTGAGTTTAGACATTGGTGACCAAGTCAATGGAATGGAGTAATAATTGAAGTTATTGCTAAAAGATCGAAACTTTAAGGTGAGGGGGAAGTTCACAAATTTGTGACAGAGTGTAATTGAGGGGAGTCTGAGGAATGGATTTTATTACTCATTATGATGTTATCTTTACAAAAAACCTAGTCTGCCTGGTGATAAAGTTATATTACTTTTTTTTTTGTTTTGTCACAAAAAATGAGATAAAAATTAATAACTCAAAAACGTAGCACGAAAAATGTCTGCCGTTTGCACTTATCTTATTTTTTAAACTAATCCAATTTTTAAAATAGTTGGCAGACACGATGTCACATACCACAAAAATTTTTTTTTTACATTTTTGAAGAGGTGCCATTTTAAAAATCAGCAACAAATAATTGACAGACATGGCTTATTTTGATTGATTTACTTCAATCTTTACAAATATCATCTACAGCCGAACGATGTTGTCTCATAATTTCTGTCCCTAACTTCCTTACTATAATATCTGTGCCACACATGCTGCATTTTTCTTTTAAGAAATTTTTCAATTTAAGAACATTATACTTATGACTGTCTTCGGTTTCAAAGGCAACTTGCGACAATTTAATAGCAAAACCATAATAAATTTCCTACTGGGTGTAACATAATGCTGTATACATATGTTACAATCTGCGTGCGTCTCTTTGAAAAAAAAAAAAAGTGCTGAATACAAGGCAAAATCAGATATACGCCAAAGTTGGCGACAAATGCATGTTGCCATGCTGTGTCAACTCAGACCCCCACTTACTTTTTGGCGAATGTGATCACTCTGAAGATCGTGCACAGCCGCAAATGTAGACTTTGTCATCTTTGTTGTTTTTGTTGTTATTGCTTTGCTCCCTTTTCCAGCACATTTTCAATAAAATAAAGTGAGTTCTCATTTGAATTTATTTTAATTGATTTTTGCCACTCTACGTAGCTTGGTTGTCTGTAGGTTTTGAGATCTTTTCAATAGATTCGAATTCCATGTCCTACTGGTGGGCGGCGCATAATTTACTGCACAATTGATACAGACCTCTCAATATTCGAAGTGTTGAAACATAATGATATAGCGCAGTAATTCATTTCATACTGAAAGTCAATTGTTTCCTTATTAATTTACAACTTTTACAAATAAATGAAGTCATCTTTAGCAAAGTGAATGCACTAATTAGTTAAAAAAATTAATTGTTTCTGTTACTATAGCTGCAGAATTAAAGAAAAAACAATTAATTAATATCATTAATTCAAATCACGCGTAATAAATGATCGTTTAAATGTTACAAATGTAAAGTCTTACATCATTTCACAACAAAATCTTTCTCTTCTTTCCTGCTGCCTATGATTTCGATTACAAATTGCTAATCCAATTGTTGGTGGTGGTTTAGTGTGAAATAGGCGTTCATATATCAAACGATTAAGTGCTGCTGTGAAACCATAAAGTAACACAAAATTTTTTCACCTTTTTTTCGTAGACATTAGAAAAAAAAAACACTTTGTGAATTGCTCAGATGATAAATGATTTGTAATCTAACATGCCATAATTAGAATTGAGCGAGAAAAAGGTTTCGAATATTTCCTTCTCAAAATTAACTATACCTCCAGTAATACACGGGCAATAGTTTTGTGTGTTAGTAATCAAATATTGTTGATCGTTAATGGCAATGATTGCTATATTAATGCAAACAGCTGGCGAGTCAAGTAAAAGGGCGCACCCAATACATACAACATTTGATCATTTAGTATGAGAATTAATGATATGATTTTTCTGACAGTTATATTGTGGAATTGTGGTTTGATTGGTGATACACACACTCGTCTCGTGCACCTGAATGTACAGAATCATCTTTAACATTTTCCTTCATTCCTTGTCATATGATTGAATGAATTTCATCGATCATTGTGTGATTGCACAGTCACTATTAACTATTACTTGTAGTTACATATTTTTAGATTGTTGTAAGATTTTGCTAATTGACTGTCAAGTGAATTTGCTACGATTTTAAAAACTTCAAAATTGATTAGTTTTAGCTTGAATACCTGAAGTTTTACAATAGTATGTCCGCTTATGTTGAACTGTTGTTCTTTATTTTGCAACGTTAAGTCAAGACTCTAAGTTATCATTAATTTCAGAATCGTTATTTAAAAATCACTTAGAAGCCTTGTTAACCCAAAGGAAGGTATTTTTCTCTTGTTTGATACGATTTACGTCCACTTCCTGGATCTTGTCTATCTTAAGTTACAAAGGCCCGAATTCACAGTCATAAGTTAACCACTAAGTTAACTAAAATGGTTAAAACAGTTTAACTAATGCTTAATGTTTATATTGTTTTGGTTAACTAAAACAATAAGCGTGAAATAAAAAAAAATTTCTGAATATTGTGAAAATTTATGTTTTTTGTTTATGTTTGGGAAAAAAGAATAACGAAAACAAGATTTTCCACAAAACTTACATATGTGGATTTTATTTCTTCAGCAGAAGCTGTTTGACTGAATGTGAATCAATGAAATTTGTGAGTTTAAATTATGTTTTTTTTTTATTACTTAAGCCAACGCTCGAAAAATAGCCCCTATAAATGCAATGCACCGTGTTGATTTAAAGAAATGGAAATAGGTTAGAGGGATGGGCAAAAAAGAAGTACTTGATGAACACTTTTCTTAAATCTACCGATTTCACAGTTGTCGGGAAAAACGCTCGCAGGGAGATTATTCCACAACTTAATCGTACGACCAATGAACGAATTATCCCGATAGTGGAGTGTTCTATTGAATACCGTTGCAACGCAGTAAAGATGGGCCTGATGAGACAGCCGAGTGCTGCGAGAAAATATACGAACTGACGGAACCAACCCATAAATTTCTCTAGAACACATCCCATGATAATATCTATAAAAAAGAGTAACACACCCAATGTTACGACGGTGTTCCAGAGAGTCAATAGAGGATACAGCATCCCCAATCAATTTCATTGCACGACGTTGAACTTTGCCTAGCAGCTCCGAAGTAGTTTTTGGAGAAGTTTTGGTGCAAATTGTACTCTAGCTTAGGTCTAATTAAGGCGAAATAGACAGTCCGAAGATCGATAAGAGTGAAGTATTTCTTACATCGTTTTAGATAACCTAAACACTTGGCCACTTCTTTCGACACATCGAATACATGATCTGTCCACCTTAGATCAGCTTGAATCGATATGCCCAGAACGTCAAGAGTTGCTGATCTCATAATGTCTCCTCCTGCCATATTGAGGGTTGGAGGGGGACAATTTACTCGTTTGTGAAACAACAGACAGCATCGGTTTTTGCTAGCGTTGAATTCGATCAGTTTAGTTCGACCCCATTCGGAGATTGTTTTGAGGTCATTTGTGAGAGTGTCATTCATATACCGCCTTTTTCTCTCAATCTCCTCAGAGCTTGGATGCTTTTTGAAGCAATATGAATAAAAAATACTGCTGTCATCTGCAAAGGAGTGGATTGGATTAATGGTCGATGACAGAAGGTCATCGATGAAAACAAGAAAAAAAGATGGAGATAAGAACGAATCCTGAGGAACTCCAGCGTTAATGGAGTATACGAAGGAATCACCGACGCCATATGCAATTAGTTTTGAAATTAGGGCACTATGCCACACACGATCAAAATATTTAGAAATATCCAGAGCAATAACCATACTTTCAACAAGAAGGTAGACACATTGGTTCCACCATGACGAGCGCCATTGTCCGGAGAACGAGCTTTCCTGAAGCTATATTGGCGAACATTAAGTAATTCGTTGCGCTCCAGATAATTAATAAACGCTTTCCATAACTTTGCAGAGCGCTGAGCATATTGCAATGGGCCGATAATTATTAAGGTTATACTCGCCTTTTTTGGGAACTGGTTGAACATTAGTAACCTTCCAGCATGATGAAAATTCACCACAAGTTTATTAAATACTAAATATATTCCGTAATGGACGAGCAAGTGTTGATGCACACTTTTTCAACACATGGACTGATATGCCATCCGGTCCTGACCCTTCGTTAATATTGAGATTTGTAAGGGCCCTCTTCACTGCCTTAGTTAGAAAGTGGATTCTCGGCATACTCGGCTGTAATCTTTGATTAATGTCTCCGGACAAATACGTTAACAAATACTTAAAATCGAATACGTATATAGGTATCAATTTGAAATTCGGGCCACGTTTAAATGTTTGTACTTAAAAGTATACATCCAAAAAGACTTACAGACACGCCTACATATTATATTGCTTAAACATTGTGCCTGTGAAATAAAAATGACTTTTGGTTTGTATTTATTTGTTGCTTATGAACTCAAAAACTAACTAAATGAAATTTTCATAGTGTGTGAATGTCAAAAAACGTTTAGTCAAAGACTTAGGCGGTGCTACAACCTCAAAAAGTTAATTCATCATATCTCTGAAACTACTT
The DNA here is from genome assembly GCA_951812925.1 of Calliopum simillimum. Classification (NCBI taxonomy): domain Eukaryota; kingdom Metazoa; phylum Arthropoda; class Insecta; order Diptera; family Lauxaniidae; genus Calliopum; species Calliopum simillimum. The sequence goes on from OX638371.1 coordinate 65,688,630, forward strand.
GATGCATATAGATTAAACTTGGCCCATATACATATAAAGTGCACCAGGATATATAATGATAACTATAAAAGCTAAAACATAATATCTCTCGCGGTGCTACGCCCCCAAATACAAAATATGTCATATTTCTGAAATAATTTGACCACTAATTTCATTTAGATGGCAATTCATCGTACCAGCTTCCACAAAGCGTTTCATCTAACGCTGTGGCCATACCGCTCCTTCCAGCGCTTTTCGTCGAGATAGTGGTTGCAATGTATAGCGTCCATCTAGCGCTATGGTGGTTCTTGAGCACCATTCTCTGCCGTGCCATAGCTCCTGGGCAAAGAGTTCAGAAAAGCAATTTAAGAAAACTCTTGCGAGTATTCTTTCAAATTGCATATTTCAATAATGCTTTGTTCCGGTACTATTTGAACCACTTTCTTTTTTTTGTAACCACTACTTTCATCATACCAGCTTCCACAAAGCGTTTCATCTAACGCTGTGGCCATACCGCTCCTTCCAGCGCTTTTCGTCGAGATAGTGGTTGCAATGTATAGCGTCCATCTAGCGCTAGGGTGGTTCTTGAGCACCATTCTCTGCCGTGCCATAGCCCCTGGGCAAAGAGTTCAGAAAAGCGATTTAAGAAAACTCTTGCAGTATTCTTTCAAATTGCATGTTTCAATAATGCTTTGTTCCGGTACTATTTGAACCACCTTGTTTGTAACCACTACTTTCGGATCCAGCCGGCTGTTACCTGGCTCTTATTTGTGAGCTGTTTTTATACGAAATTATAATTTTTAGTCTCGCTCATTTGTTTTAATGTTTATATTTTTCAATTGTATTATAAAAAAATCATTATTGTAATTTATAAGGGCATTCAGCTCAGTAAATGAAACTTAAATAAATAAATAAATAAATAAATAAATAAATACTCGGTATGTTAGCAAAAAGCACCATATTCATTTGAAAAATGGCCTATTGCTCACCCCCAAAAAACGCCGGGGCTTACAGACCTCGTACAGTCTGAGTTTGATTTCTTTAAATAATAAAAAAAAAAAAAAAAAAATAAAATATGGCGCAGCTCATATATGGTCTTAGCAATTACGAAGAATACCAACATTTTTATAAACTACTAAAAATCGATGTATGTCAGCTTCATCACCAATGATCCCCATATATTTTTAATCGCAATTACTGTACGAACGACATTAAGTTTATTCTTAATGAACTGTTTATCACTTTAGTCTTTTATTGAGATCGCTGTGCACAAAAGCCGATGTACCATCTTGTCAGATCTTTAGATAATAATTTTTACCCTTTTGCCTAACTTCTTCGTTTTTTCTCTTGTCCTTGTTCTTATTTCATACACAACACTTTACCTTTATCTTTACTTCTTCACTTCCCTCTCAACACTTGCATCTTCCTGACAATCAAATCAAGCGATTAACATCTAAGATAATCTGCTGTCTGCATTCGTTTAATGTCAGTCCTTTAAGTTTTTTTTGATTTTGAATATGAGCGGAAGAAACGAACTCAATTAATGTTGTTCGTGGCTTGATATAAAAAAACAGAAAAAATTTCCAAAAGTTTGATGGTGGTCTCGAATGTTTGTTCGGCCACTTGTTTTCTTGTATTCTTTTGGTTTTGTTTGGACTATGTCTGATCGCTTGGTCATTCGATTCGGTTTAAACATGCATTTTGTTTAATCACTTAATATTTTGGTCCACTTCAATGAATTTTCCGTTCACTTTTTTCTGCGCGCGCCCTCTAGTGGTTGTGTCAGCGCTGCTGTCAGATTATTTGCGCATGATTTCTTTGTCAACATAAAACTTTAGCTCCAACTTCACTCTGGTTGCACTTGTCATTTTGTCATACTGTCAGTGTTTCGAACATTTTGTGTTTTTTCCGCAATATAGAGATTTTAGGGAGTTGCAAGAAAACGTCGAAATTAAAAATCGATAGTCAAATATGCGGGCGACTCAAATAAAACTCGGACCCATTATGTGGTTTTTAGAAATGTAAATTCATTCGAGAAACCAGAATTTAAATAAATGTCTCTGATTTTACTTAAAACCAAAATTTTTCGCAACATTATTTTTTCAGACCTCCTTCCAATTTCATCATTCAGGTACCCTGCACCATTTGCATCTCCGCAATTGGAACTACATTGAGTAGAGTTGGCTGTGGAGTGGAGTAGAGTCCTTCGCCGTTGCAAGATTGTGATTGTATTGTACTGTCGTTGTTGCTGTTGCTGTTATCGTTACCGTTGAAGTTTTCATGTTGTATCAATCAAGTTGTCGTTATTTTAAATAAAAGTCAGGAACAGCATTTTATTTGTTTTTATTTTTTTGGTCGGTTGTTGCTGTCATTGTTGCTTTCATTTATGTTGGCGCTTAAGTTGGACTTTTAAATTTTGGTTTCGAAAAATTATTCAACATTTATTTATCAAATTGTTAGTTCAAATGTGACCTAAATGCTGCGATTATAATTTCACCAATTAGTCATTGTTGAAAAATACATTTCACGATTTTTCAAATTGTCAACCAAAATAAATATAAGCCAAATTAGTGATTTCTGCAAAATTGATCATTTAAGAAATAAATTGGGTGAACAATCTTGGGTAAGATACAATATCTTTTGATATACACACATCAAAAAGTTTGAGGATAAAGTGTAAACTTATTTTACTGTTTGTTTTTATAAACTTAAGTATTCAAATGTTTTGATACAATATAATTTTTAAAATTTTTGTTTATTCATTTTCTAAACCAAAAATGTTTAAGTTTTAAACTAAACTTATTATAATTATTAGTTTTTTAACAAAATTTCATAATTTCTAACCCAGAATTTTTATGAACTATAAGTTTCATAGCAAAATTGTATAATTCTTATATCAAATTCTATTTGGACAACATTTGATCAATATAGATACAAATTTTATACTTCTTCATCATACTGGTCAATGTTGTAGAGGTCTAACGAGTTAGTAATTGTAAGTAAAAATAATATGTTTCTATCTATCACACGGACGGTCGTTGGTTCGTATCCTCCTGCGGTCGTTTTTCATACCCTACACCCAGGTATAATCACTTTGTCCTTCCGTTTGTAACGCAGAGAAGAAGGGTGGCAGGCATAGAAAATTATATATATTCTTGATCAACGTCACCTCCTCAGTCGATATAGCCAAGTCCGTCTGTCTGGCAGGCAGGCTGGCTGTGTGTGGAAATATTTTTTACGGGAAAGCTAACCAAGATAATTTATTGAAATTTTGTACGATGGCTTTGTCGCAAAAGTAAGCTCGTGGAATTGAAAATGAGCAAAATCGGTCAACGACACGCCTACCGCCTAAACAAAAAAAATACTTAAAACGCAATAATAAGAGCATTGTTTGCAAAAACGCACGCAGAATAACTAGAAATACTAAATATAAGCTCTAAGCAAAAACTAGGTAAATTAGGATTAGAGGGCGTGGCACCTCCCATTTAAGCAAAAGTTTCAAAAAGTTGTACTGATGGCGTTTTTTTGAGATAATGAAATCAAATTTTGTGCAGATACTTGAAATAGTTAGTGCAAAATATATGTGAATTCAGTCAAGAAGGCGTGGCATCTCCCGTACAAGCAAAATTTTAAAAATACTGCAGTATGGGGTATATTATTTTTTGGCCAGGCCAAAACTAATACCCTTACTAGTTTTTAATTGAAATTGTATTAATACTTTATTTGTATAAATTTTATACGAACAAGCATAAAAGGTTTGTATACCAATTTGTAGCATAGATTTTATACGAAGTTTTATATGAATTTGTATTCATTCCAAATTAGTTTGAATTTTAATTCTAAACATTTTGCTGTTCATAAATACATATATACTAAGGTGCAGCAAAATTCAAAAAAAATTAGTGCATCAAAAATTATCATAGATTAAGATCTTAAAACAAAAACTGCATACTTAGTTTTGGTCAAAACCCCCGAAAAGATGGCCCGCCCGGGGCTTGAATGAAGGTCTAAACGACAAAAATCATTGTTTTTTCGCAGTTTTTTTATTTTATCTCAAAAACTACGAAACTATTCTTAGTAATTCATCCTAAATCTCTGAAAGGGATTAATTTTCTACTTTTTTTGTTTTTTTCTCATTGCTCTACAGAGATGTTTGCCCCATGGAAGTCCCAGAAGAAGCTCAAATTTTTTGATTCAAAAAACGTTTTTTTTCCTATAACTCAAGATACAAGAGACACACAAAAATTTTAGACCTCAATAAATGTAGGAAATCTGTTTTCCTATAGTTTTGCTTTGAAATCTTTATTCCAGAAGTAAACAGTTTCCTGCTAGAGGCCGAAATTTGTTAAAAATAATTGTGTATCATGAAAAAGCGACCTTTTATTGTTTTGATTTTAAAATATACCCAAACTTTTGATTAGAAACTGATGAAAAAACTAAAACCTTCTAAACATAGTCTTTAGAATGGAAATCGGATTGAAATTGCGCGAGATATGATAATTCTTACATACTTGGTATTTTTTGTAAAGTTCTGATTTTGGGTATTTTTGTTTCACAGTGTATTTTGCATCCAAAACTTAAGATTTTTTTATGTTTATTACTTTACGTTAAAGGACGATAAACAGCGCAACTTATAAGACCGAAAATGTTAAAATCGGTTTGTAGTTTAATTGCGAATTTTAGCCTGTGAGTTTGAATTTTTTTCAATTATTGTCAAATACGGCTTTTTTTGAGTATGAGCGACTATACACCCTAAATTCCGTAGAAAATGTGTACTGTTATATCCCAAAAACTGTAGGAAATATATTTTGCTATATTTTGCTTCTGATAATCATCTTTCCACAGCTAACAATTTGTGCCCTAGAAGCCGATTTTTGTGATAAAAAAAAATCGAATTTTTAGAAATTTTAATTTCGAAGCAACCTTTTGATATTTTTGCTTGCAAATTTTCCCAAAATTTTTGTAAAAAATTTAAGATAAGGTTAAAAGCTTTCAAACGTAGTCTTTAGAATAGAAATTGGTTAAAATTTACGCGAGATATGACTGTTTATATACACTCTGTGATACAAAAAAATAACCAAAAATCATATCTGCACAATAAAAAATTACTCTTATATCTCTCTCTTATAACTTTTATATCTTGCGTAAATTCCAACCAATTTCTTTTTCAAAGACCACGTTTGAAAGCTTTTAACTTTTTCTTAAGTGGCCTTTTAAAATTTTTGGAAAATTTGTAAGAAAAAACATCAAAAGGTCGCTTCAAAATAAAAATTTCTAAAAATATGATTTTTTTTTTCACATAAATCGGCCTCTAGGGCACAAACTGTTAGCTGTGGAAAGATGACTTTCAGGAGCAAAATATGGTAAAATATATTTTCTACAGTTTTTGGGATATGATAGTACACATTTTTTACGGCATCTAGGGCATACAGTCGCTCATACTCAAAAAAAGCCGTATTAGACAAAAATTTAAAAAAATCCAAACTCTCAGGCTGAAATTCGCAAATAAACTATAAACCGATTTTGACATTTTAGGTCTTAAAAGTTGCGCTGTTTATCGTCCTTTAACGTTAAGTAATAAACATAAAAAAATCTTAAGTCGTGGATGCAAAATACACTGTGAAACAAAAATACCCAAAATCAGAACTTTACAAAAAATACCAAGTATATAAGAATTATCATATCTCGCGCAATTTCAATTTGATTTCCATTTTAAAGACCATGTTAAGAAGCTTTTAATTTTTGCATCAGTTTCTAATCAAAAGTTTGGGTATATTTTAAAATCAAAACAATAAAAGGTCGCTTTTTCATGATACACAATTATTGTTAACAAATTTCGGCCTCTAGCGGGAAACTGTTTACTTTTGGAATAAAGATTTCAAAACAAAACTATAGGAAAACAGATTTCCTACATTTATTGAGGTCTAAAATTTTTGTGTGTATCTTGTATCTTGTTATAGGAAAAAAACCGTTTTTTGAATCAAAAAATTTGAACTTCTTCCGGTACTTCCATAGGGCAAACTTCACTGTAGAGCAATGAGAAAAATACAAAAAATGTAGAAAATTAATCCTTTTCAAAGATTTAGGATGAATTACTACCAATAGTTTCGTGGTTTTTGAGATAAAATAAAAAAAACTGCGAAAAAACAATGATTTTTGTCGTTTAGACTTACATTCAAGCCCAGGGCGGGCCATCTTTTCGGGGGTTTTGACCAAAACTAAGCATGCAGTCTTTGTTATAAGGCCTTCTCCCAAGATAATCTTTGATGCAACCTATAATTTTCCCGTTATTTCGAAAAAGTGCTGCATCCTAATATATACGTAACACACCGGCTGACAAGTTCCAGTTTTAAAACACTAACTACCATTTCCTAACATTTCTTGTAGAAAGGCAATCCTTATTTTGTTTGAGTCATTTTTTTTTTTGGAAAATCTTCATCATTTGTGTTCATGTTTCTTTTATCAGTATCCTTATCTTTAACGTAGTTTCATTTTCTATCAAGTCTATAAGAATAATGAGAACAAAACTTTTAATATGGTTGACGCTTGGAACTCTGAAAATGAAAGTTAAGCTTCAAGATTTTCGCTGTTTACTTAAAGAATGTTGGTTTTTTGATTATTTGGGATCACAGCAGAAGTACTTTCCTCTTTATGCCTTCTTCAATTGTCATGATTACCCGAAAGCCTAATTAATTCGAAAAGTACTTATCAGTTAAAGTACAATCGTTTTATTATAGTTCCAACCAGGAGATGATCCATGAGTCAAAGTATTTACCAATACCTAATCGGCTTTCCTACTGTGAACTGTTTGGTTTCAAGACTTTTGAAACATGGAACCATGCTTTAATCAACTGACTGTTTTTGAGAGAAGTGTGAGAGCATGACATCTCTCGTTCAGAAGCGGCCTTGGAATAAAGGTTATTGCTATTCAGATCGTTATCTTGGCAGATGTGCACATATATTGCCCATCACATATTGAAATCAATCCCCTAAGTAAGGTGTTCAACGCCACTATTTGGTGGTAATAAACCCACATCAATTCCTCTATAGCCTATAGCATCATCGTTTACCTCCAAAACTTTCCGAATTTCTTTCAATGAAGGCAACTTTCTGAGGAAGAAAAAGAAAATTTTATAATTCGTATTCCACTGACGTCTTTCTAGGAGGATTGTCGAAATAACGTGCATTGGTGATTGCAAAAATGGCAAAATTTTATATTATTCATTATAAGCTAGAGTGTTGCGACAAGAAAAAGAAAAAAACATCAAAATGTCTATTAAAGTGCCGAATCCTTCTAGAAGGACGTCAGGGCTATCTAGATTAAGCGGTTCAAAATCCATTTAACAAATAAGTAGTACAGTCTTGATTTTTAAACAAAAAATGCATTTTTAGTTTTTGAAAATGGTTTCAGGTCTATCAAATGTTCTCTTATTTATACCAAAACGAAACTTTTGGTGCCGGAAGAACAAAAGTAAATCTTTTATCCAGTCCACTTTACAAATATAATTAATTTTCTGACAAAAAAATAATAACTTTTCTTTCTTTTGCAGGTAAATATTTTGAAAGTGTTCCGAAGTGGAAACTGTAATTTGTCAAAAAATGTAAGTAATATTTCGGAACAAGGAAAAAGTTCACTAAGCTGGTTTGCAAAAACTTTAATTTCTAAAATTTTTATGCTTTTAATATTCCCCATATCATTTCCATTGACTTCTATACATTTATTAAGTTGATATTTTCCAACATTCCTCAAGATTGTCTCTGTGGAGCTTTTTCACTTGCGGAAACTCTTCCTATCGGATTATTTTTTTGGAACTCACGGTTCAATTTTAAACAATGTTTTTTGCACATGATAGTGGTTTGAATCAACAATACTGTTTTCTTATTATTTTTAATCAGACTCAGGGCTATACTTAGAATGTAGATTGACCCTTAAACGTGTTACTAAGTACGAGTTGAATTAACCAGTTCCTTGTAATTTTTTAACGATTAATAATAAAAACTAAAACAAAACTTTCTGTTTTCCATAAGTAGCTTCCTCACAGACTCACAACTAAAATTAAACTTCATTCAATATATCAAGAATGCGCGAAGAAAATGTATTTTTTTCTTATAAAATGCCGTATCAAATTAAAATTAACCGAAACGAATGGCGTTCAATATACAGACAATCAAATTGTTTTCAAAACTTTTTCATTTATGTAAATGCGATGACGACGACTGGTGGAAAGGAAGCCAATTTATTGATTTGTCTTATGCCGGCATAATTTTTGGGTCGAAGAATTTTCGTTGTACGTAGGGTTTTTTTTCTCTTAATTTTGTTAATGTAGTATCTATACGTATAAGATGCATTGATTTTTCCGCTGCCCTTTTTGTATTTGTTGTTGTTGTTGCTTAAATTAATAGCATCTGTATTTGATCGGTTAATCTTTGCAGCGTCAAATTCTTATGCTAAATAGGTTGTTTTATCATTTGTTTTCTCATTCCATTTAACTGTTGCTACCTTGTGTGCATTGAAGGGAAAATCAAGTTGAATATTTTGTACAGATTGTATCCCTAGATACATTTGTACATTTCTTAGTTAATGTATCTATCACAGAGCCACGATGTTTCCACTCGTGAAGAGTTCTTCTTTAAGTATTTGAGTTGATGAGTTCAGCTCTTTGGCGAGTGTCTGTTTGTCTTGATATCTATGTATTTTAATTGAGTAGTTTATTTAGCTTCTGATTTTCTGCTGTTCTAAAAGATACCTAAGTATATATGGGGGAATCCATGCGAAATTTTTTGACGAAAAATAAAGATCCAATTTTACTCCGGAAATGTGTTCTTCAAGAGCTTTCGATGACCCATTCAAATTCTAACGGCTTTCGGTTGCACCAAAACCGATATATTCACCCATGTGTTGACCGATTTTCCCGTTTTTCATAATTTCCAGCCATGAATAACTCGAAATGAGTGCATTTTCAAGGCACAGTGAGTATGGAGAACTTGTTTCTTGTATCCTGAAAAATATTTTCGCCACGGATAAAAAAATTTAATATGATTTTTTTTTTCCATTAACATTTCTTTTTCTACTTTTCATATCGTGGGCCCCGAAATTTTTTTGTCTCACCTGGCCTCAAAATGTTTGTCGCAGTGTCCTTTGGTAGTCACAAAACTTTCAGAGTGTAGACTTCCGTATTGCCCTCAGGAGCTCGATATGACTGATGCGCGGCAAAATATTTTAAATGTAATCTGCACGCTTATGCTAATATTTTTATTATCGGATGAATTAGCGTGCAGATTACATACAAAGTATTTTCCCGCGCATCAGTCATAGCGAGCTCCTGAGGGCAATATGAAAGTCTCCACTCTGAAAGTTTTGTGACTACCAAAGGACACTTCGACGAACATTTTGAGACTAGGTGGGACAAAAACTTTCGGAGCCCACGATACGAAAAGCAGAAAAACAAATGTTAATGGAAAAAACTATTTTTTCAGGATACAAGAAACAAGTTCCCCCTACTCACCGTGCCTTGAAAATGCCTGAAACTCATGAAAAAACGGTAAAATTGGTTAGCACAAAAAACTATTTAGTGGATATATTGGGTTTGGCGCAACCGATTGCCGTAAAAATTTGATTGGTTCATCGGAAGCTCTTGAAGAACACATTTCCAAGGCAAAAATTTTTCGTCCAAAAATTTCTCATGGATTCCCCCGTATATATGTGAGATACAATAGTATGCCGTTACATGTGTGGAGAGTCTTATAACTGCGAGATTTGCTTCTTCATTCTGCTGCTTAAATGCGACGTTTCTTTCGTTTGTCGACAGCTTATTTTATGGATCCAATGGAGTGTTATCGACGAACAATCGATTTACCATCTATACAATAATAACAACAACAGCAACAACAAGAAAACCTAATAACAACATATAGTATAACAACAACAACAACAACAACAACAACAACAACAACAAATAATAACAACAAGAAAAAATGAAAATAGTAGCAACACCAACAAAACAGTAGAAATCTGAACCACTTCAGGATGAGTTCTCTCTCTTCACTTAAGAGTTGTGTGTACGTAGTACGTTGGAAGTCATCAAAACGTAACGACGTCACAACGTAAAATGTATGGTATAATAGCAATATAGCAACAACAACAACAACAACAACAAAAACAACAACCAAAAAAACAACAATAACAACATCAATGTTTTATATCCAGAAACAACAGCAAAAGGCAAAAAAAAGAAGAAGTTGAGTGCATAAAAGTGTAAAGGTCAGCAAAAGCAGGTGAAACGTGCTCAGTATTGTTTGTTAACCCTTTACTGCTTTAAATTAAAAACAAACTATGCATAGATATTTTTTTTTATTGAAATTTATTAAACACTTTCATACACAAATTACACAGGACGACAAAAAATTTTGAGGGGTATTCCAACAGTAAGCCGCGTAATTAATTTTTACTAATGGCATCAGATAGTAATAATCTTTCGCAATTATCTTTACCTTTCAAACTTTCCAATTAAATCTTTATTTTTCGTGTTATCATCTGTTGAGGTAATGGTATCTAAACTCCATACAAAAGACTAAATTATGTTTGTAAGTATTGAGGTAACTTTTTTTCTAAGAATATAATTTAAAAAGTAATGATACTATTGGAGAAGTTCAAAGGTAAAGTTTAATGGGAAAGACTATGGGTATCCAATGCCAATAGGATAATTTAAATACACTATTTATTTATTCACATACTTACATATAAGTATATAAAAACAAAGATTTTTGCATTTTAAAAAAGGATATTAAGAGAACTAGAATCAATTCGGGTAAAATGGTACTATTCGTATTTAGTAGTCTATGATTAACCAATATCAACTCCGAAGTCTATATCTTTCGATGGATTTTCCTGAGAAAGATGCACTGTATAACGCGTTTTCACGGTCAATAGTAATAGTATGGTAGATGTTAACTTGACTAAGTAATCTTAAGCTGAATCCTCTGACTTACTGTTGAGTCGGTCCTTCGAGGAGATTCGTATTTTGGATCTAAGCTGCAGACAAAGCAAGAGCTCGATGTGGAGTTGCATTGCAACTGGGGTCCATGACACAAAGAATGAAAGAAGTATAAGATAAATCTTGCTCTTCACAAGGGATGTTACATGGCTTTGGTTAGAGCTCCGAAAGTTCGGAACTTCCAATTGATTTTGACCTCCGACTACGATTCCAAACCGGAAGACATAACGGAAGTTGATAAAAAATTGCACCGTTGAGTTGTTAAAAATAAAAGAAGAATAGCACTGAATTAAGAATAAAATTGTGTTCCAGGAAATTCCTCCCGTTATGTTTTGCTGCCATGATATCGTTCTATGCCGTTGAATTAAAAGAGAAAAGCGACGACATTTTCCGTAATAGATAAATCTTTTAGTTCTGACTACGGTTCCGACTTCGGTGCCGCCTACGAAAAATCAAATTTAAGATATTCGGTTTCGACTTCGGTTTCAGATAAATCACTTCCCTGCACTGAACAATTGGCGTGAATTCGTGTCAGACTTTAACACCGTGCCTCTCCTAGGGGGAGGGGGGTTCAAGGAAGCGTCACGGCTAGTGTATTTTATTTTTTTTAATATGAAGCTACCGTTCATTTTAGTGAATTTTAGCGTCACGGAGCTTATGGGCATCCCCTAAGAAGATCACTTTCGCATTAAGGGTGGTGCCATAAAGCGCTATACTGGACCAGTGTAAGCAACAACGTAACACTAAGCCATCTCAGTAGGTGTTTAAGTTAAGCACAAGAGGCTCCTATTTCTACCATCTTCAAATTCTATGGTAGATTTCTACATTGTGGTGGAAATCAATTGGAGAATAAATTTCCAACATTTTTTGACAGACTTTTCATTAGTATTTTAACTTTGAAAACAATTAATGTAGTAAGGCTGAATCCGGAACACAATGCATTTAAGTGGGTATATTCACTTTCAATTGGGAATAATCGACACTAGACCGGGTCGAAATTTAGATTCATCCCGAAACCAACTCAAAAGTAACAAGAACTCGCAAAAACGATATCTGCATGATTTTTTTTTTGTTCCATTAGAATATGGATGCCCAAGAGTGCTTTAGAAATGAAATTAATGTTCTTACAAAAATTTGAGCGTTTATTTGTTTTTTTTTTGGGATATAGATTATAAATATTCAGTTCCGAAAATCGATTTTTTTACTTTTTACTTACTTACATTCCATTTCTGAATGAAAGAAAAAGTTATGACAAAAAAACATGTTTTTTTTTTTTTTAGCCAAAATAGGATTTCAGTAGAAACAAAAGTGCTCCAATGTTTTTTTTCAGAAAAAAAAAAAGAATTTTCCAGATATCGTTCTTAAGAGTCCCTCTTATTTTTGAGTAGGTTTCGGGATGATTTTATTTTGCTTCATACAAAATTGACCCGGTCTTATCGACACCCTCACTAGATACGCTGTGGTAGAAATTCTGCATGAAGTATGAGCCGCACTTTACATGGAGTACTGTGAGTTTAAGTAAAAAGCTGACTGTGGTGGACCATTTAATTTAATATGCCAACATGACTACATCAAAGTACTTGGAATACCACACGAGATGGGTGCCACATCTACTTAGGTTTCTATGGTGTACTTCAGAAAGATTCAGAATTGAAGAACCTTCTCACATCGGCAACATATCATCCCGAAGGAAGTGCATAAAAAAATTTTCAAACTCCTATCAAAGTCACTGCAGTAAGGGGTTAATATCAAAATAGAAAAAGATATGAAACAAGAACGTTGCTGATTTTGTTATTGAAATTGGACTTCACACTCGTTTACGGAGTTAATGGAGTCGATAATCTTAAAAAAGAAATCTAAATCAGGGGCGCAAAATCAGTTGAGTCAAACAAGTTGACGATGAAACAGATAAAGCTGTTAAAAATCAGTAAGCAGTGGCAAAAGTTTCCATGGCAGACAATGCAAAATTCTTTACGCTCAGTACTTACATGGAATATGTATTTATTCAGAAGCGAGTGTTTAAGTCTTATTACACTTAACTTGTTGCACATGAATACTTATCAAAAGAGACATTAGAACAAAGAAAAGTTGTCTCTGTCAGAACTTAACTTTGAAATTTACTTTTTAAGAAAGTTCATTTAAAAATCGCTAAGCCAAAGATTTAAAGCTCTATATCACCATAATATTGTCAACAAATCTTTTCCCAACTTCATTGACTTTTCTCAGAATTTTTCGATGACGTTATTTAATTTTTGGCTTCACATCATATAAATCATTGAATAAGCAAAAGCTCTTCAGCATTTTTCCAATAATTTCAAATAGTAATCCAAGTTGACAAGTTTTTTTCTTATCCAGATAAAACCTTTAACTTGAATGTAATCTGAGCGCGCAAAGAAAAAAACACAAATTAAATTAAGGCACTTAATGCAAGTGCTGTAATTTGTTTTACGGTTTCCCTACTTCGCGCTGTAAGTCCCCCCAACAATCGTTGCATTGAGATCAAAAAATCAATTGGTGGGAATCTGTTGTGTGATAAGTTGTTGCTGCAGAGTTAGAAAATTAAGCTTTAGCTACGGATTGTCTGTTTCAATGGCGAATTAGTTGACTGCAGCATTCAGGCAAAAGTATTACATTGAATGTCAATACAAAGTGCAATGGGAAGTCAATAGGTACGAGTAAAGTGTTATTTAACACTTTTTTTCTAAGTGTGAGACGTGTGGAGGGTGTCTTTCGAATTGATTATTGCAACGTGCTTTTACATACCAATAAGATTTATTTCACACTGTGTTACACCACGGTAGGTTCTTAACCGATTAAGATTTAAGAAATGGAAGTAAGAGAAAAGATATTGTTCTGCTTCTTACCGGAAAAAATACCTATGTATTTTCATTTGAACTTTTGTTGATTTTAAAAATTGGGACCTTGGAACGCTAGATTTTCTTGCTTTGTGAGATTCGCCAGTAAAATGAGTGTTTTAAAATATGTATTACGAGACTAGTGTGGAAGAATTTATACCGAATGGGGCCCATAGTAAAAAACAAAGACTGTTAAATTGGTCAACTATATCTCTGTTCACTTATTCTTTTTTCAGGGTACTATAAGAACAATGAGTGTCGATTACACAAATATATTATTGGGTATGTTTCAGTAAAAAGCTGGAGAGGAAAAAATAATGGGGATCAATTAACAAATGTTTCGGGGAACTTACAAATTTAGCTCATCCAGCTTTCAAAGATTTCAATACTAATTATCTCCCTATAACATTAGTTCATGTAACCGTGGGTGATAATCAATTCGTTTATATCAAAATTATTTGAACCAGGGATAAAAATAAGAAAATTTATGAAGATCTCAAAACGGTGAAAATGACTAAGAAGATCCCAAGAAATATTAAGAAGATCTTAAAAGCGTTCAAGCTCAAAACTTTACTTTAAGAACACAAAAAGAAGAGCCCAATATTGGATATAAAATCGACAAATAATGTTTAAATGTACTTTTCAAATTTTTTTGTTGCAACATCATTATGTCCTGAGGCCGCTTTGTAGTTCCTTTAAAATATAAAACATGCGTTGCTTTTTCGCAATAATTTTGAGCTGTCTCTGTGGTTTTTATCATTCACTAATACTTAGTTGCTTATCTTGGACTCCAGTTTTTTAAGTATACGAGTATAAGATTTTTACTTCAGCTTCTAGTAAAAATCGATCACGGAGTCGAGTTTTGATTCGCGCTTATAGATCATTCACAATCGGTCAAATGAGGCGTATTGATATGAATGCAGCTCAATAAAAATATTATTTTACGATAGTTTGCATTTGTAGTGAGTGTTTTGATGATTAATCTGAAATTTTTTTCGAATTTTACTGCAATATTTTGTCCAATCAATTCGTTGCATTGTAATTTTAATGACATCAGATCCAAATCATATCCAAACAATTCATGAATTTGTCGTAAATCAGCGTTTTTCTCGAACGCCAGAAAGAGCTCAATTATTTTTATCAATTTTTCGTCAACCACTCTTATCATCTAATTCGATTTCGATTGGAACTAAATCGAATCGAGATTTTCCTATCACATATTTTGATTTCCAGAATCGAAATCGAAAATTTTTCAGAGCAAAACAGAATCACAAAACAGATTAAGAGATCCCAAAGTGTGTAGAAGATCCCTCTATTTTAATCCATGATGTGGACGATATTTCGATTTTTTTTATGGTGGACTTTACATAATTTTGGACATAATGGGTAATATTTTTTTTTTTTTTTGTTGGACACTATTTGTTTTTTTTAGCTTTAATTCACGTGGAATAATCCATCAGAACCACTTTTTCTTTAAATTTAAGAATTTTTTCTGGAGCGAAGTAAATTTTTCTTCGGTGTCAGGTGCAAGCAAACGTTCATATTTATATCCAAAATTTCCTTCTTAAATTTTCAATGAAAAGAATTTAAAATTTATTCCACTGCACTAACTAACCACAGCTGCAATTTTTCGCAATATATAAGACAATATTCAGTCTCCAGACTTTACTTTGCTCAGAATGCTTCATTGTGGTCTTCTGTGCTGGCTATTGACTGTAGACGAAATGTACAAAAAGAAACTAAATGAAACCTCCGTATACTGTCCAGTAGATAAAACAAAAGCGAATAAAGTGGCAAAGAATAAAAAGATAAACTGACGCTTAAGCTTCATTAAAATGAAGTTCAAAGAAAAACTCAACAAAGAACAAAAGCGAGCAACATGAAGACGAAAAAACTCTAAACTTTCAGTACCTGAATGTACTCCTGGTATCAGTGAGAAATAAACGATCTTTGCAAATGATGCAAAATAGAAATGGGGGCAGCACAGGATGCAGCAGGGTGGAAGCAGCATAAAAAACAGCAACACCTGCAGGTGCAGCAACATAGACTGAAAGAATTGATGCTTAAATATTGCATCTGGAATGATGATAAAATAACGTACTCGTAGTAGATATTGTAGATGAAATGAAATAGAAAAAACGAGGATAATTGGCAACACTGGCGCATATTGAGTATAATGTTTTTCGTTTCTTACACAGCGAAAAACATAGCCTTCGACCATTTGATTTCTTTACACCATTGTGAAGCAAACATTTCAAAATTTCAATGATGCGACTCTTTGAGCAAGAATTCTTCATCATCATTATCATCACATATGTAAAGTGTGTTCCATTAAGACGTGTGGTACTTTGATTTTGAATAAAACGCAAACGGCTCGGAACTTTTCCAAGTATTTCATTTCATTCGAAATAGGATTATGGGTGGAAAACTATTTCGCGGATATTTTTACCGTGACTATTCCGTAGATATATCACTCTTCCTGCCATATTTTCGATGATATTTTGCAGTATGGCTTATGGAAAGACCCGAATCGCCGATGTTAAATTGATTTTAAAGTCTGGAATTGTCTTTGGATCATTCACATAGACTTTATCCTTCATGTAACCCCACAGAAAAAAGTCAAACGGTGTCATTGAGACCCAAAATGTCCAAATTTTAGCGAGTTGAGGTGTAGCGCCGACCTGTTGAAGCCACATATCGTCCAGACCCTGAGCTTCAACTTCCGGCACAAAATAGTCCTCCAATATAGTGTGGTACCGCTCAGAGTTGACATTTTCAGAGTGTTTCCGTCCTCATCTTCGAAAAAAAAAACGGCCCGACCCATAAACCTCACCAAACAGTGATGTTGGATGCACTGACTTCTCCACGATCACTTGTGAATTTTCCGAGCCGCAAATACGGCTGTTTTGCTTGTTAACATCGCTGCCGAGGTGGAAATGAGCCTCGTCCGAAAAGAAATTTTTTGCTACTTCGGATTTTTGGAATCGACTTAGAATCTAAGATCTGAAATTTGACGATTGCAATTCGTTGTTCTTTCGTATAGTGATCCAAAACGAAAATTCTATACTGTCGCGATGAAAATGAAGGACATGGGTCGATAACGCAGATTTTAATCGATAACAAAGTACACATCTACTAATGGAACACCCTTTATATAAATAGGCAACAAAACATCAGCCCCTGTTTCTATCTCTTAATTTCAACATATTCACCTCTTTTATTTTGCTGGAAAGGTTGGGAGGAGGAGTAGTGCTCAAAATTTTCCTATTTTTAAAAGTGGACGATGCCACGCCCCTAATTGGAAAAACTGCACAAAATGCACAAACTTATGAGAATTTGCTTGCTTAAAGTCAAATCGAAATCATCGAATTTCGATCACAAGGCAAACCCTAGTAATTATTAAACCAAAAGTAACCTGCAATTTTTTCTAAGTGTAAAAACGGTTGAATAGTTTCTGGAACACTACACTATCAAATAGTTGAAACTGGATGCTGCTGTTGGTTCATTGTTTTCCACCTCTTTTTTTTTTGCAAATCGCAAAGTTAAAATATTCACCTGTTGCAATGCAAGCACTTTTATTCTCATTGTTCAATTATTTTTTGCTGTTAAGTTCATAATTTTAGTTGTTGCACCTTACCTTAACTTGGCTAAAAACGCAGCATTGGCAACAGCAGCAGCAGCGGCAAAAGCAATAGTTACAGCAGCTGCTGCTGTTGTCTGTTACCTAGCCATGTTGCTTGCAAATTATTGCCACTTTTCTTTTTGGTTTTTGCTGTGAGTTTATTTGAATTGTCTAGAATTTGTAGTGCAACTTGTTGGCTTCCACTTAATTGGCACTACGTGTGGTGGAATTCTGCACCACGCAATTTTGAAAAGGAAGAAGAAAAAGCTGTAGGCATACAGGATATTGATCTTGCGATAAAGTGAAGTGCAATTTGAATTTACTGCTTTGCCAACAATTAATAAGACATATTACAAATGGTCTTAAGCGAACTTTTCTTGTTATATATGTTTCCAAGTCTAAGCGCGGAATCAAAATTTTGCTATATGGAAAAACTTTCTACTAAGCACTATGGGAAATATTACCGAATTTTTGAGTACAATTTAAAATTTGTATATTCTGCAATCAGTACTTTGTTGTTGCACACCAAAAACTTTAGTTTAATTTTAAAACTAAAAAGTATTTATATAAAACAATGCCAAAAAAATTGTTAATCTTAAAATATTTTGGAATAAATTTCAAGCTTTTTTGGAAAAAATCGGAATTTAATACCAAAAAAGTTTAAAATCAATACTTAAGGGAATCCAAAGTAAGAAAAATAAGTTTTAATTTTTTAGTTTGTGGTATTAGATAGACAGTACTTCAGCTCTTATGTTAATTAGCAAGCTGTCTAAGTTGCCAAACATAAGTTGAGGATTATATTACCGCACGCTCTGTTTTGGTATTACTTTTCCATAATATTTTATTCCGAAAACTTCTAAGTAACTAGAAAAATAATCAAAATATGGAAAGTGACTTCCTTCACAATTGTGTGATAACTCATACACGATGAGTCCAAGATAAAAAGTCCAAGGCTCTTCTTTATGAAAAACTATAGGGTTTCAAAAAATTTTCATATTATGTAAAAAAGAAATTATCATTTACGAGGTATTCAAAAAAATCCAGCGCCGATAAACGTCACAAAACCACTTTTCATTAAATAACTCCTAAACGGTAAATGTTTTTTTTCAATAAAATTAGTTTTTATTGTGCGACTCACATTTTATGAGTTATCGCAATTTGAAAATTAACACAATTATATATATGCGTCAAAAGAAACACGGCTAATATAGCATTGCGAGCTATTTTGCTCAATTATGAGGTGCACTTTTGACCATTTTCAGACAAATTCCATTTTTTTTTGTAGACAGCCTTGGTTGGTAACATTCTGAACTTGCAATAGTTTAGTTTGATGAACAATTTAAAAAAAACCCATATTTTTTCACAAAAATTACATTTCGGATCCGCGGCAGACAACGATTAATATTTTATATATATGGGTTTTATTTGGTGTGGATGTCTAAATGATCCGATTACGCCCAGTTTTGATAAATGAGTAGAAGTTACCAACAACATCCCAAATATTATTGTTGTACTTGCAATATTCATGAAGTTATAGCGATTCTAATCATCTATACTATTTATATTAAATTGCTTATATGAAAACCCTATGTAACGATTTGGGGCAAAATGTACCGAACCGATTTTAATAATTTTTTTTTAAAACGTTCTACGTGAAATAAGGAACAGGATTGCATACTTATTTTTTTGGTTTTTATAAGAAAAACCCTTTTTTTTCAGTATGAAGTTGTTGAAAAAAAAAAATTCAATGCTTGCATAAAAATGATCGTTTGCATTTCAGTCGCTATAGCTTGCTGCGCCATGAGTTATGTGTTGTTGTTGTCTTTTCCGTCTCTTTCATTTATTGTTTTTTTTTTTTTATTCTTGATGTTGTGTTGTTGATGAGAGCAAAAATGAGAATGATATCGTCAGTGTGCCAACTCAATATTTTCAATATTTTTTGACTTTTAACGATATTTTACATGTTTTTCAATTGAGGAGTGGCCGTACCAAAGGGCCTAAGTACCATTTCGGCAAAAGTAATGTCATACTTTTTATGAGCCTAAAAGTCTGTTATTTGACTGTTGTACTTTTTTCAACATAATGACATCAATTTTACAATATCAAAAAAAATTTAAGTGAAAACAGAAAACAATTTTATTAATTTCTAACAAAATGCCACCCGTTTCATATTATGACACTACTTTTGCCTCGAAATGGTATTTAGGCCCTTTGGTACGGCCACTTCTCAATTCTTTTTGACTTTTTTCGATATTTTGGATGTTTTTTGAAACACTTGGGCCTTGACCGATTTCTTTAATGTACATATTTCACTATGTATTTTTCTAAACTTTTGATTTTGTTTCGATATATTGGATGTTTTGTTTTTAGACTTTTACCGATTTCTTCAATGTGTTTCAATATTTTTCAATACTTTCGGACTTTGACCGATATGTATTTTCAACATTTTTGGACTTTAACCGATATTTTGGATGTTTTTCTAAAAACTTGGACTTTACCGATTTCTTTGTTGTGTTTCAATATTTTCCGAAACTTTAGGACCCTTTTCGATATATTGAATATTTTTCGATATATGTATTTGGACTTTCACCGATTTCTTTAATGTTTTCCAATAATTTTGGACTTTTACCGATATGTAGGATGTTTTTCGACATTTTTGGACATTTACCGATATTTTGTACGTTTTTCGAAAATTTTTTTTTTTATTTCACTATTTTTCGAAACTTTTGAACTTCTTTCGATGTATGTATTAGATGTTTTTCGATATATGTATTGGAACTGTTACCGATATATAGAATGTTTTTTGATAAACTTGGACTTAATCTGATTTCTTTGATGTGTTTCTTGATTGAATCTTTTCCGCTTCATTTGGACTTTTACTGATTTTTTTATATATAGAGTAGAACGGGGTAATGTCGTGCAGGGGGTAATGTCGTGCACTGGCTGTTTTAGCCCAAAGAATTGAATGATTTACCAACTGTTCATAAGGTGGGGACCTGCTGACCTACTGAGCTTATGCATATAATACTAGCAATTTTCACCAGTTCATCTCTACAGAGTAACCTTTTTTTCAAAACGCACGCTTTCGGGACGATAAAAGTGTTTTTTTATCGGGTCAGAAAAATAATTTTCCTTCCGGCAAAATAAACCAGGTAAGTGTTTTCTGAAACGAAATATCATGCCAAAGAAAAGAGTATTTGGTTTTCGAAAAAAATTTTGGGCTTCACCGAGTTATCGAAGTTGACCTTTAAAACGACCATTGGGGTAATGTCGTGCACATTCACTTACACAAACACAATTTCTCGCTACACAAATGTTGTCACACATGGATGTAACCAATGAAATTATCTTTCGATCGGATGCTTACTCGTTGCATTCGCTTGAGATGTACGGCTTTACGAGCATGTCAAAGTTGAGTGCACGACATTGCCCCGTTCTAGTCTACACAACATATTATGTACTTCACACTTATATAATAATGAATAAATACATGATAATGCTAAATCTCCACTAATAGAACCACTACCTATCATTTCTCACACATTTTGGTACCTTTACTATACTCGGAAAACAATGCACGACATTACCCCACAAATTTTGAGGGGGGTAATGTCGTGCACATTTTTTTTTTCTTCACTTACACAAACACAATTTCTCGCTACACAAATGTTGTTACACATGGATGTAACCAACGAAATTATCTTTCGATCGGATGCTTACTCGTCGCATTCGCTTGAGATGTACGGCTTTACGAGCATGTCAAAGTTGAGTGCACGACATTGCCCCGTTCTACTCTAGTATTTATTGATTTGAATCGTTCGCATAGAAGAACTTAGTTTTTAACATGCTACTTATCATAATAATAACAATCAAGTATTAAATATTATTATTATTTCTTCGATGTTTTCCAACACTTTTAGACTTTTACCGATTTTAGGATGTTTTTCGACATTTTTGGACCTTTACCGATATTTTAGATGTTTTTTAATATTTTTCGAAACTTTTGGACTTTTACCGATATTTTGGATGTTTTTCGTTATATTTGGACTTTTACCTATACTTTAGATGTTCTTCTATACTTTTAGACTTTTGCCGATATTTTAGATGTTTTTCGATACATTTGGGCTTTTACCGAGTTCTTCGGTGTATTTCGATACTTTTGGACATTTACCGATATTTTGGACGTTTTTCCATAAACTTGAACTCTTACCGATTTCTTCAATGTATTTTTTAATATTTTGCGATACTTTTGGAATTTTTCCGATAAAATAAATATATCGAAGCATCTGTTTGTGGAACATTGTTTTAAAAAATAAAAAGTTTTCGTCATTAACTTTTTTGTGCAATATGGCTTTTTTTATTAAAACCTGTGCAACGCCGGGTAAAACAGCTAGTTGATATATATGGGAGGTGGGCGTTGCACAGTGCGAAATTTTCAGAGTCTAGCGGAACTTAATTCATATCTCAGCACATATAGCAGTTATAGTTATGAAACTTAATACTTGGATATATATTTAATTGGCAAAACACTATGCAAAAATTAAGGGGGATCAAACAAGGGGTTATTATACCCCCCATATATAAAAATGCTTAAAACGTTGTATTTCTGCTCCCATACCAGATATCGCTATGAAACTTGATAGATATAACCATTTTCTTATCAAAACACCATAAAAAATTAAGGGGGTAAGCAAAGGGGTATTTGCTGTTTCTTGCATTTTTATTCAGAAATGCTTCTGAATTTCGAGAGGATTCCCCCTACCTTTTTAGTATATTATAAACTAGCGTACGAATAGTTACCTTTAAACTATGGAGAGTGTCAGATGTTAGTGTTGGTGAGCTTATTTTTTCCAAAACAAAACCAACGATGGCGTCCGATGTCGGTTTTTCATGAAATTTCGGTGTTATATGAAATTTCCAAAGACATTCTGGAAAAGGTTTAGTTAAAAAGAAGATCGCAAAATATCGCAGGAGATGTTTTGTGTTTCCAGTAGAGGATAAACCTACCTTTCAAATTTTGTACGTTTCAAAATGGCAATTTGTGGTAACACCTTTTAAAGTATCCAATGAAGTTGAAAATGTAAATCTTATCCACTTCTTAAAAAGCACAATTTTCAAAAACAAATCACATACGAGTAAGAAAAGATTTTGCAATTATTTGAATGCCAACAAGTGACAATTTTATTAAAAAATAAATGATAAAAATTTCGCGGCCTACTGACTTACCGTTTGTATGTACCACTCTATTAACTTTAACAAATCGAAAAGCTTTAATAGGCAAAAAGTATGATTGAATAAGTTATGCAAGTTTCAGGTGCATTTTGCAGTTGTTTGGCAGGGTTTTTCACCAAACTGAGTATGAGGTTTTTGGGGTGGGATATTAAGCTACTGAAATAATGAATAATCTTACGCATTTTATGTATTTCAAAAATTTAATAAAGTTCCGCTAAACTTCCCAAATTTCGCACTGTGCGTTGGTTTGATTCGATCATGCCAATTTTTCACAAATCAGATATTGAATCTTATCACTATACCGCAAATAGTTTGCCTATTATTAATAAAAAAAAAAAAAATAAAATTCTGAGCACAAGAGCTTTACATGATTCGAACTCCAAATTGTTTATACCAAATTCAGAACCATTTCTTTTAAAAAAAGCCTGATGACTGAAATCGAAATCGATTTCACTAATCGGTCCAACTAAAAAATAAATATATATTTAAAGTGGAGGTTTTTGAACTAAAGAAAATAATATAATGTATCGTCTCCTGAGATCTCTTTTGCATCATTAATGTGTATTCCGAGAAAATCGAAAAGAAAGTTTTAACGCTAAATACAAAAAATTGGTCCAAAAATACTTATATCATTGATATTTAAATTAATGAGTTGATAAATAAAGTAAATTTCGAGACATTCAAAATTTTAGCAGTTATATCATAGTGGACAGTTTAGTCCATACAATATAAATCAATGACAATGATGACATGGTTTCTTTTCCATCGGCATGGAGCAAACTGACTATTTTTATAAATATAACTGAACAGAGGTGTGTGTGTCCGACTGATTTAGATGAAATTTTCGTTGTGTGTTAGTATAAAAAAGAACCATATGCCTTAAATTAAGAAAAATTCAGATTAAAACTCAAACAAAAACTTTCATAAAATACTTAATTCTAAAATGGCAAATGTTGAAAGCGGCATTTTTGCCATATATCTATATATAAATAGGCAAACGAAATCGGTTCAGTCCCTGTTTCTATACCTAAATCTCAACCGATTTGCTTGATTTTTTTTTTGTTGGAAAGGCTGTAAGGAAGAGCAGTGCATAGGACAATATTTTTTTTTTAAGTGGGAGGTGCCACGCCCCTAAATGGAAAAAACGCTCTCACAGCTAAACCACTGCATCGATTTTAACGAAATTTGGTATGGAGATAGGGTTAGCACTAAGGAACGATAATATGACCATTATGTTTTTCTGTAGGTGGTGCCATGCCCCTTAATGGAAAAAATGCTCCTACGGCTAAGCCGCTGCATCGATTTCAACAAAATTTGGTATGTAGATAGGATTGGCACTAAGGAACGATAACATGACCATTATGTTTTCAGTGGGCAGTGACACGCCCCTAAATGGAAAAAACGCTCTCACGGTGAAATACTACATACGATTTTTATGAAATTTGATATAGTTATAGAGTAAGCACTATATAGCACGATTGTATGATTGATTTTTATGAATTTTGGTATAGAAAGATATCAAAAACTGTTTGCCCTTTAGTAGGAGTTACACGCCTCTAAATGAAAAGTACGATATTGCAACTTAGCTGCTGCACCGATGCAGATAACCCGAACCCTAAGGAAGAATATTTAAAGCTTTTTGTGTTTTATCGACCAAGGAAGGGTATAAAAAATTTTTCCTTTATTTTATGGTCAAACCAAAATGGTCGAGTTTCGGCCACAAGGCGAACTCTAGTTTTAATAATACCTTCGAAACCTGAAAATGGTAGTGTGAACCGTAGATCCAACGATTGAATTATCAAGGAAAAAGTTTTCATTTGAACAACGCCTGCTTATAGTTTGACAACCCTATTTGCCATTATATGCATACGCACACTTTATAGTGTCTGATGCCTACTCCTTTACGTTAGAAACGGAAGGACAAAGTGAATGTAACCTGGGTGTAATGTATAAAAAAAGTTATTGACCTCTTAACCTCTATATTAAAGTCTGAAACTCCTTTCGAAATCTTAACATTCGAGTACACGAAATTAATGACGTCTATAAAAATATATTCAATGTAGGTATACATTTATAAAAATAATAAAAGTTTATAACGAAACCGTTATTGGCAATCAATATGTGATCATAAAAGTGAAAGATTGCATTAATTAACGGCCTTTTGAGTAGTAATCATTGATACAAGATACATATGTATGTACGAGTAGTATGTGAACAACAGTATCTAACAACATAAAAGAAAGTCAATAGTTTTTTCTTAACAGTATTTAGCATTAGTGCAGTCTTTAATGGCCAGTTTTGTAGCTGCAATAATAAACAGCAACAGCAACAACAATAAACCGCTTACTGCTATCATATTTGCTTTAAAAGACTCCATGTGAAATGCTTTGTTGCTATTTGATTCTCTATAGCTCTTACAAATGATTTTCTCGACCAGATGCAGCAGCAGCAACTTAGGTAACGATGTTGATGATGTTGATGATGATGATGATGGCGCTCTTGTGGCCAACAACAATGAATGTGCAGCACAAAAAACCAACATCATGTCTGTCGCTTGTTTAAATTGTTGTTTACAGCGTTTTTTATGTCTTTTGCTTTAGGAGTATGTACAACCTCTTATGTTATGATTTCTTGTAGCACTTCCTTTTAGCTATCCCTGTTTTTTCAGAGTTCTTACTTAATGTCACCACTCTGTTTTGGTTTTGCAGTTGCAATTTTTCTTGTGCGAAATTTTCTCTTTATGGCCTTGTGCTTCAATTGACTGACAGGTGCAACGTTTTCTAACAAATTCGCTTATGATTCATGATGCATTTTAAGCTGAAGCTGTTAAGCTGAACAGGTCGAGGTTAGATTATTGCATTGTGCATATTTCATACAAATCTTAACAGATTGCTCAGAGCTTTACCGTATTTGGAGGGGTGACTGGTAGAAATAGAGCCAAAAGAAGTTCTTGATTTTTGGAATTTTTCTAGAATCTTGAATTAATATCGGCTCGGAATAATGCGAGTCTAATTAAGATCGAATTGCCAGGACTTAGTATCGTAAATCTTATCCACCAAAATTTATACACAGCCCGCATCCAACTAAAAGTTTGATCCGAATTCCTATTTTTCACTATATTCCCCTCCGCATTTTAATAAATATAAATATACTAGAGATCACCTTGTGGCCGAAAATCCACCGCTTCAATTTGACAGACAAACTCACATTAGTAACCATGTTAGCATATTATCTATCTAAGAGCGTGGCATTACTATAAAACAAAAAGTTTTAATATCCTTCTTTGGGACCGCAATATAACACAAAAAGATCTTAATATCTTTCCTTAAGGTTCATAGCGTATTTTTCATTAAGAGGCGTAGCACTGTCTATTTGAAAACATAAAAGTTATATAATCGTTTCTTGGGGTTGATCCTATCTCTATACCAAATGTCATTAAAGTCTATACAGCGGTTTGGCTTTGAGTGCATTTTTACCATTTAAAGGCGTGGCACCGCCTACTTAAAATCATAATGGTGATGTTATCGTTCCCTAGTGCTAACCCTGTCACCATACCCAATTTCATAAAAATCGAAGAATCGGTTAAGCCGAGAGAACGTTTTTTTTATTTAAGGGTGTGGCACCGCCCCCTTAAAAAAAGATAATCCTGTGCACTGCCTTCCTCACAACCTTTACAACTACAAAAGAAAAAAAAAAACAAAAATCTAAGATGAGATTTAGCATAGAAACTGGGACTGAACCGATTTCGTTTGCCTATTTATACAGAGATATTTCTGATATATCATTAGAAACTTATGCTCTCAACATCGTAGCATCTACTGAATTATTTTTCCCATTTTTTTACACTTGTTCTTAGCGCAGCTTATTTTTATCCATTAGTTCGTTCTTTTCATAGCGAATGAATTCGGTGAGGTTCTTCTCATTTTTTGTTTGCCAAGTAAAAACCGTCGGCAAACGTTTTTGTTTCATTAAATTTTGTTTGCTGTTGAATATTTTTTTGTTTGCCGTTTTGTTTGTTGTTTTCAAAAGTAAATATTTTCTTTTTATTAGCTTTTCATGTGGGTATGTGAATGAATGAATGAATGAATATCTTTTGCTCATACCTACTTACTTTTGTACCCACTGTGCACTGTGCTGTGTTTGTATTTCCATTCTTTGGAGTCAAGTGCCTTGAGAGTGTCAAATGTTGAAAATCCTTTACGCATGAAAATCTTTACTTCGTGTTGTTAATTGATGAGTGAAATTTGACACTTCCATGTAATATGCATCTTGTGCAGGTGCTTCAGCTGATGTTACACAACGTTAGTGAGTTTTTAACTTTAACGCAAGGAAAATGGACATTCTATTGATGGGATAGATGTTGTTTGAATTTTTTGGTAGGCATATGAAGAAAACAAAGTTTAAAAAACATTTAAAAAAGTTGATGTAATATGTAATATTAACTTAAGTAAGAACTTTCCAAAGAAGTAGACAGTAAAAGTAACGTAATAGTGTGAATGAACCCTGATTTTCGCAAATGTATTTGTTGACATTTACAATGAAATCGAATAGAGAATACATTGACAATAGCCATGTTTCTTTTGACGCGTATATACAATTGCGAATATTTTTAAATAACTCAACTTATGAACAGTGAGTCGCACAATAAAACTCAAAGGCATTTTTTTATGGAAAATCACGTTTTCTACAAAAACTTTTCATTTGATTTTTTAAAAAATTTATCTTTTAGGAGTTATTCTCTAAAAACTGGTTAAGCGCCGATAAACGGCAAAAAATCACTTTTTTTTTAAATAACTTCTAAATAATTATTTGTAGAGCATGTGGTTCTCAATGAAAAAGACCCTTCGACTTTTTATCGTACGACTTACCCCTCAGAAATTATCGCAATTTGAAAATTACCACAATTGTTTATACGCGTCAAAAGAAACACGGCTAATAAGCCAATTAATTTGGAACTAAGCAGATACATATTTTATGATGAAATTGAGGAGTGATTTTTCAAAAGGGCGTAAAATTACTTCCAACCACGAACAAACCTAAGAATGCCATCGCCATTACCATGCTAAAATGCATCCTCTAGTTCAAAATTCATAAAAAAAATGCATTTTTCCAAGATAAACTTGTGAGCAAAAATCGCATTTCGGAACAAAGGGGCTTATTTTCATATAATTTCATAGAAATTTTTAGAGTTTGATACAAAAAGACGTATTTCAAATAGTGGTGAAATAAGAGTGATTTCTAAACAAAAGGGCTTATTTCCAAATGTTTTTTACTTTTTGCAATCACTACAAATATGATACAACAACAATGTTAAGGGGATTAGAATCTTTGGTCAACTCAATATAACACTGGAGACATTAAAAAAAGATAAGTTATTGTAAACAACCCCTCAAAGTTTTTTCTCATTACTGAATATTTGTTTAACATGTTTTTACGCCCATTGAAAAATCACTCCTCAAATGTTTTCAATATTTTGGTTCCTTCAAATAACAAAAATTTTAAACAAAATCTATCCGATCAATAGATTTTCCATTTTTCTTACAATCCAATAAAAAAAAATTGACTTACATTGTGTAGCTTCAGCTCAAAATTTAATCTGTTAGATGTACATTAGACCGGGTCGAAATTTAGATTCATCGACTCAAAAGTTAGAGGGACGATATCTGCATAATTTTTATTTTTTTTTCTTTCTGAGAAGAACCATTGGACCACTTTTGATACTACTGAAGGTCTATTCTGGCTGAAAAAACATGTATCTTGGTCATCACTTTTTTTTTTCATTAGAAAATGTATACCCAAGAAATAAAGATTACGTTCTTACAAAAACTTTGGCGTTTAAAATTTTTTTTTGGGGTATAGATAATATTCATTTCCAAAAATCGATTTTTTTATGATTTTCAATAACGAGGTCGGAAAAACGATTTTTTACTCAAAAGCAAGGGAACTTACGAAAAAAATGTATATGGCAAAAAATGATTGAAATTGAAATTGTCAAAATTGTCAAATACGTGTGAGTTTTTTTAGAATTTTTTTGGTTTTAAGTAAACTTAGCACTTTGCTGACGAACGTGAGCTTATCAGCTGAAAACTCAATTTGATAAATATTAAAAAAAAATAAAATTCTGAAAAAATTCATTCAAGTATCGTTTTTCAGAGTTTTTCTAACTTTTGATTTGGTTTCGGAATGATTTTATTTTGGTCTAATGTACATATTTCGAATTTTGAAGCATTTTTTGACTTTTTATATTTTCTTATGATTTGAGCCGTTCAAAATGAAATTAGTGCAAGTCCAAAACGAACTCTGAAAATTACACTTTTTAGCACTTTTTTAAATTTGTCCAAATTCTTGATCTCATCAACATTTCATAACATTTTTGATCTTCAGGCGTGTTCTCAATTCCGATTTCAATCGGAATCGGAATGGAATCAATCTTAAGGTGCTCTGCGTTTCGATATTGAACACCATGTCGGAATTAAATTTCAGTAAATTGGATTGAAGCCAGTATACAATTTTATTTCTTGCAATAGAATTCGGATTCCATTTTGTTTTTCGAAACACAGAGCATTTTATGATTGATTCCATTCCGATTCCGATCGATACGGAATTGAGAACATGCCTAATTATTCGGAAAATTCATTGACAAATTTTTCGAGTTTAATAACTTATTCTTTTTTAGTGTGTATTTTTTAATATTTATTGGGTCATTTCTTAAATAAAAATTTTCGAGAATTTTTTCAAAGACTGCCTAGCAGTCTTCATTGTTTGAGACTTTTCAACTTTTACGATACTCATTCGAAATTTATCGAAGTTTTCGTTACTCTTCTTATTAAAACCTCTTGATTGTGACCGTAAATTCCCATCATTTACCGAATGTTTTACTTGTTAAAATAAAGTAAGTAACTACTTCTAAGTCACAATGTACTACCATAAGTATTCGTTAAGACTTTTAAGTACTGCTTTCTTTAAACAACCAGACAACGTAACTTTGTACTGTTGCTCTGTTCAGAAGATTCTGAAGAATAATCTTATCTATGTTGGTACTTTAAAAATTGTTAAGCGTTAATTGCTCTTGCATTTGTTTGCATTCTAAACACCTACACACAATTTCAACCTTTTTTTCTTATCATCAGCAACATCATTGTCATCACTTTGAAAAAAAAAAAAAATAAACTGAAAAAACTCGTGATGATTCTTTAAATGTTTTTCATGCGAATAACGCACGAATAGCTGTTAGCATTTTATTTTTATTTTCAAGTGATGTTGATGATAATCACAATCATCATCATTATCATCGTGTACTTTGTTGATGATGAACGATCTAGCGCTAACATTTGAAGGAAGAAACAAAACAAACATGCGCCTGCGCACATTCTCCGCTATCTCTTTCTCTTTGACAATTTACCATTTATCCATTCATGCACTCACTTACTGAGTCACTCATCACTGCTGCTGCTCATCAACACAGCAGTGATAAAAATCTTAAGAAGCTCGCCGACGGGTCGACCACCGCATTGCACCGCGTCGCAACAGCTTGCACCAAGAGAAAACATAAAAAAAAAATATGTAAAGAATTGAAGCACTTAAAAGGTATCCCCCCTGAAATGAAACCTACACAGCGCAGCAGTAAACCACACAAAGCAATAACAATCAAATAAAAAATTAAAATAAAACATTTAAATGCTCAACATTTGTTTGTGTAGCATTTTTCATAAGGAGACAACATCGTTGACGACAACAACAACAACAACAACAATTTAAAAAGCAGCAACGCCTGATTAATTTCAACTGATAACAGCAGGCGCTGTTGCTGTGTGCGCGCATGCGCAGTTGAATTTTTAACGTTGAATTTTAAAGCGAGCAACATGTTTTCCTTATTGTTGTTGGTCGCGTTCATTGTTGATGTTGCTGTTGTTTGCTCAATTTTATTATCAGTCCCGTACGCATTGTTTTCTATGGAAATTTCAACAAGAACAATAAAAGACAATGGTAACAGCAACATTTAATGTATTTTAAAATATTACATTTATGAGTGTAAAACAATTGTGCCGCGGCACAAACAGCAAAACAACCCGACTACGAGCTGAGCAACATCAATCAAAAAACATTTTTGTTTTGGTTTAAAAGTTTTGTAGCATGCCGTTAAAGAGCTTCGGTTTAATTTTTGATTAAAATCTTTTTAACTTTTTTAATTTTCTTTTAACATTACTTTTTTTGAAACATAAAAGACAGTGCTGGATTCCTTATTTACATAATGGCTCTTGGCCTTAAAATATTCTGAAAATATAGGTGCACGGTGGTAAAAAAAAACAGTTCGTACTACTTTATTCCTAGTAAGTTTTACTAGAACTTCAAGTCAAAATAGTGAAAACTCCCCAATAAAATAAATTTTACCATACTGTTTTCGCAAAATTTAGAACTATTGAATAATCTCTCAATGCTGTATTTTTTTTTTTTGGAAAAATTAAAGTGATATTTAGTTTACTGTATAGTTCAAAAAAACAAACTGATCGCACTAGAATTCAAACCGGGGTCTATCCTTGTATTAGATAAAACATATTATTTTAGTACTTACAATTACAAACTAGAGGTCTACCCTACGTTCTGATCTATATGGGCATATCCAAAAATAATCTCCTCTCATATGACCCAGGCTTAAAGAAATTTTTTTTTTCATGTTCAATAACCAAATGTGCTGGAATATATTCGCAGACGTATAAAATGAAATTCCCAATAGGTGAACGAAAAAATTTCGACCCGAAAGGGTGTCAGAAGGTCCTTTTATCTCAAAATTTTAAGAAAATCGAGATTTTCGATAATGTACAGGAGAGCACATATTTCAGAAGTAGTTGATATGTTACGGGGCACCTTCCAAATATTCTAGAGTAAAATTCAGAAAAATCGTATGTGGGTCGTGGCGACAGAATGGGTTAAAAAATCTAAATCGCTCTTTATGCCCACATAACAGGTCAGAAAATTCTGAAAAAACTCAAGCAAATTCCTTGATGAAAAATAAATCGACTTTGTTTATGATGTTTTTTTTAAATTAAGCCCCCCATGTCGAGCAAAAAACGAAAAACTCTAAATTTCGCATTCTGCCAAAAATCACGTTTTTTACCCAAAACTTAGCGTTTTTCGTTTTTTACTCGGAAGGGGGACATAAATCAAAAAAATAAAAAATCGTAAACAAAGTCGATTTATATATTGTCAAGGAATTTGCTTGAATTTTTTCAGAATTATAGGACTTGTTATGTGGCGGTAAGGAGCGATTTAGACTTTTTATCCCATTCTGTCGCCATGACCCACATACAATTTTTCTGAATTTTACTCCAGAATATTTGGAAAGGTGCCCCGTAATATATCTACTACTTCTGATATATGTGCTCTCTCTTATATTATGGGAAATCTCGATTTTCTCAAAGTTTTTAGATAAAACGACCCCCTGACACCCTCTGGGGTCGAAATTTTTTTGTTCACCTATTGAGAATTGCATTTTATACTTCTAGGATTATATTCCACTATATTTGTAAAAAAAAATTTCTTAAAACTTGGGTCATATGAGAGGAGATTATATTCGGATATGCCCATATGATGAAGAGGTATAAAATTTTTGTATTAAGTGTCTGTTTGGTACCATAAAGTAAAAATGGTTATAGCATCTTCTGGCGATTTTGAGTAAATATTCAGCCATTCCATAACTTGTGTAATAAAATTTGGCTTTTAGAAGGGTGCAAAGAATGGAATATTAGTAAATTGTGACTTACATAATTGTCAATAACTTGGACATTTCTGAACCGATTTCCGTGAAAGCTATTGAAGCTGGCTGTAAGCGTAAAGTAAATTTTTTGGTAAAAAGTGATATATTTACTACTGTTGTTTGGTCGGGGACCAAAATTATACCCTTTAAGGTATTTGCAAAAATGCACAAAAAAGAAATGGCAAAAGGTTACCTTTAGAGTCCCTATGGGGTACGGTGCTGCTCGATGGTCTGCTACACGTTGCTGCCTGTGGGCTGCTTTTTAGGGGTTCTTAGCCTGCTGCTGAGACTGCTCCACCTGTCACACTTGATCTGCTGGTGCTCTGGTGCTAGATGGCCCCGTATCCTTGGGACTTGCAGGAACTTCTACTCTGCTAACATGCTTACTGCACGTGAAAAATACTTGCTTTTAGGTTTTATTAAAACAAGACACTTTTAGATTTAAGTTAATTTTAATATTTATTTTAAGCTATATTTAAGTATTAATTTAAGCTAGATTTAAGTGACTTTTTTCTTTTAATTATAAAAATTGATTTTATCAAAAAATAGCACACTGCTGCTGCTGCCAAAGTTAAATCCAAGAGTAATGAAAATTCAATGTCATGCACGAATGACATTTCAGCCAGAACACAGCAGAGTGAGTGAGACGGCAACAGCGCACATATAAAAGTCAATACATATTTTAGACTAAAATATGAATTCGCCGTGCGAGTGGGTAGGGTTGCCGTCGTATAAAAATCAACTTGGGTAAAATTTTAAAAACTTTAGAAAGGTAGTTGAGGCCTATTTCATAGTTTACGTTTCCACGTAAACATACTGCCCGCCTTGCAGCATCTGCAGCAAAGTTAAGATTTAAGTTGACTTTTTATTTTTTTATTTTACAAACTTAGATAGTTTAGTTTTTCATAATACTTATGGATACGTACAAGTTTTTTTTTTTATATATGAAAAAAAATATGATACTATATATGTTACAAAAGTTGCCACTTGGGACTTTTTGAAAACTATATGAAATATATATAGTACAAAATTGCCACTTGGGAATTTTTGAAAAATATATGAAAGATTTCATATAAATGGTTTTTCGTGGAAAAAAACATACAAAGTTTAATTTAAACGCTCGCAGGAACCTACATATCTCTTTTTTTTGAGACAACATCCTAGAAACGAAGAACAATAGATGTTTTAGAGTAAATTTTGATAAAGAGTTATATCCTGTTTTGGTTTTAAATGGAGCTTAAAGGGTTAAACAAACATTCATATTGGGTCAATAACTTCATTATATTCAATATGTTAATTATTTCATTTAATTTATTTACATATATAGATATATGTATACGCAGTTTTATAAGGGTTAAAATTCATTTTTGGGTCATATACATTTTAATTCATATATAAGACAATACATTTCATAGTCCACATGGACCAGACACAATCCAGTCAAACACTGCATTTTGCGCCAACATTCTTCCATTTTCGGAGAGCATGCTTCCAGATTTCACTATCTGCGGCTAAATATCGGCTCCAAGGAGCACTTCAATCTTGGAAGACGATGTTTAATTTTTATCCGCCAACATAATATTGATGTAAGCCTTTTTGGCGCTATTTGGGAGAACTTCCTGGTAGATCCTCTTTGGGAGGTCATCGCTGACTAGAGCGTTTATTTCCAATTTGAGTTTTGAGTTTATTTTTGAACCAACTGCAATGTTACAAAACCTCTTAGATCCAAGGTAGATTAATTTTATCTTCAGTTTCTTCACGGTTTTGGAGGCAATCGTGGTTACCGCTTCTCCAGGGTTTATCAACACCCTGAGAGTCTGGTATTCACCATCAAAATACAACTTTGTAATTGCTGTAGGTAACAGAGTCGGCTTAGAACACAATATTCTGGTATAGTTGTTAGAACGAGTTTCCCGTAAATCTTGATGTGCAACTGCAAGCATTCGAGGATGACCATGCAAACTAGTATGATGATAAATTGCACACTTATCGTGGCTGGTACAATTTTTAATATGGTGCGACCGAGCCAAACAGTTCATGCAATAATGCATGTTTATGACCGTATCATACTTCTTGGTCAAATTCATCTCACGGTATTTGTAGCATGTTGAGAGTCAGTTATCCTTTTTGCAAATTCCACATGCAACATATCGAACGGCGTGTTTAGTGTTTTCGAGCTCAATGTGGAAAGTACGGGTCCTATTTTCGCTTGTGTTTTGGTTGCAACAACAATGACACGAGGCCGAAGAACATTTTTTGGTAACTGGAGCCATGGTCGGTTGAAAATTCGACTGGTGTAGACGGATAAAAGTCCAACGATGTTGAGTATCACGTTCACCTGTGATATATTTTTTTGTTGAGTGGGTTTTTGTGTGAGTTTAAAAAACAGTAAATTATATCAGTGTAGTTAAAAAAAGAGTGATTATGGGTTAGACAGCCTTTATTTTTAATAAAGACGAACATTCATAAGCAAAAATATATAAATATATAAAATTATTGGGGAATCACTACGAGCTTATGGATCGGTCGTGTGATCTCACCCGAATTTGTTATTAAAATTGCAACACGAACTTTTCCATCGCAGCCGTGGAAGATTTTTGTGATGCGGCCGAGTTTCCACTCTGTAGGACAGAGTGATTCATGACGTATGACGACGAGGTCTCCAATTTTTAGATCATCTGTTGCGACCTTCCATTTGGTACGCTTGAGTAGCTCTTTCAGGTACTCGTCCTTCCAACGACGACAAAATTCTTGAGCTGTAGCCTTGACCCTCTGCCAGCGGTTCAAGATGCTGATGGTTGAAGTGGTGTCTTCAGGTTCTGCTGGAGACAACAATGGGGCGCCAATTAGGAAGTGTCCTGGCGTCAGCACAGCCAAATCAGCTACGTTCTCAGATGCAGCGTTGAGTGGTCTCGAATTGAGACAAGCTTCTATTCTCGCGAGTACTGTGGAAAATTCTTCAAATGTATACTTCAGGTGTCCAGTGATTTTCCTGAAATGCTGCTTGAATGATTTTACGCCGGCTTCCCATAAGCCGCCCATGTGAGGTGCCGAGGCCGGTAAAAAGTGCCATGAAAGTTGGTGATAGCCATATTTTGCAATAGTATCGCCCTTTATTGCCTGTAGAAACTGCTTAAAGTCCTTTTTAAGCATTCCAGCTGCGCCTACGAAGTTTGTGCCATTATCAGAGTATATACAATCAGGGCACCCTCTCCTGGACACGAATCTTGACAGAGCTGCTAAAAACGCCTGGGACGTCAGATCACTTACTGGTTCAAGATGAATGGCCTTCGTAGAGAAGCAGACAAAAAGGCAAGCATACCCTTTGGTGATTTTACAGTATCTACCAGTAAAACTTTTTATGTCGAAGGGTCCCGCAAAGTCAACGCCTGTATTTGTAAAAGGACGTGATATGGTTACCCGCTCAGGAGGCAAGGCAGCCATAATTTGACCATGGTAACGCTTTTTGTTGATGACACATGTTTTGCAATTGTGGATACAAGTTTTTATCAAATTCTTTAACTTAAGTATCCAAAATTCGCGACGGACTAGGCGAAGAACTAGCTGATTTTCACCATGAAGAGTCATGTTATGAAGAGATTCCACGAATAATCGGGAAAAACGGCTCTCGTATGCGAGTATAATAGGATGCCTTTCATTGTAAGTTAAAGCTGGAGAAGATGCTAGGCGACCATTTGCCCTTACGATATTTTCTCTATCCAGAAACGGAGTTAAAGTTAGCAGAGAGCTTTTAGATTCAATGGCTTTTTTATTAAATAAATTAAAGTAATCATTGTGGAAATAGATTTGCTGAGACATTTTTATAAGTCTCATTTTTACAAATTTGAGTTCCTCGGAAGAAATCTTATCGGAGGAGTACGAATTCACAGTTCGACGAGTGCGATTAAAAAATCGAAACATATATGCAATGACTCGAATCGCTCTAGGCAAGGAAGAAAAACGACTCAAAATATCTTCTTTTACCGCCGAGCTAGTAATGAACGACTTGACGAGTTTAATTTCAAGGTTAGTGTCATTTTTAACCACAAGTGAAGGTTTTGGCCAGTCAGATTTTTGAAGTTTTAGCCAAGAAGGACCATTCCACCAGAGTTCATTACTTTTAAGATCCGAAGGAGATAGCCCCCGGGTTGCTAGATCGGCGGGGTTGTCCCGGGTATCAACATGAGCCCAATTTTCAATGCCCAACTTATCAATTATGGTAGTGACTCTGTTTGCCACGAATGTTTTCCAGGTGCATGGAGGTTTTTGCAACCATGAAAGCACAATTGTCGAGTCCGTCCATTTGAATATTGAAAAATTACCAAGTTTTAATTGCGGGATCACAGAGCTGACCAGTTTTGCCAGCAAAACTGCGCCACACAGCTCCAGTCTAGGCAGAGAAATCGTTTTGACCGGTGATACCTTCGATTTTGAAGTAAGTAAGTGAGTAAAAATGCAGTTTTGAGCTTCCACTCGAATATAGACTGCAGCTGCATATGCTTTTTCAGAAGCATCTGAGAAAGCATGAAATTCAATTTTTCTTGCGGGTGAAAAATTTACCCATCGTGGTAACGAAATATCATTAATTTTATCGTAACTTTCAATGAAAGAGTGCCACTTTTGCAGTGATTGGACTTTAATACATTCGTCCCAATCAGTTTTTTCCAGCCAGAGCTGCTGCATAATTATCTTTGCTGTGATAATAATTGGCGAAAGCCAACCTACCGGGTCAAACAATTTTGCGATTGTAGACAAAACTTCTCGCTTAGTATAATTTGGTTTATACTCAAGGGGCTGAACATTAAAATAGAAGAAATCATGCTTTGCATTCCAGCGAATTCCAAGGGTTTTTGCTAAACTTTTGTCCTCCAAAGAAAGAAATTCAGTGTTTAATAAATAATCTCGAGGAAGATCAGAAAGCAATTCTTTTGAATTCGAAGTCCATTTTCTTAATTCAAACCCTGCTGAGAGCAAAATATTATTCAGTTGATCACGGCAATTTTTTGCGGACACGAGATCGTGAGACCCAGCCAACACGTCATCAACGTACATGTGCTCACGTAAAATTTCTGAGCCCAAAGGGAACCTATGCTGTTCATCATCAGCTAACTTTAGTAACGTACGAATCGCTAAGTAGGGTGCACAGTTCACACCAAACGTCACAGTTTTTAATTCGAATTCTCTTAGTTCTTCGTTTGGATCTGATCGAAATATAATCCTTTGAAAAGCAGTTTGATCAGGGTTCACCAAAATTTGTCTGTACATTTTTTGAATGTCAGCATTAAAGACAAATTCGAATAGTCGCCACTTAAGAATAAGTGCGACCAAATCGTTTTGAAGTATTGGTCCTGTGTATAGCACATCATTTAAACTATTTGAGTTTGAAGAGGGACACGACGCGTTGAAAACAACACGAAGTTTTGTGCTAGCACTATCTGGCCTTAGCACAGCATGATGAGGTAAATAGTAAGAAACATTTTCTTGAAAACTATTAGGATCAATTTCAACCATGTGGCGAAGGTCTAAATACTCTAATATAACATTGTCATACTGAGACTTGAGTTCAGGTTTCTTGAGGAGTTGCTTTTCGTTTCGAAGAAACTGGCTTTTAGCAATGAATTTCGTTTGTCCTAAAGATTTAGAGTTTGGAAATTCTAACTTGAAGGGCAAATCAACAACGTATCGACCATCCGAATTCCGTTTTGTTGTGTTGATATAAATTTGCTCGCAAATTTCATCGGCTTTGGAGATTGACGATTTTTGTGGGATTTCTTCAATTTCCCAAAATTTTTTAAGTTGTTCATTCAGAGAAATCTCTGTGAAATGTGAAGCAACTTTCAAAGGGAGCATTTGATGCTGTACTGGCACTGGTCCTGTAAGGATCCATCCAAATATAGTCTCTTGGCCTATGAGAGATCCAAAAACGTCTTTTTGAACCCCACCAAGAAGTATTGAAGGGTATAAATCGCCACCGATGAGTAGATCCACAACTGAACTTCGATTGAAG
Organism: Calliopum simillimum; assembly: GCA_951812925.1. Taxonomy (NCBI): domain Eukaryota; kingdom Metazoa; phylum Arthropoda; class Insecta; order Diptera; family Lauxaniidae; genus Calliopum; species Calliopum simillimum. Next base: position 65,727,073 of record OX638371.1, read on the forward strand.
TTCGGATCAGCGAATGCAAAGTTAGGCATCTCTGAAAAATTAGAGACGTCAAAATTAAGCGATGGTAAATTTTCCGTCACTTTTGGGACAACCAGAGCAATGATTTCGATTGGATTCTTTCGATATATTTTAGAGCCAATATGAAAGGAAGCCATCATCGTTGGTAATGTATTGACTGTCCCATTCAGTCCCGTTACTTGGGCTGAAATGGGTTTCGTCGAAAGCTTAAGCATGCGTTGAATGCGTTCTGATACGAAGCTGCATTCAGAAGCAGGGTCAATCAAGGCGCGAGCCTTATAAGTTGAACCCAAATGATAAATATCAATCAAAGCCGTTCCAAGGATAACCTTTTTAGTGGCTGACGTAAAATGGGTGTTCACTGTACCCATAGGGTTTGTTGTCTCAGACAATATTTCCGACGAAGTCGGTTTTTCTATAGTGGACTGTATGGTAGAGGTATAAGTGACAGCAGAACTTTGTGCCTTGTCACCTTTATTTTGAAATGCGGGTTTGTTTGAAAAACTTTTATTATTTGAAAAACTTTTATTGTTTGAAAAACTTTTATTGTACGAAAAACTTTTATTGTTTGCTACATTTTGACCCATTGATGCATTTTCTTTATGCAACAGTGTATTGTGTTTCTTTTGACATTTACCACAAGTGTATGAACTTTTACAATCTTTCAATTCGTGAGAAAAAGCTAAACAATTTATACAGAACTGGTGTTTTTTCACTAAGGAAAATCGATCTTGAACACTAAGCTTAATGAATTTGGAACAAAAACGTAGTGGATGTGTATAATTACATAACACGCATTTAGGGACTTCAACGTTATTGTGAAACGATCGGAATGGATTTACGCGCTTAGGGGTTACTTCTGAATGTGCCTTTTTATCCGACTTAACATCTCCAAAACACTGCAAGACTTCAAGGGATTGAGTGCGATTTTCCAAAAAGCGAGTTAATTCTTTAAACGTTGGAACATCAGAGTCTGTCTTAAGTGAAAGCTCCCAAGCTTTTCGCGTAGACGGATCAAGTTTTTGAACCGTAATGAAAATTAGCCAATCATCCCAGTGCTCAACTGGACGCTGAAGTTGCTCTAAAGCACGGACTGCAGATGAAATCCCATCAATAAGTTTTCTCAAACTTGATGCACATTCTTTTGAAATTGGGGTTAAATTCATAATCTCTGTGAGATAAGCATTTATTATTATTCGCTTATTATCGTATTTACGCTCTAGCAGGTCCCAAGCTGTTTTAAAATTAGCTTCTGTGGTTGTTATATTGTCTAATGCATGACGAGCGTCTCCCGTAAGACTGTCTTTCAAATATTGAAGTCTTTGGGTATTAGTTAAAGAACTATTAGAAGTGACTATTGAGACAAAGAGATCCTTGAAAGGATACCACTGAGAATACGTACCATTAAATGGCGGAATTTTTATTCTCGGCAAATTTGTCAATGCAGGAATAATTGCAGTTTGGTCGAATATTGACGAGTTTGCACTGGGTGCACGTGGTGGTACTTGTGGTGGTTCAAGTGCTGCAAGCATGTCTCTTAATTCACCCATCGTGTCAGTGTAGACACCCTCCACAGAATTGTATTCACCACCAGCTATCAAAGCTTTTACCTCAGTTTCATTCGTATGGGTCAACGTAAGCTCCTCGAACAGCGTCTCGTATTTTAACCAATACTGATTGAGGAGATCCTGACGTGATTCCAGAGTGCCTTTTCCTAAATTTGCTTGCCCTACTTTGCGCGTGTTCGCTTTGAAGTTTAAAATTAAAACTTTTTGGAAGGCCAATTTTTTCAATAAAGTATCCATATTGTGTTAAAGTGGAATTCAAATCCAAACAAAACGATTAAAATCTTATCAATATGTGAAGCACTGTTCAGTTGGTCACAAACGAGTATGCGAAAAAACTTTCAAATAAACACAAAATAAATTTCTAACGAGAAATTTTAAGCCTAAATGAGACTTTAAATAAGTTCAATCCCAACAGAACGCCTTAAAAAAAAAAATCACAGCAGAAATTATATTGTGAATCAGAGTAAAAAGAAACGCATAAATGATATCTTTATTTAATATTCCACGAAGTTCAATATTAAACAAAAGTGGTTAATTTTATTTGCCCTTGAACACTTTCAAAGGGTACGAGTTAAAAAAGAACACGAGTAATTTGTTTAACCTTTATTGAACTTAAGGTTAAACCAAAAAAAAATCAAAGTTCGCTTATAAAATACACGAGTGTTTGTTTAACCTTGATCAGTCTCAAGGGTTAAACACATATGCTAAAGTACGTTAGTATATAAAAAAAAACACAAGGGTATGTGTTAACCTTGAACAATACAAAGGTTAAGCACAAGTTCAAATTTTCGCGGGAAAAAAATTTCCTTAATACACACGAGGGTCTGTGTTAACCTTGCACACTTGCAAAGGTTAAACACACGTAAAAGTCACGTGGGAACAAAAAATGGCCGATGCCGTGAAAAATTAAATAATTTTATTTTTATAATATATATAGATATTTCTGGCCACAAAAGAAGGCCGAAGGACCAAATGTTTGGTCGGGGACCAAAATTATACCCTTTAAGGTATTTGCAAAAATGCACAAAAAAGAAATGGCAAAAGGTTACCTTTAGAGTCCCTATGGGGTACGGTGCTGCTCGATGGTCTGCTACACGTTGCTGCCTGTGGGCTGCTTTTTAGGGGTTCTTAGCCTGCTGCTGAGACTGCTCCACCTGTCACACTTGATCTGCTGGTGCTCTGGTGCTAGATGGCCCCGTATCCTTGGGACTTGCAGGAACTTCTACTCTGCTAACATGCTTACTGCACGTGAAAAATACTTGCTTTTAGGTTTTATTAAAACAAGACACTTTTAGATTTAAGTTAATTTTAATATTTATTTTAAGCTATATTTAAGTATTAATTTAAGCTAGATTTAAGTGACTTTTTTCTTTTAATTATAAAAATTGATTTTATCAAAAAATAGCACACTGCTGCTGCTGCCAAAGTTAAATCCAAGAGTAATGAAAATTCAATGTCATGCACGAATGACATTTCAGCCAGAACACAGCAGAGTGAGTGAGACGGCAACAGCGCACATATAAAAGTCAATACATATTTTAGACTAAAATATGAATTCGCCGTGCGAGTGGGTAGGGTTGCCGTCGTATAAAAATCAACTTGGGTAAAATTTTAAAAACTTTAGAAAGGTAGTTGAGGCCTATTTCATAGTTTACGTTTCCACGTAAACAACTGTTTAAGTACTAAACTAATAAAAACGCTGCTTTAGCTACTATTTTCACCTTTCAAAATATATAAGCATAAGAAGGTGTAACCAACTGTAACAGAACAAATTCTGAGACATTAAGAAGTTCTTCAGAATGTGATGACAATTGACGACGGACAAAAAAAAAATGTAATATATTTACGTACATAGGGTAAACCCGGGAAATTTGACATATTTTTGTTGAACTGCCAGAACTAGAATTAAAAGAGATTTTTTAAGAAACTTAACATGATAAATAACACAATACAAGAATGACTTTGTTGCAGGGCAGCTGGATCAAATTTCTGAAGGAACTTTCTGCATAGAATCCAAATCCGAGTTCAGATTTGTCCCATCAGCTCTAGATTTCGAGATATTTGAGGTTGAAACCATGAACACGAACATTTTGGAGGTTCGATGCAGCAACCAGCAATGCTTTGGAGCTTGTTACAATACTTAATTTCTTTAATTAACTGTTATTTACTCTATACTGCTTTTTTGGCAGCCCAATCTGTAACGGCCCACGCCCTATTTAATGGCTGCTGATATAAATGTTGTTCTTGTTTTTTTTTCTCTTAAAACTGATGCTTGTCAAAAGATTAAAAGTAAATTTATTTTTATTCCAAGACAACTTTTAACGTTTAAGCCGCTTGGATAAGTCGCTTAAATGAATGGGGGTATAATAAGCCCATTGCGCATTTGTGTCGCCAATGCCTTGCTTGTGCGCACAAAAACGAGTAGAAAATATTACGACAAAAAAAAAAAAAAAAAAAAAAAAAAAAATAAAGAAAAAAAATTTAAAAAAGAAGAAAATAAAGTGAACAAAATATTAAGTTTGCGATTATGCGCACAGCATATTAATTATGAACTTAAATGTCAGCTTTAAAGATGAACTGAAGCGAATTAAGCGTTCAAAAACGAGAAAAAAATTGTGAAAGTTTAAATGTTTTGCGATTGTGGTACGTTTATGATTTATGACTGTAAGGAATTAGTGGCGTAAAATAGGTGGAGTTGTTTTGTCATTTTAGAAAACAATAAATACTTTTTTAAACATAAAATGGGTGTGAATATTACAGGAATTATGAGCAATTGAGAGATTCTGTTGTTTAAAAAAAAAAAAACCGTTTACGAAGAAAACTACTCAAAAAATTATAAAATATTACCCAGTATGAAAATATGCCCAAATTATTCTTTGTATATCTCTATGATTATATTTAACGTGATTTTGCTTGAATTCAAAAAATGGAATTCTCGTTGAACAAGATTTTTGTGTTTTCGGGATTAAAACAAACTTGGGGACAGAAAAAAGCTCATAACATTTTTTTTTTTAGAATATGGAGAGTTTGACCAGGTTTCAAAAGCTTTTTTGTCTATCTCATTATATTGTATATCTTAAGACGGTAGCTTTAAGTCGTCTGATAACTACAATAATTTTCGTATCTTTTTCTCTTGCAGCTTCCTTCACAACACACTGTCGCCATCGATGCATCATCATCATCATCAACATCAAATGAAATTCAGCAGCAACATAAAATGCAATTCAAGTTGCTGCACTATGAAACTACAACAACAACAACACCCTCAAAACAGCAACATAAACAACAAGAGAAGCAACACCGGCGAAAAGAACAACATCCCCATGTTTTGTCATCACCATCATCATCAACATCGCCATTGTTAGCAGCAGCACCACCACAACAATCACCGCCACCACCACCACCACCGCAACAAACTACCGTTATCATTCGCAAGGACATTTACAGTTTTAATTTCTCCGATATCGAAGCATCAGAACGTCCATCGGTGGCACTGCTAAATGATATGGCACGACGTAATCGTAACGGTGAATTGTTACACGCAGTAACGGCAACACCGAAACCACCGATCACTGAACTCGATGACATTTTCATTAGTGTGAAGACAACGAAAAATTATCACGATACACGGTTGGCGTTGATCATCAAGACGTGGTTTCAATTAGCGCGCGATCAGGTGAGTCACACGAAAAACAACAACAAACACACACCAAACAACCACAACAACAATAATGCCAATAATTGCAAGTTGCCAACCTTTTAGTGGTTCATTTAATTGTAATCTTTTGTTGTTGTTCAATTTAATTTTATCTCACTGGTTGCATGCAACAAAATTTTAAGAAAAAGGCTAATGATCAACACTTCGGTAAATGATCAGTTAGTTCACTGGTTTGCCGACTTGATGTGGTAGAAAGTAATGATACAGATTGTACTTTTTAGCAGAATCAGCCCCATTTAGGTGCTGTTTGCAATCAATATTCCTCATACATCGCATAGTGTGCAAGAATATTATTCCAAAACAGTATCTAATTGATGCCTAAAATCCACGCTCAACCTTTTATGATTAAACTGCGAACTTTGTACAATCGATGAACGAACTACAACTGCTTCGGCACGTGGAGCCTGTACCAAACTTCTATAACTTTTTCAATGAATCGCTCTTTGTTTTAAGTTGAGCCAATTAGTTTTAATTTTTGTTTTATCATTGCGTCCCACCAAAGCATTAATCGTTAAATCTACCTTGCTTTCTAGCAAAAAATAAAATGGAATGAATTTTTGACTGGACGTATATTTCGATGCTGAATCTCATAAATCTCTGCAGTATTTCGAGAAAACCTTGCCTGAAGTTGCAGAAAATAATTTTTTAATTCAAATGTGCAATAAAGAAGTTACTTATAAAACTATATCTATGAAATTTTCCAATAGGGCTCTTATTTTCGGAGTTATAACCCTTTCAGATAAAGATATTTCAACCTCAGGACTAAATAATATTTGTATTGGAAACCCGAACTAAGGCCAAAAAACTCTTAAATTTGCTGTAGAGTATGAAATGTGCTAGTACCAATCAGAAGAAGATTCTGAACTAAAGAAACGGTCGATTCGACGCCCTCAAATATAGCATAATTTGTCATAACTCTGAAAATATTTGAGCAAATATATGCACATTAGACTGGCACCACAGCCTTAATTTTGTTATACATAAACGGCGTATAAAATTTAGTCCATTTCAAAGAATATATGTATGTATTCTCCTTTAACTCCTAGGAGGAGCATAGGGCCAATATGAAATCTCTCCATTTGTCACGATCCCTTGCGATGACTTTGATCTCTTGCCACGATTTTCCCGATTGTTGGATCTCCTTTTCCAACGACCTTTTCCAGTTGGTTTTGGGTCTACCACGTCCTCTACTGCCTTGTGGATTCCACTCAGCGACAAACTTCGCTGTGTGGTTTCCGGAGAGTGTGACCAATCCATCCCCATTTGCGCAGCTTGATGTCGTTTGCTATAGCCTTCTGTTTGCATTTTTGATGTAGCTCGGCATTTGATATAGTGCGAGGCCACCAAACCTTTAGTATACGCCTTAAGCATTTGTTGACGAATACTTGCAGCTTATTCGTTAGTTGTTCAGTAACAAGCCATGTTTCGCACCCATATAGCAAAACCGATTTCACATTCGAATCAAAAATGCGCACTCTCGTTTTGGTGGATATAACGGATGAAGACCATATTTTGTTCAGTTGAGCAAACGCGCCTTTTGCTTTTGCTATTCTTGAGTTGATATCCTCTTTTGCTCCACCATCCATGGAGATAATTCTGCCTAAATACGTGAAGCTATCGACGTTTTCGATGTCATCACTGCCAGCTTTAAACGTGATGTCATTGCTTGCGTTTAGCTTCATGCTTTTAGTCTTGGATACGTTGATTTTTAGGCCGGCCTTTTGTGATTCCAAGACAAGGTCTTCAATTTTGCTTTGCATATCTGAATGTTTGGACGATAAGAGGCAGATGTCGTCAGCGTAGTCGAGATCTTCCAGATGTTCGGTAAAGTTCCATTGAATACCCCTTTTGGCCTTATTAAGAGCTTTATCTAGGATATCATCAAGAACGATAAGGAAGAGTGATGGTGGACCCGAAATCGTTCTCAAAACCGACAAATGCTTTCAAATACGGAAAAATTTTTCATTTTAAAACTCAAAATATTTTGAGCCAAATTTGATTCAAACTAGCCATTTATTTCTCCGAAAGTTCTGCAGTTTTGGTGATTTCGTCGACTCAAGTTGGAAAATTAAGATATTATATTTAATTTTTAATTTAGCATCTTGAATAGACAATATTTCCAAAACTGCAGAACTTTCGAAGAAATATTTAAATTGCTGATTCGAATTGAATTTGGCACAAAACCATATAAAAAGTTTAATATTTAGTTTGAGTTTTAAAATAAAAAATTTTTATGTATATAAAGGGTGATCCTATACGAGGTCCCTTTTCCAACTGCGTGTTTTGACAGATGTTATATTTATATGTCAAATGATTTATTCATGTGTCGTTTATGTTCAGTATTCAATACGACTTAATTATGAAAAGACTTCCTCCTGAACAACATTTATTAATGGTGGAAACTTACTATCAAAATCAGTCATCAGTTAGAGAATGTTATAGAGCTCTTCAACATCATTTTGGTTGTTATGACGGTCCAACTGAGCGCACTATTCGTAACACCATCACCAGATTTCGAAGTAATTTTACACTATTTATAGAATATTGCTGCAGTAGCAAAGAGTATTCATGAAAACCGTGAAAAAACCATTCGTCGCCGATCTCAGGCTTTGGGCATCTCGTATGGATCATTGTGGCGTATCTTGAGTAGTGATCTTGGTCTGAAGGCCTATAAAATACAGCTCGTATAAGAGTTGAAGCCGGCTGATCTTAGTGTACGTTTTAATAACAGACTATGAGCCTTACAACAACTTCAAATTGATCCATTATTTTATCGAAAAATTGTGTTTATCGACGAAGCTCATTTCTGATTAAACGGCTACATTAACAAGCAAAATTGCCGTATTTGGGCCGATGAACAACCAAAATCAATCCAAGACCTTCCAATGTATCCCGATAAATGTACGGTTTGGTGTGGTTTATGAGCAGGAGGAATCATCGGCCCGTATTTCTTCAAAAATGCGGATGGAGCCCATGTTACGGTCAATGGTGCTCGCTACAGAGCAATGATCAATGAATTTTTGTTGCCAAAAATTAAGGATATTAGTGTAGCCGACCTTTGGTTTCAACAGGATGGTGCAACATGCCATACAGCTGGAGCAATAATCGCTTTATTGAGGAAAACGTTTGATAAAAACATCATCTCAAGAAATGGTCCTGTTAATTGACCACCAAGATCATGTGATTGATGCCATTGGATTACTTTCTTTGGGGATATGTTAAATCAATTGCTTATGTCGACAAACCCGAAAAACTATTGACGCTTTGAAAACTAACATAACTCGTGTAATTCAAGGAATACCGGCCAATATGCTCGAAAGAGTTGTTGAAAATTGGATCCACAGAATGAACCCTTTTAAGAGCTAGTCGTGGGCAACATGTGAAAGAAATAGTTTTTAAACATTGAGTTGTAGGAACCGAACTATCATTCTAAACATAGATTTGCATCAATACATTGATTTTTATGGTTTTTTACTTAGAAAACAAAGCAAGATCACCCTTATTGGATCACCCTTTAGAAGCATATTTTGGTTTTAAAAATAATTTCGTGTCCATCAAATTTTACATCCAAACGAAACTATTAATGCAAGGGAAACGAATTTCCGAGCAACCTTAATTTTTTCCATACAAATCTGAACCAGTCTAATATGCATCTTTCATAGTGTAAACCAAGCAGATATGGCACCCACAGGTGATATGACACCCTTTTTAGACCTCTAAATAAGTAGCTATTTGAGTTTTTTCCTTTAGCTTCATTTTATAATATTAAGTGTCTCGATATGCACTTTATTTCATTTAAAGATAGTGAGGTTTTTTTTTTCTTGTAGCTTTACACATTAGCTCAAATTCTACCAATCTAAGGTACCCAAGCAAACGTCATAGAATTTAAGCCTATACAAAATTTATAAAATTCATCGCTACAAAGTTTCCTCAAATTGTTGAAATTGGACAAGCTACAGTGAATCTAAAACTTAAGTGCAAAATATAAAAATCGAAACGAAAAAAAAAAAAAAAAAATCGGAAACCGAGTCTTAAAACCATGCACTATTATTCTTTTTTAGTCGAATTCTTGAAAAACGTAAAAGTCACTTGACTGCCAAAACATATATGATAAGATGCCATATCACCTATAGTCTCGGATGATTTGGCACCTTATAGCATTTTTTGTATTAAATTTTCATTCACTTCAAAGCCATTTAAACTAAAATGCAATGAAGAATAACTTCAAATAATTCCTTGATTTTTCCACGTACATAAAACAAATCTCTAAGTACAGTTTAGGTTTGATAATTGTGGAGTCCTCAGATTTTATAGCCGGCTAGTACTTATTCACTTGTTAATGACCAACATTTCAGTTAAGGAATTTATATAAGACTTTGCAAAAAATTATGGTTTTTTCAAAACCGTTTAAAAATTGGATAATTTTGGAAACCCAAGATGAATTTTGTAAATTTTGATGTCAGATGAAAAATAATCTTATGGTTTATAAAATTTATACAAAAGTTGGAAATCGGCTTCATTGTTTTGGAAATAAGACGATTTTTCTAACGTTTGTTGATTAATTTTGACGGCATGTTTATTTAATATATTTTTAAATTAAACGGAAATACACTTTAACCTCAATATATCCCACAATATACGTATCATCAACATCTAATAGCAACTCTTTAAGTCCATCCGCCGTTTAATTACGAATTTCCCACATTATTGTGACACTTTATAGCAGCGAAAACAAAAAATTTCCCACAAGCGCAAATACGCATACGAGTGGATATGGAGATTGAAAAAAACTGAATTTCTTTAAATTCTTTTTGAAAAAGGGGAGGCTGCTGCTGCTGCAATGTTGACAACATTTGTGTGAAGTTATTTTTATGCCAGTAATGCAGTGGTATGCTGTCACTTACGGGTAGTGGGTACTCGACTATGACTATGCCATACAACGTATATTACACTGTGACTTCAAGCTGCTGCGGGTTGTTGCAAGTGTTGACAACGCGACGTAATGAAAATGCAATTGAAAAAAAAAGAAAATCTTTTAAAATAAATGGGGAAGATTTTTAAAGAAATCTCAAGTCTAAGCAAATGAAAGGGTTGGAAATATTTGCCTTAAAGTCTGAGTGCATTAATCAATTAGATATTTTTTAAAAACCCACAGCTGTTTGGTATTAGGTTTAGGAAAAATTTGAATAAATTTTTCAATTAAAAAGATTTGGAATATTATCAAAAACCATAAAAATGTTATCTATGACATTGATTAATAGAGAAATATCATTGGAGAACAAATAAAAATTCTATGAAAACTTTGAAACTTAAGTTGTTTATCTATGTTTATCTCAAGATCTCAGAATCAAATATTTTATTGGATTATTTCTTTCAAATATAACGACAGCGACATTTTTATAGCTAATTAAAAACGTATGAATTATAAATCGCGCAAATATACAATAGAAATCTTTATGCTAATGCTTTTTTGCCGAAATAGGTTGAAAGATGATACCGACGCTGAAAATGTCGTTTAGAAATCCATTAAGTGTGCGGTATGCGACTGAATTGTTAGATTTAATGATTTACTATTATTGTTAATATTTTTTATTGCTTTTTTTGAATATTTTTGTATGGTTTATTTTAAGCGGCCGAAAATTCATTATACCCAAATTGTAAACAGGCAGACATCAACAATCGCTTTATTAATTTGGTCTACAATTTTTTCGGTGTTCGGTCTGTAGAATTGTTGACAGCTTATGATCGAAATATTTAAATTTTTCAGTTTTCTAACATATATTGTTAATTAACTTAACAACTAAGTAGTTGCAATTAATTATGTGTGTTGTCTTGTAAAAAATTTTAGATTGAATAAAGGTTCATTCTATTCGACTAGAAAGATAATCGGAAAGTTTTGAGCCTTAGTTTAAGTGAGATTTAAATAAGCAAGATAAATAAAGTGATTTTAGGTTTTTAGAAGCGCTTAGGTTTGACCTATATAAATCTATTACAGGGTGGCTGATTCGAAGTGTTACCAATTCAAAAGACTATATTTTTAGTTTCCATGCACAGATTTTATTGATCAAACGCTATAATTGTTGGGAAATGTTTGGCCTTAACTATGGTCCGTAGACGGTCGAAGAACGAGTCGCATGCTGCACGAGTTTGATTTTGTGGAAGTTTGCGCCATTCTCGTTGAAGGGCCACTTTTAGCGCATCAACGCTGTCCTGTCCAACATACCCCAGATTGAAAAATCCAGCGGATTCGCATCAGGCGAATTTGAGAGCCATTGTTGAGCAGAAATGAAGCTAGGAACGTTTTTTTCTAACCATTCTTGATTCACACGAGCTTTGTGTGACGGTGCCGAGTCTTGTTGGAATGTCCATGGCTTGCGACCGAAATGTTTGCGTGCCCACGGTAGTAAAGCACCCTCCAACACTGATTCACGATACACCTGGGCGTTTGCTTTGACGCCAGCGGCCAAAAAAACGAGTGGTGAGCGCCCATCAGCAGTCACTGCAGCCCAAACCATCACATGCGTTGGTGCCTGCGTCCTGGTGGCCAAACGAACATTCAAATTTTCGTAGGACCTCTCTGTCAAGTAAACCCGATCATTTTGTTTGTTTACATATTGCTGGATACAGTAATTTTTCTCATTAGGAATTTGTGACAGATTTCCGGCGGCGTGCAAGCGCAACAACTCCTTGGCTCTATCGAGCCTAACTTTTTTTTGAGCAGGAGTGAGATCATGCGCCTTTTGGAACTTGAGGGCCTTTAGTCCGAGCTTGTTTGACAATATGTGTTGCATTCGTTCACGCGATATTTTCAGCTCGGCAGCCATTTGTCTGCCACTGCGTCTCGGATTTCGCTCAATTCTGGCCTTCACCTTTCGAGCCATTTCTGGTGATGTTGCAGTTATTTTCCGACCACCACCATGTCGTTTGGCAACGCTGCCGGAACCATTGTAACGTGTTATGGTCCGATACACAAACATTTTATTCACTTTTAAATGTTTCAGCTCACGAACAATTGCTGGTTGCGATTTTCCAGCCAAATAAAGAGCAATCACACTATTAAGTTTGAATTCCATTTCGAAAATTTTTTATTTTCAATAAATTGACGCGCAAATGCTTTTGGTTACTTGTTGACAATAGAATGAACTCACATCATGCCAATTTTTAGACAGCTGTCATGTTCCATCTGTCAGATAAGTCTATCTGAAGTTGGTAACAGTTCGAATCAGCCATCCTGTAGAAGTTAGAGTTAGGGTTTCTATGTATTCATATTCATAATACTATTTGGTAACGAAAACATTCAAAACCCATAGTCAATTATTTGTTTTACTGGATATTTCAGTTTCAACCGTTGATATCTGTAATATTTTCTTATTTTTTACCATTGAAGGAGATTGATCGTATTAAATTTCGAGTGCTTAAAACATTTCCCGGTTGCTATTAAATATTTCTAAAATAGTTCTGAGAATGTTTCAGTTTTGATTTAACAGGACTTTTGACTTCCTAGCAAAAAGTACATAGTTTACTCTAAGTTTTTTCTTCAAGTAAAGTTCTCAAAGAGAATCTTGCTAACTCCATAGACAGCTACAAATTCAAATTATGTTTTAGAAGTGCCTTTTTGGTCAGAATGATAGAATTTTCATTCACTTCAGAGCCCATTTGAGCCGAAATATATTGAAGAAAAACTTTAAATTATTCCTGGCTAGTTCCACACATACAAATAAATCTTTTAATGCAGTTTAGATTTGATAGTTGTGGAGTCCTATGATTTCCTATTAATCTTCGATGGAAACTGAATGACTCCTTGACATGTTCCGCATACTCTAGAGCATAGCTGCCCGTCTAGAGTAAAATTATAAAAATTTGGCACTCGCATAAAAAGTCGTGGCCCCCATGTAAAATTAATAAAAAAGAAAACATAAATTTTTTAAAATTATTGAAAACAACAACCAGCAAAGATTTTTAAATTAACAGTTACTTGTGCGAGTGTTTTTTTTTTCGCAAATCTAAAAATCCTGAAAGTTCATAAAATGATCAAATTTGTTGTTGCCATTGTGTGTTGTTGTTTTTTTCTTTTCGATAGGAACCCTTGCGTTTTGTTGCAACAACAAAACATACAGTCCTGTGTGGACGAAAAAACAACAACAAAACACAGTCTTGTGCGGTCGCAAAAAACAACAACAAAATTTACGCATATGTTGTTGCTGGTGGTCGATCGCAATTCTTCAAAATTTCTTTGCTTGCGTGTGCGATTTTCATTTTCAAAAATTAAATTTTGCTGTGGCACGTGAGATCAAGTGATTTTCAAATAATGGCACTTTGCGATGGCACGCGTGGGCGGCTATGCTCTAGAGCCTTATCGATCCAGCCATTTTTAATCTATCTAAGAATGTAAGTATGTCGTTCATTTCGTCGGGTTAAAACTACAACTAGACATCTACATATATTGATGTTTTGAGTTAAGTATACAGAAGTATGAAGAAAAAACGGTTCTATGCCTCAGTTTAGTCGGTTTTTGGAAATATAGTCCCAATTCAATTTTATATAAAGAGTAAAAAGCAGAAAACTGCAAACTCCCATACAAAAAACGAATTTCAAAAAACTTGAAACGCCTTTTTCTCAAAACATGAAAAATGTAGATGTCTAGTTGTAGTTTTAACCCGACGGTTTGAATAGTGGTGTTAGTCTATTTCGGCAAAAGTTATGTCATAGTATGAATTTGAAAATTGGGTTTTGTTTGCATGAAAAATTTACCTGACGTTGTGGTGTTATGGTGTGGCATTTATTTCCAAAAATTACATATATTCCTTAAGCAGATGATTATTTTGGTACGTACTGTGTATGAAATTACATTTGCCCCGAAATGGGCTTATACCACTATTAAAATGACCGACACACATGACGAGACCAGTAGGCGCTTTGTGCTTCCCATTTCATTTTAGGAGTAATAGTTACAAGTGAGTTTTAATGAGTGATATTCGCCAAGACATACCAAAGACCAATATTTAGAGAGTTTGTAGGCATTGCGTGTTGGTACCCGACGTTTCAGAAGCATTCTAGCATTAGGAACAGCTCTTGCTGTATTCTCATCGAAAGTTTTCCCATATGACACATGCATATGATATCTGTGGCATTATTGCAAAGTTATAGTCAAAATATAATTTTTTGTCCAAATCTCAAGTTTCTTTCACCCACATCAATCGTCAATAAAAAATAAGTTTCGTGAAAATGCCTAATAAAATGGTTCACGGCATCTTAATCCAGCTACAATATTTCATCTTATTCCAGCTATTTTATAGTTTTGAAATCTGTTGCGAATGATATTCTAGAAGGTAGTTTTTTAAAATGTGGTCGAATAACGGTACATTTGAAAAACACAACAAACCAAAAGCCAAAAAGTCATTTTCGATGTATTTGTCTGTGCTGAGTCTGAATCCAGAATCGGAATTGCACTATCACGTATGGTTTTCAAGATATTCTTATCTACAAGACCAAAAACGCGTTTTTGAGGTTATATACGAGTGGAGTAAAAAGTTATGACCACTTTTATATGATTCATGAAAGTTAAAAATCGTATATGGATTCTCATATGATTTTTCACTTCATGACCTCATTTTCAAATGGTCATAACATTTTAAGGAGAAATCATACAAGACCAATTCAAAACTTATTTTGAAGACAAATAACATTAGTAAGCGATCTATGTAGCAGATATGAGTCCAACAATTTCGTGCGTCCTCCATACAACCTCAGAAATTGCGTTTTTGAACTTTTTAATAAAAATATCTTAATAGAGCAATTCCGAGATTGAATTCTGATTTAACACCGAAAAATACTTTTGATTTGTTTTTTGTTTTCAAAAAAAAAAAAAAAAAATGAAAGTTTATTTTTGTGACTTTTGATTCCCTTTAGTATTAATTTTAAACTATTTTGGTAATAAATTCAAAATTTTTTACAAAACAGTTTCAAATTTATTCCAAAAAGTTTTAAAAATTAATACTTTTTTTGTCACACGACAAAAAGTGCTAGGACGTTTTTTATGGAAAATCTCAGGTTCTACAAATAATATTGATTTGCATTAACGAAAAAGTAGCCATTTAGAAAATATTCTTAAAAAACCGCAAGAAGTCGAAAAATTCGACTTTTTGGAATATTTTCAAAACAGTTGCTTTATCGTTAACATAAATCAATATTATTTATAGAACTGTAATTCTTCACAAAAAAGATTCTAATACTTTTCTCGTGTGACTCACCAATTTCATCAATAAGCCTCCTAAGTGAAAAGTAATTGAAACCACGTGGATTACGGAACAGGCCGAACAGTTTTCGAGCTCTTTTTAAAATACAATCAGCATCAGCAGGATTTCATTCGGAACAGATTTCAAAAACATTCAATAGCTGGAATAAGATGACGTGAACCTTTTCATGAAACTTCCTATTGATTGACGGTAGGAGTGCACCGATACGATGACATGTCCACAGTGCTTTAAAGGTTAGGCAAACAAAAATGCATTTTGACATTTCTTTAAATATTATTTTAGGGCCTAGGGGCATCCTTGACTCAAAAGTTTTGGCAAGAAAATGATGACTTAGAAACAGATTATCTACCCTTACAAGCCAAAAGTCACTTGGATAAGAAAATTAAAGAAGAAATCCAAAAAACATGAAAGTTCTGATTTGAAAACAAAGTCACGCATATGATGGGTATAATTTATTTTGGCCTAAAGCTACCCCAAGGAGTTACACAAAAAAAAAAAAAAAAAAATAAATGTAACCAACCGTAAAACATTAATATTTCAAAGCATTTTGTATAGCAACTTGAACATGTTAAACATTTCTTTTCATTACCATTGAAGCAATTAACACCACAATAAAAACAAAAACAAAGAAAAACAGCATCCTCTTTCAACATGAGGTGAAAAAATAACAACAAAATAAAGAAACTGTCATATACATGAAATCATTTTCAGACTCTAAAAGGGATTGAATGTGAACTTGCAACCTTTATCAAAAATGCCACCGGCTAAGAAGATGCTTAACGGCGTCGTCGTCTTCTAAGACCCCTTACAAAGTACAGGTAAAACGGACGACAAACTGTTTGTATTAACATTTTGCTTCTTCGTCATCTTCATCTACCCTTCTTTCACTTGCTGTTGGGCGGTTTGGGCTTAATTCTTTAGTTTGGTAACATTTTATGACACAAAAAAAAAAAGAAAAAAAAAAAAAAAAAACAAAGAAACAAGAAACGGCAGCTAAACATTTTACTCTTAATTGCCTACAACATGTTAATTAACTCAGCTCAGCTTGGCCACAGCAACCATAATGAACTCTTACTACATATGCCATCAAATCAGTAAAGTTAGTCAACCAACCAACCTTTCTAGTTCTTCTTTTTCTTCTTCAGCCTTTATCTTTCAACTTTTCAAGTAGCGGATGTTGATTTTTCGTAGAATGTTTAGTAAACGTTATAGTAAGTGGTGAGGTTAAATTTCGTATACCTTTTGAATATCGGATTTACCTAAGTTGTTGAATCTTAATAAGGTGGCTTGATTTCAAAAATTGATTTTAATTGGTTGAAGTGTAGGTTGACCATTTCGTTTATTAAGGGACCAGTATGTGCCTTCAATAGTGTTTCTATTAATAAATTAATATCTTTTTGATTTGAGTTGTTGGTGTTTTTTGTTGTTATGGTGGTTTTCTACATAATGTCGGAAGATTTTAAGTGCACATAATGAGTTGCATTTGATTAGAATCATTCAATGATTTAATCTCTTTATCATCTTCAAAGCAGAAAATTTTGGTTATTCGAGATGTCACCTATCCAGAATTTAAAAAAAAATAATTTATTTTAAATACATACAACGCTTAATGATGTTAGTATGCTTAATTAGAAGAGGCATTTGATATGTCAACTTTTAAACAAAACCTACGTATTAAAATAAAATCATCTCTCGAAATCTGAAACAGTAATTTATTTTTTTTAAGGTATTTGATCCGTTGAATCCGAATTGGACCGAAGAAATGTTTCATCACGTCTAGAATTTTAGATAGCCTAACCTAAATTGCACAATTTGAGAGTTTTCGTCTTATTTGAGGTTATGTTACAACTCAATGTAACTTTTCTCCAAAAAACTCAGGCTTATTGTTACACCTGATACATTATTGAACCTCTGGAATAACAACTAACTTGACGTAAAAATGAATAACAACGAACTAGTATTCGGAACAAAAAAATTAATTTTGATGTGATATATTATTGCTTTTATATACACCTATCCTCAATCAAAATAAGTTTCATGAAAATGTCTGATGAAACGGTTTACAGCAGCATCTTATTCCAGTTTCAAAATCTGTTCCGAATGAAATCGTGGCTGATCGTTTTTTGAAATGAGGTCGAAAAATGGTTCATTTGAAAAAACACAACAAACCAAAACCGAAATAGTCATTTTCGGAATATTTGTTTTGGATTTGCTCTACCACGTATGGTTTTTGGGATATTCTAGAATAAAAATTCAAAAATATTTTTTTACCCTACACCTTGGGTATATTCACTTTGTTCTTCCGTTTGAAGGAGGCGTGGCAGGTATGAAAAAGTAAATATATTCCTGATCAGCGTCTCCTCCTGAGTCAATGTAGCCAAGTCTGGCTGGCTGTTCGTCTGTGGAAATATTTTTTAGGAAAAACTAAGCAAGATAATTCGATAAAATTTGGTACTCTGCCTTTGTGGTAAAAGTTAACTTACGGGATTGAAAATTTGCTTAATAGTAAACGGACACGCCTATTACCCATACAATAAATATATTCAAAACCCATATTTATGAGCATAATTCACGATAACGCAACCAAAATAGACATACTAGGGATAGTGGCTGCGAGCTCTAGCCAGAAACAAGGTGAATTCGGATAAAGGGGCATGGCATCTTTCATATAGGTTTCAAAATGCTGTACTGAAAGCATTTTTAAGATAATCCAACCAAATTTCACTAAGACACTGAGTTTGGTAAATGCAAGCTCGGAAAAAAAACTAGGTAAACTCTGTCGAGGGGGCGTGGCACCACGCATTACAGTAAAACTTTCAAAATGCTATACTGAAAGCGCTTTTCGAGAGAATCCAATCGAATTTCACGTAGACACTATGGGTAACAAATGCAAGCTCTAAAAAAAACCAAGCAAACTCGGACGAGGGGGCGTGGCAGTAAATGCAAGCTCTGAGCAAAAGCTTGATTGATTCAAACAAGAAGGCATGGCACCTCCCATATGTTCAAAATTTTCGAAATGCTGTAAAAAAGCATTGCTTGAGGTTATGCGACCAAATTTCGTACAAAAACTTGAAATAGCGGTCTGAGCAAAAACTATATGAATTCAGAAAAAAAATTTTATATTGAAAATTTTTGAAAAAACCAGGATTTTCCAGTGAAAAAAGTTCACCTTATCTTGTTAAGTTGACGTGGTCTCACCAATTTTTATTTATTTGTCCCTTTCCATTTTACATGTGTACCAAATCTCTTAAATTACGATTTTTTTGTTAGGGGCGTGGCATCGTCAATTTTCCTAGTTACCATTATTTGTCCTGCCGCTCTGTACACATAAGAACTGCCCCATAAAAATTTGATACGTTGTTTTTCATCAATAAAAAAATACGTAAAGAATTTTTTTTAAATATTGTTTTTTTTTATTTATTAATGAGTAGTATAAGGAACATAAATAACCTTACACTATTAACAAATATTTATTTTATATAAAAATATTTTGCATTTTTCTTAAGACCCTTCATTAAGTTTTGTACAGTTGTTTCGTCGACACTACCGTACGACCTTCGCCACTTATTTTTGAAATCTTTTAAATTTTTTGCAGTACTTTTACTCTTTCAAAGATCTGATTTCATTAGAGACAAATATCTCTCAATAGGTCGAAACTCTGGGCATTTATGTGGATTCGCATTTTTGGGAAAAAATTTACATTATTGCTATTGTACCATTCTTTGGTGGCCCTAGAGTAGTGAGAGGTTGCTAAATCAGGCCAGAACATTACAGTACCCCCGTGCTCACGAATAAATGGCAAAAGACGTTTTTGAAGGCATTCATCAATATAAATTTTCGAGTTAATTGTGCCCTCTGTTACAAAAAAACTGCTTTTCAGACCGCAGGTGTATATGTCCTGCCAAACCATATACTGCTTGGGAAATTTTGTAATTTTCTTCTCTTTAAATTTGCTCTGTACCTGCCCCTTCTCCGAACAGGTATAAAATTCGTGGCCTGGTAGCTATTTAAAATCTGCCTTAACGTATGTTTCATCGTCTATTAGACAGTAGTCAAATTTTGTCAGGTAACCGACATATAACTTTCGAGCACGCTTTTGAGCCTCTAACTGCTTTTCATCAAAACGGTCTGGTACTTTTTGAATTCTGTAGGCTTAAGTGATTTCTTTAGTCTGTTTATAGAAGATTTTGAGGTTACTGCTCTGGCAGCCATATCTCGTTCTGAAGTATTATGATTCAGCTTAAAAAGGTGCTTCACTTTTTTCACCAACTGTGGGTCTATACTGGCTTTTCTACCTGAACCCTTTTTCCGCATAATAAGTTGACCCTTTCTATAATTCGAAATAACCCTTTGGACAGTGATTTTTGATGCACCTGTTTTTTTAGCTATGGCTGAATATTTTAATTCTGGTTTTTGCAGGTAAGTGTACAAAATGAGTTTGCGATTTTTTCTTGATTGCTAGACATCTTTATCGTTTGAAGTTTGTTTACCAAGTGTTAAATATTTTTTTAATCGTCATGTTATATAGAAAAAATAGCACCAATATTTCGATCTGCACGATCATCAGGTAAATCATAATCTTACGGAATAAAATTATCAAATTTTTCTGGGGCAGTCCTTATATCAAATCTTATTCATGTGCATTAAATATTTTCAGAGTTATGATGAAGTGGTTTTTGTGGGGGCGTGTACACATTATTTGTTTTAGTGCTTTTTACATATGTACCAAAACTTATTCATACACGCAAAATAGTTTCAGAGATATGATGATTTAAAATTTTGAATCACGGTTTGTTTTTTAGAATAACTTTTTTTCGCATTAATCGAAGTGTGTCCCCTACTAACATAGGGGGCAAAATGTTTTTGGCAAATCAAAACTTAATTATATCATTCCAACATTTGTAAATAAAAACATAACCAACTACAAAGTTCTTTAAAATTCTTTAAAATCAAACTTTCACTAACATCTACTAGGTACTTGTAATGATCTCTCATAAAAGTTGATTAGCAATAACTACGCAACGATCGTGCAATTTCCAATTAGGCCTTAGCCTACGCAATACCCAATTTGGTATCACTTGGCTGCGTAACGAACGAGTTGCACCATTTAAAGTCAAGACGATCAATTGGCAACAGAGCGCACACCATAGAAATCAAACAATTTAAGCTGATCAACGTAGAGATCTTGCAGATCATTTATCTATTTGTAGCAAAGAAAAAAAAAAAAAAAAAAATTGAAGTCAGTTTGTTGCAATTTTCTCTAGTATTGAAGTTTATATTTTGTATGACCATATAAAATAAATTATCTATATGTACAAGTATAGTCAAATTGATACGCTGCTTACTTGCTATATGCACTACAACCGGCACAAATAGCTTTGTCGCCATTGTGATGATCAATTTGAAATTATTGCTGTTGCTGTTGATCCTGCTGCTGCTGCTGCCATCATTTGCTGTCAATCTGCACTGTTTTCCCCATTTTCAATTATTTCTTGCCTGACAATTGAAGCAGCAATTTTTCCATAAAACCCTATAGAAATACATAACAACAAGATCGCGAGCAACAACAACACTTGTTAGCGTTAGCAAAGCGTTTTCGCCTCGGGCAGCAGCTGTCAATTATTTTATCCCAAAGTGGTGGTGGTGGTGCTGTTGATGGTGAATGTGCTGGCAATTGGAGCGAACGACATGCAGTGAATGAGTGGAGGTGAATGAGTGCAAAATTATTGCAGTGCACACTTAATAATGTAGGAAGCACCAATTTGAAATATCATCTTGGCCTGAATTGAGCGAAATTGCTACGAGATCCTCATTGAATTGATTTTTCCGAATTGGTTTGTTTTCCTTTTTTGTGTGCAATTGGAAAGCATTTTGATTGGTATAACGAGGGAATCAAATTCATTGTAGATGAATTGCCAAGTTGATGCAAACTCTTACTATGATATTTATTATAGCAGTGACTTGTGAATCCGATTGTATTGAATTCTGTAACAAGCCCTTTACACCCGCTCATTAAGGCCACGTTGCAATTTGAGTGAAATGTTATTTATTGTTGACATTCGAAATTATGATTCACTTGTCTTGGCATCGCTCAACACAAAATTGCTTTCAGTAATAAGCCAAGTGCTAAAACGTTCCAAACACAATACACATGGCATATTAAAAATAATAAATATAAAAATCCCGTAGAAGCTGAGCAAACGTCATTGTCCAGCGGCAGTTGGAGACCATCATCATCATTATCGTCAGCTATAGCAAATATGGTGTTAATGTTTATTTTGATTTCTTTGGTTGTGTTGTTGCCTCCTTTTCATGCATTCCAAAATGCATGCATGAAGTATTGGTACGTGCTTTGCTGTATTTTTTAAAATTTCGTCAAGGTTCTTAAGCCACAAGTTGTTCGTTTTTTTCTGTTGTTGTTTATTTAGCGACATTTAAAAACAAAATTCAAAATTCTACTGAAAAATCAGGACTTGTATTTTGTTTTTTTCACTATTTATACAGGAACACGACCGACAAAACATTGGCCAGAAACGTGCTTTGGCATTAAATTTTTAGTTTTCAAACATAAATTGCTCGCCAAGTGTTTTGACTTTACTTTGGGAGTGACATAGTAGAGATTTTGTTGTGGTTTACTTAAGCAATGGGCAAACGGAGCATACCTAGTATTGGTAAATCATTTAGGTAAAATGGTCTTTTTATATTATGAAATAGAATTGTGCAATTTAAGCACTGACTAGAAGTAAAAATTAATTTTAATCTGAAAGAAAATATAAAAAGTAGAAGGGGTTCTTACAGGTAGATTTCTTAGCAATGATGGCAAAGTATGATAGATATGATTTTATGATAAAATTTTATGATAAATAGTGTGACAAAAACGAAATATATATTTTTTTTAAAAAAGTAACTTAAAAATTTTGTGTTTATTCATAATTTTTTTCAAAAGTTACAGTGGTTTCAGTGAAACAAGTTTTGTTATTTCAAAACAATAAAAAAAAAGAATTGCATATGTTGATAAAATACAGCTTTTTGATGAAAAAAAAAAAAAAAAAAATAAAACGTCGAAATAAAAGTTTGGAATGATAAACATGGTCCGGACTCTGAACTGGGAAAATCAACCATTATTGACCGACATGCTGAGTATAAATGTGGTCATACAATTAATTATATTGCTAAATGCTATGTTTGCCTAAAATTGCGGGTGCACCCTTTTATTTCTCATACTAACCCATTCCCCGCCAGTGATGCCATACGGCACAGTTAAAACGCATTACCCGAATGTACACCAAAATCATTTTGCCACTTTTTCGCGCAGGCTTGTTCTTTTTTATGTGCGTAGAAATGTTTGATCTATCATTTGATGCATTTCACGCTTAAATATTCCATCAACTTTTCAAGCGTGAGCGGAGAGAAAGTGATCATTGAAAAATTATTCGAAAAAAATCGATTATGGCATCGAGACGTCGCACGGCGCTGTCCTGAGAATTTAAATAACGATAACAACACCCCTCTGAGGTTATTTCATATTATGAAAGCCTATTAAATTCTGCATATTTTGGTGAATTTTTAAAAAAGCGTTAGAGCGCTTTTTGAAAAAAAGCCAAAAAACCGTTAAAATTGAAATGAAAAAATAGTTTTGAGTTGACACACAAAAATTAAATTTTTATCAATATTTTAGCAAATAATGACTATAATGTGTATATATTATGAAAGCATATTAAATTCTTCAGAATATAAGACAAAGTAAAAAAAAATCGATGAGCCGGTTTTCAAAAATATGGCAAAAAACCGTTAAAATTTCACTGAAAATCCATATTTTTAGTCGACACATAAAAATTAATTTTGCTAATTATTGCAACAAATAATGAAAATTATAAATATACACATATTTTATATACATATCATGTATGTATTCTATATAATAAAATGTTTACGTTCCTTAACAAAAAAACACTGAAAAAAATGATTAAAAAAATTATTTAGTTAAAAAATATCGTTAAAACTGGAGTAAGCCCTACAAAATTCGGATTTTTCTGCAAAATAGTTCGAAGTGAAATTTTGTCACCAGAATACTCTTTATTTATGCATGAAAGATAAAGTGTGAAAAAATCATGGTGAAATCTTCTACGCATAAAAAGTTATTTAAAATCAAAGGTCTTTACTTTCTAACTCTAAAGTGCATTTATATTTTTCGATAAGTTGTTCCTTACTAAGTGATAGGCCAAAATATATTTTAAGTGTGCCATATGGCATCGCTGGCGGGAACCGCTTATATAAAGTTTAGAGGTAGATTAATTTAAATTTATTTCAATAATTCAATTCATAAATAATTTCTATGGGGAAAATATCTACCTGGGGGGGGGTTTGAACACCAAAAAACCCACCCCTTGTGAATGGGCCTGGGTGTCATATGAATTTTTAGAGCCTTTTTTTTATGAAGATGTGCTGTAAATGATTGTGGATGCATCTTACTATTGGGATTATAGTTATCTTTGGTTACAATGCTTGTAGTTAATCATGAAGATTATTGGATCATTAAAGTCACGATTTTTGCTGGCATGTCTCGAAATAGTTTCAATCAAGTAAGCCGTTTTATTCACTTTACACTGAAAAAACACATTGATCTCTTCCACCCTGAGCATCATTTGATGAGTCCATGACACCGTATTTCAGACTGCTCTCATGCAAACAGTTTATTTGAACCAAACTTCTTCGATTTAGATACATTGCATGGTTTTTGAACACTTTTGGAGGGTATTTGGTGTCCCTTGGTATTTACCGAGGAAAGTATTGTCGTATTCACTTTGTGGCAGCTCTATTACTAATGATCAACGCCATTCTTTATTAAATTAACTCTTTGATTGCAGCCACTAAGGCATTGCTATCACTCGCTGGTTTATTGGTTGCACGATAGTTATGATGTGGCATGATGAGCACCTACAA
Source organism: Calliopum simillimum (assembly GCA_951812925.1). NCBI lineage: Eukaryota > Metazoa > Arthropoda > Insecta > Diptera > Lauxaniidae > Calliopum > Calliopum simillimum. The sequence goes on from OX638371.1 coordinate 65,751,576, forward strand.
AAATCACGAAAAACCACAAATAAAATCAAGAAAAATACTGAATTCGGTGAAGAAAAGAAATGAATTATTCACAACATTCACCCATGAAAAATTGCGAACTCGGGCTGAAAACTGTCAAATGTGGCGTTTTGTTGCGTAACTCCCCACTTTCTACATATTCGAAATGGCCAATGCGTCATCGATACATCGAATGTTTATACATAATTACTTTCATGCATTGAAAGGGTATTCACAAAGGAATAAGTTGACCAGGCTAACCTACTACCATTACTTTCATTACTTTAGTAGAGATTGGCAAAGAAGAAGAAAGGTGACCACATTACCCGAAGTTACTCTACTTTCAAAATGAGTGCCGCGCCTACTGTTTTTCCAAGATAATGCACCGTATCCAAAGTCGATGAAAACGATGATGTCCGCAAGATTTGGCTCTTAGAAGAAGGTGGTCACCGAAAAAACACCTGTCTTGAGGCCAAATATAAATCATTCTACAAGAAAGTTATCGAAATGTTACAGAACGCTGGAATGATTGTATCGTTCTGGAATGAGCCAAAATTTATGAATAAAATCGATTTTTTCTAAAAAAGTTGTTTTTTCTTCATTACTTAGACCACGGACTTATCAATATTTTCAATGAATTTTGACGGTTTAGTTTTTTCCGTGTAGTATTGAAAAAAACAACATCCAAGAAATCGATGATAGCATAGAAGTATCGGATGTTATTGTGATCAATCAGAAGTTATCAAATTTATTTCCCAAAAAATTCGCTATAAGATATTTAAGCTAAAACTATAAGCACCAAAAAGTTTTGTTAAAAAAAATGTTGAAAGTTTTCGAAAAAGATGATTAAGGTCTAAAATTTGAGTACATTGAGAAAATTCTAAAAGAAACTAATATGCATAGGTATAATCTGAAAACGTCAAAAAATGGAAGTAAAAGTTGAAAAGTATCAACTCATATAAAAGTGCCAAAAATCAAATGATTTGCCCATAGAAGAAATACATATTAATGGCAGGAGCTTTTGAATAGTGGGTTCATCTAATGTTTAAAAGTTGCATGAAGATTTCAAGAGCAGCTCTACAGATTTTAAATAATTTGAATATCCTAAAATCCATAGTTTCGAAGTATATGAGCTTCACTGTTGAGTTTTGTTTTATGATGTGTTGTTTAGGGCTGTTCAAAAAAAAAAAATTTTTCGAATTTCCAAGATATACTTTGGCATCACGATCTACATCATGTCAGAATATCCCAAAAAATTTTTCAGATTTTTAAATTCATATTTAAAGGTGGCTCAAAGCAGAAATATATTTTTATTATTTTTTTTTTAGCATTAATTATAAAATGTTGTCAAACAATTTGAAAAATTTGTTTTAGAGTAACTTAAAAACATTCATTTTGTTTGTTTTTTAATGAACTTTAAAACCTACGTTGTAATTTTGACAAAAAAAATTTTACACTTCTTAAAAAACGAAAAACTGCCCTAAGAAGGCGAAATTTTACGGTTTTTCAAAGAAAAAAGTCATCGTGCTTTAAACGAAATGAACGTTTTTTAATTTACAAGATTTCATTCAAAAGAGCTCTTAAAAACCTTCAAGACAAGACATGTTAAGACTTTTTTGGGCCAGCAGGCTCGATGACATAACGTTTGAAACATAGTAATGCAGCCCTGTGAAAGGCAAAACGCTTTTTACTCAAGTGGGAGGCATCTTACAAAAAAGTGCCCATGGCATAAAATGCTTAAAATCATCCAAGGAACAAGTGTAAATTGTTTTTTTTTTTTACTTAATTTAAAAAAAAAATTTTTTTTAACATCATTTTTAATAAACTTTTCAAAAAAAAAAAAAAAAACAATTTACACTTGTTCCTTGGATGATTTTAAGCATTTTATGCCATGGGCACTTTTTTGTAAGATGCCTCCCTCTTGAGTAAAAAGCGTTTTGCCTTTCACAGGGCTGCATTACTATGTTTCAAACGTTATGTCATCGAGCCTGCTGGCCCAAAAAAGTCTTAACATGTCTTGTCTTGAAGGTTTTTAAGAGCTCTTTTGAATGAGATCTTGTAAATTAAAAAATGTTCATTTCGTTTAAAGCACGATGACTTTTTTCTTTGAAAAACCGTAAAATTTCGCCTTCTTAGGGCAGTTTTTCGTTTTTTAAGAAGTGTAAAATTTTTTTTTGTCAAAATTACAACGTAGGTTTTAAAGTTCATTAAAAAACAAACAAAATGAATGTTTTTAAGTTACTCTAAAACAAATTTTTCAAATTGTTTGACAACATTTTATAATTAATGCTAAAAAAAAAAATAACAAAAATATATTTCTGCTTTGAGCCACCTTTAAATATGAATTTAAAAATCTGAAAAATTTTTTGGGATATTCTGACATGATGTAGATCGTGATGCCAAAGTATATCTTGGAAATTCGAAAAATTTTTTTTTTTTTTGAACAGCCCTAGTGTTGTTATAAGTTCAAAACATCATTTTTTTTAAACAATATCGCTTATACATAAGTAAAATTTTACGCAAATAATTCTAATACTTAACTTTTTTTTTCTTTTTCTTGCAGGTAAATATTTATAAAGGATTAAGTGTTATACATAACAATTAACCGACTAATGTGAGTACATTTATAGCCCATATAACATGACAGTACATACTGCAACCAATAACAGACAAAATGACTATAGTTTCATATATTTAACTCCATAATTTTTTGACTTATAATGCCTGTCTTTTTTGACGCGTATATACTATTGTGGTAATTTTCAAATTGCGATAACTTATGAACGGTGAGTCGTACGAAAAAAGTCCAAGGGTCTTTTTCATTGAGAACCACAAGTTCTACAAATAATTTTAATCTTTTGTAAAAAAAACATAATTATTTAGAAGTTATTTAAAAAAAAGTGATTTTTTGCCGTTTATCGGCGCTTAACCAGTTTTTGTAGAATAACTCCTAAAAGATAAATTTTTTTAAAAGTAAAATGAAAAGTTTTTGTAGAGAACGTGATTCTTCATAAAAAAGTTCCCCAGAGTTTTATTGTGCAACTCCATGTTCATGAGTTATCGCAACTTAAAAATATCCACAATTGTATACACGCGTCAAAAGAAACACGGCTATAGTCTGTTTCAATACCTTTAAGAAAATAGATACGTGAAAATAGCCTCCAAAGGATTCTCAATTTTGAGCTTAACTCGAAATTGAAGAAATTCATTAAGCTACAAGCAACCTTAGATGTTAAATAGCGCAACAATTTTCTTTTTTATGGTTGCTGATTAATGCATTATTATAGTTTTGACTGTTTTAAATCTGAGTATTATATAATGGATTTTGACTGAAAAATTAAATTTATTAAAATAGACAACATTCTGATTATATTTCGAGTATACACAAATATTTAGAAAATAAAAATCTGCTGTAACAAAAGAAGCAGCAAAGTGTCATAGTCATTTGAAACGGTATTAAAAATACTTCGATTCTTCTTGTTCCCAAAATATGATCTTAAACGACAGTATAAATGAGCGTCCAATTACAATATTTATCAACATTTAATCAAATTAAATCAATTTAAGTCAAATTTAAATTATATCCGCCATATTATATGTCAATGTTGTCTGTTGTGTTTGTTTGTTTTTTTTTTTTTGTGTGTGATTTATTACAGCTACCCACGCGGACATTTGACATAAAATCTAACAAAAAAGACAAGAGAAACTTAAGACACAAACAAATAAATAAATAAATCGTTGACATTTGTTTGACTTTAACATTAAAAGCGCGCGCCACATAACATGTGACTGCAAAAGTTTAACAGTTGCAGCAACATCAGCAGCCACATGAGCAAATACCGGGCAGCAGCAGCATTCGTTGCACTTTGACGAAATCAACAAAACTGACAGTTGAAATGCACAAAAATTTATTCATCAATTCAATCGATCAGTAGTGATGATGCAGAGATCATGCTGCATTGCTGCATGTAACATAATACAACGAGTGCAACATTAAACGTTAGCGTATCTCTATGCAACAAGAAACGTCTCAACATGTTTAATGCGCTATGTTATGTTGTTTATAGCAACAACAACAGCAGCAACCGCAAACAACGATATTTGTTGTTACAAGTAGACAAGATAAATGATGGTTGTAGGTGAGTTGTTTCTGCTTTCCTTTTACCCCTTTATGGTTGTTGCTGCTGCTGCATTTGAAATCAAAATAAAAATCAAAACCAAATCAACTAAACTTTGTCTCTAAGCGATCAATTCTGAAATTGAAACTCATTGTTGTTGGATGGATCAAAACGTTTGTTGTAACGTTAAAAGTCAACTGACGTTGTTACTTGTTGATTTTTTTTTTTGATTGAGTTCAGTGCTTCTTAAGCTTTTATTATGAAAACTGTTTTTACTAAATGATCTGCGATTAAATGCTTCTAGAAATCAAGCTTCATGTGGCGAGCAATTTCCACTTTTATTTTAACTAGAGTTGGGCGAAATTTGACCGTTTTTATTTGATTTTAAGGAGACCATAATACGGTTATCTTAAGTAAACAAACTCTAACCATGTCCTTGAAGAGGCGTGGCACTGTTTTTATAAAACAAAAAATTTTTGATATCATATCTTAAAGTCCAGCGCACAATGAACGAAACAAACAATCTGTAGGCGAAAATTAACATTTGGGATTGTGTTGTTCCAGTGCCATACTATATTATTTCATAGGGTCGTTCTTCTGAAACTCACTGGCCTCCGATATAATTTTCACGTTTTTAATTGCTCGAATTATTGTAATTGTAAGACAGCCAATATGATCTGCCCATTCTTGCCCATTTACTTCTTAATCCGATTTTTAGTCACATTGGATGTACTTGGGCGAACACTCAGTTTAAAATAGTGTACATGTGTAAAACAGGATATAATGGGTTAATGTGTCTTAAAATCTGTTCCTTATTTGATTTTGTTATGACCTTGGGACAACAACTTTTATCCAAAAAGTAGTTTTAAAGTTTTACAGTGGTCAAGGTTTTTCACAAAATGGCTTGTTTTTTATTTAATAACGATCTCAGAATAGTATGACATCTCAAATTTTTTACCTATAGTCAAGAAAAATAATTATATCTGATACTTAACACTAGAAATATATTGTTCTTTTAGCTAAAACAGGAGAAAGAAACGAATTTTCGAAATTTCATCCCACTGTTTACTTTAAAACCAAATAAGGAACAGTTTCTAAAACACATTAACCCATTACGTCCCGTTTTGTGGTCTATTTCTCTGATTTATAAAAAAAGAGTTATAATGGGTTAAAATTTTACACAATATATTCTTCAAAAAATTTCATTGTGGAACATCGAAGTCAAAAAATGTTTAAAACTTAAGAATAATACCCTGAAAACATTTATTGAACATGAAATGTGCGATTTCCTTATTGATATTGAGGATTTTTTGGCTTTCGCTGTGAGTTTTCGACTTTTTATTGTTCAGCAACTATTAGTGAAATTTTATAGAAAAAATATTTCTGTGGTACATATTGATCCATTATTCTCCCGTTTTTACCATTTCGAGAAATGATCAAAAATGGTCCATTTGTGGGGGATGTAGAGTACATATTCACTTTAACATCCTCCATTAGTTTCCAAAAAACATGATAGGTATACTTCAGATGTAAGGATCGTAAAATTTAGTGTGTTGACTCAACATGTATAGAAAACTTCAAGACCGATTAAAAAAATTTCGACCTGATCCAGAAAATTCGGAAGATACGTATAAATTATTTTAAGCTATATTTTTAGCACACATTGGTTTTTTCATTTGTGCAACCAAAAGTTGAATTTTGTCGAACGGTGTTGTATTTTTAAAGGTCTGGATTGCACTGCAACCTAAAAAGATATTTTGTATAGAATCTTTCCCTATCAGAACTGCTACATACTATCTATAAATCTCGTCACTCCTATGAGATTAATCTCGGCACCTAGGTACTTAATTCTGCATTTAACCGCAGCGGGCCAAGTACATAACATTTGCTCCGCTATAGCGCGCTATATTCCTCGACTTGTTTTGATTTTATTACCGAGTTTAGAGTTTTAATAACAAGGCCTGAGTGTCTAGAAAAAGATTCTTGCCACTGACTTTAGTACCCGTAGTTTTAAATAATCGAGATTTTTTTCTTTCATAAAACAATACTCTCTTTACTATAACTGAAAGAAAATGTTGAGAGTCACTTCTTTCGCCTCAACACAAACATCACCTGAGCTGATCACAACAATTTATGTGATCATTTGTATCAGAGTTGCCAAAGCGATCGAAGTTCATACATATATGGATAAAAGTTTTACAACAAAACAAAAACAGCACAAACAACAAACAAATGGTCTTTCGTTGTTGCATTTATTTCTTTAAAATGTAAATTTAATGGGAAAAAATCAACCAAATGTTATTGAAATGCAATTTTTTCTTTTTCGTAACGAAATTATGACCCACTGTACTTACTTAAAATGGTAGTTCACAATAAATCCATATGCACAAAATGCAAAATGTTGCATTGTTCTTTCTACTACATTTGGCAGTTATTAATCGCTGACGTTGGGTTGTTTCATTTGTTACCAATGATGCAAATTGTTGCAACGGGAACTGACTGCATTTTTTTTTGAGATAAAAAAATAACAAAAATCAAAAGGTATAAAATCTGTTTTAAATAAATTGCATTACGAAAACGCCAAAGACCAAAGGTTACACTACGTACGTTACGGTAAGGAAAATCACCACACATATGTTGATTTGTGGCAGACTGGTGGACCAAACAGATCATGCGCCACATTTGATATGCAACAAATGGCCAAGAATTATTTTAACAAGATCGCTAAATAGATAAACAGATGCATAGATAGTTTAGTCAATAGAGTGGCCTGGCCACCCGAGCGTAGCAGTCAGTTGTTGGTCAGAGCACCACAGCCCTAACAGTATCGTTGTTAAGACTTTTACTTCAATTCGAGCTGCTTTAGTTAAATTAATGGAAATTTATGTCTATGCTTGAATGATTTTTTTTCGCAATTACTAACAAGTAGGTGCCTACATAGCTTTTGTACTTTTGGTCCGGAGTCTTTAAAAGAAATTGTTAAAATAAAAATTACAATAGTGGGTATGTGTGCGTTTTCCACAATCATTATTACGACTATTTAGGAGAAATAAAATGAAGCAAAAAGAAAGAATTTCTTTGCATTAACTTTGATGGAAACTCTTTGAAAGTCGTTTTCTTGAATTTCTTTTACTTCTTGGCTCGTTCTATTAAAGTAATAAAAAGAAAAATTATTTTTTTTTTTTCAAAAAAAGCCACAATTGTAACGAATTATTTACGCTATTTAAGTAGCTGCAGCAGCATTTTTTAGCAGTCATTCCATTCTGCTTTCCTTCAACATGTTTCATGTAATGCAACGTATTACATCTTGGTGCACAAAGAAATACCAAGAAAAACCCTACGTCCAAACATTGCATTTATGTGCGGCATTTTCTTGTTCTACTTCTGCTTCTACTCTTGTGGTATGTTGACGGAAGTTGTATTGGTTACTGAGAAAATTAAAGTTTCGTAAGGTTTTTTTCTTGTACTCAAGTCACACTCAAACCCACATACTTATATGTTGAACGATATAGAAAATTAGTGAAAAGTGTAACTTTAAAACTAATTAGTTGATATATACAGACATATGTATGTTCATATGTATGCATAAGTATCCAACCAATTACGGTGCTTGATTACAATTTTGCGTAAAGAAGTATTATGTTAAGTAGAGGTTCCAACAAATTGGTAATGCAAATAAGAAATAAATTTAAGAATTTTTAAGTGTGTTACTTAATGACATTTGTATATTGAAAATTGATTTTTAATTGAACTTTCAGTCATATATTTGCAAAGATCGATTTACATATAAATCTATCAATGCATTTTCTAACACATAATTATGACAAATTAAGGAACGGATTAAAAACATGGCTATAGTGACATATGTGTCGTCTTTCGCCGCAAAGACTCATCAGACTATTTTTGTTGTTATTAGAATTATATTTATTTCACTAAAATAATTATAATTGAAAAATTGCAAGTTGAAAAACTTTTGTGTCTTGGCCTGGGATCACCCCCACGGTGCTCTTGAACATTCGATAGGTTTTTTGAATATGTGGAGAAAATCTGTGAATGGGGTTTCATGTGTATTAGTTTAGTGGTCTGAAAAATGCAAGCCCCGAAATCGTAGCTGATCATCCCCGCGAAATATCGCACAAATACATATCCCATATAAAATAAAAAAAAAATTCAAAAAAAAAAAAACGCAACTGCTGTGTTTTGGAGTTATATAACAGGACGTATATCCGTAAATTTTGATGCAGAAATGGAAAGCACTAATCAATCTTTTAAACCTAATTCAAACGATGTCGATATCTTTATTTTTCTCGGAGATATCCTAACCTAAAAGTTAAAAAAGTGCAAAAAACGTGTTTTGTCATTATTTCAGTCTACGATATTTCGGAGAAAAATTAAGTTTTTGACATAATAAGAAAAAGATTGGATCTTTCAGATAATGTATCGAATTCTGCGTATGAATGTTCTATACTATAGTTATAAAGCTTCAAAATATAGCAAAAACGGTATTTTTTCCTCGTTAATGTTAAGATATCTCAAAAACCGTATGAGATATAGCAATTTTAAGGCCGGATTCAGATTAAGCATTGCAAAATACATTACATATAACTATTTTTATATATGTTTGTTGCGTTTTTTTTTCTGAATTTTTTTTAATTTATATGGGATATGTATTTTTGCGATATTTCGCGGGGATGATCAGCTACGATTTCGGGGTTTGCATTTTTCAGACCACTAAACTAATACACATGAAACCCCATTCACAGATTTTCTCCACATAATCAAAAAACCTATCGACTGTTCAAGAGCACCGTGCCCTCGGTTGTTAAAGTTACCCCTTCTGTCACTACCTATACAAAAGAACCTTGTTAAGCTTTGTATGTATTTATTTAAGAGTTATCAATTTGTAGCATTGACGTGGCGATATGCCAGGAGACTGAGATAAAAGTCGAGTGACAAAGTTCAATAACATATTTTTTAATAAAATTGATAGCATTTTTCTCGTTTCTAGTGCAAAATTTGAGATTTACTTAGCATTGAAACTTTAATTTTGGAAACTTTTTTTTTTGGACACTTTAAAGTACAACTTTTGAGTGAAGTATCTTTTTGCCCAAGCTTATTTTCAGCGTCATACTAAAAACAATTTAGATGTTTTGTTTTGATCATAAACCAATGGAATATAATTTACATCTAAATTAAATTTTTTGTGCGTGGATAGCGAAAATCCGACCAACTTTAATATATATCATACAAATCTAAATCAGTCTTGTCATCATACGTATATTTTAGCTTTCAGGTTGAAATATTTCTGATCTTGCTTAATTCGTTCATTTATCATTGGCTATCGTTTATAATAATAAAGCATCCTTTGACATTAAAAGCCAAATAAATAGCAAATTAAGTTCCATATGCCATACACACAAGCTTACATATATTCAGATATAAAACCAAGTAAGTACATAGGTTCACAGTGGAGCTTGATTACTTATCTCATACAGAAAATCGCAAAATATATTAACATTGTTGTCAAGTTGAGACCCCCATTATGTGCACTTATTTATATTCTGACATGAAAGTTTATTATGGAGAACAGCAACACGTACAGACATATCACACATACATACATGCACAAAAAGTATCTAAATGAAAAGCTCGTAAACACGGTTTATGTTGCTTCAAACAAAAGCGCTGTTGTCAACTAAATATTTATATCACAGTCACTATGTGAAGCATAAAAAAATAATTATCACCAGCATACGCATCACATACTCGTATGTGATGGCAACAGCAGGGTGTTACATTTACAATATATGTAGGTACTCGGATATATGTATGTGCATATGAACATTCGCATTTGTATGTGAACTAATGTTAAAAAGCCGCAAACATTATGCGGAAGCTCAGTGGCAGGAACCTCTAACCGTCCGAAGAAACCGAACTAAAGAAATGAGCAATTACTAACTACCTTCATTGTCGCCGCTTTTCAAGGCGAAACTGTTAACAAAATCAAAATGGTTATTAAGACGACGGGTCATATCGACGTTCAGCCAAACGCTTAACAATTCAACAACCAACAATAACAACCAACAATAACAACAACAAGATAAAAGTCAGTTAGTCTTATGCATTTAGCTTAGTTTTTCATAGCGTCAAGTCTAGCAAAGAATCAACTCACTCAACTTGCGATGGTCAGTCAGCATTATTGTGGCATCATAAAAATAAACCACTAAATCACCAAGTACGCACAACACGCATTCATACATTTGTATATGGATTGCAGACCCTTTTTGCAGTGTTACCAAGTTAGTTTTATATCACGCGCGTACTTAGGATATATTTAGGGTAATAAAAGTGTTAAGAGTTTTTCAATGATAATAGAAAAACAACTTAGGCATAAGCCAAGGCTTAGTCAGTCAGTATGCAATCAACTTGAAAACTATCACTGAGCTTCCCATTGATAATACTCACAACTGCCGCGAATGCGGACATTGCTAAAGTGAAATCTTCATTAATTTGAGATTTTGGGCTTAGAGCTTAGGTCAAAATTTCAGATGTTATTCGCTTCAACATTTTATCTCTTATTTAATGGAACCATAAACATTATCATTAGAAAGTAAAATTTTCAAAAAATGAGTTCAGATCAAAACTTCAAGGAGGCATCTTCAAATAACACTATTTTTCGATTTCATTTGTTTCAGAAATTTGTATTCGGCACATATTGGTATTTAACTTACCAATTCCACATCTTTAGGTAAAATTTTGTGAAAACAGAGATCAATTTTATTCATTTCTTACAAAATGTCAGTCAATTCATATTATATCATTACTTTGGCATCGTTTTGGACTTTCCCCACTTTCATAATAAACGGCTCATATGTTGTTTTCAAAATATTTATTTTGGAATGACCGGAACATCCGTACTTGAAGAACGACTGAGAGGATATTTTGCGTTAGGATAAAGTAAATTATTTTCTAAAAAGTATGCGACTGGTTTCATAGAGAACTTTCACCTTACTAATAACATTTCTCAACTTTCTTTGAGATTAAGGCATAAGTATTAGATGGAGAGATAAAATATGGATAATCTCCATTTGCTACGTGTATAAAATCTCGGTGTTGGATCGAATAGTACGGCCCATCTATGAGTCGTCAGTAGGTTAACCATTGACCATTACGCTCTTCTATAATAGCACCATGCTCGTTCGCAATAAATGATGTTGGATTGATGTTTTTTCTTAAAGTACAGAATCTGGGGCACACATAGGACTTTGCAGCTCAATACAAGACCAGTGTTAAATAGTTCGATAAGAATTTAAGGCACTATTTGTTGCTAATATCTGATACAAGTAAGATGGATCACCAAGAAGTAATCAAGGGTGGCATTAGCATTAGCGTGAAATGTTCATGGTATATCTTGATATTTGGAGGTGAAGCAGCTCTTATTTTTTATAAAGGAGTGAGCGGCAGATGGAATTGAGTATGCAAAAATAAGTACCAAGTAACAAAAAAGTGGATGTTGTTGCACTGTTTTTTCATTCCCTACCATCGTCCAGTCCAACCATGTTTTTCCGTCCTCTTATACACGCTTAAAGTTAAATTAAACTCAAACCGTTCAATTTAAAAATTCTTAAAAATATGTGAATTTATTAATATATTATAGAAATTCATTAAACATTAAAATATTGGAATAATATTAATCGGAATTTATAAATCTATCCACCTTTTCGGGAATCCTGTCATCAACGTTTTTATAGTTGTTTCCGTTTCCTTTTTGGAGGAGCCGGTCCATTTACGCTTGTAGTCAGACATGACCTGGGATAACTTTCCAGTGTTTTTCAATTCCCTTTTCACGAGCGCCCAATATCTCTCCACAGGCCGGATTTTTGGACAGTTGGGTGGGTTTGCCTCCCGTAGTACAAAATTTACATTATTATTGTATTTGCAAACCATTCAAGGACCAGAGATATGTTGGCACTCTGTGCTGTTTTAGAAAAGGCAAAAGCCATTTTTGAAGACACTCTTTAATATATTGGGTGTACAACTTAAAAACCGGAATTTGACGGTGGATGTCCGTACTAGCTCGAACTTTATGTATATGTCATTTTGAAGGTACATTTGACAGCTGTCAAAATCAGTCAACAAAACAATTTTATCTTGTGTGCATCATTATTATTTTTCACGATGAATAACTTCGAAAATAGGAGAAAAAGACAGCATTTGCGGGAGGTTCTGTTGGGTCATTTTTTTGCAAAGAAAACTGCTGCGGAAAGTCATAGTTTGCTGGTAGAAGCTTATGGGGACTATGCTTCAGCTGAATCAAGCTGTCATGAGTGGTTTTGATGGTTTAAATGTGGTGATTTTGATGTCGAAGACAAAGAACGTCCTGGTCAAGACCAGTTAGGTGTGATCCATTATGAACTGTTACCAGGTGGCCAAACCATTAATGCTCAACTCTATCGTCAACAATTGATCCGATTGAAGCAGAAAATCCAGGCAGAGCGGCCAACGTATGCGACCAGACACGAGTCAATCATTTTCCACCACGATAACGCTCGGCCACATATTGCTGCCCCAGTCAATAATTACCTGGAAAACAACGGATGGGAAATCTATACAAATTTTGCCTCACCCGCCTTATAGCCCAGACCTTGCACCATCAGACTACCATTTGTTCCGATCATTGCAGAATGCCCTATCAGGAATACGGTTCACTTAAGTTCAAGATATCGAAAATTGGCTCGATTCATTTTTGGCCGCCAGGCCAGCGCAATTTTTTTGGGATGGAATTCATAAATTGCCTGAAAGATGGGGAAATATTGTAGCTTTCAATGGACAATACTTTGAATAAAATATATTGTAACATTTTTCCACAATAAAGCATCAAATTTCGCTAAAAATTCCGGTTTTTAAGTTGCACACCCAATACATTTCTGTATTTATCGTTCCCGATGTCACAAATGCTTGGCTTCTTTTGCCACAACTGCAAATGGCTTGCCACACTAGAAACTTCTTAGGGAATTTTGCTTGCTTTTTTGTCCGGTACTGTTCCTGAATATTACCTCGTTCATCAGCCACATACAAATTTTGACCCGGAAGTTATGAAAAGTCTGCCAGAACATAGAACATAGGTTTCTAACCAATATTTAGACTTAGTGAATAAACATACTAAGCTACCGGACTTTAAATTAACAAAACAAATATTTCAATCGTGACAATGGTACTTCAATTAAAGGTGGTTTCTCCTTACTGTTGGCATATGTATGGAGCTGTTGCGTTTGGTTCACTTGAAAACGGGGAAGGAATGGAGGTTTTTCTTTATGGAAATGTTTCTTCATATCTGCATAAATCATAACTAAGATCTTGTTCATTGTTTTTTTTTTTAAGTTTTCGATATTTTTAGACAATTTTTAAATTCTTACGCTTAAGCAATGAGGGAAATTATTTATTTTTACTCTTTAGTCTAAAATTGTCCCTCGAAATAAAGTAAATCTCTATCATCTGGCAACATTATACCTATGTGTATGGTAGATCGGTTAGGTTGGCAAAACATGTTACCTTAAAAAGACTGGTTTGCGATTATACTGTTTTTTTTCCTTATTCTTTTGCCAGGGTGTTAATAAACTGTATCATAAAAAGTAACTACTCATACCAGAGTTGACGAACATAAAGAAATCATAAAAAAGTAGAAGACAAAGAAATAAAAAACCTTTAAACAGCTGGAATGCTGGCATGGAAATAATGTTAGGTTCAAACTTAATTGCAATTTTTACGCACGTTATAGAAAGAAAAATATGGAAAAAATAATGCCGTACCGACATAAAAATTACCGACTGGTGATTGTCATTAAAAATGTCGCATGTTACTTTGTTATATCACAGTACCATCTTAAAATGTGTGTATGAATGTATGTGAAGCACGTTGCAATTATGGCGTGAAATTATGTTGTACTTCAAATAGGTATAGCGGCCTACTGGTTTGAGCATAATCTTTGGTGAATGTTTAAAACTTAATCATACTTGCGTAAGCTTTTTGATATGAAGAGTTGATATTTAAGTCGTTAAGCATGATGGAGGCATTTATTAAGAAAAGGAATAGTTCATACTACATTCTTTCTGGTAAACTTTACTAGAATTTCAAGACAATATATTGATAACTACCCAATAAAATAAATTTTACCTTACTGTTTTAGTAAACTTTACTAGAATTGTAAGACAATATATTGACAACTACCCAATAAAATAAATTTTACCTTACTGTTTAGTAAATTCAAAATTTTCGAATAACGGTAGAGTATTTTTTTGAAAAAATTGAATTGAATTTAACTTACTATAAAGTTCAAACAAAAAAAAAAAAAAAAAAAACGAACTGACCGCACTAAGGTTCGAACCAGTTTTCATCTGTGTGATAGATAGAAACATATTATTTTTACTTTCAATTGCAAACTTGTTAGACCTCTACACCATTGAGCAATAAAAGAGGTATAAAATTTGTCCAAACATAAATATTTTTACTACAATTATAAAATTACAAAGTAAATATGGTTATGCGTTTTTCTGACTGAAAGCATAATTTACTCGACTTATATACGCGTACACAGAGCGAAGAAAAAACCACGTTCGTGGGTGTTTCAACTACGTTTCGTTGCTGATTTGGATTTAACAACGCTCCAAGCTCATATTTGTATGGTGCGTTGTGAAATCACTCACAAACGTAGTTGAAACCCATTTACCAACGTGAGTTGTTAAAACTGCCACAGTCGAGCCATGTTCAAAATTTGGGTCGCCATGTGGTTAAAATAACTACGTTTCTGTCACTTTTGACAATGTTGTTTTCTCTGTGTATGGAAAAATGTATTTGTTTATGAAAAATATTAAGTTTTATCCTAAGTTTATTTGACTAGAATTTGAATTCTTTAATTTTGAAAATTTTGCTATTTAATAATTTAGTTTACACCGCCACTGGTTGTTTTTTCTACTATTTAAAGAACCGTAAAATCATTCGAGTAATTCTTCTTTCTATTTAGCTTTTCACCTAACTGTTAAATCATACGATTCTAATACTCTCAGTGGCGCATAGCAATGTAACATTTTAAGCTAGTCATAAGAAATTTGACAAAAATAAATTAGTCTGTTATGAAACGTTAAACTCAACGCAACTACTTAGTTTGTTCTTAGACATTTTTTGGTGACCCCGACGTGATCGTTGTCGCGTTAAAGAGAGTTAAATTTTATTTTCTATTACCGCGCTTAATAGTAAAAAACAAAAACAAAATTGTGTGTTTTAATTGTGGCTGCTTATTACTGCGCATAATAAAAAAAAAAAACATTGTGTATATATATATTGTTGTTGCGTTGAAAACATACATACGAGCATAACTGTTTGCAAATTCTTTTGCCCAGCTGCATAAAGCTTCACATACAACTTGTGAAAAAACAAAAAAAACTAAAATAGTGTTTTAACTATCGAAGTGCTCCTCAACTGGATTTTGTTAAAAAAACTAAAAAAGTGTTTTTACTGTTGAAGTGCTCCTCAACTGGATTTTATTATAAAAATTAAAGTGTGTAAAAAAACTTCCTAAGTAAATTATGGCTACCATCGATACTCTACGGAATAAAAGAACCTATCTAAAGGGAACTGCAACCAGGTTGGAAAAGTTTTTGAGCCAAATTACTACCGAAACGTCGCTTTTTGAAATACGAGCCAGATTAGAAAATTTGGAGAAAATATACGATAATTTTCAATCGTTGGATATTGAGATGGCTGCTCTTGATGAAGATGTACCGGAACGTGATACTGAATTAGAAGAATTTGAAGAGAGATATTTTCAAATGAAAGCGAAGTTCAGTGAAATTATTGATGCCAAGCTGCTTGCTGCAAATGTTAATAGTGATCCCCTCAACTCAACAACAACGCATCAAGATGCTATGCAGAAACTGTTGGAGTCCCAAACATCTTTTTTGGAAAAATTGACAGCGCTACAACCGCCATTAGCAAATGTTGGTGCTACGACTTCGTCACCTACCGCGAACACCGCTGCCCCAGCTGCTGATATACGACTTCCTAAGCTGAATATTCCAATATTTGAAGGTAACTACTCTGAATTTAGATCATTCTTTGATTTATTCAACAGCTCAGTGCATAACAACCATACATTGACTGCATCACAGAAGTTTCAATATCTGAAAGGGTTGTTAAAGGGTGAGCCTGCCATGCTTATACGACATCTTGCTGTGTCAGATCAAAACTACGAGGAAGCCATAAAAAAGATTCAAGATCGTTATGATAAGCCTTCACTGGTTATTGATTCTTTAATCGAAACATTTTTATCTATATCTAAAGCAGATGACTCTCAAGGTCTTCGAAACGTATCGAATATTGCTGATGAAGTTATACGTGGGCTTAGAGCGCAAGGCGAGGAAGCAGAGAAACGTGATCCGTGGCTGATACATCTTTTACTTAAAAAAGTCGATAGAGAAACTCATCATTCTTGGGCTGAGCATTGTAGTAAAACTACATTTCCTACGCTGGAGAATTTTATCATTTTCATCAATGAACGTTGTGATGCATTAGAACGTGTTCCAACTCCAATTGAAAAGCAACGCGCTGGCGGAACACAATCTAAAATTAAATCCGTCAGAACTTATTCTGGCTACATGAAACGATCCTGTTTTGCGTGCTCTCAAGACCACCATCTTGCCTATTGCCCTACGTTTATCAAGATGTCTACGCCCAATCGCATAAATTTTGTAAAAGAGAAAAGATTGTGTTTTAATTGTTTGAAGCAGGGACATTCAGTACAAAATTGTCCATCTAAACACCTTTGTGAATTTTGCAAAGGTCATCATCATTCTTATATTCATCTAGAGCGAAATTCTAACTACAATACGGTCGCAGCTGCCATGGTGAAAAAAGTGGATTCTCTCCCCACTAAGGATGAGAAAAAATCGAGTGAACTGCCTAAAAAAGTCGAAGCTACAATAGATGCTGTAACTACATCAATCAATCTTGCTGCCACATCTGAGGTAAGAAATCTAAATATGCTTTTGCCCACTGCTAGGGTTTTTGTTAAGGACAACATGGGTTGCTTCCAAGGCTGTAATATTCTATTGGACTCTGGATGCCAGAACACGTTGATTTCCGAGCGGTGTGCAAATAGACTTGGATTACAACGATCTGCCTCTAAAATATTTATCCACGGATTGGGAAATAACAAGGCTGGTGCAACACGGGGTATAGTCGAGCTTCAGGTAAAATCTATTTATAATTCTGAAAGTGTTGTCATGCTAGCCCATGTTTTTAAGAGTCTTACATCTCAATTGCCATGTTCTTCGCTTACAATAAACTATTGGGAAGATATAAAAAATCTGTCTCTTGCTGATCCCAAATTTGATACTCCAAAGGATATTGACATCCTTGTAGGATATGACTATTTCTTTACTCTATTAAAAGAAGGGCGTATTGTTAAAAATGGTAATTTGCTAGCTCAAAATACAATCTTTGGCTATGTTGTTTGTGGAGGTTGTACGTCTGAAAACACCTTTAGTACTTGCCACATAATGACTCAAAATATACCTGAAGTTGATTTGAACCAAACTTTGCAACTATTTTGGAAACTTGAAAGCGTCCCTCAGATGACTACTACTTTGACTGCTGAAGATCAGCAAGCTGAAGACTTTTATAAATCTACTACTATCCGTGCTGATAGATATTCAGTCAGACTTCCATTTGTGAAAAATCCTGAAACTGGTAAATCCTATGCGGGGGCCTTAAGACGACTACTGTCTATGGAAAGGAAATTTAAATCTAATCCTGATTTAAAACTATCCTATACAGAATTTATGAGTGAATACTTGTCACTGGGTCATATGAAACTTGTTCCCCAGGAGGAAATAAATCGTCCGTCCGAAAACGTTTATTACTTGCCTCACCATGCTGTTCTTAGAGAAAATTCTTTAACCACAAAACTAAGAGTGGTATTTGATGGTTCTGCTAAATCATCTAATGGAAAATCGCTAAATGACAATTTACTAAAAGGACCAATTTTGCAACAAGACTTAATAGCTGTTCTTTTGAGATATCGTTGTAAGAAGTACTGCTTTTCGGCAGACATTCAACAAATGTTTCGAATGATAAATGTACAAGAATGTGATCAGGACTATCAGCGCATTTTATGGCGAAATTCACCTAATGAGGAAGTTCAACATTATCGATTAACTACTGTAACTTATGGCACGCGTCCCGCACCCTATCTTTCTATTCGCACTCTCCTACAGCTGAGTGATGACGAGCATAATCGGTACCCTATGGCTAG
The DNA here is from genome assembly GCA_951812925.1 of Calliopum simillimum. NCBI lineage: Eukaryota > Metazoa > Arthropoda > Insecta > Diptera > Lauxaniidae > Calliopum > Calliopum simillimum. The sequence goes on from OX638371.1 coordinate 65,769,999, forward strand.
TGAAGCTGTTAAAAATTCATTTTATGTTGACGATTGTATGGCAGGCTCCAATACCCTAAAAGAAGCTCAAGAGCTAGCAGAACAATTAAATAATTTGCTTACGGCTGGCGGTTTCCACTTAAGGAAGTGGGCCACAAATCAGAGTAGTATTCTTCAAAAGATTCCAGATAGTGAGAAAATTTATAGCATGGTCGATGTGCCATCGGATATGACAGTATGCCTCCTTGGCGTTATTTGGAATCCTATGACTGATTGTTTTTCGTATAAGGTAAAAGAAAATCAATATTGCCTTAACACCAAAAGGAACCTGCTTTCCGAGATTTCGAAAATTTTTGACCCACTTGGCTGGATATCACCTGCAATTATAGCTGTGAAAATAATTATACAGCGACTATGGCTATCCAAACTGGAATGGGATGAGCTGTTGCCTGCTGACATTTTAGACGAAGTCAAACTACTATTTTCAGAGTTTTATTTACTTAATAACATTAATATAAAACGACTTATTTTTTCCACAGAGCCAGTTGTAACCTTTCATGGATTCTGTGATGCCTCCAGCTTAGCCTATGCTGCAGTCATTTATTGTCGAAAAACGTCAGCAGATGGACAAGTGTCAACTAACATCGTCATATCTAAAACCAAGGTGGCTCCAATGGCCTCACTTTCAATTCCCAGGCTGGAACTTTGTGCAGCGTATTTGTTAACTCAACTGTTTGAATATTTAGCATCTGTCATTAACTTGAAATTAAATGAAGTGGTTTGCTGGTCTGATAGCAAAACCGTTTTAGCCTGGTTGTCTTCACATCCATCGAAGTGGAAAACTTTTATTAGTCATCGAACATCCTACATCTTAGAAACTGTTCCCAGTGCGCAATGGCGATATGTTCCCAGCAAACAGAATCCAGCCGATGCTGCTAGTAGAGGTGTAAGATCCAGCTTCTTAATTAATGATAAATTATGGTTTAATGGTCCATCGTGGTTGCTTATGGAGGAAAATTGGTGGCCACTATCCGAATCTCAGGATAATATTACAAGTGAAGAACTTCGTCCAGTAAATCATGTGGCTCTAGCTTCAGCTACTTACGATCCGGACTCCGTTAGCAGAATAAACAACAGAATTTCCAGTTGGGCTAAAATGGTGCGAGTACTAGCTTACTGCATACGATATGTCAACATTCTCAAAAATAAGTGCAGAGACACCTCACCTCTCAAAGTCAAAGAACTTAAGTTTGCTGAACTAAAATTGTATAAATACTATCAAGCGGTTGACTTTTTTGAGATTATGTCGTCTATTCAGCAAGGTCAAGCTACCCTAACTAACAAAAAACTACGGAAACTTTCACCATTCGTGGATGCTGATGGGCTGCTGCGTGTTGGCGGAAGATTAACTAAAGCTGACCTACCTTATGACAGTCAGCATCAAATAATTCTTCATAAAGACAGCCCAATCGTTCGGAAAATTGTTCACGATTTGCACGTGAAAAATCTTCATAGCGGAATTACTTTGTTGTTCGCTACACTGCGGCAAAAATATTGGATAATTGGTGCTTGTGAAATTGTTAAAACTGTAATTCGCCAGTGTGGAGCTTGCACTCGCTTTAGTGCACGAGCTCAAGAGCAACTTATGGGCGACTTGCCCAAATTTCGTGTCAACGCTGCCTTTCCATTTTACGAAGTTGGATGCGACTATGCTGGGCCTATATTGTATAAGCAGCACAGTGGCAGAAAGGCCCCGAAAGTCAAAGCATATGTTGCAGTCTTTATCTGCTTAGTGACCAAAGCTGTTCACCTAGAACTTGTCTCCGATTTGAGTACCGATGCCTTCTTAGCCGCTCTCGATCGATTTGTTGCTAGACGTGGTCTGTGTGGTCATATACACAGCGATAATGGAACTAATTTTCAAGGAGCTGCCAGAAAGCTGAATGAAATTCACAAAATGGTAACTTCTTTTGAATCTAATAATGATATTTCGAATTTTTTATCTTCAAAGGGTATTCAGTGGCACTTCATACCACCAAATACGCCACATTTCGGTGGGTTATGGGAGTCTACAGTCAAGTCTATGAAGTTTCATCTAAGAAGAACTATGGGTCAAGCTACACTAAACTTTGAGGAATTATCAACTCTCCTAGCTAGAATTGAGGCTATATTAAATTCGAGGCCTTTAGTCCAAGCTGATTCTGATGACGTCCCCTATATAACGCCTGGACATTTCTTAGTTGGAAGGCCCCTGAACTCGTTGCCAGAAGCAGACATAACTCATCTCAAAACTGGGTTATTATCTAAATGGAGATTGGTTCAACAATTAACTCAATATTTTTGGTCTCGCTGGTCAACTGATTATTTGCTGTCACTTCAACCAAAATCTAAATGGTTGAAAGAAAAATCTAATCTAATTATTGGTGACGTCGTCCTGATACGTGAAGATAATCTACCTCCCGCTTGCTGGAAACTTGGCCGTGTAATCGAAACCCATGCTGGATCCGATGGGCTCGTCAGAGTTGTCACTATCAAAACTGAGAATTCAACTTTCAAGAGGCCAGTTGCTAAACTTCATCAATTGCCAAAGGAATGTTGAACGCCGTTCAAGGCTGGCGGTTATGTTTATGAAAAATATTAAGTTTTATCCTAAGTTTATTTGACTAGAATTTGAATTCTTTAATTTTGAAAATTTTGCTATTTAATAATTTAGTTTACACCGCCACTGGTTGTTTTTTCTACTATTTAAAGAACCGTAAAATCATTCGAGTAATTCTTCTTTCTATTTTGCTTTTCACCTAACTGTTAAATCATACGATTCTAATACTCTCAGTGGCGCATAGCAATGTAACATTTTAAGCTAGTCATAAGAAATTTGACAAAAATAAATTAGTCTGTTATGAAACGTTAAACTCAACGCAACTACTTAGTTTGTTCTTAGACAGTATTGTTTTACTATAATTTATTTGTAAATAATACTTTACGAAACCATTATATACTTCACAAGTATATACTTATATTTATGTTTGAAATTTTGTGCTAATTCCTTTTAGTAATTTTTGTACAAACCGAGCGTAGTAAAAATTTTGATATTCATTTATCTACGCGTGGTTATGTTTTAATATCAAAATCAAAGCCTATTCCTCAGCTTACGCCCAAAACAGATTTAAATAAAACTAAATTTAATTATATGTTAACTAAAAATCAAACACAAGTCCATTAACCATTGAGAATATTTTCGGGTGTCTACGCAAAGCCTCTCAAATGCACAGAATACGGCAATAAAAACAAAAAAAGTCTAACCTCACTTAGTGGTGATCTTCAGAATATTTCAAATATTTCAGAAGCCGTCTTGACGCCACTATTGGTACTAACAACAACTTTATACCATGTAAGCACCTCCACCACTCATGATAATTATAAGGGTCAACTACAGCAAAACTAAGGCGATGCTGACAATGCTTCTAAAATGCCGCCACCGCCGCCGCGTTAAGGTTAAACGCGACGCAAAGCGAAGCGTTGAAGTGCGTGTGCAAAATGGCCTTTGGCTAAAATGTGGCAGCAAACAGCAGTGAGAAAGAAGTTGTGTGTTGTTTTTGGCTCAATCAACTGTTGATAATTATAATGTTGCTGATTGTGTTGCTGTTGCTGCTACTTTAGTGATGATGTTGCTTAAAGCTCTTATTGTTGCTGTTGTTACTGTTGAGATTCTTTGAGGCGCATGCAGCAAGTTGTTAATTGTTGTCGAAGAGGTGTTGCTGCTGTTGATTGAGAGATTTTGCTGCTGCTACTTATGGTTTAATTGATTTCTTTATAGAGTTTTAAATTTTTTTTCAGAACGTCTTCTTTTTTTTATTTCTATTTTATCATAAAATTTTTGCTAGCGCTATAAAATAACTTTTTTTTTCACACATAAGTATTCTGTTTAATTTTTTATGGGCAACTTTTTTTTACTATGGGTCTTTATTATTTGTGTTTTTTTTTTTGTTATGATAATAACATATGCTGTGTTTATATGGTTTTTCTTAATACTTAATAAAACAGAGGACATTTGGATTACGCAGAAGTTTCGTTCGACGCAGAACAGTGGTTTTAAAATGATATAGCAAAAAAAGAACGAAACACATTTGCGGGCAGTTTTAGGACTTTTTCCATATTTGATTTATTTAAATAATTTCAACATTTATAGAATTTCTCGATATTTAGTGAAACTATTACTTTTTTGCACGCTGTTTGTCTTACTTAAATTATTTCAGCTTTTTAAAAATTTCTTTGATTCATTTAAATTTTTACGTCTTCCACCATAATTCGACAGTTTAAAAATTTTTGAAGAAATTTTTCGACATTTTTGAAATTTATTACCATATTTAGAAGTTATATAAATTTTTTGAAGTTTCGATATTTTCTGAAGTCTTAGACATTTTTTAAATCACTAAACTTATTCGGGTATTATCGACAAATCTGACTTTTTTTGCATATTATAACTTTACTAGCTGGCCCGGTAGCGACTTTGTTCGCCCGTTCCCGATGCCCTTTACATAAGTTCAAGTCCCATCCATCTCCGTCGTCCTTCTTACCTCTCAGGTTTTTCAAGTTTTTCAAATATAGCATTTTGAGTATTTTTACTGTACGGGGGGTGCAAATCCTTTTCGCTCAATCCCTCTTAAGCTTTGCATGCTAAATAGTAGAAGCAATAAACATCCACGTACCAAGTTTCATAATGATAGCTGATATAGGAAAACTGATTTAGTATTTTATGTGTTTTTTATATGGCTTGTGCACTTTTTCGTAAGATGCCTTCCTCTTGAGTAACCACAGTGTTTTGCCTGCCGCGGGCGTTCAAAAGCCAAAAACACTCATCTAACGACCGAATCCCATCTTGAGTCATACATAATTTTAAAGCTTATAAATTACGCTTTAATTTAAAGTACTTTTAAAAAAAATTTAAGGGTTTTTTTTTTTAAAAAATTCAAAAGTATTTTTAAGTGTAAAAAATTTTGTGGAAAAAAAAAATTTTCACTAAGTAATATTTTTTTGTAAAAAGAACACTTACAAATTAATGGAACCAGTTACTTGTATATATCAATTTACAAACTTTGGTGTAAGTTATAAATTTTTGAGAAAACACCCTTTTCATGAAAATGACTTAAAACGCCAAATTCAACAACCTGTATTTTAACAATAAATTTTGCAAGGACCAAATCCTCCCGGATTATTGGTTTTGCACACCGGAACTACCATATTGCCGAATTTGAGCGAAATCGGAGGCAACAAAATTTTTATCTGGCACACTTGGCGTGTTTTCCTTTATATAAAGATTTAAAATTTTCGACTTTTTTTTCGGCTTAAGCCTAAAATTTCTAATCTCTCAAAAACTATCAATACATTTGGAGTTGTTCGTATCTTGGTGTTGTTAATGTTCGCCAAGTTTCTTTGCATTTTTTTTACTTATTCCACATTTTTCGAATATCCTAATCTTTTTATAATCACGCATGTTCTGAAATCCGATTCACTTCGGAAATGGAATGATAGCAATTTTTAAGAGCTCCGCATTTCGATAATTAACAACAATTCGGATTTATGTTTCGGTAAATCGTATAGGAACCATAAGTAAATTTTATTTGTTGAAATACAAATCCGGTTCCATCTTAATTGTCACAAAGCAGAGCTCTTGAAAATTGCTTTCATTCCATTTCCGAAGTGAATCGGATTTCAGAACATGCCTGAGTATATTTCGACTTGTTCAAGGCTTTCCTTATACTACGATATTTTCCAACATTTCTTGGATCTATTAATATTTTTCATATTTATTTTGAGATTACCAACAACTTTCGAACTTTTCAAACTTTTTGTCTCTATCAACATTTCCTTGTGGGCATTCATAAAATTCTTCCAAATTGCGCGGTGATTTGCAAGAGCTTTCAATTCTCTCCATTTTTGCGTCGATGTGTATTTTTCCACGATGCCGGTAAACTTTTACTGGTAGTTTGCGTAGTTTTTCGGCCTAATTCTCACTTTTATCAATATTTTACGACATTTTTAGCATTTTTCAAAATAATCTTTATAATTCAGATCGTTCATCTTTTCTCTTGGCAGTGTTGGCAATTTTCGACTTTCTTAACACGCTCGAAGTTTTGTTCAATTTTCAACTTTATGCAGTTACTTAAAAATTTTTCCAGTTTTTCAATATTTTCTGATTGTTTTAAAAGTATCTAAAATTTTTTGCTTTCACTTGGATTTTTTGAAAACTTTCCCTTTTTTCGTGATTTTGTATATATCTCAACTTCAGCTTTCAACGCATTCCATCTTTTTATATCTAAACATTATTCAATATATTTCGATTTGTTCAAAACTCTCCCATTCGTCGATAATTTCCAACATTTCTCGGGTCTTTCAACATTTTAGTACTTTCTTTATCTTTTTATTTGTTAAAATTTCTTCAGAATTATCAATATTTATCAACTTTGTCAAACATTTTGAAACTTTTTCTGCATTTTATGATCATTTTAACAATTTTCGAATGTTTTGACCATTATATACAACTTTTCCGTAACTATACAGCCATTTTTTTTAGAAATTTTGCTAAGTTTCTGATATTCTCAAAATTTTTTGGCATTTTTAAAGTTTTTCGATTTTTCCAAATTATTTCAATAAGTTTCGAATTTTTAACATTTTTCGATAAAGTCGTCATGTTTTGACTTTAAAAATATTTTGGACAACACAACCCATAGTTTTTCCAAAAGAAGGTAGCATAATATATTTTGCTTATTTCATATTTTATCCCTATTGCTGAGAAATATGTCTCCATAACGAAAATCACTAAAATTTGGAAGCTTTCACACTTTGATATTGTTTTTTAAAGCTATCATCATCATCATCATAATCATCATGGTGAATAGCAGTAGCATTACATAAGTAGCAACGGCAGCAACTTTAAACGGTATATTGAAAAGCAATAAAAAAAAGGCCTCAACACCAACCAACAGCAAGTGTAACAGACAGACAAACCGATGACATGCGTCTTCACTCCCAACAGATGATACTGAAGTTGGATGTCATTATACATAATGAGCATACAATATATATTTTTTATGATATTTATGATATCATTTGGTTTGATATTTTCTATCACAAGCTCAAAAAAAAGGGTAACCCTTTCCATTTTTGTTTTGTCATTTTGTTTGCTCTGGAACTCCCACATTTCTGCTTACTGTGGACACAAATGTGATGCATTGTGAATTTATAAGACATTTGTCACTCTTTATTTGGTCTTTTGTTGCTGTATTTTGTTGCCATCGAAAGGGTGACACTTAATGAGTTTTTCGAATGAAACCTTGTCTTAGAAGTAGCCGTCTTCAACTCCATCTCCATAGAGCATTGCAGTCGAAAGTATGAATATGCTGTAAATAACGGATGTTTAAACAGGATGTTTATGTGAGCCATGAAATTTAATATGGGTTTAATGCTAACAGATTATGTTTGGAATATTTATATGTGTCTATTCATTTGTATTTATGATTTATGTATTTGAAGCGGAAATTTTTGGCAAATATTTATGCTGTAAATTTGTTTCCTTCTAAAGGAATGATTAAAAATTTTTGTTTATAAAGCGAAAATGTTTGCATACTAAAAAGTTTTGTTAATAAGTAAATTTAACATAATGAGCACAAAATTTACTCTTTTAATAAAACAAGCCATACTAAACAATATTTGATGCATAGACAATTTGCGTGAGAGTAATTTAATTTTTATAGATTTTGTTGAGTGTAAACAAAATTTTGTGCCAACTTATGAAGCTAAAAAAATATTAACAAAGAATTAGGTTTGTATTGGAGTCAGTTTTATATCTAGTACTCTAAATTTTTATTGTTTTTGGAACAAATTATGATTTGCATATTTTGTTGTCAACAAACATGATTCAGATGACTTGTTGGGACGAGCTAAATGTTCTGTGATTTCTTGTAAAATCAACCAAATTACAAAAAAAAAGACAATATGTATAAAAGAAAAAAAACTGTTGGAAGGCTAGTTTTCGTTAAGTATCAAGGCACACCACAGATCTCATTATTAAACGTATTTGGCGACATCTTAAAGAACTTACAGGAAACATGAAAGTTAAATATAGTAAATAGTACCGTATTTGTACTCTTTGCTCGATATCTTTTCAGCGTCTCATTAAAAAAAGAAGTGGAATCATTTATGTAAGAAAAATATAAATTTTTTGAAGTGCTGGAGACCAAAGTTATCACCTATAAGTTTTAACCACAAAAACAAACACTCGCAATTTGACCAGCTTCATTATCTTCTTATAAAACTAACTTCTTCATTATTTCCAAGCTTTGCTCCTCCTCGAGTAAGAGCGAAGTCCAAGCAATGGAAGGAGGAAACATTCTCTTTTGTAACTACACAGAGAAAACAACATTGTCAAATGTGGCAGATACGTAGTTATTTTAACCAAGTGGCGACCCAAATTTTGAACATGGCTCATTTGTGGCAGATTTAACAACGCGCGTTTCTAAATGGGTTTCAACGACGTTTGTGAGTGATGTAACAAAGCGCCTTGCTAAATAAAATTCAAAAGAAAAACAAATTTTTCTGAATTAATTTTTTCCTGTCAACGTCAGTGAAAACTGAAATTATTTTTCTATTTTTATTTTCAATTTTATGCTTTAAATACATTTTTTCTGTTTTAATATTGAGGAAATTTGAACCTGGAACATGTCGTGTGATAGATGCGGACGTTCGCAACTCAGCTACGGGCATCATTATTGTGAAGTTGACTGAAAGTCTATTTGTTTTGAAATGAGCTAATTTGAATTTAACTACGTTTCGTGGTGTTTTAACTACGTTTCGTTGCTGATTTGAGTTTAATAGCGCTTTGTAAGTATTTTGACTACGTTTCGTAGCTGTTTCGGATTTAAAAACGCTTGGCAACCAGCGTTGTTGAGTAAGTTTCAACTGCGTTTGTGAGTGATTTCGCAACGCACCATACAAATATGAGCTTGGAACGTTGTTAAATCGAAATCAGCAACGAAACGTAATTAAAACACTCACGAAAGTGGTTTTTTCTTCACTCTGTGTACTGATTTTGTTTTTATGTTTATCCTTTTTGCGCGTTTTTTCATATCAGATTACAGCAAAAGTATTTTTCTGCAATTCAATTCAATATAATGTAGTTTAATTCAATTTGTTTCTATTTGATTCAATCCAATTCAATTCAATTCAATTCAATTTAATTCAATTCAATTCAATTCAATTCAATTCAATTCAATTCAATTCAATTCAATTCCATTCAATTCAATTCAATTCAATTCAATTCAATTCAATTCAATTCAATTCAATTCAATTCAATTCAATTCATTTCAATTCAATTCAATTCAATTCAATTCAATTCAATTCAATTCAATTCAATTCAATTCAATTCAATTCAATTCAATTCAATTCAATTCAATTCAATTCAATTCAATTCAATTCAATTCAATTCAATTCAATTCAATTCAATTCAATTCAATTCAATTCAATTCAATTCAATTCAATTCAATTCAATTCAATTCAATTCAATTCAATTCAATTCAATTCAATTCAATTCAATTCAATTCAATTCAATTCAATTCAATTCAATTCAATTCAATTCAATTCAATTCAATTCAATTCAATTCAATTCAATTCAATTCAATTCAATTCAATTCAATTCAATTCAATTCAATTCAATTCAATTCAATTCAATTCAATTCAATTCAATTCAATTCAATTCAATTCAATTCAATTCAATTCAATTCAATTCAATTCAATTCAATTCAATTCAATTCAATTCAATTCAATTCAATTCAATTCAATTCAATTCAATTCAATTCAATTCAATTCAATTCAATTCAATTCAATTCAATTCAATTCAATTCAATTCAATTCAATTCAATTCAATTCAATTCAATTCAATTCAATTCAATTCAATTCAATTCAATTCAATTCAATTCAATTCAATTCAATTCAATTCAATTCAATTCAATTCAATTCAATTCAATTCAATTCAATTCAATTCAATTCAATTCAATTCAATTCAATTCAATTCAATTCAATTCAATTCAATTCAATTCAATTCAATTCAATTCAATTCAATTCAATTCAATTCAATTCAATTCAATTCAATTCAATTCAATTCAATTCAATTCAATTCAATTCAATTCAATTCAATTCAATTCAATTCAATTCAATTCAATTCAATTCAATTCAATTCAATTCAATTCAATTCAATTCAATTCAATTCAATTCAATTCAATTCAATTCAATTCAATTCAATTCAATTCAATTCAATTCAATTCAATTCAATTCAATTCAATTCAATTCAATTCAATTCAATTCAATTCAATTCAATTCAATTCAATTCAATTCAATTCAATTCAATTCAATTCAATTCAATTCAATTCAATTCAATTCAATTCAATTCAATTCAATTCAATTCAATTCAATTCAATTCAATTCAATTCAATTCAATTCAATTCAATTCAATTCAATTCAATTCAATTCAATTCAATTCAATTCAATTCAATTCAATTCAATTCAATTCAATTCAATTCAATTCAATTCAATTCAATTCAATTCAATTCAATTCAATTCAGTTCAATTCACTCTTCACTCTTCACTCTTCACTCTTCACTCTTCACTTTTCACTATTCACTATTCACTCTTCACTCTTCACTCTTCACTCTTCACTCTTCACTCTTCACTCTTCACTCTTCACTCTTCACTCTTCACTCTTCACTCTTTACTCTTCACTCCTCACTCTTCACTCTTCACTCTTCACTCTTCACTCTTCACTCTTCTCTCTTCACTCTTCACTCTTCACTCTTCACTCTTCACTCTTCACTCTTCACTCTTCACTCTTCACCCTTCATTCTTGACTCTTCGCTCTTCACTCTTCCCTCTCCACTCTTCTCTCTCCACTCTTCTCTCTTCACTCCAATATTTCATTTCCTTTTTAATCCATTACCATAGGATGTACATCGATTTGTAGCAGCAACAAAACACAATTGAATTCCAATGATCTATGTTGCGACTACAGCGCCAGTTAATTGTTGTGACATCGCAACAATTTGTTGCGTACTGGCAGCAGCAACAATAGAGATGATTTAACTAACGTTGACAACAACGATTGATCTGTTTTTGTTGCGATAGTGAATCCACCAACAGTGAAGTATTGTTGCTGTTGTTATTTTGAGTTTTATTTGTTGCATAGTTCAGGCGTTACATGAAACCGCATAATTAAAACCGCAGTAAAACACAAAAAGAACTAAAGTGCAACAACATTTTGTTGCATTTGTGGAATTGATGTGGTGGCATTGCAAATTGTGCATAACCACTAAAGCGTGAAAACAATAACTGAACATTTTCCATTTTTTTTGTATTTTCTAAAATAAGACTTAACTACATAGATGGATAAAATAAATTTTGTGAAGGGATCAAAACAACATTTACAATCTCCTAGGTATATTAAAGGATTGTTATTTCTGTGTTGTTTATATATAAATTCACAATAGCACAGCAGAATAAAATGCACAAATGCAAAAAACAAGTTTGTAAATTTAGTTAAAATGTTCCATAAATTATACAATTTAAATGGCAACAACATATAATAACCAGAGGATATATTACTACACACACAGTTGTTGTGGCTGATAACTCACTACACTTACTCCTTGCATAGAGTTATATCGTTGTTGTTTTCATAGTTGATGTTGTTGTTGTTTTGGTTTGTTGATTATATTACCAGCTAATAGAGCTATAGCGGTAGCAACGACAATACTCAGGTACAACATTTGAAACTTTGCACAAAATGTTAAACAAATCGTTTACAGTGCCTGCTGTTACTTTTTGCTATTTTTTTAGATATATTTTCAAGTTTATTTGTGTGTGTTTTTTATGTATGTGTGTGTATTTGTTCGTATGTCTAAAAAAATAAAAACTCTGCATTTAGCTTAACTTAACAAGTTAAACATTTGGTTACTAAGGATCTAACCAGTGTGTGGGTGGTACCATAAGGTTCCATTTAATAGCAGCAGGTGTTTGATACAAAGAATTTATTTGTTTAATTGTGTAGTTGTGGCTATAAAGCGAAAAGTTTAATTTACTGAAGTTAAATGGATTTCGGGTGTTATATTATTGTTTAAGTTTTGGATAAACAAAATAGTTAAAGCTTTTTCTGATTTGTATTCAATCACTAGTTTCGAAAAGGGCTCATGTCGAAAATTTTTTGGTATTGACTTGCCCAGTTTTTTCTGCATTTATAGATATAGAACCATGTTATGTGTGAGAAATAAATTCAGAAATGGATTCTAAGTGGAAAAAAAACTCAATTTCTTCGAGAGCTCCCTGAATTTCATTTCAAGATAATGTAATATGGACATTGACCAATTGCTGCTTGTGCACTTTTGCACAGTTAAGATGACGTTATTTTTACCAAAACCATGACAGGGCTCACATCTGAAAACTTCAACAGTTATTTTACCAGACAAACTTTTATTCAAGCAAAACATTTTATTCTGTTTTGTTGTATACCTATAGTTATCAGCTTAAGGAAACAAATAAAAGGAGCTCAGTTTTTTGGATATCCTGAAAAAAGATCCAAGATGAGTACTTTTTGAAATTCATAATTCTATTTTTTCTAGAACTTTTATGAAATTCGGTTGCAATACCCTTGAAAAAATTTTTTATATAGTGTTATATTTTTTTAGTGTTTTAATTGTTTAACATGCGTGGGTGAATTTACTAAATCAGTAAGGTAAAATTTGTTTTATGACAGAGTTGTCACTATATTATCGTGAAATTCTAGTAAAACTAGTATGAACTATTTTTGTTCCCCGTGTATGCATGTCCGTCAACCGATTATTTTTACTATCACGAGCCATCTTTTGAAGTTTTGGGAACAGATACTAGTCCAAGGAAGCCAAATCGGGCTAATAAGGTAAATGGGGAAGCAATTCGAACCCTAAATCGTTGATTTTAGCCATGGTTGATTGCTCTTGTGTGCCGGCGCATTGCGTTGTCGCTTCATGTGAGGCCGTTTCGCAGCGATTTCGGCCCTTCAATCGCTCCAGTAATGTACAGTAATGCTCACTGTTGATGGTTTTTACTTTTTCGAGGTAGTCTACGAAACTCTCGAACCCATCATTTCACGGTGTAATCTGAAGGAACACTAGCCACGGCGTGCTTGAACCAAGTTTAAATAAAAGTTTCTTGCATATGAGTTTTTTGACTGAATTATGTTACGTAATAACTTCACGAATCAAATGATCCCAAAATCAAAAAAAATCGAATGGGCCCTTTTTGAAATAAGGAGCCTTAAACAATAACTACAAAAAGTTCATACCACACAAAATTAAAAATATTTGTAACATTTTGCAAACTATTTTTTCTAAACTAATTTGAGGTCGCTGAACACGAAAAACCCATTTATTTTTTTTTCCTTGGGGTCGTTCCCAAGATATTCGATAATTTATAATTTCGAGGTTATAGCTTCATATACATCAATATATTTCTATGACGTATACATCAATATATTTCTATGACGCCAAGTCCGATCAATTTTATTTGTCCACGCTTACAAAGAGTGATTAACGGCGCTTCTAACAAGTATACCAATTATTATGCTCCAAACAAAATTGACCGAGTTAAAGCAGGAAAAGGCTTGATATTTCAAAATTTTTTTAAATTTTTCACATCAACTTCAAATGAAACACTTTGTTTTTGGCATATATTTTTTTTTAAATCATTATTTTTAGAAATGTTATTTAATGGCGCATATAATTGCAAACATTTTAAGCCTATGTTGAGCAAAATCGAATGAAATTTCCAAAATATATTAAGGTTTTAGTGCAATAGAGAAATTTCGATTTCTTTTGAAAATTAATATTTTTGATACAATCCGCAATGTTCTTCTACAGAGAATGATTAGAAGTTACTTAAATCATCTTTAAAGTGTTCAATAAGTGTAGGGTGTCCTATTTGGAGGCTGAAAAATTGGATCTGTTGACTCATGCCGAACATTTGGAAAATTCTCACATCTTCCTTATTGCACTAAAGCCTTTATATCTCTTGGAAATTTCATTCGATTTTGCTCAACATAGGCTTAAAATGTTTGCTTTTATATGTGCCATTAAATAAAATTTCTAAAAATAATTATTTAAAAAAAAATATGTGCCAAAAACAAAGTGTTTCATTTGAAGTTATGTGAAAAATTTAAAAAATTTTTGAAATATCAAGCTTTTTCCTGCTTTAACTCCGTCAATTTTGTTTGGAGCATAATAATTGGTATACTTGTTAGAAGCGCCGTTAATCACTCTTTGTAAGCGTGGAAAAATAAAATTGATCGGACTTGGCGTCATAGAAATATATTGATGTATATGAAGCTATAACCTCGAAATTATAAATTATCGAATATCTTGGGAACGACCCCAAGGAAAAAAAAATAAATGCGTTTTTCGTGTTCAGCGACCTCAAATTAGTTTAAAAAAAATAGTTTGAAAATGTTACAAATATTTTTAATTTTGTGTTGTATTAACTTTTTATAGTTATTGCTTAAGGCTCCTTATTTCAAAAAGGGCCGATTCGATTTTTTTAATTTTGGGATCATTTGATTCGTGAAGTTATTACGTAACATAATTCAGTCAAAGAACTCATATGCAAGAAACTTTTATTTAAACTTGGTTCAAGCACGACGTGTAGCCCCATAATATTTATCCAATTTTCATCCAACTTCGCCGTTTTGCCTCTCAAAAAATAATGTTTTATGAGAGAACAAAACTCGTTTTATTCCATACTCAATACGATGCTAAACACGTCAACAAAAATCGGTTGTCAAAACAAAACAAATTTCTTGTATCGCGCTGAAATTTGTCATGTCGGCCTATATTAGGGCAGTTCAAAAAAAAAAAAATTTTCCGAATTTCCAAGATATACTTTGGCATCACGATTTACATCATGACAGAATATCCCAAAAAATTTTTCAGATTTTTAAATTCATATTTAAAGGTGGCTCAAAGCAGAAATATATTTTTATTATTTTTTTTTTAGCATAAATTATAAAATGTTGTCAAACAATTTGAAAAATTTGTTTTAGAGTAACTTAAAAACATTCATTTTGTTTGTTTTTTAATGAACTTTAAAACCTACGTTGTAATTTTGACAAAAAAAATTTTACACTTCTTAAAAAACGAAAAACTGCCCTAAGAAGGCGAAATTTTACGGTTTTTCAAAGAAAAAAGTCATCGTGCTTTAAACGAATTGAACATTTTTTAATTTACAAGATCTCATTCAAAAGAGCTCTTAAAAACCTTCAAGACCAGACATGTTAAGACTTTTTTGGGCCAGCAGGCTCGATGACATAACGTTTGAAACATAGTAATGCAGGCATCGTACAAAAAAGTGCCCATGGCATAAAATGCTTAAAATTATCCAAGGAACAAGTGTAAATTGTTTTTTTTTTTTTTACTTAATTTTAGAAAAACATTTTTTTCAACGTCATTTTTAATAAACTTTTCAAAAAAAAAAAAAAAAACAATTTACACTTGTTCCTTGGATGATTTTAAGCATTTTATGCCATGGACACTTTTTTGAACGATGCCTCCCTCTTGAGTAAAAAGCGTTTTGCCCTTCCCAGGGCTGCATTACTATGTTTCAAACGTTATGTCATCGAGCCTGCTGGCCCAAAAAAGTCTTAACATGTCTGGTCTTGAAGGTTTTTAAGAGCTCTTTTGAATGAGATCTTGTAAATTAAAAAATGTTCAATTCGTTTAAAGCACGATGACTTTTTTCTTTGAAAAACCGTAAAATTTCGCCTTCTTAGGGCAGTTTTTCGTTTTTTAAGAAGTGTAAAATTTTTTTTGTCAAAATTACAACGTAGGTTTTAAAGTTCATTAAAAAACAAACAAAATGAATGTTTTTAAGTTACTCTAAAACAAATTTTTCAAATTGTTTGACAACATTTTATAATTTATGCTAAAAAAAAAATAATAAAAATATATTTCTGCTTTG
Organism: Calliopum simillimum; assembly: GCA_951812925.1. Taxonomy (NCBI): domain Eukaryota; kingdom Metazoa; phylum Arthropoda; class Insecta; order Diptera; family Lauxaniidae; genus Calliopum; species Calliopum simillimum. The sequence continues at coordinate 65,786,004 of OX638371.1, forward strand.
AGCCACCTTTAAATATGAATTTAAAAATCTGAAAAATTTTTTGGGATATTCTGTCATGATGTAGATCGTGATGCCAAAGTATATCTTGGAAATTCGAAAAATTTTTTTTTTTTTGAACAGCCCTAGCCTATATATAAATGGACTATAAGGCCCTAGCACCTGGAGACCGATCCCTGCTCGGTCAACAATCTAATCTTATTATTTTAGTCGATGTTTTTATTCATAGCTATTTTTTGTTATGAAACTTGTATCTTTTCACTTCTAAATTATGCTTTCAAAATGATAAATAAGCCGATGAGAATAATAATAAGAAAAAACTCGGAAAGCAAATTTTCAAATTTTTTTTTTGGTGAAATAAAATGCCATAAAATAAAAAAATGGGATACGCCACGCACCCAAAATATTTCGTCTTTTGTATGGCAGCTGAAATATCTTATCTTCAAAGGATCATAACTCGGAAAATAAAAATCCTATTGGAAAAATCGGAAAGGATATTTGGATAAGGAAGAGTGTAACTGTTCGATGCTATTAATAAAAAAGAATTTCACCTTTGTAGCTACGCTGTAAGACTCAACACAGCGTTTTCTTCAACTTCAAGCAAGGACATTTCAAAATCCTGCAGGTATAATGACAGTTCTGCTGATGAAGACGGATTCAGCGTCAAAAAGTATATGAGACTGCATATAAGAATTACATAAACAGTTCATTCCATTTTTTTTTTGTGCCTGAGTTATTAACCAAAATTTTTATTTTGATAAAAAAAGTGGGCGTGGCAATTATTAAACAAAGCTTTCTTTTTCTTATGCTTTAAACACTCTTGATCCAGATCCGCATACAAAATTTCATCAAAATATGTTGTATAATTTGCGAGAATTAGCATTTAATGTGTTTTACTTGTATGGGAGATTCCACGCGCACTTTCGATATATTGCCTTATTTCAGGTCGTAGGCGCCTAATAGCAAGTAGACTCCCTACAGTAAAATTCAGAAAGATTGCTTTAGTAGTTTTCTTTTTATAGCGCATTATATTTTTGTGGGCGGTGCCACGCCCTTCAACGAGTTTTCTCAGTATAACGGCATATAACATATTAATACTTGTTTGCAGAGGTAACATCTCCTAAATTTTCATCAAAATTGTCGGAGTCGTTTTCGAGTAATATTGAATCCAAATTTTAAGGGCTGAAAAGTGGGCGTGGCACTTCTTCGATCCCGCCCACTTTTTGTCTGTTCCAAGGTATTATTATTATTGTACATATGTAACCGCTCACCAAATTTCATTTAAATTCCTTGTATGGTGTGCGAGTTATGACCGTATCAAGTTTAAAATTTAATGCGATGCCACGCCCCCTGGTGAGCATTTACAAAGTTCAAGCTTAGCTCATTCTTCATTGTATGCTAATGTCTAACATTATCCGAAGTTTCATTAAAATCGCTGTAGCCGTTTTCGAGAAAAAGTAGTGCCCGTTCCAAACATACAAACAATGTACATAAGTACATACAATTTTATCTCGTATAAGAAGAGAAGAAAACCTTTTTTAAAATCGCAGCGGTTTCTGGCGGTAAAGAAAATTACTTTACACCCCACCTAGTAAACAACAGACGGACAGGTAAACAGATAGTCGTAAAGGGATATTAGACTCTGGAAATCAAGAAGTTGGGGCCATCTAATGAAAAATTAATTAACTTTGCAAGCAACTTAATATAACAAAATGTAACTACTGGAAACGACGAGAAGGTTTGTGTAGCAGAAGCAACATTCTAGTTAACTGCTAGAAAATTAAGAAAGTTCGTGTGAAGCAGAAACTGTATTATACTTAGCTATCTTTAAAATCATTACGAAGTTTCCAGCTATCGCATTTCAGTTAGAGTTTTATTACAGTGTGAAAGGTTAAAAGGTCGAATATTAGAAATTGTATTGAATTATTGTGAACTGAATTGTTGTAATGTTCTGGGGTGGAGTCAGTTAAAAAAATAATTTTCACACAAACAATAACAGCCATATCCCCTACAACTTCAAATCAAGAATATTCCTAAACAGCTGAGTTGCAAGGAAAAAAGTAATACATGCTGATAAAGTCTTTTGTAGAAAAACATATTAAGGGGATTCCTGAAAGCGTGTAAAAGTCTCGAAAACCTCGTAAACTCGTAAAACTGTCAAATTTTGTATGGATTTTGACAACTTTTACGAGCTTACGAAGTTTTCGAGGCTTTTACACGTTTTCAGGAATCCCCTCATTGTCTACAAACAACATTCATATAAAAATGTATTCGAAATTTTAGCTTTTTAGAAAATGTTCTCCAAAAACCTTGAAAATAACGAAAAACATGAAAAAATTGTTTTTAACTGAATATAAACAGTTTTTTTTTTGATACAAAATATCCTATTATTTTTTTTTGCGACACACCGTTTCGGAGAAATTTCTACAATAGTTTCTTCAGCTGAAAATAAACTTTGAATTCTTTCTTTAAGGACTCTTAATCTATTCTCAGGAAAGCTACATGCAGAGTCTAGTACCTGTTTTTTTGTAGAAATTTTTTTTTCTATTTTCAATTGGAAAGTGGCTCAAACAACCAAATGACTTTTTTTTGATTTCTTTGGAATGTACTTCTTTACAAATTTACTTTAATTATGATCCGTAGCATGTCCTGGTATATAACTCTGAACATTTTTTCTTGAATATCTACTGTATTTTAGTCCTAAAATTTTAAGCAAAAGTCATATTGACATAACATCACTGTAAACAAAAACTGATTATTTCAATTTACTTTTTACACATGTATTAAACAAAACAACTGCAACTGATGATATCCTTGCATTCTAGCTCCCCAAGGTTCTGATTACAATCATTGACAATAACGCGTCATATGACATATGTCACGTGTCACCACGTATCAACACAATTTAAATTACAACATTAAATGCATGAAACACAATACTGTTGATTTCGTCATGTAGTCCTTGGAAACATAAGACAACAACAACAAAAAAAGAAAAAATCCAAAAAAAAAAAAAATACAGACATTCAAGAAATTTGTCAACAACAGTACGAAGTAATTTCTGCTGCTGCCGCTGTTGTTGCCGTTGTATTGCATTGTAATTAGATGTAAGCGCGAAAGTTTCGAAAATTTTAAAGAGGCATTGCAGCATCAAAAGGACACACTTCACATGGCAGTAGTGCGCGCGCTGTTGTCCGGTTGTTCGTTGCTGTTGTCTTTGTATATTGCTGTAATTTTTTTGTTGCTGCCATTTCATTGCTTCTGGGTTTAGCGTTCATTTCGTTTGTGTAGTGCGTTTTTCTACTTTTCTTTTTGCTGTTCACTCCAAAAACAGCAAAGACAACGAAAGCAGCATTTCTTGCTGCAATTCCTGCTGACATTTGCGTGAGGTGAAGTCAAATTGCGGCAAGTTGCTATGCGTTGCATTGCGTTGATTTGTTGTCGCACAATAAAACTTGTGGACATGTCGTTTTTTTGCTTTGCTTTGCTTTTGTGTGCACTGTGGTTTTAGCTTGATGCTGTAAAGAGTGGACCTTAGCAATATCAAAGCGATTGAATAGCCAGTGAAGAAAATCTGAATTTTTAAATAATCGCATAACATGTCGTATGAGTGATATTTTAAATTTTTATTCGATTTTTATTAAACTTGAACAGTTTTTTATCTACAACTTTATTTCGATATGACTTAGCTTCCATTTATTGCAGTTATTTTTTACAACTACTAAATTAGTTTAAAAAAAAATTAATTTAATTAATGGCCGCTCACGAGATTCGGTAAAAATGTCCTATTAAAAATTATATGTATTTAATATTTATTTTTTTTTTTTCAAATAAATTCCACCCTACCTGCTACATCATGCAGTGCGGAAAAACAAAAGACGCAGTGCTTTATGGACATACAACATGCAGCGCAACAGACAGACAGACAGACAAACCGGTGAAGACCATGTTGAATGCTTCTTGCTTTATCTGCCCGGGTTTCGCCTTATTGTGCACAGTTTCTGTTGCCCTTGCTAAAGCTTAAATGTGCTCCGATTTTCAATTGCAGCAACTGCTGCGAATTCATAAAAAACATTTCATTTTTTTTCCCTAAGGAATATTATGAGCATGCTTTATTGCTTTTAAACGTTGTTGTTGAAGCAGTATTAAAGCAATTGAAGAAAAAGTTTAGTGAAAGAGCTTAAAAATGGCAAGAGCTGTCTCTTTAAGGTTTTGCTTGCCTTAAGTTGTTGTACGTTTGCTCCATTTGAGTAAAGTTCTAAGTATTTTTCTTACCTTAGGGGGAACATACAAATTTAGTCTCAAGTTGAAATTAACAAATTACGATTTTTATATTACCATGGTAGCAAAAACTCCATTCTTTATACACTAAAAAGATGATGTTGCTAACACTGATGGCTTTTCACATTTTGATGTCATTTACAAGCTTTTCATTTTGGTCATTATGCTCTCCCTGTATGTGCTATAATGTCATATCAGTAGCTTTTATCTGTTCATAACTACTTAAATATAAACAAAGCGTACATAATTTTAACAATATCATTGCAGCAGTGCATGTGTGCTGCATTCATTTTGTACAGCAGTAGCAGCAACAATATCAGCAGCATCAGCAAAAGCAAGTGCCTTCTTTGGCCAAAAACAATGGTGTTGCAAGTTTTTGAGCATATCAGCTAACAAAAGGTTTTAGTGCGAGGAAAAATGTCAGACATCCAAAAAAAATTTCTAAGCAACGAGTAAAAAAGACGTAAGTTTTTAGTTTTGAAATAGATTATTTTCATAAGTCCCTTGGCAAAGTAAATTATTTATTTATTTAATAAAAATTTATTTCAATTGCATAATATATAAAAAAAAATTTGAATTTATTTTTTCAACTAGCAATATATCTCGTCAGTCCCCTGGCAAAAGAAAAATCTTGTTTATTAAGTAAATGAAAATTTTGTTTTTTGTAAAACATGAGGCACAATGTTCATTTAAATTTTTGAGTTGCTTATTTAATAAAAACTTAGATTTTTATAATAATTTTCGTTAATTTCCTGCCAAAAGAAATAACTTATTTATTTAACATAGAATTCGTTTCGTTTAAAATTAGAAATAATTTTCGGCAGTTCCTTGTCATAATGAAACCTTCCTTATTTATTATCAAATAATGTTTTTTTTATAACATTAAGAGAGAACCTTCAATTTATTTTTGAATAAGAAATAATTTAACAAAAATTTCTTTTATTTTGAAAGACATATTTTGAAAAAATTTTTTTGGCAGGTAGGAGAGAGTGGGGGTAGGTGGCTCACTTCTTGTGCCTACGGTTATATTTTTTTGATATTGAATATATTCTTATGAGTAATATCAAAGAATAAACATCACCAGTACCAGTATTATTCAAGAATAAAATGTTTCTTTTTCATAAAATTATTTAAATTTTCATGTCAAATGGTCCAAGCACTCCCACCCTTATTTTTTACTTGAACCACTCCATAGGGATACTTGAACCACCCCGTGGGGATACTTGAGCCATCGTCCAAGGCAGTATAAAAGATTGTACGAATATATCAATTGATGATTATTTATTTCTTTGTGCAAGCTATTTCTTGTAAAACAATACATTACATTGATGTAGCATGAAATCTAACATGACGAATCTTTTATTTATTAGAAGTTTTCGTTTGTTTTTGACAAGTTTTCTTACCACGATTTTCCTTGATCAATTTTCTTTGAGGTAGCATTGACACTCCTTCCTGTGTTGTAGACTTCCATGGTTTAGCTTTCGGGAATCCTCGTAAGTCTTCTGTTGATCTTCCTGGCAGAAATCCATGCATTCTGTATATCAACGCAAGAGCATCAAGGTCGATATGAGGAGGAGATGTCGCAGACTGAATTGAGTCGTTGTTTTCAGCGGTAGTGTTATGAAGAGTAATTTCATTTTCTATGATCAAGGTTTCTTCAAGATCTTTATCAACGACCACCTCTGTTTCTGTTGTTAAATTCAATTGCAAGAAGGTGTGATGCTGAGAATGTATGCGGATTGAATGGAAAAATTCCAGTCTTGTGAAATACAGATTTAATGTTCGTTGGAATAATTACAGCGTTATGTACGAAACGCACGCATTCTGCGACCTCGTAAATTGTAAGCGGCTGTTTCATAGACTTTATCATTGCAGCCAGAAACTAGTTATAGACCGCTTTAAATGGCCCGTAGCAAGTTCTATCTAATGGCTGCAACTTATGAGAAGTGTGTGGTGGTAAAGTTAAGAGTGTGATGCCAAGTTCCATCGCCAAATCCAAAGCCCCGATAGAAAAATGACTTTCGTGGTTATGAATAACTTTGGAAAATTGAAATTAAGAAGTGGTTCATGTATATTTACAAAAAAAAGTTCATGTATCCCCACAAACTATCAGCAAATTGGAAATAATTTTAAGGTGACGTGAGATATTTTAATGTAGCAGAATCATTTGTGAAAATGACGGAATTTGCATATACTTACGATAGCAACAATTTGTATCAAATTCAGTGTCACAAGTGGAACGCAAGAAACTTTTTTCGGAATAACGTAATGCCACGATTGAAGCGCTTTTGGGCAGTTAAAATTTTTGTTTATTGATGCACGCGACAACAAACGTTTGACGCAACCACAAATGCGTGTGAGTTTAGAATACCGACAGAGTTAACAACGCACATGATAATCGCACGAAAAGTCCTATACAGTAAACAGATATCCCTAGTGGTTCATGTATCCCCAAGAGCTACCTATCTCCACTCTCCTCTAGTAATTTTGGTCAGTACCCTGGCACGAAAAAATTATTTATTTTTTAAATAATAATTTGTTTTCTTATTAGAACACTGAAGAGGCATATAAGAAAGTTTTGATCCTTTAATTCAAACACTTTTCGTCAGTCCTTTGGTTGCGTTCGAATATTATGTAAGCAAACTTTTAATGATCCCTACTGGATAAAAAAAAGCAAAATAAGGTAAAAATTTTGATTATACTCAACCAGTTTTGTCAGTGTATGTTATTATTCTGCTCATTGCTGCTGTCCTTCCCCTTAATAACCCTTTGACCATTCAAAACTGTCGACGCTTATTATGAAAGTTCTTTTTAAATAAAAATCACAGGACCGTTTGCACAAAAATTGGGGTGATTCAACATTTTTGAGGTGTAACTTCTTTGGATGTGCAAGGAGTACGATTGCAAGGCCGCAATAATTTTTTGGTACTCTTCGTTACATTTTTCTGTTGCATCCCGGTAACAACGAGATATCGCTTAGCGGCTCCATTTAAATTGGGTAAAAGATCAATAAATTTAATCTTCGAAAATAGACCTACATATGGCATTGATTCAAGGGTTTTCAATTACCGACTCCGTAGAACTACTCTGTAATCTATATATAAATAGGCGAACGAAATCGGTTCAGTCCCTGTTTCTATACCTAAATCTGAACCGATTTGCTTGATTTTTTTTTGTTGGAAAGGTTATAAAAAAGAGCATAGGACTATATCTTTTTTAAAAGTGGGCGGTGCTACGCCCCTTATTATAAAAAACGCTCTCATGGCTAAACCACTGCATCCATTTTCTCGAAATTTGGTATGGAAATGTGGTAGGCACTAAGAAACGATAAAATGACCATTATGTTTTTCAGTGGGTGGTGTTACGCCCCTTAATGGAAAAAACGCTCTCACGGCTAAACCACTGCAGCGATTTTCACGAAATTTGGTTTGGAGATGTGGTGGGCACTAAGAAATGATAACATAAGCATTATGTTTTTCAGTGGGCGGTATCACGTCCCTAAATGGAAAAACATTTTCACGGCTAAACCACTACATTGATTTTTTCAAAGTTTGGTAAACAGATAGGGCTTACACCAATGAATGAGAATATGACCTCTATGTCTTTAAGTGGCCGGTGCCACGCGCTCACGGCATTGATTTTGGTAAATTTTGGTATGAATGAGCAGGACGAAAAGATATCAATAACGTTTTGCTCTTTAGTAGGAGTAACACTGCTCTAAATGACAAGCACGCTATTGCAACTAAGCTGCTGCACCGATTTTTATGAATGCAGATAACCAGAAGGAAGAATATTGAAAACTTTTTGTGTTTTATCGACCAAGGCTTTATAGTCAGATCGAAATGGTCGAATTTCGGCCACAAGGCGAACTCTGGTTTCAATAAATATTTAAATGTTATTTCAAATATTTCACATTAACCTGATCGTTAAAGGGTTTACTTAGTTTTCAAAATTTAAAAAATTTCTTCGGAACTGCCTCCAAAAGTGAAGTTAGAAATGGGAACATTCGTTATTTTAGCAACCACCTTAAAATGCATACTATACATAAGTATATTGTGTTACAGGTATTTTATATACTCTTTCCTTTATACTACTGTAGATACAAAGTAACCGATAAAAAGGCGAATCCTTTTGTCCAGTCAGCAAACGCAATTTCAAATGCTACCGCTGACATACAGAGATATGCGCAAACACTTGCTACATGCAGTACATACTTATGTACATATACATTTCATACTAAGTACATTAGAGAGCACGGTGTGCCTTAACCCGTTCTAAATCGGACGTCGTAGCACATCAAATTTTATTCCAGATTCTGCTTACTTATCGTTCAAATGATGTATAAAAAAATTTTCACTCGTGACTCCTCGACTAAATTTTGAGATAATCGCTTTTCCAATTGGGGCATTTTCCCATACAAAAAGAAAAAAAAATTTTTTTTAACTACATTAAACAAAAATTAAAATAATCACAATCGATGTGTTTTGCGATGCTAAACGTGAATTCAACCTCAGAATTGCTCTATCGTGTATAGTTTATGAGATATTGTAACCTAAAGACCAAAAAAAGTCGTTTTTTGCCATTTTTTGAAGCTATATAACTATGTAACATATCATTTATTCGTCAAATGTGGCTTAAATACTTGAAAGCCCCAATCTTTTCCTTTAAAACCTTATTTAAATTATATTTATATCTTCAAGCTTCTAAGAGATATAGTAGACCGAAATATTGTCAAAACGTGTTTTTTGCACTTTTGTGTCTTTTTAGGTTAGGATATCTTTGAGGAAAAAAAAGATATCAACATAATTTAAATTAGGTTTTAAAGGCAAAGATTAGGACTTTAAAGTTGCTTACCAGATTTAACGAAATTAAAATTTCTTTCACATTTTAAACATGTTCAACGAACCGACTACTTCTAAATTCAGCCGTTTGACACCCCGAGTGTTGTTACGTGTATGGCATACGGCTGAATTTTGATGTAGTCGGTTCGTTGAACATGTTTAAAATGTGAAAAAAATTTTAATTTCCTTAAATCTGGTAAGCAACTTTAAAGTCTTAATCTTTGCCTTTAAAACCTAATTTAAATTATGTTGATATCTTTTTTTTCCTCAAAGATATCCTAACCTAAAAAGACACAAAAGTGCAAAAAACACGTTTTGACAATATTTCGGTCTACGATATCTCTTAGAAGCATGAAGATATAAATACGATTTAAATAAGGTTTTAAAGGAAAAAATTGGGACTTTCAAATATTTAAGCCACATTTGGCGAATAAATGATATGTTACATAGTTATATAGCTTCAAAAAATGGCAAAAAACAACTTTTTTTGGTCTTTAGGTTACAATATCTCATAAACTGTACACGATAGAGCAATTCTGAGGTTGGATTCACGTTAGGCATCGCAAAACACATCGATTGTGATTATTTTAATTTTTGTTTAATGTAGTTAAAAAAAATTTTTTTTTCTTTTTGTATGGGAAAATGCCCCAATTGGAAAAGCGATTATCTCAAAATTTAGTCGAGGAGTCACGAGTGAAAATTTTTTTATACATCATTTGAACGATAAGTAAGCAGAATCTGGAATAAAATTTGATGTGCTACGACGTCCGATTTAGAACGGGTTAAGGCACACCGTGAGAGATATCGCACTGAAAAATAGGTATACTGTGTTCGTATGAGTAGAAATACAGCAGCTGTAATCAGAGATGGGTACGTTAAGCAGCAGCTCGAGAAGCAATAGCTGCTGCATGCAGCACAGTGTGGTACATTATGTTGCCAACTATTTTGGTGTATATTACTATTATAGTGTTGCTGTTTCTATTGTCAAGTGTTTTTTGTTTTGTTTTTGTCATATATTTTTGTTACTGCATTGTTTATGCGGGATAATCATAAATATTTTTGGTAAAATATAGACGGACGCACCTGGTAGTTTAATTTTATGCTAAATAAAAATAAGAGTAAATTGTTGAGAAATGGAAATTTATTTAGTTAAAGTTTTTAATTTTGTTGTTTTTTTTTTAACTGTGGAGAATTATGTATATTTTTTAAACATAAGAGATAATTTCAGTCGATTCGACTAAAACATACTTTAAGTGGTAGGAAAAGAGAAAAATCAAATACTAAGAGAAATTCAAATAGCACAGCAAAAATGGTAGTCAAAATGACTAACATTATCTTTATTGTACAATAGAAAAAAATATTGAAAACACGATTTTCCATAAAAAACTAAAATCACACTTAAGTTAATGTTAGTCGTTTCGACGAACACATACAAATGTACGCACTATCCAATTTCAACGTCATACACAGCGGCACTTATCGCAACAAGTAAGCAACTAATACAACTTCTAGGATATTAAAGCTGAGAGAGAATATTCAACTGAGAAAGAAAAAGTAGAGTGCAAAACAAAGAGCGATGGTAGTCGAAACGACAAACAATAATCATCCAGGGTTAAAATAAATGATTTTCTATAAGAACATAATAGCTACAGTGTCCCTTAAATCACTCTTTTCAGGGCGCAACTACCAATTCAATTTACAAGATTTCGCTTCGTGCAAAACTTTTCATTCGCCCGCGCAATGCGAGAGTCAAGTGTATTTTTGTATGAATGATTAGTGATGCATGTTTTCACTATGATTACCCCAGTGCTTTTTGAGTAATTTGTGAATTATTTAAATTTTATACATTTTCAAATTTCTAATTTTCTAATTTTTTTTTATAACGTGATTGCACGTCTGAACCTGTAGTTAAAGATACTAACCCATATTCATAAAATTTGATGTGGTATTTAAATAACATGCAACTTGTTATCCACGCAAAACAACCAGCATAAAAAAAATTGCACCAAACCAATAGTGAAAATCTCATATAATGAATAGATTCCTAGTATTTTGGTATTGCAGTGAAGGAAATACTCAATTTAGGAGTAGTGAGTGCAGCACGTGACCTACAAAGAAATCACTGGCATACAATCACTGCACATGTTAGTGCTTTTGATTTATGCGCACTGCAGGCTAAAATTGTTGCTTGTTCCAAACTGAAAGAAAAAGGAAGGAATAACTATCTTACTAAACCATAGCAAATTTGTGAAATAGTTAAGCAAAAAAAAAAAACATAACTTTCAGGTAGACAGAGTCCGTCTCTCCATGTGCAGAGTGCTCATACAAAATTCAATTATTTTGTTAAATTACAATCAGCTACTTAGTAAACGGGAAAGCGTGATCGAAATATAAACCAAGCAACTGCTGCTGCTGCTGCTGCTGGAGCAACAGCAGGAGCAACTGTTGTTTGCAACTCTAGCGTCTATGGTACGTTTGTCTTGAGCTCAAATGCTAAACTGTTGCACGATCGACAAACAGCAATAAATCATAACTGCGTTAAGTTCGGTTTATTTATTTTCTTCGCCAAAACAGGATCAGCCATCTACTTAAGTTGGTAGTACAACTATTGGATGTTTGTAGTAAAGTTGGAAAAATGTTTATGTTGTCTACACATAGGGTATACAAAGTGTAAATCAAATGCAACAGTAATTGAGTTCATATAGTAAAAACATTATTGCAAACTATAAATTGTATTGGAGAAAGAGTGGCTTACGTTAAAAGGTAAATTTATGCCACTTCCTACTATTTCACAGCAGATTTAATGCTTTTATTTGAAAGTTATACCAACACAAAAGAAAAAAATTAGAAACTTAAGATCAATTCGGGTTCTAAGTACTTAGCTGACCCAACTTCGAAGCTGCTCGTATGTTTTTAAAAATCATCGCCGAACATTTTATTTTTATCACATTTCTTATGTATTGCTCTTAACACTTTCGACCCGAAAAAAAAAACTGTTGGGTGCACAATATTTGTGATAGGTTAATCTTAGAAACTTAATTTAAGTAAAATTTTTGACTGTTTCTAAATTCAAATTTTCACCGCCAGAGGTGCTTTTTGGGATATAATGTCCTTGGAGTGGTTATAAGAAAAAACAGTGGTAGCTGAAAATTGCATTAATTTTCTTAATTCATTCAATTTGAGTGGCATTTATAACCGAGTTATGTATTTATTCAAAAATTTTTTGGGAATATATCCCAATCGGTTCGAAATGGTTAAGTTTTAAGCATTTCTTGTGACCCCTAGTGAAATTTTCTCTAGAATATTTTTGTAAAATACTTGTGTCGAATAGATTCAAAAGTGATGTATTCCAATTTTGATAAAAATTGAGTTACCAACCAACCGATTTTGTGTTCCATTTTTAAATGCTTTTATTAAAGGTTTCATATGTCTATTAATTCATAGCCAATTTCGAACTAAATTTTTTAAAAATGATGAATTTCTATAGGATTTTTAGGTTTCGAGTTTTATTTTTCTAGTTTTCTCTTCTCAAAAAGACCCATAAAATGTCCTAGTCGTAGTCTTCAACTTATCTCAATGAGTGCATTTGCAACTACTCCGATCGAATTTGTTGAGAGAACTAATTCTTATGATGTATCCCCAAACTAGGTCAAGTGACTGATTCGCAACTACTCTAAGCGAATACGCAAAGGAGTAGTTGATATTTTTTGGGGTTTCAATTCGACTCGCAACTATTCAAAGCGAATGCAGAGAGTCTCTCGTAAGTACTCCGAAAGGATGCGGCCTGCACCAAATACTTTGTTTATCACTAAAATAATGATGCGTAACCTATGAATTTGTTGCTAAATGCTTTTTTTTTTAAATGGTAAGATAGAAAAATAAACTTGGAGATTTTTATATTACTTTCAGAGGAAAGTTTCAGAGCCTTAATTTGTTTTGAACGTTATGTTTTTCTACCTTAAGATGCGTAACTTTTCTCTCAAAAGTGCACGCCATTAAGTTTGCAATAGCACGCTTCTTTTCAAGACATTAGCTTTCTTATAAATATTGATGTGTCCTTAGTACTGAATGAATCAATAGACGGTATCTATAAAAAGAAGCATCCTGTTAACAACTTTAAAATTGTTAATTTTAAAGAAAAAGTTAAAACTACTTTTTGATGGTATACGTGAAAATGAGTTCCTTCAGTTGAAGTGAAGCAACTTCAAGCATGTTCGAAAACCCTGGTTTAACTACAAGCACAGTTTTTCTTAGAATAGTTTAATCATTAGGAGAAAGTATACCTACCTGCTTACCAGTCTTATTAGTCCAGAACTAGTCCAAAGGGAACTAAGCTCGGCAATTGACAGAAACTAATTTTCAAAGGTTGGTTTGAAACTAATCCAAACAAAAGCATCGAGTGGCAATAGCTACAATCTTAGTTCCAGTAACAGGTTTGATTCTAGTCGAAGCTAATGTTTCACAAGACATTTGCCAAAAACTCATATGTTTGGTTTACCTAGTTACATGAAACGTGTAGCTGAATAGTTTTCACAAAAGATTAGTTTGTAACCAGTTACAATAAATGCAGAGCAAAACAAACTGACTTGCTCCAATGACAACCCCATGTAAAAATCGACAATTCATCATATGGGAAACGAGTTACTAGCGAACAAGGATTGCTAGTTTATGTATAGTTTTGGAGTATACCGATTTCCTAAAAGGTTACTTTGGGAATTTAAGTTTGTGTTAGTGTTAAGTTTGAGATATTATTTTTTTATATACACGACTCGATTGGAGCATTTTTGAGATCATAATAAAATGAGAACCACATTTAGAGCGTGGTTTTGCATAAAACGGCTGTGGGCGACCTCTAAATGACCTTCTAAAAATTTGACTAAATTCTCAGCTAACTTTTGTGACGCCATTTTTCAGGTTATTAGAGGGAAATATACAAAAATAGTTTTTAATTAGTCTAATAGTTTCATAATTTTGGTGGCCGCATTTGATGTTCAAATTCCATTTTCGAACTCTTTACATTACAAATTTGGTACTAATATAAAATTTTCCAAACAGAAGTAACAAATATGTCGATCTGTCTTAATCAATTAATGGAATTTTTTAAAAAAAGTAAAGTCGATTTGCCAATAACGTTACCAGACCGTGAAAATTTTATTCAAAACAAGACTTTTTGAAATTGCTACCAAGTAATGTCTAGCTACCACCATCCACTTAAAAGATTATTTCTTTTTTCAAAACTGACTACCTGAGATACGGCTGATTATGTTAACTTCCATTCTCGATTTTTCAGCATCCTTTTTCGAAGTGAGGCCAAAAGAGACTTTCCATAGACCGGGACATTTTCATTTTCACTTTCATGCAATCTATTTTCACACACGCAGAAAAAAAATGATCAGGAAAAATTGATTTTCAAATAGCACAAAGTGATAATAATCTCATGAAAGATTATGGTTTGTTCCAGTAATTTAATAACTTTACTGAGTTCTCATGAAAAAGTAATGGCACGAAAGTAAAATAAAATATTGAATAGGGATGTGAAAACTTGTCGCATGAATACCCGAGAGCTCTGCAAGTATTTTAATTATTTAGAAACTAAGGTTAATGAACAGACAAACTTGCTTGAAGAAGGTCAGATATCTTACTAAAGCACATGGCGGCTTAAGTCAATATGTCATTTGCTGTTGCATTTTCTGTGAGCGTGGCAAAACACATACCAATATTTTGTGTTAGGTAAATATTACGTATTATACTTCACTGAAACAAACATAGAAATTCGCCTCATGTATTTTTTGTTCTTTTTTAAATGAGTCGAAAATCGAATATTTATCAGATATTAAATATCGACATAATATACACGCCATGAAACCGCTAGTCACACAACCAACAATCAGCCAACCAACCTATCGACAATTACACATGGCTAATCCATGCATGGGCAGCAATAGTAGGTAGTGGTGGCTCTCACTCTTGGCTTATTGGGTTTGTGTCCTGATTTTCTTAGCTCTCGTGTTTGAAAATTTTTGATGTTGTTGTTATACGTGCCCTAAGCCTGGCTGACTGGCTGTTTGATCGGTCCATTGCTGCATTGTGTTCGGTTATTTCGTTCATTCAATTGGAACGAAGTGATTTTCCAAAAAGAAAAAAGCAAAAAAAAAAAAACCCCTCCAATGTACAATTTTGCCCCCTTTAACTTCGTATGCAACATAGACGGCCCACTGCACCACACAATTCATATTTGTTGTTGTTGGTTTTGTTGTCGTTTCCGAGCTATGATTTCAATTTGCAGCGGCGGCAACTGCCCAGCTGTATTCGAAGTTGGACTTTGGGGCAGCAGCTGCGCTAAGCCTGTAATAAGGAAAAGCAGCGCAGAAAATATGAAAACACAGTTTCAATGGCGTGACGTGTTCAATTCGCCACAAACAAAAACGGCTTACGTTGTTGCAGCTATTGTTGTTGTTGTTGCTGCTACAAATGCACTGTGGCCAATTTCTATGCCAGCAGCTGTGAGCTAGATATCGACGTATATTTAGACTCGTACGAAACTGTGGACGGGCAAAACGTTTTAATCATATTTTGGCCAAATATTTTGTGCTTTAGGTTGATGTTGCACTATGGGGCCATGGTGCTGCAAATATTATGTAGAAAAATTTTAAATTATGAAACATTTGTTGCAATATTATGCAGTATAATTACGCAATATATTGCACACAACTTTTATTGGATATGTCGAACATCGCAAATTCATAAATTCATTGTGCAATATTATTGATAAACATATTGTACGACATACTGCGCAAAATTAATGCACAACATATTGCACAATATAATTGTAAAATATATTGCAAATATCATTGTACAAGATATTGCACAATAATACCATTTTTTCTAAACTACTGATCAAAATCTTGTAAGTTGCGCAATATTGTTAATAGTGTTTTTTCCCATTTTGCAATATTGAACCGCATCATTGCATAAAAAATATACAATATATTGTACAATAATTGTACAAAATTGTTTAGTACTACAGATCAAAATCATATTTAATCATACTAAGCAAAAATGTTTAAGTAATTAACGGAGTAAAATGAGCGTAATAATTTTTACTTCTCTCGAGTAGTAAAAAATTTTAAGCAATTAACACTAAATTTCAAACATAAAATACCTTACCTTATATAACCATTTTCAGTTTATAATTCTAGTAAAAATATAACTCTTCATCATAAAGATCAGTGGTGTAGAGGTTTAACAAGTTTGTAATTAAGTTAATATAATATTTTTCTTACTATAATACGGTCGAACCACGGTTTGAATCCAAGTGCGGTCAGATCGTTTTTTTTGTTTGAAATTTACAGCAAGGTAAAAGTATCATTTAAATTTTTTCATTAAAACACTATCCTGTCAGTTTATTCGAAAATTTTGAATTTTCTAAAGCAGAAAGGTACAATTTATTTTTTTGGGGTGTTCTCACTATATTGTCTTAAAATTCTAGTAAAATTTTCTAGAAATAAAGTAGTACGAACTATTTGTTTCTTCGTGTAACAATGGACATATTGCGCAATATTATTAAATTATATAATTACCAGTGTTTGTCTCACTGCGCAATATTGAACAATTTATTACACAGTCAAATTGCAGAGCAATACTGAACATTACATTGAACAATATTTTTGAATATTATTTTTTGCTATACTAATAATAATGGGAATATTGCGCAGTATTAGCAAGAAATATTTTCAGCGGTGTTTGCTCCATTGTGCAAATCCATTGTATGGTTATTTCGGGTACCCACCCAAAAAGTATCATTGAACTCGTTTTCGTTTCGATTGTGCCCCTTCAAAATTGAATTTATTTCTTACTTATAATTTTTTTTTGTGCTCTCCAACTTGTTGTTGCACGTGCGGCAAAAACAACAACAACAACAGCAGCAACAACGTTTAACTTTTGGCGAACGTCGTCAACGTTTGTTTGCGACCACAAATTCAAACGCAAATCCAAAAATCGTTTGTTTATTTGCCGCATTTTGACGCGTTTCATACCTACGGCAAACAGGCGAGCAGCCGCATGCTGCATTTGCATCTCCCTGGTTTTTTTTCTTCCGAAATTGTGCACTCGTGCGCGCACCTTTATTGTTGTTGTTGCTGTTGTTGTTATTGTTGCACTGCAAACAAAACTGGCAACAAGCGAACAATAACAACGAACTGCTCCACTGCACTTAGAGCTTAGTAACTTTTGGCGTTGTTACTACGAAAAAGTGTAGCAGCAGTAAACGATAGCAACTTGCAGCAGCAGCAGCAGTGAAGTCAACAACATGCAGCAAAGAGAAAGTCGCAGTCTGAAAGATACGCGAAAGTTGCTGCAAATAAAAAGGTACAAAGTCGCAGCGGTGACTTGGTGCCGCCACATTTTTAAGGGGCGTTTGTATATAGAATTGAATGTTGCATTGTCTTGGTTTTTCTGCTTTTTTTTTCTTCTGTAATGTGGTGGACCTCAAAAAATGTTTCGGCAACAAAACAATGGAAATATTGTGTGGCAACCAGCGATAGTTAAAGTTCCTTGCTGATTTTTCATGGTTGAAAGTGAACGGACATCATTTGTGTTTTTTTTTTTTTTTTTGGAGTGTATTTGTTAGTAATTACTTACAAAGAAAAGAAGGAAACAATTGAAAATGGTGTACGCCTAAAATTAGATTGAAGGGCTGGTGAAAGTTGGCAACTTTTTTTTTTTTTTGAGCATGATTTATATCCACATTGTTGACTCATTTGGCAAATATTAGAAACCTTTTATAAGTAACACGTATAAATTCATGTAAAAGTTGATTTTTTTGAAAAAAATATTTTTAGAGTGCCATATGGTACAAGATACAAAAGCTTCCCCAAAAAATTTAGACATTTAATATACAGAACTAATTGCACTTTAAAAAACTTAATAAGAATTTTAATCCCTTTTAAGTGCGACTCAAAAGTAAAATTATCTAATAAATACCCACTGAAAAGAATAAGGAACTGCCGGCAAAAAAAAAAAAAAAATAAATAAATACTTAGTAAATATATATTCTATTTGGTTTTAATTTGCATGGAAAACTAAACTTTGCTTGGAATCATGCTCCCATAGCACCAAAATGTTCTCTTTGATGCAAATAAGCAACTTGTAAAAATTGGTTCATTTGATGCATCCCACACCATTTTAAAAACAGAAAAGTGGTCCTGAAAATAGGAAAAACTGTTTAACTTTTCATATTGATTTTGATCCGCTTAATTCGAATCTGCAATTTGTTTTTCCATATGTTCTGCAATTTTGGAGACATTTTGTATCATTATTTTCCACCTCGATTGGACTATATCTTCAAAACTACAGAACTAAGAACTTGTTCTTTCAAATGGTCCAAATTTTAAATGGTGCTTTTTTACAAAAAAGTTTTAAATTTTAAACTACTAATAGTCTAAGATCCGGTGAATTACTACCCTCATCGGCTTTTCTGATGAAATATTTTTTTTTATTCAATAAAATATAGAGATAAACAAAACTTGGCTTGATTGGCACTCCATATCTTAACAAGGATATTTTTAATTAAACATTATTTAATTTCAATTGTTTTTGTTCGATCTGTTGGAGCAAACTTGCCTAGGTTATTAAAACACTAGTGCATTAATTTTAATTTTCTTTAATATTTTTCGACGTTTCGTCAACAAATCGTTGACCTCATCAGGTTAACACTATAAATATACAATAGTTAAATCAATACAATATTTTTTAACACTAATCGCACAAACTTACAAAATTATTACAAAAAAATTTTTTAAAAAATCACAAATGTCAAACAGTGACACAGACCTCTGATTAAAAGTAAGTAATATTAAAGTTAAAAAATATTGTATTGATTTAACTATTGTATATTTATAGTGTTAACCTGATGAGGTCAACGATTTGTTGACGAAACGTCGAAAAATATTAAAGAAAATTAAAATTAATGCACTAGTGTTTTAATAACCTAGGCAAGTTTGCTCCAACAGATCGAACAAAAACAATTTAATCAATAATGGAGAGCAATTATCTTCCAAATAATAATTATTTAATTTCATTTTTGACCCTCATTCTCCTTCTCAATAACTTTGGTGGCAATCGAAAGCAAAAATAATGTAGAAAACGGCGCTGTGGATTTCCGGGCAAGGATACCTGCCAATCAGATCTAAGCATTACTGTGTGTGTCTCAAGCATTGCCACTGAGAAACTGTTTAGCCAATGGAGCTGAAAATTCGGCATTGAGTATATTACAAGTACGGAAAGGTTTTTTGTGCTATACTCGAGCATTGCCGAAGGTCACCCGATGGCTTCACAGTCAAATCAAAGAGTATATATGTATACTAGGGTGAAAACATCTATAGGGAACTATCAACAAACCTTAATTGATAGTTTTCTTGGACACCCGAAAATTTCCGAAGGTCACCCGAAGGCATAGTTAAAACGAAGGATATATACATATGTGCACTAGCGTAAATAACTATATATATGTCAGACTATCAACAAGCCTTATTAATGGATAGTTTTCTGGGAGGGTAGTAATTTTTTCACCGGATCTCCTACTATAATGTATACGTAAAATAAGTGAAAACTAAGTATGTTTGAAAGATGGGCATGGCACTTAAGTATCTGACAACTTTCACATTTCAATTACTGTAGATTATTCATGCTCGGCACCTTTGAAATAGCTTGCGAGGTATAGCAGCTAACGATGTGTCGAAAATATTAAGGTTCTATGAAAATGTAACTCTCAAGAATAATCTGAGATGAGAAATCGAGTCTAAATATTTTTTTCCTGTTACTTCTAAAGATAAACTCAATTGAATTAAAACTGTAAACTTTCGTTTTGGAGTAAAAAGCAGAAAATCTTCACATTTTGTTCATTTTGGTAAACGAGATTGATAATTGTGGATATTTTATACATATTTTTATACCCTACACCCAGGGTATATTCACTTTGTCCTTCCGTTTGTAACGCAGATAAGGAGGCGTGGCAGGTATAGAAAAGTGTATATATTCTCGATCAGCGTCACTTCCTGAGTCGATGTAGTCATGTCTGGCTGGCTGGCTGTCTATTCGTGGACATATTTTTACGGGAAAACTAACCAAGATAATTCAATGAAATTTGGTATGTTGGCTTCGTTGTTAAAGTTAGCATGTGGGATTGAAAATGAACGGAATCGGTCAACGGACATGCCTACCGCTCATACAAAAAATACACTAAAAACGCAATAATGGCGTTTAGAAATCGTAAAATGAAAAACTAAAATTTATAGACATCGTTGAAGTTCAAAGTTTTAATTTTTTTTCCAATGTGGTAGAAGTTTCATAAGATCGCTTTTATTGAAACTTGTTATTTGATAATCTTCCTCAAATCAATTGTAAGATGTTCAGAACATTATCTCCTATGTTAAGCTGTATTACCAGTGGAAATAAGGCCCTTCTTCCTATGGAAAGTCACATATATTATTTCACTATGTACATAGATCTACTAAAACCAAGCTTTTTACATATCGATTTAGAATTTTTTTTTCTCGGAAACAGAGAATTTTAAAAATTATTCAAAATTTTCCGAAACTTATGTCCAATTGCATAATAATCGTATTAATAAATTTTTCTGTGTAAAGAATGTTGTGTTATTTTTTGCTCTTATTGTTTGGCTTTAAAAGTTTCTTCATCTAAACACCTGTCGTTCATTTACGTTCCTAGGTTCTAGCTTAACTTTTAAAGTATCTACTCAAATATGCTAAAAGAAAATAATATTATTTTTGGAAAAACTTTTATTTTAAGCTACGCAAACAAAGCGACTGTAATATTCCTTGTATAAAGTACTTTTGTTTGACCAAACTTTTTCATGATTTTTGTGAAAGAAAGTTAATTTTTTTCTTTTAGAATTTTTTTTTTTAATACAAATTTAAATTTGTATGCAAAGTAATTTGGTGGTGCTTCAATGTGCGGTATTTTTGTTTCAAAATTATAAAACATAATTGAAAATGTTATTATGGCCATATCATTTAATTAGCTACGCTCTTCAAATATTTATGACTTTTATTATGAGTTTCAACATTTAACTCAATATGTACACAAAATTTAACACCTTAGCACCCATAAGGAATTTATAATGAGATTTGTGACTGTGGCACCCACTGTCACGCATACGACGCGCTTGTTGTTGTGCTATTAAATTAAATGACCGTCAAAAAAAAAAAGCTTTTAATACCTCAATAATTTATATTAAAATACCATAAAAAATACCAAATGTGGTCATAAATTTTGACAGACAAAACCAGGTATAAAAAAACTCATATCCTACTACAGCTGTACACATATGTTTGTATGGGAGTAAATTTTAAAGACATAAATCTTACAGATTTTGCATTGTATTTAATATCATTTTGAAGACGCGTTAATACTGAAGAAATGTGCATTAAATATCATTGTACATTTTAACATTTTATGTAAAGATATTTGTTTTGATGTTTTATACTTTCTTATGAAATTGGCATTACTAAAGCACTTTCTGAAGTAAATGCAAAATGAATCGATATCTGTTAAAACGGCGGAAGTCAGTAAAAATTTGAATTGACTGACATTTTGTAAGAAATTAATAAAATTCAAGTAACTGATTATAATGGCATATTATGTACTTTTGCTCCTTCATGGTCTCACCCCACTTTCAAAATAAACGAATCAAATATAGAGAACAACAAGACGGAAATAGTCATTGCACCCTGTTAGGATCAAGCGTCATCTATCTACTGTTGCTTAAATTAACTGAAAAACCTCAGCAACATTTAACGAATTATAACACTTCATAGCTGAATGTCATGTGGTGAAAAGAAATGAAGAGAAATGTTAAGAATGTTATGCTGCCAGATGCGGTGAGATACTTCGTTTGAACCGAGTAGAAGAATAAACAATAATATCTAGAGGCGAATGCTTTACAGCTGCTATAAAATCGAAATATTTACCTACGTACGTAACGTATTGGCTCAACTTCAAAGGCATTTTCATTTTAAAAAGAAGTTCCGAGCGCAATCGAGAAAATTCAAAAGTACAAATGGTAAATGGTTTCCCAATAAAAGTACTGTTCTAAAATTTGATGGCTGTCGATTGTTTCGATTATTTAAAACTATCAAAAAATTTTAAGAAACTGGGTCGATTATGGTCTTCTGTGAGACAACGCACCGTGTCTCGTTTTAGTGTGCTAGATGTGAAAAATTCATAATCTAATTTTTATATTTTTGTATGCAGAAGTGCTTAAATATGTCCAATTACCTCCACAAATAGATTTTTATGTTCTTCGGTTAACATCTAGTACATATATTTGCAGTTGAAAGTTGATATTTTGAATATAATGAAATTTAAAAAATTTTAGTTCCAGAAAGCGCTTCAACTTCAGTAAATTTTGTGGCAATTTTTCCATGAAATAAAATTAAGATAGAAAAAAAAACCAAATTTGACTCAATGTATAAGCTTTCCAAAAATATCTATCGTTTGTATATATCTTGCATAGTGCTGCCACAAAGAATTTAAGCAGAATTGCAATTTTTTCTGCTCTCGAAATTTATATTTTTGTAGTTTACTAGACTCAAAAGTTATGAGCATCACTCCGCAATGGGTAAAGATGGATATTTTAAGAAAACATTTAGTTTTTTGTTGATGACACGTGAAGTTTAAATCCTCGCACTTTCTCGCAAAAAATTTTCTTCATACTATGAAAATTGTACCAGATTTTATAATAATACCTACACTAGGTGCAAAGGTAAAATATTGGAAATGTTTTTTGTGTGGGAGGGTGTAACGTCCCCCCTTTTAATTTTTCCCATGTTGCTTAATAAATAGATATCATTTACACCCATACACCCCTATACATTAATAGGGTATTATTGTATAGGGGTGCAAAGCCCCTATATTTTAACCCCCCCTCTGTTCGTATAGTATTTTTCAAATAAAATATACGTTCTCAATATAAAGTTTTGTAGTAATAACTGATATAGGTGCAAAGGTATAGCAATTGATATGTTTTTTGTATGGGGGTGCAACGCCCCCTTGTTCGATTTCTCCCAATTTCTGTGAGGCGTTTGGTGAACGTAGTATACTCTTGTGTACAAAGTTTTGTAACAATAACTGCTACAAGTGCAGAAATATAGCTATTGTGGTGTTTTTTGTACGGGGGGTGCAGCGCCCTTTTTGTTCAATTTCCTCCAGTTTTTGGAAGGTGTTTGGTGGACGCAGTTTTATCCTTTTTACAGAGTTTCGTAATAATAGTTACTGCATGTACAGAGATATAGAGTTTTGTTTACTTTTATGAGGGCTAACCCCCCACAGTGATGTCTGTCCGAACTAAAATATTTTTACTAGAATTATAAAGTAAAAATCGCTATACATTTTTCTGATTGGAAGCATAATTTACTCTTCATACAGGAAAATTTAGAGTTAGTATTACTTTATTATTTCACTTTATTTTATTTTTAAATATTACTTTATGGAACCATCAAATATTTCATCCATGTTTAAATTAATGTTTGAAATTTAATGCTAATTACTTGAATTTTTCGACTACTCAAGTGGTGTTAAAATTATGACAGTAATTTTTCTCCGTGTAGAGAGCAAAATATAATGCAGGATAATCGAGATGGAATATCAATATTGAGAGGAATTATTCATTTTAGGCTCCATCCAAGGGTAGGTTAGGTTCAAGTGGCGGCAAATTAGCCACACATAGACCAAAAAGGTCCGTAGTGATACCACATCATCCCGGACGTTGAGTCGCGTAGATGTAATTAATTAGATGTAATAATGGGGTTTCAGCCCTCTACAGGCTTGAGCGTGAAGGCTTTAGAAGCCATTGCGAAGTTTTTAATTGGTTTTAGACCAGTATCTGAAAGTTCTTCAAGATTGTTAAAAAACATTTGTCCAAGGGATTTAAATCTGGTTCTGCAAAGCGCTGGACAAAAACACAGTAGATGTTCCAAATTCTCCTCTTCGTCTTCATTACACCACCGACACCTACTATCCGCTAGAATGCCCATTCTATGAGCGTGATAACCAATAAGACAGTGTCCAGTGATGGCTCCCACAACAGTTCTACATGTTTTACGAGATAAAGAGAGAAGGTAGTCGGTTTTATCTTTACAGAAAGTTGGGCAAAAATTTTTGGTTATTTTGCTAGTATTTGAGTTGATCCATTTTAGGCTAGCCTCACAGTAAAGCGATTTTTGATATATAACATTGTGGTGCTGTAAGGGAAGTGATACGCCTAACGGTTCACCATCGAGTAGCACTCCTGCTTTTGCCTGTTCATCAGCAATTTCGTTACCCTCTATACCTTGGTGACCTGGTACCCAGTTCAGGCATGTTACAAACTTACTGCTGAGGGTTTGAAGTAGATTGTAGCATCGAAGGACTGACTTGGATTTAATTATATAGTTTGTAAGGGACTTAAGGGCAGCTTGGCTGTCAACATAAAAATTTACCCTTTCGAAGCCTCTGCTCGCCATTACATGTTCCGTCGCCATACTAATCGCCTCCAACTCAGCTTGAAAGATGCTACAGTATTGTGGCAATTTATACTTTAATGTTGTATTATAGGTGGGAATGAAAACCCCAGCCCCCACCCCTGCTTCTTGTTTAGAGCCGTCCGTGTAAATATTAATAGAATTCGATGAGTCTGAAACTCGGTTAACCCAGGAATTTCTCGATTCTATGTTAACAGAGAACTTCCTATCTAGATGCAGTGTTGGTTTACAGTAGTCAGTCGACTTTTTACAAACAGAGCTTAGTTTGCTGTGTCCGAATTCTCTGAAGCTGAAACCCTCAATTTCTTTCAGTCGGATCGCAGTTTTAAAGACTACTTCCTTAGCATGTAAGTCAATAGGAAGCATGTTAAGTATTACATTTAATGATTCTGCTGATGTAGTTTTTAGAGCACCCGTAATGCTCAAGCACATAAGTCGTTGAATTCTTTCTAATGGTTTTAAGAGAGATTTATTTTCGAGTGCGTTCCACCAGACAAATACTCCATATAACAATATAGGCCTAACGACAGAGCAGTATATCCAGTGTGTCACCTTAGGTTCTAAGCCCCAAGTGTGACCAAACATGACTTTGCAAGCGTAGAAGGCATTATTAGCTTTTGCTACGCGTTCTTCAATGTTTTCTTTCCAATGAAGTTTGTGATCTAAAATCACCCCTAGAAACTTTGCAGTTTTCGATAAATTTATGGTGATTCCATTGATACGAATGCACCTCAAAGTCGGTATTTTATATTTTCTGGTAAAAAGTATAACTTGAGTTTTTGATGGATTTATACAAAGGCCTTTTGTGGAGCACCATCTGCTTAAAGATTCTAGCGAGGTCTCCAGAAGCTCACTTAATACATTCGGATATTTTCCATTTACCATTAAAACAAGATCATCAGCATAGGCAACAACTTTAGTGCCCATGCCTTGTAATTTTTTTAAAAGGGGACTTAAAGCTATTATCCAGAGAAGTGGTGAAAGTACCCCACCTTGTGGAGTGCCACAAATGGCCAGTTTTTGAGTAAATGCAGAACCCCACGTTGTTGATATTAAGCGACAACTGAGTAGAGTGTTGATCCACCCTATAAGAAAGTCATTAACTCCCATCAACCGAAGTCCCTCTATTAGCGATTCATTTGAAATATTGTTAAAAGCCCCTTCAATATCCAGGAATGCCGCTAAAGTGTATTCCTTGTAGTGAAGGGAATTCTCAATGTTTTTAACTACACTATGTAGAGCAGTTTCCACTGATTTGCCTTTTTGGTAGGCGTGCTGAGTAGGTGACATGTAACCGTGAGGAATACTTTCTCTAATGAAGCAGTCTATGACACGTTCCATGGTTTTAAGGAGAAAAGACGTTAAACTAATGGGTCTGAAATCTTTTGCCTTGGCGTGGGTAATTTTTCCTCCTTTGGGAATAAACACTACTTTTGCCTGGCGCCATGATTGCGGTACATATTGAAGTCTTAAGCAACCGTTAAAAATTTGTATAAGCCATTCCATGATGCTATCTTTAGCATATTGTAACATAGCTGGGAAAATGCTATCAGGACCTGCTGATTTATATTGTTTAAAGGACTCAAGAGCATGATTTATTCTGTTCTTATTAAATATGTTAGGAGGTGTACCTTCTAAACTAGGTATTGTTTGCAAAGTCGTTGGAACGGAAATGTTAAGGCAGCCCGGAAAATGAGTTTGCATTAACAACTCTACTGTTTCCGCTGCATTATCCGTCCATTTTCCATTATCATTTTGAATTAAAACTGGCGTTATTTCTTTTTTTGACAAAATTTTTCTGAGTCTGGCTGCATCTGTTGTATTTTCAATATCTTTACAGTATGCCTGCCAGCTCAATCTTTTTGCTTTACGTATGGTGTATTTAAAGATTTTGAGTTCAGCTCTATAGCGTGCCCACTGATCTATTGAGTTGGTTTTACGAGCGTTTTTAAATAAATTCTGTATATTTGATCTGGCCAAGGAGATTTCTTGGTTCCACCAAGGTGGTTTAGGTTTCTTTTTTGGTTTACTAATGGGACAAGAGTGATTGAAAGCTTTAACCATAGTTGTGCTAAGTAACTGGTTTGCTTCTTCTAGAGAAGTATGGCTTAGAAGATTAGGAACAGATTGTTTTCCTAACCTTTTGTGAACGATTTTCGTAAATTTTCCCCAATCTGTTTTTGCCGGGTTTCTAAAAGCCTTGGCAATAATAATTGGATTAAAGTCTACCGAAAAGCCTATGTACTTATGATCGGAAAAGGATGGTTTATCCAAAATATTCCAATTATATACGTTGAAGAATTTAGTGTTTGAATATAAAGTAATATCCAGAACATTTTGGCTACTTGGACCAATATATGTTGGTTCATTGCCTCGATTTGCAATGCATAAATTCGAGTTGTTTATAAAGTGTAGAAGAGACTCACCCCTTTCATTGACATGCTTACAGCCCCATATAGGATTATGTGCATTAGCATCACTTCCAGCGATGAGTTTGATGTTGTGTTCATTTGCGTGGCAGACAGCAGCTTGAAAGTCACTTGGTGGTGCCTCCAAGTCGTGCGCCATATAGGATGAAAGTATCCAAGTAGCAGTTCCATCCTTCTCGTTGAACATTACTACTGTTAGATCATTAGTACTATATTTAGAGTTTAAATAACAATTTAAGTTATTTTTAGCCATAATGGCTGAACGTTTCTTACCTTGTTTATGCGTATAAAAGACGTTATAGAAACGTGACGCGAGCCCTTTGATGTTCCCGTCAAAGTCTACCCAGGGCTCTTGGATGAGCGCCACGTCGAAGTACCCCTCATCTAGGGTTTGGTGTAGTACGGTGGAAGCCGCACTACTGTGGTGTAGATTCACTTGTAGAATCTTCATCCTTACGTGCTGCTATCACCGTCGAGTTTTGCTCTTCAGAGATCTCTATTGCCATGCCTAGTTCATCTTCTGAAAGCGCTATGTTTTTAGCCGCCTCAGCGAGTGTATCAAGGCCTAAATCCTTTTCAACCTCATCTGGGCCTAGAGTGTTGTCATTTTTGTCAACAGTGTTGCGTTTTTTTAGCCTCAGATAGACACAGGCCAAACCCCATCGCATCTTACCAAATTTCGGATACAGGAGGTCCTCTGCTTCCTTATTTATTTGTATAATAAAGGTCGGACCTTTATTTTTCGCTTTGGCCTCAATCACCTTCAATACCCTCCAGTCACCTGTAGGTATATCCGGGTTTTGCCTTTGGAGAAGTCTGAGCGTTTGATCTTGAGGTGCGCTACTTGGAAATTCGACTTTGGCTCTGGGAATGGTTGGAATTTCACTCCTTTGGATAATTTCCAGTTTCGCTCCCTCCCAGATGCTTCCTAGATTTTTTACCTCCTCTGTACACCACGCCAAAGTGAAATCATCCGTACAAGCGATGATTTTCACGTCATTGAACCACCCGGCTCCATCAAATGTGGGCATAGGTTTGTCCAAATTGGCGTCCATATAGACGAAAAGCGATTTCAGTAGACTGGCCTCCACTATTTTCCATTTTTCCAGCGTGAGCCGTCCTAATGGATCACTGTGGTCGACCAGAGCTACTGTTAGGTGATTTTTAGCTATTTCGCTCATAGTCGCTTTCTCAGTCTTAGGTTTCACCGCTGAACCATGCTTACCCTTTTTAGGACGTTGAGTCTCAGTGGAATCATCCTCTGATCTCTGTCTCTTCGGGGTTTCGCATGACAGCAGCTTTTCCTCGAACCGGTTAGCGTACTCTGAGCTCTTGGCTTTATTATATGGATTTTTTTTAAAATGAGAGCGACCTTCCTCAATAATCGTGTTGGCCCAAGAAAGACTTTCCGACTCTTCAGCTGTCAAATCCTTTTTTGTTGCCAACTTCTTATTAAGGAGTACTGCCGCTTTGTACCTGGCAAGAGCCTTACGCTTGGCCCCTTTGCTAGTGCCGGGAGAACCGTCATCGCTCGGTACTTCTCGGGGTGTGGATGAAAGACCAGGCGATTTTAATAGTTGTTCTTCCAACTCATAATCGAAATCGAAATTAGATGCCATTTTCTGTTGGATGAAATCGATACATGGCGAAGAAAGTTATTTTATTTAGAGCGGTATAGTTAAAATCTATATAAAAGTTCTTTTTGTTGTAATATTAATAGTAAGTCACACACCGCAAGTAATTTTGCTAGTAATTTTTTAAGTTTTTTTTTTTGAAAAATTTACACTGTTTTACTTAGTTTGTATGTGACCCCCATGTGAAAAGTAGTAAATAATAATAATAATCAAAATAGTACTAAAAACAAAAATAGTAGTTTTTAATTTTTATTTTTAGTAGTATGACTGAAATCGTACGGTGGCAACACTTTTTCGAAAATGCAGTTCACACACACAGAGTACGCAAAGAGCGAGATGTTTTTGAAACTCTGCACATTACACACACATGTGTTTTGAAAACACCAAAGAATTTTCGAATAAGTGTATTAGTAACTAAATGATTATGCCTTTAGAATTTATGTATTTATTTCAACTCCAAGTCTAGCGGAATTTATTACAAAAGTTGGACACAAATTTTGTTCACTTTTAAAATAAAACTTGCAGAGTCGAATTGAACAAATAAAATAATTTATTGGCATATGAATAATTAGGCGCTTTGCACTCCGTACTGACACAGCACACACACAGTATATGTGTACTTGTAGCCGTATTTGATGTGCAAGACGAGTTTAATGTTTAAAGCTATTTAATCGCAACTTTTATTTAACTATAAAACTTACGATTTTACGAAATTTGACTGTCCACTTATTTTGAATTAAAGTCACTTGTTTTATTTGCACTTTTAAGCACTTTTTAAATTTTAAACTTAGTATTTTCACTTGTTTTTTTGAAAATTTATTGAGATCACTTGTATCACGTATTTCAACTTGAAAACAGAGTTCCCATCCAAGGGTAACATTAAAAAGATTATTTTTTCATATCCCAGCAAAAAATTTTTTACATACGTATCGTTCCATCAAGTCTATATAGCCAAGTTTTTTTTTTAGTAAAAAGTATTAATAGTTCAGACAAATATTATGTAGCTGTTACTCAATGAATATTAAATAGTTACTTGAAGTATGTAAATTATTTTGTCTCAAGAATTATTTAATTGCAAATTGAAATTCAATTCAGTTCATTGAATCAACTTAAAATCTTGATTGCACTTATCCATTAGCAACTTCAACTTGTACTTAAAACTTAAGTGACATCTTCAGTGCTGCTTCAATAATTTAAAATTAATTTATTTCATGTTCAATTGATTGTCAACAAAATTCAGGCGCACACACACACACACACACAGAAGCAATATGTACACAAGGATAGTAGCAGGACCCATGACACTGCCAATGTGAGGAGCAATAAGGAGCAGCAGGTCATATTGGCAATTGCTATGTTGCTGAATGTTACACGGTGTTAACGTTTGTAGTCCTCGGGCCAAACAAAAAACTTGCAAAAGAAAGAAAACTAAAACGCAAAATTTGACAGCAGAAGGAAAAGCATAGCAGCAATAGCAACAATAATATTGGCAACAACAACAACAACAACAGATGACTTTCCAACATGGCCTGAATCGCAGATAGTAGCTGGCGCTGCTACCGAATAATCGTGCAAAAAAGTTGCGACTTTATTTCGACCTCTTTCGTTGCTCTCGTGCTGCTGTTGTTGCTGCTGCTGCTGTTGTTGCTGCTGCTGCTGTTGTTGTAGCCGCCACCAACTGCTTGTTGCCTTGTATTGTTGTCAACAATTTCGACAACTGTATTGAATGAGGAAAAGTTATTAAAAATAAATTTGGTACTAAGCGTTAAAAGCAACACAACACAATTTCAATGTTGTCTTGAATATAAAGTAGCAAGTAGTAGTGGCAGCAGCAGCAACAAAAAAGCTGCTGTTAAGAAAACCTCCTCTCCTCTATCTCAGTTTTGCTAATCAATAGAGTTGTTAGCTCTTGTATTCAACAATTGCAAATAGCCGCTGGTGCCAAATGGAGGATGCGCCCCCGTAAGAAGTTAAATTATATTTAAGACAGCAACACTAATAAGTCATGTCAGATACGTATACATAGGGGAATGATGGGTAATGAAGGTGAATTTATTAATGCATCGTTATAATTGCTTTGCACGTACGCGTTGTTGCGTTGGTTAATTGTGGGAAAATCTTTGCACAGTGCAGTTGGGTTGGGTTTGAAATTAAAAATAAAATGAAAAACATATTTTTTGATAACTGATTTAATTGCAGCAGTTAAAGGATACCTTGTAAGTACTTAAAATTAGAGTACACGGAGAAAAAATTACTGCAATTCTGAAAGAGTTTTCGCTCAAAACTATTGGAACAGCATTGAAAAGGGGATAATATGAAAATTACAGTTTTAAAGAACTTCAAGCAATCTTCTACAGTCTGCACTGGGATTTCTAAACATTTTCTTGGAATTTTTCTGAGTCAATCTTTGCGTGATCGATCAAGTTTAACTTTATGATTTTTTTGAATTGTGATAAAATGATTTTTGGAAATTACGAAAATTTTTAGATGGCGGCTATAGGAAGTTCGATCGCGAAGATCAACCAATCATACCTATTTTTAATCCCAGATAGATTACTGATATATGTACCATATTTCATGCATCTAGCTTAGTCCTTCAATTAAAATCAAATATAAAGCCGAGGAGCTATAAATTTTGGACTGGCATGAACCCGGGAGATATGGCACTTTTTTTGTTCAACACCTATAAAACCAGAATTGAAAAAGATTTTTGTAAGGAATTCCCATTAATTATGTTCAAGCATATAACATTGCTTTAACTTATACAAAAATTATTGAAAATATGTTTATTTCTCAATTCAAGAAAATGCTATAAAGTGCCAAACCAGCCGAAACAATGGGTGATATGGCACCATATCATGGGTTATTTGGCACCCTTTTTAGGTTTTTTTGCCAGAAATGTTACATGTGTTTGTATAAGTTGTATATGTTTTATGTGACCACATACGACACATTACGCATTGGATCCAATCATCTGTTTAAGTGGATTGTGCATAGTCTTTTTCTACATCCAACGCAGCCATCAGATTCATTTTGGAAGTAAACATTTTCTTCACCTTAATCGGAAGAAGCATAACTGGTAACTACTTTTCGTTTATAAGATCTCTTCTTTTGAACCACCATACCTACGTTGCATTGGTTGTGTTTTTCACTTCAAGTTTTTATTTTTCCGCTAGACGACACTATCAGAAGACGTTAGAAATTATGCCGTTTATTTCCTTCTGATCGGCTAAGAGCTTTTCGAAGTTGTTGGTACAGGAAAAATTTCACTTAACATCTATTTTGGCGTAATCTCAGAGTTTCCATAGGGTTTTCTAAAACATTAGGGAGAATATCAAATTAATCATGAAGGTCTTACCTGACTGAAATTCTACAATTTTGGAGTTACTGTGAGTCGAAGAATTTGTTATTTGTACATCCAAATACATTATAGCATGCAAAGGAAGAAATGGCACCTGAACCGTACCAAGTAATTGGGTGCCAATTCTACAATTTTGAAGTTACTGTGAGTCGAAGAATTTTTTATTTTACTTCTAAATACATGATAATATGTAAAGGGAGAAATGGCACCCAAGCCATACCAGTCTCAGTTATTGCGTGAAATTTCTCCTTTTTAGTGCATACGGTATAAATATGCCACGAAATAAATAAACATGTTCACCTGCAGTCGTATTTATCAAAAAACGAAATCGTTCAATTCTACTTATGTCGATATTTGCACAATATAACTTTATCAAATATTGGGAAAAAAAGTCAGCCATTTTCATTCCGTTTTTTTTTTAATACTGCATACAAGTACTTAATTAAAACAACTGCAACGTAATGAACTATTTACCACAAAGACATTCACACAACTGAATTAAATTTTGTCCATATTTGAATGCTATGAAAGCAGACGATGTTGAAATTGAAAAGGGTGCCATATCAACTAAGGGTGCCACATTTCCTGAGCTTACCATTATCATTATATCTTGTTCTGCAACCCATTACAATGTTTTTGACTTCTTTCTTAGACTTTCCCGATTCTTCGCTTTCAGATGAGGGTATAACACAGAAGAAAAATTTTCCAACAGCAGGAACGTTATTCCCAGTGAGAAACAAATAGGGTATTTTTAGAGCTCTGTCCATCCTTATGTTGAAATACAAAGTGTCTTGCTCTTTAGAAATCAAAAAGTTTTTTATGTTTTCCAATACAACATACTCGAATTTCCACTCTGAAATTCACAAAAAACCTATTACGCGTTCAGCCGTGCTGAAATATTTTCCCATTAAAAACGAAATGTTTTTCATATCCAACCATTCAGTCCATCTCCACTACGAATTTTTCAAAAAATAGATGGAGTGGTGCCACGCTTACTAAAAAACAAAAAAGGTTTATAATATACATTTGTTAATTTATATCTATCAAAATTCATAAAAAACGAAATCAGCCTATCTTTATTTCTAAAATTTCAATATAATTGGTGAAGCAGTGAAGTCTCAATAGCGTAGTTTCATATCAGGGGCGGTGCCAAATCCATTAAAAAAAAATTAAAAATTAAAACTGTACATCAAGGAGTTTTTATACGTTACATAAATGTGTCAACATTATATATAAAAGAAAAATATGCATTTCTGTACTTGCCACGCCTCCTTCTATGCATTGCAGACGTTGCAGGTTATATATTTATGAAAATTTTCACACATGCCGGAGAAAATAATTTCCGCAGTGTAAATTTAAGTGAATTTTCTTCGAAGAAATCAACGAAGCATTACATAATATTCTTAAGACGGTGCGGGCTGCTCCTGCCACCGTTTCTTCACTATTTTCATTGTTGTTACCCTTGAGTGCGCACCGCCAGTTGGAAATAGCAAATGCATTTAAATAACGTGGGAAATTTCTTATACGAATGCAATGTTTCTTAATTGTCGAAATTTTAATTTTCTTCATTATCTGTGAATTTTTCTTATAAGAACATCTGGGAATTGCTTTGGGGTTGTGAAGTGTAAGTGTGTAATAAAGAATTTACTCGAATGGAACCTGACACAATTTATTACATTTGAAAGAGAGGGATGCTCATTTCAACAATTTCCCACAATAAATTCCATGTTAAGAAAATTAAAATTAAAGTGCTAAGAAAATAAATGTTTATTGTTCCCCTTAACCGCAAAATCATCACATCATCGATATTATCCCAAGCACTATTATCAAAATCAATGTTCAGCAACAAAATCCTTTTGAAGACAACGGAATTGTCGCACGTATGTACTGGATATTCAATATTGTTTTTTTATGACACCTGCACAATATTATTTTATGTTTGAAAGTTTTTCACTTTTTTACATGTTTTCTAAGCAGATTTTCCCATTTTTTTTTTACCAAAATTTGTTTAGCCATCAACTTGAACGCGTCGTTGTTGCAAATGAGAAAAGTTGTAGTCACTGACGATCGACGTGTCGTCGTCGTTGACAGCAAATGTGCAAAGTTTGACATAAAAAAGTCATCAAAAATGCAAATTTACGATATGCGGGTACTTGTTATAAACATTTTTTTTTCTTGTTTCCAATAAGTTGAATATAAATACTTTTACACACAAATGCGAAAATGTGATTTTGTTGTGTGTATTTGTGTTTTTTATTTGTGTTAGAAATTGTTACAAATTGCACTCTTTACGTCTTTATGATTTTTTCGCTTTTGACTTGATATTCTACATAACTTTTTGATTTGCTTTTAAATTGTTTGAAACTTATGTTTTTTTTTTTGCATTTTCTTTTTCAGACTTGGTTTTTCACCGATACAGTAGATCCGTACTATCAGGAGCAGACGAGTAAGTTTTACACTTTAAATTATGTCAATACATGTATTTCTTTTATGAATTTTTGTTATCCTTGATATAAAAGGAAAGGACTAATAAGACTTTCGACTCAGAAGGATTTAATCCTTGCAGTCGAACATACTATTACTTTTCTCCTTAATTATGCTACAATCTAAGCTTATAGCTTTCTTTTGACTAATTGTTTGAAGTACATATCAGGACATTTTTTACTAAAAACTGAAAATTTTTCTTGTTACATAAAAAAAAGCAAGTGTATATGAATACCCAGCGGTGCTGTACGGCACCCAGCCACTGAGCCGTTCCTAACCTAAATTTTTTTTGCACAAACAGGAGGCTAGCTCCTGAAAATTTCAGCATCATATCGTCGGGTTAAAACTACAACTACATCTACATTTTTCATGTCTTGAGAAAAAAGCGTTTCCAGTTTTTTGAAATTCGTTTTTTGTATGGGATTTTGTAGGTTTTTGCTTTTTATTCTTTATCTACAATTGGATGGGGACCACATTTCAAAAAACCGACTAGACTAGGGCATAGAGCCGTGTTTTCTTTATATGCCTGTATACTTAACTCAAAACATCAATATATGTAGATGTCTAGTTGTAGTTTTAACCCGACGATATCTACTGTGGTTCTCATTGGGCATTAATGGGTTAACCTGAAAAGCACTATTAAAATATCTAGAAAATACACTTAGTACTACGGGTGATCAATGGACTGAAGAATGGATGAATGAAAGGTATGAATATAATGGAAGAATAAATCAACCAATCCAGGAGTCGTGCCACCACTGCCTCCCCGTGGACTTATCGAGTCGCGACACCGCTGCCTCTTGTTATCCTCTGCTAAACCGTACTCGTCCGTCTGGTAAATCTCGCGAGAATCCGTGACACCACTATTTTCTCGCGTCAGGTCTGGAATTTTTTCCGAAAAGAACAAAGCCTACGGTCCCAGTCAATATTCACTGATACGTCTGTATCGGATTTCCTTTGAAAGTCGTCGTTTTGTCCAAGGATGGTTGAAGTATTCTTAGAACAGGTCTTACCTCGTTGCCGGCTAAGTGCAAACTCACACGAAGGGCACGGGCACGTGGGGCACGTCAAATTTGTAGGCAAATGGAGGGAAGTGGTGCACGTCAAATTTATAGGCAAATGGAGGGAAATGAAAGCACCACTTCCCTCCGTTTGCCTACATATTTGACGTGCCCCACTTGTCCGTGCCCTTCGTGTGAGTTTGCACTAAGTAATGGTGGAATTAGCCAAGAAGTAGTGTTTCGTAACGTGACTTCTGTCAAAATCTATCAAATGGCAGAAGCGTGTAAGCGATAAGTGAAATCGTAAGGTACCGGTACGCAACGTTGAGACCTGTTGAAATTAGATTTTCAAACGTCGCGCTACGTTTTTAGATAAAATAAATTAAATTTGGATGTTATAAATGGAATTTTTTGAACAAATTAATTAAAATAAGTATGACAATGTATGCTTGTTTACAAAAACTGGAATTTTTCAAGTAATTTTTAAGTTGTAAGGTGACATTTCGAACGTTACCTACCGTTTTCACTAATCGATGCTACGTTGACAAGCAACCGTGACGTTGCATTACGAAACGCTACTTCTTGGCTAATTCCAGCTTAACTAGAGAGCGATACCATCACCGGAACTTACATTCCACCATTCCATTTACATCCACGATCAACTGTTTCCTTTTTATCGACATCATTTGACAGTTGGCACTCAGTTTTTTGAGGCCAGGGCTGCTGCTGCACGCGATAATCTTACGATTCTCGCACAACTGTTTACCAAATAGTTGTATGATAGTTTGTTAAGCCCGTTTGATGCGATTGTTCTAAAACTATCTACTTACTAAAAAATCCTTAGTTTTAAGTTCATTCTAGACTCACACAGTATATTGAAAAAAATTCTGAAAACAGTATGTTTTGGAGAAACTACTTCTTAGTAAATGACGTTCCTACTAATTTAATAGTCAAATAATTTTTGTTATATTGGAACGCGGTACCCAAAGTTTTAAATCTTGACTGTAGTATCTTAACTTTACATTAAATAGAATATGTATCAATTACTGATAGATGAAGAAAGCAGAAGTCCTTATTTACAACTATCTGAAACAAAGTATGTAAGTTCAAAATTATGTAAGCAAGCAGGCTGGAAAAAAAATTTTAATATAAGAATATGTATAATATGTAGTGCAAGATATTTGGAATAATTAGCGCAAGATCTCAGTTAATACTAACGTAATTTGGACAAGAGAGCGTGGCATTTTCCGTATAAGCTAAAGTTTTTAAATAAGTATTGCAGTGTAGGGTATTTAATTTTTGGACTGGCCAAAGGTAACACCATTACTAGTTATTTATTGTTAAAGAATATTTATGGCTCATTTACTACATACTGAATAAGGACTCTTCAAGAGTAGTTATCGTATTTAAGGAATTTAATAAACTGCACAATATAAACGAAGCAAATCCTATAAATATTGGTGCTTATTTAAAGCTTGAAAAATTAAACCATTTGGCTTTGTTTTTAATATACGAATATTCTATATATGTATGTGCAAAAATATATTGAATTTCATTTTTGCATTAATCACATACATACTTATACCTATCGGTTTTTTTCTTTCTTTTTTTAAAGAAAAATCTATTCAATGAGTTATTAGGTTCCTTTATTGGTAAAAATTGCAAAATCCTCTAAAGGGACGAATAAAAAAAAATTGCAGTTAATTTTCATGAAATTCCACTTGAAACTGTCAAAAATTGATTGATAGTCGGCAGACATACGATATATTGAAGAACAACATACGAGAGTAAAGGCAGACAGGCAGCCCAATAGACAGACAGACAGACAACAGCAACAACTACAACAAAAAACTATAATAATAATGACAATAAGGTAAGCAATATCTTGTTGAATAGTGCGATGATGCCAAAAAAATTAAAGAAACAAAAAAAAAAAAAAAAACAGTTCTTACAACAGCGCGGCAAAAATCGACACCAGAAGTAAACAATAATGACAATAACAACAACAACAACAAAAACAACAACAGATGAAGAAAGACATCAAGGATAACAACAATGGTGGCGACGCAGCAGCAACAGCAAAAATGTTGTTGATTGAATGCATCATTAAACAAACTTGGCTCGCAAAATTTATGAAGAGAAGAAGGAGAAAAATCTGTAGATATAGCTTTTGTCGCTTTTGTTGTTGTTGATACTGTTTGTTGTTGTTGTTGTTGTTAATGCTGATAAAACCGCAAATTGTGCGCCAAGTGCCAAGCAACGCCCGCAAGCACCCGCGCACTTGTGTTGCTGCTTGTGATGACAAAGCAGCAGCAACAGAATGCAATAAATTCGCAAGACAATGGGACTTTTTTGGAAAAAACTTGGTTAAATTGGATGAAGAAATATTGAAAATTTAAAGATAACTTTCTAGAAGTCACTTTATTTTTATAGTTAAATTAAGACTCTGAGTTATGCTGGCACGCAAAGAAATGTTTCAAAATCCATTAAAATACAACACTTTCGTCGAATCAGTTAACAGTAATGCTCTTATCAGCCGGACATCCATTTATATTACCCCTATAAGGACGAATCATAAAACTTAATATCCAACACCTGTAATTATGCTGCAGGATACAGGTTTCAAAATCTGTCCAATCTTGAGGAGTGTTGTGGGGTACTCGAAAAAAACGTTAAGCACAGCTGCAGAAATGACAAAAAGAGCTTGGACGAGCAAACTTGAAGCTGATGAATTGCAAAACGTTAAAGCTATGAGGAGAATTTATTAACAACCACGTCAATAACTACTGTTCTGTAGAAAATTTCCTGAATTACAATTTTCTGTTGAAGATCCATTAGCAAGATTTAATTTTCAGGAGCCTTTTTTGAATCCTGTTTTGTTAGACTAAATGTAACATTACAGTGTTTACAGTTTTCTGTAAATTTCTCCAAAACTTTATAAGGAATAGTTTTGAAATCTTCAAAGAAAACATTTGCTGTTGTATGTTCAAGTTATACTAAGAAGACATCATAAACGGGAAATGAAGATTTCATATAAAAATTTTGCATTTTTAAACTAAAAGTTCAGTTTTTCCATATTACTTGATTTTTCAATTTTTGAACCGATCTGCGGCCCAACTTAGAAAAATTCTTTTGCAGTGTTTTTCTACTCATCAGTTGCAATCGAAAAAGTAACGTAGAATGAATTACAAATTTTGAGTAGAAGCATATAACTATTTGATATTTTTGAAAATTGTTTGACTGAGGTCGCGACATATTTTACAGAAAGCTAAACTACGAGAGACTGCATCTGCAGACGATCCTATACTGATGACTGCACCCACCATTGTTTCATTAGCTATAACAATAGCGGAAGCCGAGCAGAGGATTAATGCCTATCTCGGTGGATGCAGTGGCGGATCCAGCATTGTCAAGAGGGAGGCCGATTGACTACATTTCTAGATAATATCTGAATGTTTTCAAAATCTTTACATATAATTTAGGTTTGAGAGAAGGGGCGATCGCCCCCCTGGATCCGCCACTGGGTGGATGTCGTCCGGCAGTTTTTTCATGGCTGAAAGCTGCAACGTGCAATACAAAAATCCTGTGCAACGCTCTTTATTTCGTAGTCTGGCGAGGTAAATAAGACTCTTGACGTCCATGTGAACTGAAACCAAATCCCCAACACCAAACATCCCGAAATCCTCAATTCTAAGACCGGAAATATGATTTCTCATAACAACTGATTTATCCGTACTCGATTGTAACTCGATTTGAGCATCATAATGCTGTTGTTGTAGTGAATTTTTATATTTTAATAAACATTGCATTTGTCCCTTATTCCGGACTAAAATTTTGCTTTCAACCTAATTGCGTACTTGCGTGCACTTTATTCCG
This sequence comes from Calliopum simillimum, assembly GCA_951812925.1. Classification (NCBI taxonomy): domain Eukaryota; kingdom Metazoa; phylum Arthropoda; class Insecta; order Diptera; family Lauxaniidae; genus Calliopum; species Calliopum simillimum. Next base: position 65,825,447 of record OX638371.1, read on the forward strand.
TGGTAACTTAAAATATGATATATTTTCATTATGAGACAATCAAAAACATCAACTTTCTTCAATTTATGCATGTTAATATTTATTTCACTTTAATTATGTTCAAATATTATTATTTTCTTTAAGAAACATATATGTGCATATCCGAAAATAATCTTCACTTATATGACCCAGGTTTTAAGAAAAATTGTCTTTTCATGTTCAATAACCAAATGCGGTGGATATTCCTAGACGTATAAAATGAAATCTTCAATAAGTGAACAAAAAAATTTCGACCCAAGAGGGTGTCAGGAGGTCGTTTTATCTGAAAATTTTGGGAAAATCGAGATTTCAGATAATATACTGGAGAGCACATATTTCAGAAGTAGTAGATATGTTACGGGGCACTTTTCCAAATATTCTGAAGTAAAATAAAAAAAAAATCATATGTGGGTCGTGGCGACAGAATGTGTTTAAAAGTTTAAATCGCTCATAACGGCCGCATAACAATTCCTGAAATTCTGAAAAAATTCAAGTAAATTCCATGATGAAATATAAATCGACTTTGTTTATGATGTTTTTTTAATTTAAGCCCCCAATGCCGAGTTATAAAAGAAAAACGCAAATTTTCGCATATCGTCAAAAATCGCGTTTTTTACCCAAAACTTACTCAGCGTTTTTAATTTTTTACTCGGCAGGGGGAATGGAATTACGTTCACTCACACAAATTTATGCACCTTATTACGTCATAAAGAAAATCGCCGTTTTTTTTTAGAAAATATTATTCGTTTTGTCTTAAACTTATAAGAAACCGTTTCTTTAGGTCAATATCAATTAATAATTTCACAAATTTAAATTTTAACATAGTAATTTACTTGATAAACTTCGATTATATGCACCCCTTATATGCAAATAATTCAAAAGATTTTTCGTTCTCATTATTCGCAATTACTTAGGGTTTTCAAACAGAAAATGTTAGGCCGTAATTACGTCGCAACATTCACAAAGGTTTACTTATTTCATGACAAATGAATATTTAGTTAATTTAAAACCGATTAATAATTACATTTCGAAAACAAAATGTGTCCTATTTTTCCAAATCGCGTGATATTCACGGAATTACGTTCACTCACACAAACTTGTGCTCCTAATTACGTCATAAAGAAAATTTCCGTTTTTTTTAGAAAATATTATTCGTTTTGTCTTAAATTTTTAAAGCAACACAAATAACCAACTTAACAAATTTTAATTAAAAATACTTACAAGGAATCCTAGAAACGCTTACAAAAATTCTGATGTCACCTTATACTTTCACACAACAGGTGCGTTCAAATTGACGGTTCGACGTCAACTGATAATTTGAAGCATTACCATAAAGTAATTAATGAATGTAAAAAATTACATTTATACTTTTTGACATCAAATATAAGTATGGAGTATATTTTGATTTCAAAATATTTGACACCGTGCTTAGTTTTCATACATATTTTTCAACAAAACTCAAAAACTGATTGAATTAGGTACTATCTCGTAATTCGGTACACTTACCTTAACTATATTGTTCATCATATGATTTACGTATAAGCAATTTTATTTAAATAGTGCTTATGAATTATTCATTCAACTCCTTTGTAATCTATAAAATATCTTTAAAAAAAAGAAGAAAAAAATCTTTTTAATTTTTACTTTGCAATTCAATTAAAAATGCGGGCGAGCATGAATTTGCGCTTTTCGTTCAACTCAAAAAACACAAGGCAACACATAAAACCAAAAAGAACAAAAACAAAAAAAAAAAAAAGGTTTATGCGCATGCGCGCATGGTATTAAAAGTGCAACAACAACAAAAACAGAAGAACCAAAGGCTAAGCCAAACTGTTGAAATATAAAGGATGAAGTTTTGTTTCTCTTACCTCATTTTTTTTTTGTTAACATAATTTAATCAGTTTTCTTTTGTATACAAGAAAATTGGAATTTTAGCGCAAGAAAGATACGCAGGCGCTGATATACGCGCGTTAACATACAAACATACCTACCAACTAAGCAGACAGACAGACAGACAGCTGTATGAACAGACAAACTGTGAACTCATCAGCGAGCGAACAGAGCAGTGGCAAAGCACTCAGACAGACAGTGGCCAATATTAGGCGGTCAAGTGGGCGGACCAGATTGATGTGAAACTAAATTGGGTTTTTATATGATTTCTTCCTATATGAATTAGTTGTTGTTGTTCACGTACAGAGAGCCATAAGTTGGCTTTGTAGTTTTTTTTTTGTTGTTTTCGGCATTTTGTACCTTTAAGGAATATTGGTAAATCGACTACGTTTAGAAAGCTATCAGCGCTGGAAACTTTAATTTTGATAAATATTCTGCATAAGAAGATCAGAAGCAATCTTAACATGCTTGCCGTATTGTATAGAGATCCAAATCATCGAACAAACAATGAAATGCAAAATACAAAAGGATGCAGCAGCGGCTGCAGTGGATCTGAGCACAATTTGTGGCAGTTTCTTTTAGTTTTTATTTAGTTTTTTGATTTATTGTTTTGTAAAATTATTATTTTAAAATAGCGCAGTTCCAGAAAATTGAAAGCAAAAGAATCTTATGTTATGAAGCAAAATATAGATTGCCTCATTTAGTGTTAGAGATGTACGCTTAGTCCATGAACTTTATGTTTGCACATACATATCTGAGTTTTTGGTTCATACATTGTTTTTAATAAATTAAAGTTTTTAAATTTTAAATATTGTATGCACTAAGTCTGCTAACCAAAAAACAAAATGTTTTCTTAAATCCGGTAAAATACATTGCCATATTTGCGAAATACTAAGGATTCCTTATTCCACAAACACGACAAAAAAAAAAAACAACTTTAAGCCGTCCTATAGATACGCCTTAGTCTTCAAATTACCGTCATAATTTTTTGAAAGTTCAACTTTCAAAACTTTATTTGAATTTTCACAAATATTCTTGTTAACTTTCTCACACTGTTTTACTTATTAACTTTCCTTACACTTCTAATTCCAAAATCAACATCTTAACCTTTCTGCACTATACTTAATCAAATCAATACTGAGTAGGGGCCTGCACAAAATATCTTGAATTATACTGTATTTTTTTTTAACTCACACATTTTACACTGAACTATAGACCTTGATCCAAAAAATTCAAAATTCATATATTCACTGTACAGAGTACACTAGACCGGGTCGACGAAAAAAATATTGGAAAAACCGTCCCTTGTTTGAAAGACTACCTTGAGAGTATTTAGGAAACAAAACATTTTTTTTTTTTGTACCCCTCTAAAGTCAGCCAAATGGTCTTTTTTCCAAAACTTTGCCAGGTGATGCCCGATGTTTATAAGTTTATATCGTTGTAAAGGGCTTAATAAGGCCTTAATTTTTTCATCATGTGCTTTGGTGTAAATATAACCTCAAATACTTTATTTATGTAAAAAAAAAATTTCATTTTTGGAAATACGAACCAAAAAAACTGGATCTCACTAGTCGAATATGATCTCGGAGGTCCAAATGTCTTATGAAAAAGGTGTAGGCCTAATTTTTAACTTTGGAAATCATCTGCCAAAGCTATGGAAAAAATACCATTTTAGGTGTTTTAGAGTGGTTAAAAAAAAAATGTTTCTATTTTGTTTTCAGCCTAGTGTACACGTTTTCGTTTTGAAACTAAGGTCCGCTGATTTGTTTTATCAGTGTCAAAAAAAAAACCTGATTCTAACAAATACTTCAGTGTACTGTATTTTATTAAAACATATACTTCACGTCAGGGTAAAACATGAGGGAAGAAAAACTACAGTAAAATTTTTATGGCAGCACATGCAGGTTGCAAGTTGCAACGGAATGGTTTAACATCTCTCCAACATAGGTCAGAACATGGAAATCTGTTCAGCAAGGTCCAAAAGACAATTTTAGTGACTTTTGAGAGGCCGTATCGGTCAATTTCATGTTTTGATATATTGAAAAAATTATAACTCTTAAACCGTAAGACATACAACCTAATTTTTGTTTTATATCAAAAGTTATATTTTTCCTTTTCTAAAATAGTAGGGATAAGTGGGGTAAAGTGGGAAGTGTGGTTATGTCGGATATGTCCCTTTTCAAAGTGTAGTTGTCATGCGCTACTCACATGCATTTGAAATGACCGCAAAAAGATCTTTATGGTATACCGATGCATGCAGGCATATTTTTGTGCTCTCTGGAATTTTGTTAAGTTCTGAAGTGATTTGGAAATTTCATTTTTGAATGTTTCGACTTCGATATTTTTACTGTTTTTGAATATAAACTGATTGTAAGTACAATAAAAATATTCTTTGAAGTCTTAGCTTTGATAATGCAAAAGTATTCCCGTGTGATTCATAAAGTAAAATAATGCCGCTCACATTTATTGCAAAATGTGGTGTCGTGGTAAAAAGGGAAATTTTGTATGGGGTAAAGTGGGAAATTTTATTTGATGATTGCTCGTCCCCACTTGTTAACGTTATATACTACTATCATGATCCAAATAATTGTTGTGCATTTATTTCAAACGCTTTTTGATTATCTTCTGTAATTATGCCAAGAAAATACGTGAATAAAACTAAATGAATAGCTCCAGATCCCGATGATTTGATGGAAATATAGAAAGCAATCAAAATTGATAAGAAATCGGTCATTGCTATTTCAAAGCATTACTACTTGCCAAAGTCCAATTTATATCGTATCGTTGCTGCATTGGTAAAACTGGGGTGGCCAAACAAAAATTGGCCAAATGCGCTAACTCGCAAAACAAAAATGCGTCAATCCTCCTTCGCGCTTCTTCAGTTGCCCACGTTCTGACTTGGACTTGGATGTTTTTTCGGAGAGCGATGAATAAGCTACAATTCCACAAATTTTTTTAAACACACTTTTTCATTCATTTTTCTTCAGCATAATTATTTTTTTTTCACATTTACTCTTATAGGTGTATTCTTTGAACATTTTTTGACTTTCAATACAGATATTAGAATTTTTATACAACATTAGTGTTAGTTTTAATGAGTTTTAGAAAGGTTCCCACTACATACCACACGATTTTTAATTTTTGCCATTTTGAGCATGGTCGGTCAAAGCTTGGTACTCAACATAAAATCAATATTTTCGGTTGGTTTATTCGGCAAAAAGATAGCTTATTTAATTTTCTTTACTATAGGAAGTTGAAACATGAAAAAATAATTAATTTTTCAAAATTTATGGAGCTTCGAAAAAAATTTCCCACTTCACCCCACCTTACCCCACTTTCCCCTTCTAAATTTAATACTTTTTGTCATATTGATTGTAGCCTGATTAATTACAAAAGTCATAGAAAAAAATGCGGAAACTAAGAAAAAAATTCTTTGTAGACTTAGACGAAAAAAGCTTAACATGGAAATTAAATTCACACTTGCATCAAGTTCTTTAAGATTAAGCCTTTCACAGTAATTAAGCTTTTAATTTAATTGGCCATAATTAAATAAAACGCTTAATCAAATATTTAAACTAGTTTTAACATTACTTAATGTGTTTTTCTTTAGATTTTCATCAATTCAATTTAATGCGTCTAAATCCTAAATTATGTACTTATGTAAACTTTCACTCCAAGATCTCAGCAGATATTTTCTAACGCCAGTTACATCTGTTTTACAATAGATACTCTTACTCAAAATTAATTTATGTAATCCGTAGCTGTAAAACATTTTTAATTAAAACAAAAAACAACAACGATGAGTTAAAAAAAAGAATAAATTTTAATTCAGCTTAAATAGCAAACTTTTCAAGATATAAATCCTAATGAATATTCAATCAAGACGAAGTAAAGAAGAACTGACACAAAATCGAGAAAAAAATAACATTTAAAAGCCAATAAAAATGTCATTCACCAAATTGGTGAACTCAGAGTTAACCGAATAGCAACGGAAACAACAAGAATAACACTGAAAGAAAAAGAAAAAGCTTAAAACAAAATAACCCGAAAACAAAACCAAAATAAAAGAATAACTCTATAGTGTTGGTAATTTTTTCCAATGAACCCCAATATACCAATACAATCAAATAGTCGGCATAAAACTTTCGTACATCTTTTTAATTGACTGCGACTTTAATGAATCTTTCTACCTTTGGAGCAGCAGCAGCAACAGTGAGGCAACCTACATCAATCATGGATGTTAATTTTATTTTTGGTTCACCTCTACCAGCTGCAACATTTTTGTTGTGCGGATAAATAAAACTTGAAGATTTATTTATTTTTGTGGGCTTTTAATGGAAACGCGCAGTTAATGAAAGCTATGTATGCATGCCGGGAGTGTCCTAAATTCACAAATTAAAGTTTTTAAGTCATTTAATGATTTTTTTTATTACATTTTCTAAAGCCAAATTAAAGTTTTGTTTTATTTTTATTTTTACTGTAAAGTATTTCCTGCATAATAAAAAACCGCAGCTCAACATACCGCATGTCAAACGAGAGCATACAGTGGGTTTTTGGGCATTTTCTTCAATCATTGATTAACACTGGGTGACATTAAGTAATGCTGACAGTGACAGTGACACTGACCAACAAAGCTCATCCATCGGTAAATCCCATGTTGTGTGTTGTGCAGCAGCTGTTGTGTTTGTTGTCTCTCTCTCTCTTCCATCCGTAACATTTTCATTGTTTCAGAAAATTGTCATGTTTGCTATTGATGTTGCCACACTTGTGAAAATTGCAATTTTTCGCTAAAAGTTTTTTTGTTTTCAATTTACTTATTTTGTGTTTTTGTTTTTATTATGATATTTTTCTCTTTACCGTTTTTACTTTAATCCATCTCTGTCTATGTTTGTGCATTCGTGATGCTATTGATCAATTGCATGCTATATTTTTTAACACATTCGCTACAAAACACAAAAAAAGGGAGTAGAAAAAACGTAAAGAATTGAAAATTTCGCATGTCAATAGTTTGATACTTTTCTGTTTCACATTTTATTTGTTGCTACGGTGACCGTCTGACCCTAATTTTGAATTTAGTGTTTCATCTGTTCATCTCTTCATTAATTTTTGATGTACTTTATTTCAAATTTTTTGTAGAAGTCCTTTAAAAATTTAATAATATTCATTTCCCGATTTTATCACATAATATCAAAATTTGGTAATAATTAACAAATAATATATTTGAAATAGGCGAATCGATTATTTGATATTATTTGATGAGCGGCATATTTGAGCAATTTTATTGGTTCAATCGAATATTTTTTAATAATTACCAAACATATTTTTGAATCTAAAGACCTTTATTATTTTTTATTTAGACCTTTATTATTACTAATCTTTTTATTAATTAGTAACTAACATGGCAATATTTGCTAGGATCACAGCCATATCATAAAATGTAGTAAATATTTGTTATAAATTCAAATAACAACTCTTCTCTGAAATTTGAATGCACTCGCCAAGTTGCAAAAAAAAATTTTAAAAAATTTTAAAAAAATTTTAAAAAAATCTTGTCTGTATGGGGATCGCCCTCACTCCTCCAGGGCATTTTGTTCTTTGTTAGATGTTACCATGTATTTACCAGCTACATTTATAACCTTGGTTCATTACAATCATAAGAGGGAATCCATGTATAGCGTATTGGAACTATGCCGCGCATATTGAACTCTTTAAGCGTCTTGACGTAATAAGCGATTGTAAATTACTGAATCTTACAGCTTAACAGTCAGAACTATATTATAACTAAAGATGTTCTACATATACAAATTGAAATGCGAAAGAGTTATAGCGAATCACAAAGTCAATCAAAGTGAAGTAGAAAAATAAAAAAATTAATTAAAAAAAACATTTTCTTGTCTGGGGTACGAACATACACCTCCAGGATATCGGTCAAACGTCTTATACATTGAGCTAATTCTATCTTAACAAATATTTTCTGGAATGTTAAATCAAATATGTTTCTCTGAGGGAAATATACTCTTTTCTCAGTGTAGTTCAACACTAAAAAGGGTTGGTAGTGGGCTAGATAGCCGCATCTTCAATCAACTGCTAGCAATGTTCTTTATGTTACGGTAAGTTAGACAGGCTATCCTCTAAACAAAGTTTTATGGAAACACTTAGACCAAAGATTTTTCCATTGTGATTAGATAATTTCCCAAAATCCTCTACGTTCCTTAGTCTCGAAAACCCGGGATAAACCTTCTGGTTGTGTTTAAGGCCAAAAAATTTCAAAAGTTTTTTTGCGAGAGGAGGAATAAGAATTCAATACTAAAATAATTGTTTTTTAGGCGGTAATGGCACTATAGGGTTAAAAAATACTTAACCTCGATATTTGCGGTATTCATAAAAAATTTAAAGAAACTAGAGAAACTGTGCCCGTATCGGACTTATGACTTTCACAGTCAAAAAAAAAAAAAACTCTTTCGGGCGGTAGAAACGTGTAGGATTTAAAGACTAGATTTATAAATCTCATCACAGCTACACCTCTGGTGGAAACGTATTATTTTGTACTATATGATCAGCGCGGAAAATGGCAGTTGTCATCATAACTTTGGCCGCAATTTGGCCCATTGTATACCCGTTTTTTAGATTCGTAGGTAAACCATTTTCAAATGGACTTGGGACTCTTTTCAGCAATATCTTCAAGAGAGCTGAAGAGATGACCTTCGAACACTTTTTTAGGCAAGATATTGCTGGGTATTCAAAGAAAGGAATTGCAAACTAGACTTTCAACATCGGGATCTTTACAGATTCTACAAAGATTACCTACTTCGGCAACCTCTAACATTGGAGCATACTTACACATAGAATAGTGCCTTGTTATGACAATAATTAAAATTCTGTGGGTTCGTCTGTCTTCATTAGCATCATAAAGTGGTCATATCGCCCTCGTTTTAGAAAGGACGCTGTTCAAGTTTCATCGCTGCTTTACAGCAGGGTGACAATGCAGGAGAATGTATTTTCTATCAAGAAATCAATCTATAGCTCTCGTTTGGACTACCAAACTAATATAATATTTTTCAGACTGAAATCGTCAGACTTAACTTTTTTTTTTGCAGGAACACTAATGAACTCTTTTAGATATGGAATAGTATTGCCCTTGTTTTGGGATTGGATTTCATTGAAAAAATAGTCATGGATTATAATCCCTTACAAAAGATAGGCTCTAAACTTAAAATGCTAATTGTCGAAAATGTAGTCTCGCAATCTTTTTATAACTTTGAACAGTAGGATTTCCAACACAACTATAATATCTTCTTCCAATTTTTAGTGTTGCATTCCATTTCTTTTTATAATTTTCAAATAGTTTATGGGAATTCCGCGCCGTCTAAGTATTGAGTTTGTAAAAACTATTGATTTGTTCTTTGTTTTGTTTTGAAACATATGGTCACCATACATATGGCATATTGGGCAAGTGTATGAATTCAACGGTAGTCAATTTTCAATTGAATAATATATGCAAGGCCACATGAGTCAAAAGGGCTTAATAACGATTATGCTGGTTTTGCCTTTGAACATTTTCCGTTTTTTATACAGTTTTTAAAATTTAATTAGATTTTTTTCAATGCGTAGGAGGCATTTTCTACTGTTTTTTTAAACTGAAATTTCCTGACTTATTATTCTGAGTAGAAATAACTTGCAGAGACTGCTGACTGAGACTAAAGAAAAGTTCCTTATCTCTGCCAAATTTTTTCTTGTAATAAATTATGCCTTAATAAATTTCCCACAATAACCACACTATAAAGAGCTATTAATTCCCGCCCCGAATAGTGCTAGTTGCTGATGCTGCCGCCATTTTCCATCAATGCTTTGGTGGCCACCATAAAGCTTTGTGGCTCTTACACTTAAGTTTAATCATTACGCTGTGCAATGCCGGTGCTAAGCAGCGGTGGCGGCATGAACACACACTCCTCACAAGCATTGCTCCGGCATTTTGATTAATGCGCCGTAATTAGGTGCCTAATGAGCAAGCGACCGACCGAATGGCCATGTCGTCCAAAATTTTTACACACTGCGCGCGCCCCCTAATGCCAAGAGAATATGCCAAACGCATGTATGCAGCAGCAGAGTCCCACTTTATTTTTATTAAATTGGTAAGCAACAAAGTTGATAAGAAAGAATAAGAAAAAAAGAAAAAGCATCGCCGACAAAAATTAGAATTAAAATGATGGCAGCACACTGGGTGAAGCAATAAATTAAATTTTCATGTTGCAGCTCAAGAACTTCTGTTTTCGAATTGGCAGCAGCAGCATCAGTCGCCGCAACATCCTTTGATGCATTCCTTTACAAGTAACGCGATTCGCCTGGGATACGCCTGGATTTGAACAATTTTCGGCATGAGTATCGGAATTTTGATTAGGACAACAGAATGCTTGCTGAATGTCTGTTAATCGCGCGTCGGATTTTGAGATATGCCGCCGCAACATTCGATGCTGACCAATGGTAAAATCACTAACCAAAATTTGCGCGACGATTTGTATTGTGTTGAGTTTGCGGTAGCAATGGGACTTTTTTTCTGGGTTATTTCATGGGTGAGGTTTTTTGTCTTTTTCGAATGATGCTGGAAAAACTGCAATGTAAGCGATTTGGAGTTTTTTTAAGAATTTTGAAAGCAATCGTGATATTCAGTGTTTCAGACTCAATGTTTGATTTGGATCTTTTAATCGCTATTGCCTAAAGTATTTTTTTGTTGGGTTAGCTATGTTAATGAAGAATGTTTGGAAGCAAATTTCATTCATGTAGAAGCCATGAGTCAAAATTATGTATGGACACAATGTTTACAAATATTGTGTAGAAACAGAGTTTATAAACAATACTTATAAGCATTGTTTTTACTTATTGCTTATAAACATGGCTTATACACATTGTTTATACACATTGCTTATACACATTGTTCATACACATTGCTTATATACATTGTTTATACATATTGTTTATACACATTGTTCATACACATTGCTTATACACATTGTTTATAAACACTATTAAAAACATTTTCTATAAAATTGTTTACAAATATTTATTTATAGACAAATATTGCTAAACATAAATATTTGAAAGAAACTATCAATGTTGTAAATACATTTCGTTTAAGTTATCACCCTCATAAATAAAGATAAACTCAGATATAGGCATATATCTATATACTTATGTATATTGACATTGTATAGAAACAATGTTTAGAACATATTTTTCAAAACAATACAAAGATATGATATTTGAAAATGAATTTTGATAATAAAGTTTGTGTACAATGCATTAAAAATAAAGACATAGGAACATTCTTTGATACAAGGCTTAGGAAAATATTTTGAAAAAAGTAAACGTAAAAAAATCAAAAATTTTTGAAAATGTTATTTATGTAGATGTTTTGTTTAGCAACATGATTTGGAACAACATTATAAAACAAGAGTAACAAAGTAGAACAAAAGTGAGCCAATTTTGGTTTGCTTACGACGAACAAAACATTTCAGTATTTCCGAATTTCTCGGATGAAAAATTGAACATGTCCTGCAGCCGTTAAGTTTTCTACTTTTTGATAGAAACTTTTTTAGCGTGCCAAATCGAAACCATCCAAACTTTCAATTTTGAAACGTAAAAATAAACGAATAGTTTAGTTTGATTTTGTTAAAAGTTTCTTACTTTTTGGTAAGACACATATCGAGATGCTGGTTATTGCTCATTACTATAGTGTATTTGGACTTATTTTGTAAGTCTTTAGTTTTTTCAAACTTTTTCATAGAATTGTCCCAATATTTTTTTTTTGTCATACCCTGACATTTGTCCCTTTTTTATGCAATGCTCCTTTTTTTCTCGCTTGTCAAATGTATCGCATTGCGTCGTCGATTGTGCGAACGTAAGATTTTAAATATTTCAACTATTTTCATCCAATTAAGGGAGTTCTCGTTACTTAAGCCATTCAGTCAATATGGGGTTTTGTGCTTTCCTTTATCTACCTTGTTTGGTTTTATTCATTTGTTTGTATTGGTAAAGGATTCATGCCATAGCTACGCTTCTGTGCCGCTTTAAGCATCAGGTTTTTGTGGTTTTTTTCTGCTTTTGCTGCACCCCAACTTTAGACTGAATTTTTTTCTTACTCAAATCTTTTAAGTCTGTTCTTTTTTCAGTTATTACTCGCTTAAGCATCCGACTAACGAGCTACCGTATTCTTTGGGATTGGAGTTTTTGTTTTGTTTTGGTATTGCTCTTTTGTGACAGCGCTTAATAAACATTTTTGCTTTATAAATTTATATTTGACATTTTTGTTTAATGATTTGCGTTGATTATGGGAAGGTTTTGTGTTTCAAAATAATGGTTTTTTATTAATTTTTTAATGAACTTTTTTCTTTCTTTTCTTTTAAGAGGGACATCTCATTTACACAAATTGCTCACAGGGATATTCACGCACACCGCTATGCTGTAAAATGTCCGCTGAATTGGATATCTTCTTTGAGAGTGGCAAAAAGTGAGTAGAGTTTTTAAAACATATTTTATAAATAATTAAATATGAAAGTAAAATTTTTAAATAATATTGTACTATGCATTTAATGTTTAACTTTAACTTGAACGCTAACATTCACTTCCTTTTGGCACAACTTCAACATCACAATGTTACTGATTTGTAGCAATCAGTAGGCCCCTTGTTAGGCTTGGTAACCTCCCTTAACAAGAGTACTACCTTTTATTGCTTTGCTTGTTAACTGATTAAAAAAAATCAACGAATCATCGCTTGCAATCATAATCCTGTTAAAGTTGCCACCTGCAATTATTTTGTCATCAATTGCAATCACTTCATTATTTTGATGAAATAATATTGCAGTCTGAAGTACCCGTTTAATATGATGGAAATTATTTTCAATTGATGTTGCCATAGCTGAATCTAGTCCATGTCCTATTGTACAAAATTATAATGAGTGATATTTTCATAGCAGATCTAAAGAGCTTGCACCGAATTATATACTTAGACATAAGAGCCTGCTTATTTATTAAAACTCCTAAGGGGTTGATTATATGACAGTGCATACCATCGAGTCTGAGATCAAATAAAATTGTCAAATAAATGCCTACCTACGGTCAATAGAATTTTCATTGATCTTCCACTACTGATTCCCAGATCATTAGCATAATCTCACCCCCTCCCATTAAAAGTTTTCACTGATGGTTGAAAGATCGATAAAAATAATTATTTTTGGGGAATGTCCACATATGAGGACATAAGTAACCATCAAAAAATGACGCAATGAAAACCGAAAACATTCTTTCTCTTTAGGCAACTTTTAATTATTCTGTTTGATAATTTTGTATGTGTTCTCCTGTAACTCCTAAGAGAAGCACAGGGCCAAAATGAAACGTCTCCATTTTTCACGATCCTTTGCGATGACTTTAATCTCTTTCCACGTCTTTCTCGAGCCTAGGATTTCCAACTCCAACGACCTTTATCAGGTGGTTCTTGGTTTGATTATTTTCGAAGTTATCAAAAAATTTCATCATATTTCGGAAATACTCCTCCTTCATCTTAATGTCCACATATGTTTCCTATTCAATAATTTGCTGATTTTTAGTTATTTCTCCGAAATATTGGCGCAATGAAAAGAAAATAAATTTTCTTCCTTTAGTACTCAAGAATCTTTAGTACTTCTGAGCTCATCGAAATTCTTACAGCGTTGGAATTGACATGGTTTCTCATCGTGTAATATTTATGAACAAGTTAGGTGGTTTTGAAGTGCAGGTAGCAGAGCTATCCATCTTTTGTTTGGTTTACTGGACAGCTCCTTTAATGAAACCTAACTAAACAAACAAAATCTGTAAATATCTTTAGAGCATTTCTCAAAACTAGTTTCTTTATATTTTTTCCTCCTATTGCGAAAGTGAAACTATGTATCCCCTTAAGGCTAGAAAAACTGCTCTAAATGCAAACTCTGCACACATTGCAAGCTGTCAGTTGTCTATGCAATTCAAACAACACCTTTGTTATTGCATCACCATCGGTTATTATGATCTGAGTGCACACGTCCAGCTGCATGTTGCTTTTGTTGCTTCAGTCAAATCACATGTTGTCTCCTATATATTTTTGCATCATGCCCAGGAAATGAGTTGTTACTGCTGCTGTTGCTGCTGATGCTGCCCTTGTTGATGCTATTGTTAGTACACTGCTGATGTTGTTGTGCTTTGCTGCTGCTGCTACTTCGACTCAATTCAATTGCATTGTATGTGCTGCAATTACGTATCGATCAAAATGCTAATCAAACAAAACCACAAAGGACACTGAACCATTTTGAACCGAATGGAAAATTTGAACTGAAAAACATTGAACTTTTGCCGTGTGGCAGTGTTTGGTTCGTTCGATTTCGTTTTTTGCATGCACTTTTTAATGGATGCAAATAGGACAATAGAATGCTAATCATGATTTATACTTATTTGTACATACGTATGTTAATTTGTGAATGTTAACGATTTGAAACTGAGCTACAAAAAACCGCACACTACTAGCACTTTTATCATCAAATTTTAGTTTACAAAATTTTGGGCAACTCTTTTCATTGTTGAATGAGCAACGGTCATATTATTCGATCAAAATACTCTTTCACAAAATACATGCATATGAATAAAGCAACTTTACCACTTCGCGTTATCCTGCTACTGAGAAGGATGCTCAATACCGACTTTCACATATTTTTGGTATATTTTGAATGTGCTTGAGCAACTTCGAGAAAGCTGTAGCAACCATTGCGCATAGGATTCCAAGTCAGGTTTAGAGAAAGCGAAATTTTTGATGGAGAAGTCGTGGTTTTTTTTGTTTTAATTTAAAGGCCCTCCAAAGGCAAATTTTTACTAAGCATTTGAATTTGTTCTCTATATTTCAAGTAAATGTAATTCTTGGTTATCGGAGAGTAAAGACCATAATGCCATATCTAGCAGGTTCATAAGCTTTCCCATTTTCCTCAATATCTTTATGACACTGTACATAGTTTGATTGTACTGCCAATCAAACGTATAGGCACAGAATCACAGTCATTGGCTAACCAATAACTTAACTGAAATTACGACAAGAGCTTAACTAATGTTTCATGTTCACAGTGTTTTGGTTAACTAAAACAATGAATAAGGGAAAAGTATGGCAGCATAGCTAAATTTGTGGGTTTTATTTGCCGATTTCTAAAAACTTGTTGCCGCCGATTAATCACAATTTTTCACTTTCACTTTTGATATCAGACTCAAAATTTTAGACTTTTGAGAAGTCTTATGTGGTTTCTATTTCTTTAGCATCAGCTGTTAGTTGACTAATGGTTGACCTATAAAATTTGGGGTTTAACTAATAATTAACTAATTTCTGTAAGTAAAAGTTTGTTGGTTAAACCATTGTCATTGATGAACTAATGACTGTGAATCCGGCCCTAAGAGAATTTTGCCAAGTAACCAAATGGAAGCTCTACGTGACAGAGTTAAGAGATTTGCTGGAAAACGCAAATATTTTTCGAAAAAACCATTCTCACGCTTTGAAAATTGCAATGTCTTCGTTTCAAAAGGCTTGGTATCCTAAAAAAGAGTTCTAAATTAACCTTCCTATTTTTAAGTCATTCATTAAAATTTGTACAATCTCCCCTCTAAGAAAGAAGCGCTGATCCCATTCTTGATTATCTGGAAATGAAAAGTGGAAGTTTTTGATAAATGAAAGCTGTGCGGTATATACATAGTTGGCTGTGTTTTCAGCAATTTTTCCTGTACCATGATACTACAGTTTTCAATCTTACTGCTGAGCTAGCTGCGCTCTTCTTACCACATATATGTATGTAAGTATATATGAGTAAACCTCCGAAAAAGTTACCAAAACATGCCTTTTTTGTCCCCATCTATTTTTTTGATTTTTTTATTACTTCTGGAACATTTTTAAAAAATGAACATATACTTTCATGGTTGCCATAATTTTAGTCTCAAAACGCTTAAATAAACTTTTGAAAAATCTTACATAAATTTTTAGGGCTGCCTCATTTTTGTTTTCGAAATTTTTTTTTAAATTTTATTTTTTTTGACTAAATTTAAATTTTTGGTTTCAGAAACGCACCGATAGACTTTTTCAAAATTGTATTGTACAAAAATTTTCAGGGTTGCCAGATGCTTGTTTTTAAAAATTTTACTTAAATCTTATACTAATTTATAAGAAAAAAATAAAAATTTAGTCTTATAACACTTAAATAAACTTTTTGAAGATAGAGCAAAAACTTTCGGTGCTGCCACCTATTTTTGTTTTTGAAAATAAGCAGGCGGCGAATTTAAAAATGTATGTTGGATTTTTAAAAATTAATTGAAGTGTTTTAAGACTAAATTTTACTTTTTTTTAAAAAAAAAAATGGTTTAAGCGAAGCTATCAAAAAAAACATAAATCGGGTGGCAACACTGAAAGTTAAGTAAAATTTTAAAAAAGTTTATCTGAGCGTTTCTGCAATCAAAAATTTCAATTTAGTCAAAAAAGTAAGAATTATATAAGATTTTTAGGTGGCAACCCTAAAAATTTATGTTGGATTTAAAAAAATTTATTTAAGTGTTTTAAGACAAAATTTTTATTTTGATTTTTTACACAAATAGTTTAAATAAAACTAACAAAAAAAAAAAACTGGGTGTAAGGTTACTAAACGAAGAATGATGAAATGTTGCAAAAAAAACTACGGAGAATGACAAAATGCTGCAAAAATAGTAATATCACAATAAAAATAGCATTATTTTTTTTTTTTAAGTTGAAACTGGTGGATAGCCCGTGTAATTGTTTATTGATTTAATTATATAAAGATAAAATAATATGTTAAGTTATATAAAAAAAACCTTTCGTGGAGAATGATGCACACATCACAAAATTTTTAAACTTAAAAAAAAAAAAGTACACGAACACCGACTGAGCTGAAAATACACTTCTCTTTCTCTTCACTTTTATAAGAACATTTTTCGAATAGTTAACACAGAGAAACAGTAGCTGAAATATATATTAATGTCGTATAAGTTTTTTTAGAAAATAACGTCATATGCCAAACTGGCAAATAAAGTGCACTAAGAAGCGGTTAGGGAGAATGAAGAATGACTTTTAAATATTATATGTTATAATTTCATAGTACCTATAGAAGCTCTTTTTAAGTATCTGTATTAAATAGTTTAAGAATCAAATTTTAAATTTAAATATGGTTTTGAGCCCCGGGATATTGAATAGTAAATTTTTTGGAGAATCACCCATATATAGCATATGCTAGCCGCTATACCTTGGTTAGCTCCTTTTGAATAATTTTTTTTTGCTTAGAGTGACATGAGAAACCAGTGGAGTGGAAGCGCTCCAATGAATTTCTTATGGCAGTCTTCCTTTAATGTTGGGTCTCTACCACAATTTTCTATCAAGATTATTACTTTGCTTGAGAACTTAAGCCTAACTTAATGATGTGTAGTTGGTTGCTAGGAATTTCATAACTTCTTCAGAATAGAATGTACTCTGTCTTGTGCTAGTTGAGCAGGGATCGCAAGGCAAATACCTCCAAAAAGTATCCATAACAATATAGAAAATATGAATGAAGAATGACTTTTAAATATTATATGTTATAATTTCATAGTACCTATAGAAGCTCTTTTTAAGTATCTGTATTAAATAGTTTAAGAATCAAATTTTAAATTTAAATATGGTTTTGAGCCCCGGGATATTGAATAGTAAATTTTTTGGAGAATCACCCATATATAGCATATGCTAGCCGCTATACCTTGGTTAGCTCCTTTTGAATAATTTTTTTTTGCTTAGAGTGACATGAGAAACCAGTGGAGTGGAAGCGCTCCAATGAATTTCTTATGGCAGTCTTCCTTTAATGTTGGGTCTCTACCACAATTTTCTATCAAGATTATTACTTTGCTTGAGAACTTAAGCCTAACTTAATGATGTGTAGTTGGTTGCTAGGAATTTCATAACTTCTTCAGAATAGAATGTACTCTGTCTTGTGCTAGTTGAGCAGGGATCGCAAGGCAAATACCTCCAAAAAGTATCCATAACAATATAGAAAATATATTACGCGCATGGATATTGAAGAAGTAAAAAACATTGACACTAAGGAAAAATTCTAAATGAAACCAAGAAATTCATACAAAAATCTCATTACAAAACTCCATAAAATTTGCTCGAAAAAGAAAAAATCCACAGCAGTAGCAATACCAACATATGCAGTAAACAGCAACTGCAACACAATTGTCAACAACAGCATCTACGTTGTCAACAGTGGAACTCAACAAATTTTACTGCTGTCTATTGGATTCTTTAGTGGAGTTTTTTTTCTCGTATGTTCGACGAAAGCAATAAAATTTGTCGTGAAAATGTGAATTTTCACAAATACATTGGCGTGCGAATGTGGATTGTTGGTGATGTTGCTATTGCTGCGGCTGCATTTGTTGCATGCAACACTTGCTTTTGGAGGTCATGATTGCTTCGAGGTTTCTTTGCAGTTTGTCTGATTTTGACGCATTTTATAGTCATACACTGTACTGAATAGTTTATTTTCATTTGTACCATCAGTTAGATATCAGTCATTTTGTCTAAGTGTGTTTATTTGTCGATGTTGCTATTGCTGTTGTTGTTGTTGCTGCTGTTGTTGCCAATAAATTTTCCAAGAAAATAAATAAATAAACCAACCAACAATAGCATTTTGTTTCTAAACTTAATCGCATTGACGTCGGTCTCACTCTTTGTGGAATTACAAAGTATCGCTCGGGGACTGGTTTATGATCAGGCAATTACCGTAGAGTAATAAAATTCACCAAGTTAACAACCAAACCCCCCAAGCAACCAACAAAAGCAGTGTAAAGTAATGTCTTTATGTTTAGTAGATTAAATTTAAAATTGTTGTATTGGCTAAGATACATGTGTAAATTTAGTGCTGAAAGTGGTAAATTCAATTTTTAATAGGATAATTAAATAAAAAATTGTCAAGTGTGAACGAAATATACTAAAAACTAGTAATGGTGTTACCTTTTTCCTGGCCAAACATTAAATACCCTACACTGCAGTATTTGGAAAATTTTGCTTGTATGGGAGATACCACGTATTCTTGTCCGATTTCACCTAGTTTTTTGTCAGAGCTTGCTTCACTGTTTTAGTGAAATTTGATTGGATTATCTTAAACAATGCTTTCAGTACAGCATTTTTTGAAACTTTTGCTTGCATGCGACGTGCCACGCCCTCTTGTTCGAATTCGCCAAGTTTTCGCTCAGATCTTGTACATATTCACTATCCCTGGTAATGATGTATATTTTGCTTGCGTAATCGGAAATAATGCTCTTAATATTGCGTTTTGAACATATTCTGTGTATGGGCGGTAGGCGTGTCCGTTAACCGATTTTGCTAATTTTTAATCCCTCGAACCAGCTGAAAATTTTTTTTTTCACCGATTTTGGAATATGGCAATATGATAGATCTAGTGTGCAAGAACAATAATCCGGGAGGATTTGGTTCTAGTACCAGTGTTGGTAAAATACAGGGTGCTGAAGTTGGTGTTCTTAGTCATTTTCATGAAAAAGGTATTTGTTCAAAAATTTATAACTAACACCAAAGTTTGTAAATTGATATATCTAAGTAGCTGGTCCCATTCATTTTTAAGTGTTCTTTTTATAAAAAAATTTTACTTGGTGAAAACAAATTTTTATCACAAAAATTTTTTAAACTTAAAAATACTTTTGTATTTTTTTTTTTAAAAAACCCCCTTAAATTTTTTTTAAAAGTATTTTAAATAAAAGTATAATTTATAAGCTTTGAACTGATGTATGAATTTTTTCATTTTGGCTTTTGAACGCCCACGGCAGGTAAGACTCTTTGTTTACTCAAGAGGAAGGCATCTTACGAAAAAAGTGTACTAGGCTAAAATGCTTAGAATCGTTCAAGAAATACATGTGCATTTTTTTTTGAAGCCTTCGGGTGACCTTCAGAAATCTTCGGATGTCAAAGAAAACTATCCACTAAGATTTGTTGATAGTTCTCTTTAGATGGTTTCTTTCTAGTTTTGACTGTGAAGCCATCGGGTGACCATCGGCAACCTTTGTGTATAGCACAAAAACTTTCCAGTACCTGAAATACACTCACTGCCAAATTTTCAGCTCCATTGGCTGAACAGCTTTTCAGTGATAATGCTTCAGACACACGTACAGTAATGTTTAGACCTATTTGACAGGTATACTTGGCAGGAAAAAGGATGCCAATCACACAGCGTCATTTTCTATTTGATTTTTACTTTCGATTGCCACCAAATTTATTGATAAAGAGAATGAGTGTAGCTTGGGTCAAAAATGTAATTAAATAATATTTAAGTAAAAATATCCTTGCCAGGATATGGAGTGCCAATCACGTCAAGTTTTGTTTATCTCTATATTTTATTGCATAAAAAAATATTTCATCAATATTCCTTCACCGGATCTTATCTTATGAAGGGAATCCAAACTAAGAAAATTAAATTATCATTTTTCATGTGTAGCCATCATTTGAGATTCATGAGTTGCTATCATCATTTGCTTCTTCATCTATGAAGGTAATGCTGGGTAAAAATTAAAGCTGTAAAGCCTCCAGTTTCATCATATCCAGCCTGAAAAGTAATTTCATGCTTAAATTCATGCTGCTTAACCCATTAGTGCCCAGCAGTGCCATACGGCACCCAAAACTAAGTTAACTTCAAAAATGATTAAAATTAATCAAAACAAGATACGACTTTTAAAACTTAAAAAGTAAGAATTTGAATATTTTTCCAGCTATTGGAAATTGTTTTTTCGTTTGTTTATGTCAAGTATTCGTAGCAGTTATCGTTATTTGATTGCTTGTTGGCAGAAAAGTGAAAAATATTTTGATACCGTAAGACTTGAGGTAAGAAATCATCTTGTATCGTTAGTAAGTCATATATTTTGAAACTTTTTGTAAACAGTTTTATTTTGAAAAGACTGATAAGTATTTTAAAGTAAAAATCAACGAAATCCGTTTTAAAATAAACGAGTTGTAATGATTTGAAAAACTAAAGTGCTATACGGCACCGCTGGGCACTGGCTAGCAATTTTATTCTGAGCGCCGTATGGCATCGCTGGGCATTGCCTAGAACGAAAGTTATTGTCTCTCTATGTGCCGTACGGCACTTCTGGGCATAAGCCAACAATAAATTGTTTATGTAAGTGGGTGTTAACTCTCATCACAACACAATTTGTATAGTATAAAATCTACATGTTGGGTTTTTATGTTTGACTTTTAGGGAATAAGTTTAAATTAAAGAGCCATTTGAATGCTTTATTGCATTTCCTAACAAGACTTTCGACTAAGAAGGATTTAATCCTTGCAGTCGAACATACTATTACTTTTTTCCTTAATTATGCTACAATCTAAGTTTATAGCTTTCTTTTGACTAGCGAGTGATAAACAATATATAATTTAATTGTTTGAAGTACATATCAGGACATTTTTTACTAAAAACTGAAAATTTTTCTTGTTACATAAAAAAAAGCAAATGTATATGAATGCCCAGCGGTGCCGTATGGCACCCAGTCACTGAGCCGTTCCTAACCGAGACTTGGTAAAATTTTTTTTTCACAAACATAGCTTAAGTCCAGGAGGCTAGCTCCTGAAAATTTCAGCATCATATCTACTGTGGTTTTCGTTGGACATTAATGGGTTAAGGACTGTTGATTTGTAGGTCTAGGTTTTGCAGTCTAATTTGTATATCTGAACGATAATAGATAGATATCGTGAGATTAATCGAGATCCCATAGTTTTGGAAAAGTTCCATCTGATGGCTCTTTTGGCTTTGTTATGATGTTTATCTAAATGAGATGTCGTCAAGAAAAATAAGTAAGAGAACACCGCAGATCCCTTTGTGCTCCGTACAATTCGCCTGAGTTCTGACTTTTGCTTTCAGTCAGACTGAGATGTAATGGCTTCTTGAATCAGAGCTGATTAATGCCACACTCTTTTGGCAACTTGACTTGCAGACTTATAGACAACAACGCTCTTTATCTCAGGTTTCGATAGGCTTCTATCGAAGATGTTAAATTTGTCAAAGATCATGCTAGTGCTTTAAGCAGATCAACTGTAAGTTATTTCAGCGATACAGGCAATGTTGCCAATTTTCATGCCTTCTATCACTCCTAATATTTCACTAGTTTAAAAATGTTGGCTGTGATTGTATTCAGTAGAAATGGGTTATTCTAGTTGAGGTGATATGGGTGAGATCGAAATAGAAAAATTCTTGTGCTCAAAGATTTTTTATCATTTTGAGGTAGCATCCGATACACCTTTGCCTACAGGCACACACCATTTGGTGTCGCCTACAGTAAAGAGTATCAGTTTTGCATAACTAACTCAATTCAATGCGATTTCAAGGTCTTTAAAGAAAATCCAAAAACATATTGATATCGATAAGTTGAATTTCCATTAACAGTTCCAACACGTTTGCCCACAACATACATATGAACTCTGACTAACTTGTCGCGTTTAAGCAAACTACTACAGACACATTACATGTGCACTTTGTGTACATTTTAAATTGTATGTTTGTTTGTTTTACGTTAACGTGGCCAAATCACATTACAGCGAGATGGACGACAAAAGAAGCCACAACAAAAACAGTAACAATGAAAAAAAATTGTAATCAATTACAAAGTAGCGGAAAAACGTGTAAGCAACAGCAACAAACAACCATTAGAGACTAGAGAATAGCGATGCCAACAAAAACAACAACAACAATAAATAGTGACAACGAGAACAACAGCAGCAGCAGCAGCAGCAGCAACAGAAATAGACAACATCCACATGTTTGGTAATGTAAATTTAGTCACCAACATGACCAACCATGTGCATAAAACTAAAAAAAAAAAACTTTAAAAACAATCTACTACTAACTACTTTTTTTTTCTTCTTGACTACTACTACACTTTGTACTAAATGGTTTTTTTTTTTTTAAATGGAGATTTTTCTACTTCTGGTTACCTTGTATTTTTGTGTCTTTTTGGTTGATAGTAAGCAAACGCCACAAAGGCCATGATACCACGCCCTAAAATTCTGCATGCCGCTTGTTTGAGTTGCCACTGCAGTAAAATATTCAAAAAACAATCCAAAACATGATTAGGGTTACAGCAGAAAAACAGCAAAATATAAATGGAAAATCCTCTGTTTAAAGAATTAAATTAAACAATTTTTAATCAAATCTTTTGTCTTAAATCGAATAAATAAAATTTATTGGATTTTTTTCACAATTGGTAGCACAAAAATAATGAAATTTCGACAGCAACAATGTTGACTGACTGTGCTGAAGTGGCTGTTGTTGTTGCTGTGTTGTTGCCAATGTTGCCACACGACAAGAGCGTTTTTTTGTTTTTCGTTTGATTCGAGCGTTTTTTTGCTACTGCTATTTATTTTTTTAGCTGCATGCCAAGGTTTTTTTCGCTAGACAACTGTTATATAGCGTGTTGCTAGCAATCAAAAGAATTCGATGACGACGACGACGACTGTTGCTGCACAGTATACACTCTTGTTGTTCTGTTGCCAAACAATGGCTAGCAATTAAAATGACTTGGTACAATTTAGTGGGTGTGATTTTTTTGTGGTTCTAGCGAGTGTGTTTGCGAAATCTTTTTCACAGCAAATAAATTAAAATCTCAAGTAAAAAAATACAACTTTTCATACTTTCAAAATATAAAAGGAAACTGTACCGAGTATTGCTTTTTTTTCTATACTTAATTTGCAATGAGTCACTGTTAATTTTGATTAAAGTGGACAGGACTGAACCAAATATTAAGCAACTTTTGTACTTTTGTCACAGATTTCAACGATATGGTAAAGCGGGGTACTTTCATGTTTGGGGCACATTCATATTTTGGGCGCATTCGGCTTCGCAGTGGTTTTTGACATAGAACGGGGAAAAAAAACTTCTTATGCACTCCAAAAACGTCTCGAAGTTGATAGTTCTAGCAAGTTTGAAAAAAAGTAGTGAGTGGTTATGTGTTTTTCTCGGCGAAATGACATTTTTTTTTTTTAAATTAAAAAATATACGAGTATGTATGATACCATATCAAAAAAACCAAAGAGTCGAATTTCACCATTTCCGAATCAAATGAAAATTTTGGAAGTTAATGTCCAATATCAAAATAAGACTTGTGAAAATCTTGGTATCCCTTTTTGAGTGGTTCTTTGCACATTCTTCGGGAAAATTTTGGCTGTCCAGTCAAGTGACATTGCTTTGCTTCCAGGTATAGCATAGTTTAAAGCGAATCGCGAAAAATAAGGACTCAATGGTCAGAAGATAGTCAGATTACAACCCACATCAGGAGGTTTTTGATTGCAAAGTACATTCAAAATCTGATGAATTTACGTATTCAATAGAAAGAGATTATATGTATTATGTCTGTGCAAAGATGGCAAAAGCTGCTATCGACCAGTTTTTGTAAAAATGAGTTATGTAATCCAAGGTATTGTTCTCGGTGAGATCTACAAGCTGACAAAATCAGATTTGCTTTAGGACTTGTAGTTTCTTAGAAAAACCACTTGAAAATATGGAATTTGTGATTTTTTCAAGTCGATTAAAAATTTCAATTGGCTTTCATGAAAATTATGAAACATGCGATTGCAGCTTTTGCCATCTCTGAACAAATATTACAGAAGAAAAAACAGTACCAACAAGTTTTTACAACTCACGTACCTAGTATAGGCCAGTCAAATTAGGGTTTTACCTCGGAATGAGAGATAATAAGTTGAAAACTCTCTATATCCTCATTATGGTGTTCTAAAAGTTGTTTGTCTCAAAAATCTTATAAAATTTCGTGTCTGCGTCGTAAGTTATTCAAGGTCAAAGGTCACAAAAATAAATTTTGCAGCCCAAGTGATTTCCTATTGGAAAAAGTCTTGCGAGAAAACTGAGCGAGATAATTCAGTGGAATTAAGTGCACTCCCTCCATCGTCAAAGTTAGCTCGTGGGACTTAAAATTAGCGAAATCGGTTAAAGGACACGCCTACCGCCCATACAAAAAATATGTTCAAAATTCAACTTATGGAGTATTTTTCACGGTAATTCAACCAAAATACACATAAATTCTACGAATTATTAGCGCAAGCTCGAAACAAAAACTGGGTGGATTCGGACAAGAGGGCGTGGCATCTCCAATACACGCAAAAGCTAAAAAACGCTATACTCAAAGCGTTTTTTGAGATAATCAAACTAAATTTTACTCAGACACTAAGAACTATAAATGCAAGCTCTGAGCAAAAACTGGGTAAAATCAGACAAGAGGGCGTGGCACCTCCCATATAATCATACATTTCAAAATGCTATACAGAAAGAGTTTTTTGAGATAATCCAACTATTTTTCACTCGAATACTTAGGATTATAAATGCACACGCTGTGTTAAAACTAGACGAACACGAACGAGAGGGTGTGGCACCACCCATATAAGCAAAAGCTTCAAAACGCTATACTTAAAACGTTTTTTGAGATAATCCAACCGAATTTCACTCCGAAACCAACAACTATAAATGCAAACTCTGAGCAAAAATTGGGTAAATTCGGACAAAAGGGCGTGACATTTCCCATATAAACAAAATTTTCAAAATGCTGTTGTGTAGGGTATTTAATGTTTGGCCAGACCAAAGGTTACAACCATACTAGTTTTAGTTAGGATTTCTCGTCCCCCATGTCACACTCTGTCACATTTTCATAGACCCGCTCCCCTATTTGTGACATCACAATCTTTTCTTTGTATGTATGCATTTTCCATTAACTTCTAGGAGGATCATAGGGCAAATATGAAGCGTCTCTATTTGTTGCGATCCCTTGTAATGACTTTAATCTCTTACCACGACTTTCCCGATTCTTTTATTTCCCTTTTCAGCGACCTTTTCAAGTTGGTTTTGGGTCTACCACGTCCTCTACTGCCTTGTACATTTCACACAAGATCTAACCTTTAATACTTTGAAATTAATTGAACGATTTTTATTTTTTTTAATTTTAAATAAAGCAATTTATT
Organism: Calliopum simillimum; assembly: GCA_951812925.1. Taxonomy (NCBI): domain Eukaryota; kingdom Metazoa; phylum Arthropoda; class Insecta; order Diptera; family Lauxaniidae; genus Calliopum; species Calliopum simillimum. Next base: position 65,851,392 of record OX638371.1, read on the forward strand.
ATGCTTAAAGCTTAACAATCGTAGAGACACTTGACGTATTGATCAATATTGTTATTACTGCTTTGTATTAATTTATGTTTTGAAATTTCGAAATTTCTTCGATTTGAATTTCCAAAACCCCCTGAGCCCCCTCTCACACTTTGTCACAAATTTGTGAACCCCTTTCCTCCCCTGTAAGTGTGACGTTATTTGTCAGCAGCCTCTTAGTCGTACGAAAACAGCTTTGAAGTATTTTTATAGGAAATAACCAGGGCTACGAAATTGTCGACAACTATTTTTCTGAAAAAGAAACCGTATTTGATTTTGGTGACATTTAACCTTGAGTAGCTTACGACGCAGACACGAGATTTTATGAGACTTGAGACAACTTTTAGAACACTATAATGAAGCTTATTATCTCTCATTCCGTGATATACCCATTCTTTTGGCTAATTTGACTGGCCTACGTTAAAGTTCCACTGCTTTAGAGCTGTTGGAAAAAAAATTCTTAAGGTTATGGGTTAAAGTTGAAGAGCAAAATTTTTTGCTTGATTTGATATGGTACTTACCATAAATGTACAGTCAGTCGTTCGAAAAATTGTAAACTATTTATTTCTTAGAGCAAACTTTAACGTTTCTTAAAGCAGTTATAGTTTTAAATATGCTAACTAAGTAGGTATGATAATATACAGATTAGAATGTGCGCCGGTTTTTCATATCAAACCAAGCAAAGGAATCAGCGGTGATACTAGACGCAGAGGTTGATAATGCAAAACTACTTTGTGTATGCCTTAGACTTATTTGCTTGACAGCTTTTTCCAGAGTCAATTTTTGGTTCTCCCGAGAAATTTTGTCCTAAAAACTCAAACATTTTCCCCCATGTTGCTGATTCAATTTACAAAATTATAAAAAAAAAACAAAATACATCATCTCATATGTTCATATTTTAATGTAACAAATTAATCGCACGTACAAGCAACATTTTGTGTGCACAGCTTGCAGCAAAGCATGCAGTTTTCATGCCTGATTTGCGCTCATAAAGCATGCAACACTTGCAGCAACAGAGTATCAGCAGCAGCAGCAGCAGCAGCAGCGCGAGACCAGTGATGAGTGAAGTTCGCTTGCTCATATGTTGATTACATTTCGTGCACGTAAAACAGCTACAGCATCATCATAATATGCAACATGTGGCAGCAGATTCAACAGCAACCAAAACCGGAGAACCATCAACTTTATCATAAACAGAAAAATACGAAAATTTTCTCGTAAAATTCAATACAAAAAGTTCAGGGAGAAAAGACCAACGTAAATTGCATGCGAGGAGTTTGATGATATTGAAAAAGAAAATCATCATCATCAACATCAACCCTCGAACACATGATAATTTCATGCCATATTATTGAATTATGAACTGAATTTTGTGTGCAATGTTGATGTCTATGGAACCTAAGTAAGCATATTGATAAAGATGGCAAAAAGAAAACAAATTGAAGTCAGTGTAACGGTCAAAGTTTTAGATTTGATATGCGCATTATTGGTAGAAAAGAAGAGAAAATCACGGTTGAGGTCAATTGCAATGATGTTGTTGAAAAATTTGGCAACATATTTGGCATGCGAATATACTTTGACTTGCTTGATTGGATTTTTTTATGATCCCATTGAACTTGCTGCGTAAGTGTAATACACCGAATATGTGTATTCTATCTTTATAATCTGTAACAGGCATATTGGGTGAAATGTCTGACATGAAAATATAGAATTAGTGTGTAACAGAACTGTAAAAAGTGATGAAGTAATAACTTAAACAAGTAAAATTTTTGAAAGAATTTAAGCTAGCCTATAAATTAAAATAAAAATTGTAGAAAAAATTGAAAGCACTTAAATTAAACAGAACATTTTGAATGAAACGCCCGAAAAGTTTTTTTTTTAAAGAAGCTATTTTATTGATATTTTATTACAATTGAGCATATTAACTTAGATGACTATTGTATTCTGTAAAGAATTTATTTATGAGAATAAGAATTAATCATTTTTGTTCAAAAATATGAACATTTGATTATGCGGAACGTGATGTTTGAGTAAAATTTATTGAGATAATTTAGTTTATATTGAATTACAAACTTAATTTTTGTGTGTTTATGTACCGTTACTCTAACTGTATCAAATAATAACTCATGAAATAACCTAAATACTACATAGACGATAAAAAAAATTCATTAGAAATCATTAATTTATTACATCTAAGGAACTCACTTTTATTGAATAGATAAATGTGATATGTCAGACATGAAACGTCCGAATAAGCAAAATAGTACATTTTGATCTTTGCAGCACATTTAAAAGAACCGTCCGAATGAAACTCATGACATACTGAACTTCCCCATATACTATCCGACTAAATAAAGAAAGCGAATGTGACAAAAATGGCGGAAATATGTTAAAAATTTACAAACTTAAGGAATTTTGAGCCCTGAAGCTCAAGAATCTAATGGAGCTTAAAGTTGGGAAATGATTGTATGTATGTATTTTCCTTTAACTCCTAGGAGGAGTATAGAGCCAATATGAAACGTCTCCATTTGTTGTGATCCCTTGCGATGACTTTGATCTCTTACCGCGACTTTCCCGATTCTTAGATTTTCTTTTCCTTTTCCAGTTGGTTTTGGGTCTATCATGTCCTCTACTGAATTGTGGATCCTTTTTTATTTTCTTTCTCGTTTATTTCAATTAATTCAGTCTATGAAATTAAATTTACAGACTAAGCAAACAATATTTATTAGGAAACTAACAAAAAACAATATGAATAAATCTTAAGAATAAAATTATTCCACTCAAAAGCCTGGCGACAAACTTCGGTGTGTAGTTTTCAGAGAGTGGGACCAATTCATCTTCACTTGCGCAGCTTGACCTCGTTTGCTATAGCCCTCTGATTGCATTTTTGATAAAGTGCGAGGCCACCAAACTTTTAGTAGACGCCTTAAGCATTTGTTGACGAATACTTGCAGCTTATTCATAAGTTCTTCAGCAACAAACCATGTTTCGCACCCATAGAACAAAACCGATTTCACATTCGAATCAAAAATGCGTACTTTCGTTTTGGTGGATATAACGGATGAAGACCATATTTTGTTCAGTTGAGCAAACGCGCCTTTTGCTTTTGCTATTCTTGAGTTAATATCCTCTTTTTCTCCACCATCCATGGAGATAATGCTGCCTAAATACTTCAAGCTGTCGACGTTTTCGATGTCATCACTGCCAGCTTTAAACGTGATGTCATTTCTGTTTGCGTTTAGCTTCATGCTTTTATTCTTGGATGCTTTGATTTTTAGGCCGGCCTTCTGTGATTCCAAGACAAGGTCTTCAATCTTGCTTTACATATCTGAGCGTTTGGACGATAAAAGGTAAATGTCGTCAGCGTAGTCGAGATCTTCTAGATGTTCGCTTTATCTAGGATATCGTGAAGAACGATAAGGAAGAGAGATGGTGAAAGTAAACACCCCTGCCGTACGCCTGAATAAGTGGTGAATGTCGGTGACAACAACCCGTTGTGTAACACACTGCATTTAAAGCCTTCATATTGTGCACGTACTAACTTTATGGCCTTTGCGGCAATTCTTCTTCGTTGCAGTGAAGCCCAAATGTTTTCTCGGGAGACACTGTTGAAGGCAGCGCTGTAGTCTACGAGGCCAAGTTGAAGCGAAGCACGCCACCCACATGATTGTTCGATAATTATTCTAAGGGTATTGATTTGATCCACGCATGATCGGTTTGGCTGGAATCCTGCTTGTTGCCTTCGGATGGCCAAATCAAGTTTTTCGCTTACCCTGTTTAAAAGTACCTTTGTCAGTACTTTTGATGGTACAGAGAGCAAAGTTATTATTTTTTCGGCAATTTGACTAGCATGCCATGTAGCCAATCTTTTGGCAAACGCTCTTCGATCCAGTTTCTGGAAAACAGAGGATGAAAAATCTTAGCTGATGTTATGGTTCATGCTTTTAGCAGTTCAGCTGTTATTTGATCTATACCGGCGGCCTTATTGTTTTTCATGCTTTGGATAGCTTTCACTATTTCATCGATTTTCGGCAATTGAGCTTGTATTTGGCTACTACTACGAGTCACTGTGGCAGTTGTAGTTGGTGATTCTGGTTGCGGGAATGTGAACATATGGGATTCAGTATGTCACAAAAATAGTCTTTCCATTTCCTTAGTTGGTCGTCCGTGGATGTTAAGAGATTTCCGTTTTTGTCTTTGATATGACAATTCTGTTAGTGTTTTCTGCCAAATTGTCTGCGGGTGATATCGTGAAGCTGCCTGAGATTTTGAGCATTAGCAGCGCTTTCGGCTTCGTTCGCAAAGTCTCTATACATTCTTCTTTTGTCTTGTCTGCACAAACGTCTGGCTTCTTCATTGAGAGAGTAAAATACCTTTTTGGCGTCGTTCTTTTGCGCTCTAGTTTAAGGGATATCTCTCAGTTTTTTTACGCTTCTTCTTTTTTCAACAAGGCACCACGTTTCCTCGCTCATCCAGTGTTTCTTATTCGAGAGTCGGAACCTAACTATTTCTACACTAGAGTTTAAGAAAGCAGCCTTAGCGCCACTCCATGATGTTTCAATGCTTCCATCACAATCGATCGGGGCTATTTTAAGTTCTTCAAAGAAAGACCTGCGAATTTCATCATTCTTTAGCTAAAGCACGTCGAATTTTTTTGCCTCAGATTGTTCACTGGGACGTTTAATAGGGGCAAGTTTTAGTTAAATGACCGCGACGCAAAGATGGTGATCGGAGCTTATGTCAGCGGCCTTTTTTATTCGTACGTTCAGAAGACTCCCTCTCCATTTTCTTTATGGCATGTTTTGTGTGGGAAAAGCGTACCTCCAACGACAAGACCAGCTGCATTGCAGGCGTCACTTGCAAATGCATAAATTGAATCACATTCTTAGGCTGGAATAATACATTTCCAGAAAAAAATATTAAACCCGGATCTTAAAATTACTATAAATATCCGGCAATGTTTTGCGCTTTGATTGGTTTTAAGCTTCCCACTTAACCCAATATGCAAAAAAAAAAAAATTAAACCAGGAATTAATCCTAATTGCTTTGTTGCACACACTCAACAGCATCAGCGATTTTATTACTTTTTCCAATTAGTTGAATGTCATAAAATGTCCAACAATCTACCAGAACAACCTCATTAGATGCGAGTGGTGCGCTGCGACAACATTTCCATGCATTTTGTAGGCTGCTGACAACAGCTGCAGTTGTTCTAATTTCAACACCAAACGATTTGCGTTCTTAAAGTTATGATGACAACTTTTCTGCGCCTTTGTGACTTAAGGCGATAAACAACTAAGTCGCTCAATTCCCCTACTCGTACTTAAAGTCGTTAAAATCGTTACAAGAAGGAAACTAAAGTTACTTTTTATGGAGCGGGTTAAACAGAGCCAGCGATTCAAATGGGTGTCCAAGTGAAATGAGTGAACGCATTGCATTTTGACGTAGCCCTAGCGTTAGTTAATGTCAGTTCAGCGCATAAACTTGTAATAATTATGGCTTTTGCAGCGACAGCAGCAACAATTCATTCCATTGCCGTTGCTGCTGCTGTTGGTGCTACTTCTGGCTATAGTTGCAAGAATCTGTGTGGTGTGCTCAAGTGGAAAGTTATTATTTTTTCTCAATAGGCCCCTCCTGGTTGGTTGGCATCCAAATATTGTTGCAAAAAAATGCAAGTTACATATATGCGTGTTGGTCATGCAATCATGCGACAACAACTACTGATGTCTGTTGTCCAACATCGTTCGTTCCAGACTTGCCGACAATTCGAACAGCAGGGCAGAAAAAGTAGCAGCAGCAGCAGCGGCAGCAGCGGCACAGGATGACTTACCGCTATTGACCACAATGTAGAAAATGTTGCCTGTAGTCATTTTGAACAGTTGTTGATAAATCGAAAAAGTTGTTAAGAATTATAACAACAATTTTTTGGAAGAAAAAAAAGGTATAAATTCGGCAGTTCAGTAGTAATCCAGTTTCTTATAAAGAAAAAATTGTATTTTATTAATTCTTTATCAATTCACGAGCTGCTGATGACTGAAATAAAAAATAACTGAAAACCTTGCTTTTGCCCCAAAAATTTTGTTTTTTTGTTCCACTGTGTAATGTTTCCTTCCATCGCTTACTTGCTCACAACATCGCATAAAACTATAAAAATAAAAATTATGAAATCATATCAGGTGTATTCCTGTTTTTATACTCCACCATTCAAACCGATGGAGACAAATGTTGTCGATGGTCGTTGCTTGATGCTTCGCGCAGCGTAACGGGGGGGACGTTGCAATATTGGCGGCCATACATACGACAGCGCCAACTAAACTCAATTTAGAGTAGCGTAAAAAAAGGGGTTAATTATCTGGCATGAAACTAGTAATTATTGTTTTTGCTGTTGCTTTTGCGTAGTATGGCATGTTGTATGCTGCTGTTCGCTGGAATAGGAGCAGTTCCTGCCGCTGCTGTTGTTCTGGAGCTGGAGCATCCAAGGTGCAATTACAAACTTGTTACAATGGCAGTTGCACACATGCGTTGTAATAAAAAAAAAAGAAGAAAATATTAAAGTGTGACCACATTGTGATTATGGGGACCGAATGGATGGTTTTAACTTCCAAACACAATATATTGGTTGATTGGTTTCACTATTGTGGTTGATTAGAGTTTCAGATTAATTGTAGGCTAAGGAGACTGCACATACATATATGGGTGAGTCTCCTAAAAATGAACATTCAATGTCCCGGGGCTCAAAACCATATTTAAATTTATAATTTTATATTTTAACTATTTAATACTGATACTTAACCAGAGCTTCTATATGAATTGCTTCAAAAAAAAAAAAAAAAACCAAAAAACCAAAACCAGGCATGTTCTGAAATCCAATTCACTTCGGAATCGGAATGAAAGCTCCACAATGCAACAAATAAGATGGAATCGGATTTGCATCTCAACAAATAAAATTTGCTAATGGCTAATATTTGATTTACCGTAACATAATTCCGATTTGGAGTTAATTATCGAAATGCGGAGCTCTCGCAGATTGCTTTCATTCCGATTCCGCTGTGAATCGGATTTCAGAACATGACTGCATTTTTTATATTTTACTATGAAACTATAACATAAAGTGTTAAAAACTCATTCTCCGTCCTGTCCCTAACCACTTCTTAGTGCACTTAATTTGTCCGTTTCGCATATTGCGTTATTTTCTAAAAAACAACTTATACGACATTGTTTGTTTAAATATTTCAGCTACTGTTTTTCTGTGTTAAATGTTAGAAAAATTTTCTTTAATATAGAAGTTGGTCCCTCAATTTAGATTATCTCCGCTCAGTTTTTCTTATTCTAACTGCAAATTTTTTAAATATTGAGTAAATAGAGAACTGAATGTGAAGAGAAAAAGGAGATTCAGTATATTTTAGGCCCAGTCAGTTTTGGTTTTTCGACAGTGATTGTTCGGTTTTTTTTTAAAAAAGTGTGCATCATTCTCCGCGTGTGTTTTTTTTATAAAACTAAACATATTGTTTTATCTTTATATAAGTAAATCAATAAACAATTACAGGTGCTATCCAACAGTTTCAACTTTTTTGCTATTTTCATTGTGATATTACTGTTTTTGCAACATTTCGTCATTCTCCGTTTCGTCATTCTCCGTTTTGTCATTCTCCGTTTTTTCATTCTTCGTCGTTTTTTGCAACATTTCATCACTCTCCACTTAGTAACAGTCCACCTAGTTTTTGTTGTTGCTAGTTTTGCTTAAATGTTTTATTTAAAAACAAAAAATTAAAATTTTAAGTCTTACGCGTAATTTTATTGAAACTGATTCACAAAATTCGATCACAATTTTCGTGGATTTGGATCCATATATTCCATCTATGAAAATACCATCTTATTTTGCCAAAACCCCCGATTTTTTTCAAATTGACCGATATTTTTTTTGAAAGAAAGTATTCCAAACTTTTGTTACAGAATTGAATTTTCTTACTTCTTTATGCAAACCGAAAAAAAACTTTAAAATATTCGAATCTGAGCCAAATATAGAATTATCAAAGTTTGGATAGTCTTTGTTAAAAACTTACTTAGCTAACGGACACACTTAGATCTATGTGGTTTTTAGTGGAACTCTGAGAATGAATAGCACAGCTTTACGCCTTGACCACGCCAATGCCGAATCTCTTATAAATAATACAGGTTACGATTATTCATCGGAGTTGAAGGACTTGATAAATCTTCCGACTGACTGCGATAATTCATATATACTTTAACATAATTTGGAACCATTATAATACACTAGCATTTCCTGGTGTGCGTTGCTACACCTTGTCTTGCACTGGAGGCGGGGCATCACCAATTTTTTTAAGGGATGCAAATTGTTCCGATGGAATTTATTTATGGCCCAAATCTCATCTTTATGCGTTAAATACTTCCAAAAATATGACGAAATATTTTAAGGGCGTGGCACCGCCTATTATTTCAATGGACATTATTTGTTTTGGTACTTTTAATACATATACCAAATCTCATCCATATCTGTTGAATATTTAAGAGATATGATTAATTTATTTCTTTGAAGGCGTGGCATGGCCCCTTTGTTCAGTGAATATTATTTTTTCTGATTCACTTTATACATGTACCAAATTTCTTTTATCTGCGCCATGTAGTTTCAGAGCTATTACGAATTAATTTTAAGGGGGGCGGGGCACCGCCGACTTTTTTAGCCTATGACCTATCTTCTTATAATGCTAAGGTATTGTGAAAGTTTCATTCAAATCGGTTTGTTAGTTTCCGAGTCCATAAATAACAAACATACAAACAAACAAAATCTCAGTTTTATATAGTAGATAGGTGGAAATTCGAACACCGTTTTATCTTCGAGGGAGGCTAAAAACCAATTCCTTGTGATAAGTAATAGATTAGTGAAAGTTCTTAGAAAAGCCCTAATTGTACTAACAGTATCCATTTTCGAGGTATCGGCCTAGAGTTCATTTAGTAAGTATCACGCTGTGATTTGATATCTTACCATAACAAATTACCTTTTGGTGTGATCTCATCATGTAGAACTGGTTTTGAAGTTTATATGGAGTATGTAGAATATTAATTATCGTAAGTAGAATGTCCTCCTCCGGCTTGCACCGCAGTAAAATTAACCTTTAAATTTTCTATATTTTTACAGCTGGCAGACGGGCTTAAAGATCGAACTGAGTTGGCAGACATGTATATTATTTTGAATTTTCAATGTTAAATAAACTTATGAAATTTTTATGATGCAACAAAAGGGCAAAATTAATAGCTCACTATCTGAAATTTCTAACCTCTGATAGATCAGCTTCATGTGTTATGTAAGCTACTTAATGCGGTATAACGATTTGGCGCAAAGAGTTCAAGGAAAGAATAATAAGACCGTCATTCTTTTGTTTCTCCCGAAGTCAGATCGTACATCGCTCGACTGTTTCAGATGTGACCGAAACTCCATATGTGGGCACTATTTAAAAGTATAAATATTTGAAAATGGGTTGGTTGGATTTTTACAGTTTTTAACTTTAGATTTCTCTAATATGTATATCGATACCTCCAACGTAAAAGTTGGTAACTCAAGTTACCAACTTTTTACGGGACAGCGTTTTTCGAAATCTACACATTTGGTTACATCTTGTGTCAAATTTTGGTACCTCTAGCTTGAAATTTGAAGGCCTGGGCTCTATTTTTGAAGTCACAACCTTAATTTATTTTATATAGGTTTTCATACAAAAACACAAAAAAGTTAAAATACAAAAATGCTCATTACTCAAAAGTACGATTTTCGAGTTACCAACTTTTACGTTGGACGTATCGATATACATTTTTTGGTTTGCTTGCAAAACAAATTTAAGCTCGCAAAACAGCAGGGGTTTCCTTACTTTTTTTATGTGATTTTTTTCTGTACTAAAATAAATTTATGCCGAATTAATATGCAACTGCAGCTGATTGTTTTTGAGCCGCTTAATACGTTCAATTTACTTGGTTTTATTTGACACTTCATTTTACTTTGCTGTTTTTGTTTTGCTTACAGCATTTTTTTTTTTCGAAACTTGTACTTCGAAAACATACAGCAGTCAGTATGACATTCCGTATACTGCAATTAATTGCTGTGCTACCCCACCGCGTACCCTGTAGCAACTTCGTCAACGCCAAGTAATTGAGTTTTGCTCGGTCCGCAATTAGCTGGTGTTCTGTTTTTTTTTTTTTTTTTTTTTTGTTTTTGCTGCTATAATGATCAGCTCCTATTAAAAAGAAGTGAATGCTCCACAACAGCACTGCAATCATAATTTGCTGATATACTCAGTGCAGCAGCAGCTTTGAGTGCAATGTAAAAAAATGAGTAATCAACGCTTTTAATTTAGTGCAAGTCTCTTTTGCTTGTTGCCCCTTGTACTTTTAACGTAAGCATTAGTTGTTGTTTTTGTGAAATAATGATAATTTAATTTGCATTTTAATTGTTTAATGCAAACATTTTTTCAAATTTGCATACCAACCAAACAACTTCGAGATTTTCATGATTGCGGAGAATTACTTTGAGTAAGTGATATGACTCAAGTCAATTCTGTCGATTAATTCTAAAGGTATGCTATTTGAACAATTTGAGTTTTAACGAACGAATATGTCTGAATGTTCATTATATTATTGTCAGCTGGAACACTCGAATTTTATTGGTATTCAGTGAGTGCTAAAAACTAATTTTTTCTAATGACTTTTATCTACTTTTGAAGCATAGAGCTTCCATCAAGCATGTTGACTAGAGAATACAAATTAACCACAATAATCGTGTTGGAAAGAAACAGCCAAATGACACTTGTGTGACACTTATGACATAATGAAACACTAATAGAATAACATAATATGTTATTATAAAATAGTGATTTTAACGAATTTTTCATTACTGAATACTTATCATGCAAGAGAATTTATCTACCTCGTTGGAATTTTGTGATATCCCTACCTGAAAATGCAAAACATTCCGATTAATGCTCTTTTCGAGTTTATATCAGGTTTTCAACAAAGAAAGTTCAGAAAAGTGAAAAAGCAAATTTTAAGGTATGGTAACTCGGTAGGTACTGCTCTGATCTAGAAACTCTTTGTTTCTAAATTTAGTTGACATCTTTAGAAACAATTAACAATTTGTACCCATTGATATTTCTTCATTATTAAACTGTGTTAATGTCACTAAAATAAGTGCAGAATCGGAAAAAATTCATTACATTTATCTTCATTTCTTCACAAAGTACTATATGGCCGCAAAGACTCGAAGAAAAATTTGTGCACATTATTGAGAAGGTACTTTGAAAAATGGTTTGATCTGCTCCGCTGTATAAATTTTGCTGTAAAAGACGCACCTTAATCTGGCCGACCATGCTCAGAAAAGTGGACAAAATGCTTGAAAACGTGAAGGAAGACCGACAAATATACAGTCGCGACATAATCTGAGTGAAAAAAATCTTACTGACTGAATTTCAGTATATGAATCTCTGCAGAAACGGAATTATTTCGAACCATTTTTGTACAGAATGGTTATTGGTGATGAAAAATGGATAGTGTATGATAATAATGTGCAAGAAAAGATGATGGTCAAAACGTCGCAAAGCCGAAACTGACGCCAAGGAAGGTTTTGCTTGTATTTGGTGGGGTTGCAAGGATTCTGTGTACTACGGGCTGCTTCCTCGTGGCCAAACGATGAATTCTGTAGTCAAGAAAAAAGCCGTCGTCTTTCATCACTACAACGCTAGACCACATATTTCTTTGGTGATCCGCCAAAAACTGAGGGAGCTCGGCTGAGAAGTCTGAACGCTTCCACCCTTTCACCATGCAGTCCAGAGCTTGCGTAGTCGGATTGCCATTTGTTTCACTCGTTGGAAATTTATCTTGAAGGAGTAAAATTGAATTCCCTAAAAGATTGCAAAAAGTTCTTGTCCGAATTTTTCGAGCAGAAACCCCAGGTATTTTTAAAGGACGGTTTTATGGTATTTCCCGAAAAATGGCGAGAGGTGGTGAATAACAATGGCAAATATTTGACTCAATAAAGTTATTTTGATATATGAAAAATAATTGGTGAAACTAAACTCACTTTCTGAACTTCCTTATATAGCAGCTGAAGATAGTACTTAGCCAGAAAACCTAATATAAGTAGAAGTCAAAAGTCCTAATTAATCTTTTCCTTTAATATCCACTTCGAATTATATCAGTATCGTCTTTCTTTTTCCTAAATATAGTAAAATGAAATTTGTTGCTTAGGTCTACATAGAGAGAATCAAAAAGTTCCAGTGTAGAAAAAACTAAAAAATATCTTTTTATAATATTTCGGGGAAAAAATAACATACGGTACAGTTTAAAAAGTCTTTTAAAAGGAAACAAGGAGCATTTTTAAACACCATAACTATCAGATTTCATTACTTTAAATTACCATTTTTTGTAATCTTACCTCAATATCTATTGATCTCTTTGCGAAAGGAGTGTCTTACAATACTATACTTAGGCTTAATGAATCGGGGTGCCTTAAACTAAGACCTAACGGATATAGCAACGTAGGTTATATCAAGAGAATTACTATTGATTACATGGTTTCAAAGCTTTCTATGGAGAACAAATTCTTGCTCATATTCCACTCTAGAGAATTCTGGAACACACGAGGTGATGATCCAACCGAAGTAATAAACGTTTACGCAGATGGTTCTAAAACAGTTAATGGGGTTTTAGCAGGTTTCTATGTCTCCAATTCACACGAAGAATACTCACTTAAATTTCCAGATAAGTGCAGCATTTTCCAAGCGGAAATTTTTGTGATTAACAAAGCGGTTGATTACCTTCAAGAAAATATAAGCGAGAAGGAAATCGCTCTATATGTCGATAGTCAAGCTGCTTTAAAAGATTTAAAATCAAACTTTTTGAATGTTTTACAGCTTTAACTTCGCTTAGTGAAAACAACCAGGTATCACTTCTGTGGGTGCCGTCGCATTGCGAAATTTTAGGAAATGAAAAGGCAGATCTATCATCAAAAACGGGAGCTCTTTTAGAAGTTCAACACATTAAAATTCCAGCACCGCTTCAACATTTCTTCTCTTTAAAGAACGCTCAAATTTTCTCAGTAGCAAATAGATGCTGGGAACAATCCCCCACTAGCGCTATAAGAAAGCATTTTTGACCTGTTTTCACAAAGCAGATTATTCCAAATGTTTTCTATCTCCGAAGCGGAGTAAGTGCAGCCTGCTGACTAGAGTTGTGACTGGTCCTTGTCTAATTGGTCATCATGCCTTTAGACTGAGCATATTCTCCAACAACTGGTGCAGAAACTGTCACAAGCCTGAGGAAGAGGGAACAATTGAACAGCTTTTATGTCTTTGTCCAGCTGTTGCAGAAACTATACTGAAATGCTTTGGTCAGCCATTTTTCAATTCATTAAGTGACATTAAAAGATTCGCTGTGCTGACAGAATCCTTCAGTTTGGACAAACACCATATTGAAAGGACCAAAGCTTATGAATAGATGTTAATATCACTATGGACCCTTGCTGTCTATGTGTGGCAATATTGCCGCCACCCTAACCTAACCTACCTCAAAAAGAATAAATAACCTTCTTATTTAAACTTTAAAATAAGGATATCAAAAACTTCAGAGTTACCAGAGCCGAATCTATGACTATTCTTTGGAGCCGCTTTCTTTTTTAGCAAGATAGCTCTATTTTGTATAAATAACGTGACATCTGTGACTGTAACACTAATGACAATCTGTGTGTTTTTGCAATAAAAAAATGGTTATAGGTATTTTTAACAATATAGCAGTTAAAACCAATGATAATAGAATATTTATTGGATAGTTAAACTGTAAACTTTAAATTTTTATGACGTGACACTTAAGATAATGATTCAGTAATACAAATACTTTTTAAATATTAAGTTTTTTCACTGTTTTCCATTATAATCTCGTCATTCAAATAATAATCTCGTCAATAAAACAGTTGCGTTACTACGTGGTATATTTTTTACGTGAGACTTATGACATTTTGCCAGACTTTTTGGCTGCCAATTTTTTAAGAATCTCTCCTAAGATTATTAGCGAATATTTTAAAGTCCTTTTTTTATTTATTTTTTTTTTTTTTTCAATAAAAAAAAAAATTGCAGAGATTTTACTTTTTGGCAAAGAACATAAAATTTATTTTTTATTTTTCATGATACATATATTTTCTTCTGCAAAAACAAATCATTACCTTTCCAAATCTTTAAAAGCGCAAACTTAACTAAGCTCTTGTGAAAACTTTAATGCCATAACAATTAACTAATGACTTCTGAGTTCATCTAATGATTCAATTAATAAAGAAAAAAAAAGATAAATACTTTGTTATATGAAAAACTTAATTAAAAATAATTACTGCTATTAACAATAAAAAAATAAAATAAACTTTTTATGCCGACAAATTTACAAAACAACAACACCAGAGCCAGCAATAACACTCATCAGTCATATAATTTGTTGCTCAAATAAATGAAATTGAAAACAAAAGTTACTTTTCGGACAATATAGACAGACATAAATGGGCAATAACAACATAAATCTAAAGAGGCCTCTTATTGAGTAGTAGTGCTCATTATTTGGCTATAACGCCTTCAAGCGTCACAACAAAAGCAACTATTTCTATGGCACTTTTGCTTACCATTGACTAATTTCTATGTTGTCTCTTTCACAATGATACTTAAGAGGCTTAGAAGAGACACAACAAGAGAAAAAGGCGATAAACCATCTATAAACACCCGCGCATTTGACGCAAGTTCCTCAAATAACAATCAATCATCATCAAAACATTAAATGAACCGAACCGAACCGCATCGCATCGCATCGAACAGAATCAAACCAAACATATTTGAACAGACGCACTCGTCAAGTTTCCCCAAATATTTCATAAATAATCTTTAACGTAGATACTTTTTTGAAAACATGGCACCAAGGCAACAGCACCACCATTATCGAGGAGAACACCTTACGAGAAAGACAAGAAAATCTGAACACAAAAACAGAAAGAAAGAAAAACAAATCAAAATAAAGTTGAGAAAAAAACATTAAACAAAAACAAAATTTGTTCATACGAAAAGAATTATAAATTGTTTTTGTTAAAAATCAAGCTGAGTGCGACATCATTGAAATTAGGAGAATCCATAAAATTAATCATTTCACTTTTGAGCTATGAGTTTTTCGAAGCATTTGTTTTTTTTGACATAGAGTTATTTTTCTTTGTGTTGTTTACACTGTAAAAATCTACAGATTAAGATTAAAATTGAAATTTTCACAAGGTTCATAGTATCATTTACAATATCATATTTAAGGTCTTACAGGGTTTCTACTCAGAAGTAGAATGTCTCAAAAGAAATAACAAGTCTCCGGAGTTGGTTCTCGGAAATCTATAAAAAAGTTAAAACATCAATAAAAAAGAAGACCTCTGTGCATGAACGAGTATAAAGTTAACTTTTATTCGCTAGAAAATTAACTCCTAAGCTTTCTATCTAAACTTAAAGTAAGTTCTTAAAAAATCTCCCAAAAACTAAACGGTCCTTTTAATTCATTAAATTTTTGAAAGCGATCCAATTTCCAATATTTTTGATGTTTTAAAGTGTCTGGAATTGCATCTTCAAGTTTTGAATGCTCCGTTTACTTGAATAATTCCCAAACCTCATTGAGGCCTTTTGATGGGTTATGAGACAACAAAGTTTCCGATATTCTTTAAAATCTTTCTGTAACTTTGAGGGTTCTGAAACTTTCAATTAGTTCTATGAGCAGTGCTGTCGATGGTGTGAATGACAGTATTTACGGAAATATATACATATAAATTCAAAAAGCTTATCCATGTGATGTGAGAAAGCTTCGCACTTCCTACAACGAAAACATTGCATACATTTAATCAAAAACTCCTGACAAAACAGCGGCGGATGAGCATCTCTCCTTGGCACTATCCATAATACTTCTCCAAAGTCCTCCATTTTTGGGAACGTTGGCTTACGAATGATTTTAAAACTCTAACGGTTAGGTTAGGTGGTCGACGAAGCATCATAAGCCAACTGTAAGCTCTAAACACTTTAATAATTTTTGAGTTCTGGAAAAAAACTAAGCTTTAGAGCTTAAGGTCGGCTTATGATGATATGCTGAAGGAAAATAATTCTGAAAATCGCTACATTCAGGCCTCTTCAAGAGACGGGAATTCAGAATACTTGGCGAACCTTTAGATTTTTTTTAGAACTCAAAAATGTTTAAAGCGTTTAGAGCGTAAAGTCTGCTTATGTTGATGCACTGAAGGAAAATAATGCTGGAAATCGCTCAAATATTCTGAATGCTCGACTCTTGAAGAGCCCTGAATATAGTGATTTCTGGGATTCTTTTCCTTCTGAAGAATTCTGAAGTTTTTTACTTTTAAGGAAAAACCTTTCAAGACTTCAGAACCATTGATTTCTTTAGAATTATTGAGGTATATGATCGAAAGAGTTATCTTCTCTTCTTTCTTTGATGAATTTCGGGCAATGTTTCGGTTTTTACAAATCTTTTAAAAACTTGCTATTTTTCTCTCAATGCACGCGTGCGCTCTGTCTGCGGTTAGAATCCGCACCACACCTTTCATATGTCTGTATGTGCGATTAGTTGGAATGCTTTAATCAGCTTAGGTCTTTAATTAAAGATGTTTAATGTTAAATACAAAACGTGAGAATTTGATTTCTTTTTAAAAGACGACCGTTAATCATTTAATTTAGGGTATTTTAAAGGGTTCAGCATCTGTCTTTTTTTCACATTATCTTTGCTGAACCCACATATGTAAATATGTATGTACATCGATGGAATTTGCCAAAACAGCCCCAAGGCATGTCATATAAATTTCTCACATCCTTAACACTTAATTGAAGTGTTGACATTTGTTTTACTACTCCTGGCTAAAACTGCCAAATTAACTGCTTTAACATTGCTGAAAAAGTCAGTTTCTCATCATTACGCATCATACGTAGGTACGTGGATATTGTGATGTATGAGAAAATCATTTTCACGTTTAATACCGTAAAACGATATTGCACACATGCACTCTCGACAGAAATCCCAAAAAAAAAAAAAAACTGAAATAAGTATTATAACGTTTATTGTTATGCATTCATCAGTTTTGGACATAATAACATACACTTATTGGGAAGTAATTACATCACGTATTTTATCCGAGAAAAACAAACAACAACAATCGGTGAGATGAACCCTTTTTTAGTAGATACGGTAACTTCGACAGTTGAGGCAATTTTTGGAGTTTACAAAAATAATGTACTCAAAGTTAATTGAAGTCAAAGTCAATTGAGGTGACCAGACCTTAATAATAAATAATTTCAATAAATAAGTTGAAAAAAATCAGATAATATCAAATCAGAAGAAAAATATTAAAAGCTTTAAAAAAGTAAAAAACTGAGAAAAGATGGAAAGTTTCGTATCTAGTACAAGAAAATGAAAAGTATGTTTTCTTAAACAGAGCGAACAAAAAAACATTGAAAAAAGTCGAAATTTAAAATTTTAGAACATCAAAAAAAAAAAAAAAGTTTCGAAACTATCGAAAAAAATAGGTCTTCGAAAAACGTTTGAAAATCCTAACATTTCAAAAACATAAATAATCGGATGTATTGAGTGGTATCGAAAAACGTCAAATATAATAGGAGTCTCAAATTTTCAGAAAAAAAAAACTTTGATTCAAAAAGTAAGAAAAAAAATTTTTTCAAACGTTTTTTCGTATGGCTATGTTTATGATCAACCGTATTCGCGTTGCACGATTCGATGCAAATCGCTACTTGCTACAAGTTATACGAGAACTTATAGAAGTATTTCAATATGATACAACGATTTAACGAATAAGAGCGATGAAAAACGAGAACTCTCACCCAATAATTTTGAAACAGAGTAGCGAATCGCTCAACTTTTATTTGAAATAACTATAATGATTACATATTTTAGGCATTATTCTAGGGTTTCAAGCATTTCTTGTCTGGAGTAACCCCAAGTGAAATTTTCCATAGAACATTTTTGTGGAACACATAAAACCATTATAACCCAGTTTTTGGAAAAAAAAAAATTGATATATCGCAGAATTTGTTCCGAGCATTTTTGAGGTCGAAAGAAAATAAAAACCGCATCAAGCCAAGATTTTGCATAAAACGGCGATGAGCAAGCTCTATATGACCTTAAAAAAATTCTCAGATCACTTTTTTGACATCTTCTCTCAGATATTTGGGCATAAGTTACACGTATCGTGGAATTTTCAATGTCCAATATGTACAATAAGTATTCAATTACTTGCAATTCCGCTAGATCGCAAACACTCTGTAAACGCTACTTGCGATAGAGCGATTCTTGTCGCATCGCGCGATGCGAATACGCTCGATCATTAACACAGCCTAAAAGTAAACAAAAGTTTTTGATAACATTTTTAGTACAGAATGGTTAATGAAAATTTATATTCATAAAATTTTTTGAAAACTTTAAAGCCCAAATTACGAAAGCAGTTGTCATTTTAGAACGCACTACTTTATATGAGAGTAACTACAATACAGCAGCGACAGCACACAGCGCTATGCAATTTTTCTCTATTTCTAAATTCACTGTCGCTGCCTCTCATTTGAATATTTTCGAACGTCAAAAGTATAAAAGAAAAACATGTCATTTGTGAAAAAATTTAAATCTGTGACAATTTCAAATTGATATTGTGTGATTAAAAAGTTTTTATTCGAACACTGCCAGTGCCACTGCCGACGCGCTATTGGAGTTTGGGCTTAACTTTCAAAAAGTTTTTTTTTTTGAATTTTTTTACAGAAAGTACAAAAAATGTTTAAGAAGTCATGCTTGATTCAAAGCTTCAATTTAAATTTCATATAAATTTGACCATCAACAAAACTAAAGAAGTACTTGGCATCATCAAGAGTTGGGCCAAAAAATTCGTTGATTCTTATACAATAAAACTTATTTACACTTCTATTGTAAGACCTATTCTTAAGTACGCTTCACCTGTATGGAATCCATTCTATAAAATTTATAGTGATCAACTAGTATCAGTTCAAAAACAATTTTATAGTTTACGGGTTAAGACCTGAACATTTTGATAATTTTTTTTTTTTTCATTTCCAAACAATGGTTGTTTTCTACCAAATGATAATTTTTTTTTAAAGGAATACTTCGATTTGACTATGTTTTCAATTCCATGACCCAAAATAATTCGAAATATTAAATAAATTTTTTTTCGTTGTCGAGATATCGAGGCTTACAGAATATGAGAATCCTGAAAAATTTTTCAAATAACAACAACACCACCAACAATAACAACAATGCCACCGCGAACAACAACAACACCACCACCTATCACATCATCCACAAAAAAAGCCGTTTTAAGTGAAAACATAATCAAATCAAATTTTTAAAAATTTTTTTAAGTTTTTTTTCTTTTTGGAATAAAAATTATTTAAACATAAAGTGCAAAGTTTTTTTTTAACTTTTTTCTTAGAATTTGTAAATTTTAAAGTCGGACCTATCCCTATAATGACATATTTTATGCTTATCCCCGTAATCAGGATTAATATGTAATTCTTAATCTTTCATCATCATTGATTCCGTTTTTTTACCGATATTGAAACAAAATTTTCGAAATATTTGCTTAAAAATAAAACATTTTTATTTTATAAAAGAACTCTGATCACCTTAAATTAAAATAAACAGCCGCAGTTCACATACAGGCAAACAGAAGGCACGAGTAGAGCAAACAGCCTGTACATACCGTACGTACCGTAGGGATCCAACTGATATCATGAGATAACAAATTGAAAACGAACGATTGCCACTTGCTGCAACTTGATTGACTGCAACTTTCGCCCATTGACTGCCAACACTACCCATATGAGAGGCAGATATACAGACAGACAGCTTCACATCATTTTGTGATTTTAAATCAAAATGATAAAAAATTCAAGCGAGGAATTTTGTTGTTAATGATTGAAACGAAGGTAAAAATTTCATAAGAATGTGGGAACTTGAAGTCGACCTCCTTTGGCGGTAATACCTATTAATAATTTGTATCCTTTTTTTTGATGCTGTTTGCATATTGATAGACATTTTAAAAGCTTTTTCTTTTTGTTCAGTTGTCTATAGCTTTTAAAAGTTTTAGTTTTTCAATTCAATTTTGCCACAAATAACTGCAGGAAGCATCAATTTTGCTGATATGCAAAAACGAATTATTACTACACACAAAAAAAAAAAAGAGTGGCAAAAAAAATCTCAATAAAACTCAATCATAATTTAAAGTTGCTGCAAGTTCGATTGCAGTCAGCATTATTTTTTTTTTTTTTTTTGTTGGTTGGGATTTTATTTTTTCAAATTTTATTCACTTGGTAGCAAGCAGTGATAAATGGTTTTCTAATGCAGCATCCACGCATATGTGAGTAAAACCACATGGAAGTTATTTGATGGTTGAGTTCGATCCTGTGTTGGTTAGATTTACTGCGTTGCTGCTTTTGCTGCATCTGCAGCAGTCATTAGTTGGTGGCAGCGTCAGCAATGGATATCTGATATGAGTGCTTTTAATAAAAATCTGGAAAAAAAAAAGAATCCACTTTGCTTTGCATTTAATGCTGAAAGTTCATTTCTGCGCTCCCCGCAATATGCAATAAAATCGAAGCTGATTGAGGCGTCAGTTGGTACAAAAAAATTATATTTTTCTCCTATGTCATAAATTTTTTGCGATATCTTTGAATTCAAGCACTAAGCGACTCTAACTTCGAAATGTTTATTTAAACCATGTTGAGTTTCTGTATGAATAGTTGGAGAAAATATGCTAATAAAGCAGCCATGTATCGAAAAAAAAAAACAGTTTTTCTAGTTAAGTAAACAATACAATTTTGACGTTTATATACGTACGAGTATATGTATGTCATTGGCGAACTAAGTACTTTTTGCTTCCAGCTTTAACTATTAGTTTTTGAAAAATATAATTTAATGCAACCACAAAAAATGTCCATCCTCATTTTATGTGCAACCCACAAGACGCATTTTATTGCGTGCGTGTGCTTTTGCCATTAGAATTCTGCCTGTCACTATTGCTAGATGTTGCTGTTGCAAACAGTTGTTACAATTTGTTGTCGGTCTGCCGGTATTAATTACTACCACTGTTACATCTCCGTTGCAATAAATTGTGCATTCAAATGTGCAACATTCGATTGGATATCCCCCTCTGTTGTTTATGGCACCTCGCTTCAATGCTTTTTTGCAATAAATGTACGCAGATTGTGCACCGATCCTTGGGCCAATATTTCCAACAACAACGTTATATAGTATATATATGTATATGTACAGTAAGTATAGTGGCAATTTATGCAAAGCAAATGCTCTCTGCGCGTTGGTTGCTGCAATAATTACTCAAATGCAATGTTGTAGCAGCAGCAATGTTGCTACTTGTTGGTTGATAATAATTAAATTTGATTTCCTGGCAGTAGCAACATTTGTGGCTATTTCTATGCGACTGAACCAGTTCTTTTTTCATTTCATAATTTGAATAATTACAGTTTATCTTTATGCGCTTGCCGGACTTACTTTTTCCTGCGAACACAAGAACAAGTTCAGATGTTCAGATTTGTGGTTATGAATCTGTTGTTTAGTATTTAGAACCTTATAACGCCTTTGCACATGTTTGCTTAAAGCGATATTGTTGGTTTATGCTTGGTTATTTAGAAACCAATTTAGTTTACCATGTAAAGAGCTTTTCGATTTATATGAGAAATTTTAAAATTAAACTTTAAATAAATCACAAATTTAAAATAAAGCTATCACTTTTCATCCGATCTTACTCTAAAATAGGTCTAAGCTTCCGTGATAGAATATGTTGGTGATAAAAATAATAAATTTTGACATTTTAGATTTGTTCGGTTTTAACTTTTTTTATGAAAATTTGTTATTTCCATTGTTATATTACTGTTTTGTAACATTTTGTCATTCTCCGTTTCATCATTCTCCGTCGTTTTTTGCAACATTTCATCATTTTCCGTTTACCGTTTTTTGTTGTTGTTAGTTTTGCTTAAACTAAGTATTTATTTAAAAAATAAAAATTAAAATATTGTCTTAAAACAATTAAGTAAACTTTTTAAAAATCCAGCATAACTTTTAAGGGTTGCCACATGGTCATTTTCGAAAATCATATATAGTTCTTAATTTTTTTGACTAAATTGAAGTTTATGCTTTCACAAACGCTCAGATAAATTTTTTTAAAATTTTACAAAACTCTCGATGTTGCCACCCAGTTTTTTTTTTTTTTGTTACTTTTAAAAATACTTTTTTAAGAAATACAAATTTAAATTTATTGAAATTTTTGGTTTCAAAACCGCTCAAATAAACTTTTCAAAAATTATACAAAAATTTTCAGGGTCGCCACCCAGTTTTTTTTTTTTGGCAGTTTTGCTTAAACCAAATTTCGGATCGATGAGTTTTTAACGATCTAAGCCTCAATAAATTTTTAACAGTTTGAACTATTATTTTTTAGTATATAACTAATTATAATGGCAAACGTAAAAAAAAGGAAAATAAATAAATAATAAAATAAATTTTCAAAAGCAACCATCTGGCAACCCAAAAAATTGATGTTGAATTTTTCTAAAGTTTATTTAAACTTTTTGAGACAAAAATTTTATTTTAATTTTTTTAAATATTTTGCGTGAGCGAAACTTAAGAAAAGAAAACATATGGCAACCCTGAAAGTTTATGTTAATTTTTTTAAAATATTCCAGAGGTTCGTGTCATCATATTATATACCTTCAAGTTATCAAAAAATAAATCAAATAGGAGGGGACAAAAAAGGCACGTTTTTATACATTTTTCGGAGACTTACCAATGAGTACCATTTTAAAATTTTTTTTTTTTCTAATCACGGCCCATCTTGTTAAAATAAAAATGAATCGTTCGAACCAAAAGAAAAATTTTTCAATTTTTTTAGTAGCGTGACTTTATTGGTCAGTACTCCGTAATTTATCCATAGATTCATTTCATATATACCTTAGTTTCTTCTCAGGGGTAGAATTTATGTGTTCCAATTAAGAAACACTTTTTAGTTAATTTTTTTCCTAATTTTTTAAGCGAATATATTGAGTGAGTTTTCGACTTTTATTTTGACCTAATAAATCGATTTTTCTCATATACAGTAAGAAGCAAAATTGTCAACATGTTTGCTGTTTTCGACTTAGTACTGCTAAAGCGTCAGTTCTCACTACATGACCAACAAAAAATATGATCCAAACGGAAGCTTAACCTTTCCTCTATTCAAATATGTAATAAAATAATAAACGAAAAACCATTTCAAAAACATGTTGACATTTTGCACCACTTGAACTTGAATGTTCGTGGAATCCTGGAATGTGAATTTTTCCTAGTTTAAAAAACGATTCCAATAGATTTTGTTGTGCTGATTCCAAAACTGACCACAGAATCTCTCTACCTCGACCGGATTTTGAGGTATCCCAACCTAAAAGTGAAAAAAACGACGTTTTTGCTGTTTTTCAAATTAAGTTCGAGGACGCAAGGATTTTTTCTGCTCTATTCCGTAAAATGCACTAGAATATCTTGCTCCTCCCTTTTTCCAAGAAATGATGAATGGTCATCTACGATTTTTCTTTGCAAAGTTATGGCCCATCTGAGATGACATTGAATTCAATCTTATTTAAAAATACCAATAAATCGATTAATAACTTGCAATTAATTGCAATGAATAACTATTTCCATTCGATTAATCATATGATTTATTTACCGATTAATTCCTTTTTTATCATCACTACGTCAGAGTATACATACATACATATGTCAGAAAAATGTAGTATAGTTACTACCACTTTACTACTATTCTTTAACTTGGAAATTACTCTGTTCCGTCCTCGCGCGATCTTTTCGTAAGTGAAGAAAACAAGTATATTTCACAGATACGAATAACTGATTACCATGTGAATTGTGTCAGAAAAAAGATAACAACAACAATAATAACGGGAACGAGAATAAGAACACCAACAATTGAATAATTGAAGGTTGTTTTGTTTGTATTTTTACGTCGTTGAAGTGTCGCTTCTTCAAGTGGGAAATTTTTTTATACGACAACATTTTGAAATTGATGCTGCTACTGATTCTATTCTCTCACAAATGTGAAATTTAGATGCTGATATAGATTTCAGTGGCAACGGATGTTGTATTTATGAAATAACCCTCACGCCCACCCCTAATATCCGTTGATAAAACCATGAACTGATGAACCACAACAAGATGTATAACAAAAACAACAAGTTGTTGTGTAAATAATACATCATTTGTTGCGCGCTACTGTGGGAGATTCCGTTGAGTATGTTTCATCAGCAGCAGCAATAGCTAATTTTTGTCACATAACAGAAAAAAACAACAACAACAAATATTTATAGCATAAGTGTTGTCACTACCGACTGTATGTCAGCCATATTGTTTCTAACAGTTTTGTTTTCTGTTTTCTCAGAGATATCAAAGCAAAAAGATGCCTGTGGTTTATTGTTGCTACAATAAATGCAACAATTTAATTGTTTCTCATTCATCTAATGTTGCCATTGATGCTGCTGCTGCTGCTGCTGTTGAAACTTGAGTTAAATTGCTGCGTAGCGCGCGGATTGATGATATCTTAGAAATCTAAGTGTAATATTGCGGATGATGCAGTTAAGTAATGTCGTTCATTCAACTGTTGCTGTATTATTGACAGCTGCAGTTAATGATCTCTTTGTTTGTTTTGCGTTTGATGAAAGTGCAACTGATGTGAATTTTAATTTTACTGCAACTGATGAAAAACTGCTGTTTACTTTTATTGCATGTTAAAGAATGAAAGATGACAAATGCGGTTTTTGTTCTTTCAGTATATCAATATAGTTTTATCTGTCGCACAAAGAAAAAACAAGCTTAAGTTGATTTAAGCGAAATAGGCTTGAGCTCAATTTTCTAATAGTTTTGGGTCAAATTATATTTTAATTTTTGGACTCAACAAAGATCTATATGAGCACTAGAGTAACGCTTAAAAACGAAAGTTTAATTTTTACCAGAAAAATTTAAAAAATTTAAATTTTTATAAACCACAATTTAGCAAAATGTGAGCTTATTAATCATCAATATTGCAACACATCAATATATTAATGTGTACATACATCAATACATTAATTTGACGATATATCAGTTTATCCAAATATCATTAAACCGATACATTAATATATCATACATGCATACATATATCACTACATCAATGTATCAATGCATCAATATACATCAATATATAAAAACGTTAGCATAGCGATATATCAATATATAAATAGACACTAAATATATCAAAATATTGAACAGAAAATAGCATCATTATCACAATATATCAATTCATCAATATCAATACATCAGTATATCAATGCATCAATACATCAATACATCAACATGTCAATATATCAATATGTCAATACATCAATGAATCAATATATCATTATATCAATATATCAACATATCAACATATCAATAAATCAATATATCAATATATCAATATAACGATATATCACTGCGTCAACGTATCCATAAATCAATGTATCAATTTTTCAAAATCACATCAATATATCAATGCATAAATATACCAGCATACAGTCATAGGCAAAACTATTTTGATCAAAGAAATTCTGCACGTTTTAGATTATTATACGGTATATATTTATGTATCAAGAAAATCATCATAATATATAATTTCCCCAAATGGTCTTATATGTAAATAAAATAAATTTTTAAATATTCACCCTCTCTTAAAAAAAAATAATGAGCCAAATGTAAAAATGTACGGTTGCAATAGTATTTGACATCACCTTATGCATAATCACTATTTTACTTCTAAAATTGCGAATCGAACGATTAAAATCTTTTTGGGTTGCTTGCAGTGGGCTGAACAAAAAAAAAAAAAAAATTTACTCATGCAGTGTTGCCGTTTTCAAAAAAACTACGATTCTAAGAAATGACTTCACTTTAACTGATCTGTAGAGAAAGCGGCTGGCTTGATTTCAACCAAACATACCTTTACTTAAAGCCAATTGAATTATGTTTGTTGGAGAGGATTACAAAAAATTTTTGTGTTATAGTGGTTGAAAATTAATATTTTGATGATGTTGCTTCATTCCCGTTAAGTTTTCTGACCTAACATTTTAAAAAAATCGAAAGCTTATTTTGGTACAAACATTTTTAGGCCTTGAAAACCAAGATCAGATAAAAATTGGCAGACTTTTTGCTTTTAAATGAATCCAAAACATTCAGAATTTTTTTTGTCAAAATACTTAGGTTTGCCTATCAATTTATCAAAACATCAATATATCATTAAATCAAAATATCAGTAAAACAGAAACAGGATTAGGATTAACAGGATTAGGATTTCTACCCCAAGTCAAACCTTTACCACACCAAATTGATCTTTTTCCGATTCAAAATAAACTTTTTCCAAGTCAAAGTAAACTTTTTCCAATGAAGTAAATATTTCCAAATTCAATTAACATTTCCGCTGTTAACGAATTCTTGGTTTAAATTGACATGTTAAACTATGTGATTCCCGCATCTGAACTGTATCATGTGTTCAGCGGGATATCACGAGGAATATTTTTATGGAAAGTTTGAACACTATACATCTCCCACCCAAAAACAGGGGAATATTGCTTGAGTATGTACCACAGAAATATTTGCTACACAATTTCACCACTATTTGCCGAACATTAAAAGGTCGAAATTTCAACGCGGAAGCCATAAAATCGCCAAATTCAATGAACACTTCTCACATATCAATTTCTAATACATTTTTTACGCATTAAGCATTTATTGTCTTTGGTGACCCATAGTGAAACTTTCTGCATAATATTTTTGTGGAATAATTTAATCATTTAAAATTCGCTTTTTTTAAAAAGGGGTTAAAATGACGCATAAAAATGGGATATACTTATATACTATATAGTACAATACCGGTAGAAATGACCAAAAATGAATAAAGTTGAATAACATCATGAAAAAATTTATTCAAAACTATCGTTATGAATTTTGCAATCAATAACTGTTTCTGAAGTATCAAATGTTCCAAGTTACACAAGTGAAAGAGTGCAAACTTAACTGATTTACGTATATGCAAATATTTTTAGAAAAAACACGATTTAAGTAATGTTGACTACATACTGGAAACTGCTTTCAAAAGAGTTTCTTGCGTACAACTACAACTTTAATGTCATCAACAGAAGCAACACCGTTTAAATTGTTGCAACACTTTAAACTGAACTAAAGCAACATACTTTTACACGTATTTTTAAGTGTTTTTTTTCTTTCTTCTTTTTTGTCATATACTGAAATTTACAACTTGAAGCACAACCCACTTTTTTAGCTTGCTCTATGCGTAACTTGTAAATGAAATGAGTTTCTCAAGAAAAATGAGTTTATCAGCATTGGCATGAATAGCAGCGCAAAACTAAAAAAATAGGAGATACAAAATTGATTGACTGACAGTAGCGTATAACTACGCAAAAAATAACTAAAGCAATTTTTATAAATTGCAAAAAAAAAAAAAAATATGCAAACTTTTACTGTATTAAAGGTAATAAATTGTAGCAGTTCACTGTTTTTTTTTTCCCTCCTTTATGATATTCGGATAAACAGCCTTTGAAACTTTTAACATGTTGAGCGAAATTTTATTGAATCCACTAAAACTCCACATCTGACAGTTACTTCTTGCATCAAAAGATAAGGAATCTTATTGCCAGCAATTAACGCAACAGCTGTCAGAGTTGGCTTAAAAGCAAAATAAAATCGCTTTTTGTTTGCTTTTGAAAAGATTAAAAGGTTTTGATTTTGTTGAACAAACTGTCTGAAGCTGTCAAAACTTATGGCAATATTGACGAGTTGGTCAAAATGGAGCGTCCATTAGGTGAATTCAAAGCAAAAAGCATGAGTCATTAACTGATTTTTTCATTCTTTTGAAAGTAAGAAATTCTCTTCAACTTGAAATGCAGCCACCAAGGAATTAAAAAGTTTTTTTATTTAAATTTTGCAGTTGCTTAAGCTTTGTTTAAGTGACTTAATTAATCGATATAACTGAAACAAAACCGAAAAATATCCATACATGATGTGTGCATCTGATAAACATTAATCTAAATATTTTGTGCTTTTTGCTGAAATTTCTTGAACGTGAGGCACAGGTTTCGTGGAATCTTTGTATTGTGGTGTATAAACTCAACTTAAAATGGCTACCAATCCTGATTAATGTTTTTACTTGTTTATGGTGCGAAGGCTTAAAACTATCCAACGGATACAGGCTTCATTAGCGTTTGAGATGTGTTTCGTTGAAAGCGTTGACTAAAAGCTTAATTAATTACTGTCATTTTGAAAAATAAAAAATAATCAAACGAGTGGACTCCGCATCGCGAGCTTAAATGCAAAAAAATAAAAAATTGCGCTTAAGTGCACATATTTATTACTCGTAACTCATATTGACCAAGAGGTGTACTTGGTACAAATTTAATCATTAAAATATTGGCTATAATATAAAAATTTCAAACGTTGCAGAAAATAACGAGAATTTCGAATCTGAAGAAATTTTTGAAATCGGTCTGGTATATTTCTTTAAAGCCAGTGTTATTGAGAATATGAACAGAAAAAACCAAAAACCGTCTATCTTTAATAACGTTAATCTCAATCTCACTAGAACTGAAATGAAATAAAAAAAAACTTATCACGTTTATGCTTACAGCTCCATTTGATACCAAAAACTTGAGGATTGGATCATACACAACAAAATAAGGACTTTTTATTCTAATGAATATGAATGTACGCTAATTGAACTGGGTGGTTTTCTTTCTCTTGAAGAGAGGAGCCTTCCTCTCTTTTTTAAAATACTTCTCAAATATTAAAATAAAATTGTCTTTCCAAACAGAATTTGATATTCGTAGTCTCACAAAAATTCATTGAGTAAGCGCATCTATATTTCTGTAAGAACAAGCGCTTTAAAAATACATTCTTAAGAAGAGCTTGACATTTGTGTTATCAGTATTAATTTCGAGGGTTTTATAGTCAAAACGAAGAATATTTAGGTATACTAGAGGAAATAAATCTATGGTGAACTATCAACTAGCCTTAACTGATAGTTTTCTGGTAAACTCGAAGTTTCGGGAAGGTCAGCCAAAGACTTCATAGTCAAAACGAAGAATATCTTGGTATAATAGAGAAGAAACAACTGTGGCGGACAGCCAACATGTTTTAACTGGGACACCTGAAATGTATTCGAATGTTTTCTACATACACTTGGAATTTGACCAATATTTTTGATATATTTCGATACTTTTGGAATTTTACGATGATTTTGGACTTTTACCAATATATAAGATGTTTTTCGATACATCAATATTTCAATAGTTATTTCAGATGTTTTTTCCGATATTTCAGAAGTTTTTCGATATTTTTGAACTTTTACCGACTTCTTCGATTTATTTCAGTATTTTTCGATAATTTAAAATTTTTACCGATAGGTGTATTGCATACTTTTCGATACTTTTGGCCTTTTGTCGATTATTACAATGTATTTCATAATTTTTCGATACATTAGGACTTTTAGTTTTTTAGATGTTTTTCGATACTTTTGGATTATAGTCGATATTTAAGATGATTTCTGATATTTTTGGATTTTTTCCGATATTTTAAAAGTTACAATTTTATAGAATTAAATAGAATAAATATATAGAATCTGTTTTTGAAACATTATTTTACAAAATAGTTATATTTTTGGAATAAGTGACATAAAGCAAATTGTTTTTTTTTTTTTTTTTTCTGCGAATAACCCTGTAAAAAATACAACAAAAACCGAGCAACGCCGGGTAAAACAGCTAGTATTTAATAAATTTATTACTCAGTTCTATTTCGATGATGTTTTAGTAAATGCGCATTAATTCTGGCACGTTCTCTCCGCTGACATTATTTTTAAGGCACAATTTTTTTGTATTGTCATTTTATTCAACTGTAGCTGAAGCTGTTGACATGTAATTAACATCGACAACAGCTCTGAACGAACAATTGCTGCTCGTTAAGTGGCAACACTAAACGGGATGTCATCATTATTTGTATGATACAATAGCGGCAGCCAGTAGCTGCAACAGCAACAACACAATAAATTTTGCGCATGTGTGGCGTATTATCTGTAAAATTCGCAAAATATTTCATCAAATGAATTGACGACAAAATCAACGTTGAACTCAATTGTAAAGAGTTTTGCTTGCAGTCGAGCACGTTCCTATGTAACAATAAAAGCAACAATTTATTTAACTTGCACAGTATTTTTTATTGTAATTTTCTTTATTTTTTACTTTTTTTGTATTTAAAATGAGCACAATCAACCAAACAAAATAAATCGTCGCGCTTTACTTGACTTCATTCAGCGGTCAATTAGTTGCATGATTTACAAGTTGTCGCATGACATTTTTTCTTTTGTCTACACAAAAATTTTTAATATATATGCTATACATATGGTTGTGGCGGTAACATTTAAAAAAACAAAGAAATTTAAACTTTTGTTTGTTGTATTTTCCGGACATCGAAAACAATAGCTTTGTTTAATGAAATTGTTTAAAGGAAACTCTTGCTCAGAACACCAAAAAGAAAATACACTTAAATAATCTGAAAAATGTTAATACCAAAAGTGTTGTGCAAAAATCTTATTACCATGAATATCTACAAATTTGCATAATTTCACTTATTCATTTCCCTTGAAAATAAGTGTGCAACATGTTGATCATGCCTCCTCAAACTGTCAAAACATCGGTTACTTAAAACACCACAATAATATGTCAATTCATATGGCAAAAAACAACTTTGAGTTGAAATTTTAAATTCTACGCGACCATAATAATTCAAAATGACAATTCCACAGCCATTGTTTAGTCATTCATTGATTGTAAGTAGAGCTAGAGAAATAACGTACCATACATTAATACGACGACTATGCGCCATTCAATTGCATATCCTAAAGTGACAGTTTTAGTGCGTCTTGGCTTGAGGCTGGCAGTTGATAGTCGAACTCAATATAACCACGAACATACAAATAGTACTCAGGGGCGTGGAGAGAAAATCCGGGCCCGGGGGTAATTATATACCGGGCCCCCTCCACTACTAGATTTTTTTTTATTTGAGACTATCACATCGTCGAGCGAATATTGTTTTTCCGTAAATGCAAGGATGCCCACGAGATATATGAAATGTGTTAAGTTTTGATTTTGTTTGCTTCCTGGTCATATTCATAAAATAAAAGGTCAAAAAGGTTTGAGCCGGTCTGCGATCAAAGCTTGAAAAATGTGTTAAAAATTGTTTAATTTTCGAAATTTTTTTGAAACCTCATCGCCAATTTTACATCTGTATTTGGAAAAAGGCCTTTTTAAGTTTTAGATGGAAAAAGAAAGAACTAACGATAACCGTTTTAATATTTTTTTTTCTTAAATACTGCAATTTAAAAATTAAATTTAATGTTTTAAAAAAGGCAGGATTCGGTACCTTGCAGCTTTTAAGCTATTAAGCGTGTAAAAGGCACGGGCTCGGGTTTTTTCCTTGGCCCGCGGGGCTCTACTTTTCAGCGACGGTCTCGGCCTTTCTAACCTAACCAGAAAAGGCTTAAGCTTAGAGGCCCGTGAAGGCCCGTAAATCACAAGCAAGCTTAGAAGCACATTCTTGAAAAAAATTATGGAAAATAATGTACATATAAGTGTAGTACTTAGAATGAAAATAAAACAAGTTAATTTAAACAAAAAAACCTATTAGATTTTACCAAAAAGCTCAAGAAAGCAGACAATGTATAATCTTTTGAAAAAAAAAAAAAAATAATAATAATAATTGTGCGGGCCCGGACTTTTTCTCAAGTGCTTGTATTATGTTCATGCCGGGCCTCTAAAATCTATTTTTCAAGCTTGGAAAAAACTACGACAAATTTTATTAATTTCTGCTTGAGTCCGGGCCCTCCAAAAAACTCCGGGCCTGGGGGGAATCCCCCCTTAGCCCCCCCTCTCGTCAGGCCTGATAGTACTAGTAGTTGAAATGTATCCTTATAGATTGCAAGTGGTTACATTTTAAGTACTATATCTACCTAAAATGTTATGTTTTTGAATATTTCAAAATATCTTTTAATAAATTTGTTATGCAAATCAATTACCTATACATATATTGCAGCTCAGGATAATTTATTATGAGCTCTATATTTTGGCCTTTACTTTGAAATTTTAATAATTTAGCTTACCAACGATATATTTTTTTTTTTGCACACATGGAGCACGGTGGAGAAAAATTTAACTAAAATATTGTACACAAATTAATCAATTGCTATATTGATGCATTAAAATGTCTTATACTGATATCTTGATATGTTGATATATTGATACATTGATATATTGATATATTGACATATTGATACATTGATACATTGATTTATTGATATATTGATAAATTGATATATTGATAAATTGATATATAGATATATTGATACATTGATGTATGGATATATCGATATATTGATATATAACTGATATAGTTATATATTGATATAATGATATATTGATATATTGATATATTGATACATTGATGTATTGATATATTGATAAATTAATATAATGATATATTGATATATTGATATGTTAATATAATGATATATTGATATATTAATATAATGATATATTAATATAATGATATATTGATATATTAATATATTGATACATTGATATAGTGGTACATTGACACATTGATATAAAGATACATTGATATATTGATATATTGATATAATGATATAATGATATATTGATATATTAATATATTGATACGTTGATACATTGATACATTGATATATTGATATATTGACATTTTGATATATTTATATATTGATATATTTAAATATTGATTCATTGATATATTGATATATTGATACATTGATACATTGATATACAGATGTATTGATATACTGATACATTGATATAGACATATTGATGTAAAGACATATTGATAGACTCATATATTGATATAAAGATACATTGATAAATTGATATATTTCAAATTGATATAAATACTAATCGATTCACAGTGCAAAAACTAAATTAACTATTCACCTGATTATTGGTATCGGAAATTTTGCTCCTCTGTGCAATCCGTATGTTAACAACTTAAAAGCAATAAGCGCTAAATTATTTCTTAGGTTGTATGAATACATCGCTGCTAATACTTTTGCTACTATGGTAATTTAATATATTTTTCATTACATCGGCTACTGCATGCAGAGGGCGCTGAGCAACTTGAAAATTAAAATTGCTGTTGGTATCTTCGACGATACCCACATACATACGTTTTCCTCCTGCTGCAGACAAACGAAGAGACAGACAGACACTTTTTAAAAAGCAGTTAAAATTTCTGAATGTGTTCAAAAGAAATTTGCAATCGATTTGCTATCATCAGCTACGGTTTCATGTCATTACTTTGGTAACGTTTATTTTCATTAAGAGCCAAGTTAATAGCACTGGTAGACATACATATCTATAAGTTCGACGCTATGAATTGGATACTTGTGCGATTGTGGTGGTGCGCTGCTGTCGCGGCGACGTGGCATTGGCAGCTGCGCAGCATTTTGTCTATATTCGTGCAGCAATAAAATCAACGTTACCGCATTTGCATCTTTTTATTACCAGCTTTGTTGTAATTAAAACATTTATGCATTTCTAAAGTCTCTATATTTTACTCCTTTTAAATACTCGTAGATGTTCGCTTGTTTATACGCCATAGTGAGGTAAATAACTTAATTTGTAATTAAGTGGCTGAAGTGTAACAACCTTTGCTTCGAATGATTGTCTATAGATTTTGAAGAGGTTGAAGAAGATTTCGATTGATTGGGTACGTCAGATCATGGGGTCATTAGTGTAAGTTTGATTTTATCTGGGAGTTGAATTTAAATTAGTCCTCTTAATGGCATCATTTTCAAAAAACCCATGTATTTATATTGCTCTTCCTTCTTTTCCCGTTGTGGCCCACCAAATTGCAACAACTCTGTCATCCTTTTCTGCTTGTCGACATTGCAGCTTGTGTCGCAATTTTTGATTTATTTAATGACAGAGCAATCATTGTTCAACATATTGTGAGCAATTTTTTTTCCAGGGATTAACAGCATTGCAGCACTTTACACTTGGGGTGCCTACAGTAATTTCCATAAAGAAAAAATGCTATACATTTAGAGGAACTGTAAAAAATTGTGTCCGGCTTAGTTTGCAATTATAAAGCAATGATATGCGTCGTAGACACCCAGGAAAGAACCAGCGAGTGTCGTTGATGTAACCCTAAGTCTGGGACGGGTTTTATGCTGTTGTTCCGTGAATGAGTGAGCGTAGTAGATACTAATGTACGTGCATATGTTGCAGCTGCCTTCATTCAGGCTGGATCGCTGGTATATGGCAGACAATCAGAATAGTCAGAATGAACGAGACGAAGAAAACGAGCAAAGTACTACTGCAACACTGGTCAGCGGAGTAAAAACTGAGATGAATACGTTGATGATGACGTCTGACTAATCGCAAACGGATGTTACAATTTAAATTTGCATTTTCCTATTTAAAAGATGAAGAAAAGACTGAGTGGCTAAAAAACTTTATGCTCTACACTGCAACTGCAGTAAAACTGAGATTGAATGTGGAAAAATTTTTGCAAGAAATTAATGAATGAATGAATGTGTAAGTGATGGCATTTTGTATTAGGTTTTTGTGTAAAGTAAAACCCGAGTAAAAATGATAAAGGGCTGAACATGGGCTGAACGTGGGCTTTTTTGCTTTTTTAAGGCCGTACGTGGTCTGTACAAAATTAAAAAAGCCCAAAAGGCTGTACACACGGCTGAACAAGGGCTGTACAAAACTAAAAAAGCCCAAAAGGCTGTACATGCGGCCATACAAGGGCTGTACAAATGCACAAAAAAAAATTTGTGTAGAAAACAAATGGGCTGAACATGGGCTGTACATGGGCTGTACGTGGGCCGTACATGGGCTGTACAATTGAATTTTAGTATTGAATTGGGCTGAACATGGGCTGTACATCGGCCGTACAATTTATTTTGTATTTTTGAAATGGGCTGTACATGGGCTGTACGTGGGCTGTACATGGGCCGTACATGGGCTGTACAATTGAATTTTAGTATTGAATTGGGCTGAACATGGGCCGTACATCGGCCGTACAATTTATTTTGTATTTTTGAAATGGGCTGTACATGGGCTGTACGTGGGCTGTACATGGGCCATACATGGGCTGTACAATTGAATTTTACTATTGAATTGGGCTGAACATGGGCTGTACAATTTATTATTTCTATTGACGTCAAAATACAATTTTTTTTTTTTTCATTTTTTTTTTATCACATAAAATTGAATGACAGAATAAATATGATATAATAAATTTTCAGCCAGCTACTCAATAATGATAGCTTTGGCTGAACTCGTTAACGTGCGTATCGCAGAACACTTGGGATTCCCAGGTTCAAATCCTGAAAAATAAGCCGAAAAAGAAAATTCTTTGAAATGCAAAGTTAAATTAAAAAAAAAAAAATGTTATTTCATTTTAAAAAAGAACAAGCAACAGGCCAATTTTGTATGGCAGAAAAAAAGAAATAAAAAATAAAAAAAAAAAAATTTTTCCGCCATCCTTGGGTTTCGAACCCAGGCTATCAATGTTCTGAGTCGCACAGCTTAACGATGCCAGCCACACTTGAATTTTTTTCTCTTCGCCCAAAATCATATAAAATAAATTTCAATAGAAAATAAATTGTACGGCCGATGTACAGCCCAATTCAATAGTAAAATTCAATTGTACAGCCCACGTACAGCCCATGTACAGCCCATTTCAAAAATACAAAATAAATTGTACGGCCGATGTACAGCCCATGTTCAGCCCAATTCAATACTAAAATTCAATTGTACAGCCCATGTACAGCCCACGTACAGCCCACGTACAGCCCATGTACAGCCCATTTCAAAAATAAAAAATAAATTGTGCGGCCGATGTACAGCCCATGTTCAGCCCAATTCAATAGTAAAATTCAATTGTACAGCCCATGTACAGCCCATGTACAGCCCACGTACAGCCCATGTTCAGCCCATATGAAGCATCGTGTACGGCCCAAATGTCCTGCAAAAACACCATGTTTGGCCCTTGTACAGCCCAAAAAAAGTAATGAAATTTGGCACTTGTACAGCCTTTGTACAGCCGTAATTTAAAAATTGTTTTTTTTTACTCGGGAAGTCACATGCTTGAAAAGTAGGCATGACGTAAATGACTCTCTCAATATTCTTTATTTTGACTACGAAACCTTCGGGTGACCTTTGGAAACCTTTACGTGTCTCAGGAAATGAATGAATTAAAACTTGTTGACAGTGCGCCATAAATGTTTTTCCTCTATTATATCTAGATATTCTTCGTTTTGTATATGAAGCCTTCGGGTGACCTTCGGATGTCGCAGAAAATACATCAAATAAAGATTGTTGATAGTCCGCCATTGATGATTTCCTTCTAGTATATCTAGACATTATTCGTTATGACTATGAAGTCTTCGGGTGATCTCCGGGAATCACAGAACATAAAGCACTTAAAGTTTGTTGATAGTCCGTCCTAAATCTTTGTCCACTAGTGTATCTGCAAATTCTTCGTTTTGATTATGATGCCTTCGGCAGGCCGTCAAAAACTTCGGAAATCTTCGGGTATTCTAGAAAATTAATCAGTTAAAGCTTGTTGATACTCCGCCATAGATATTTTCCCACTAGTATATCTATAGGGTGTAACGCATAAGGTAAAGAAGCTTCTGGGAAGTGATAGAGGAGGCCTAGACTAACAAAAAATTGCACCTGGGGGGACTAAAATGTACCCCTGAGGAGTTATAGGATTAAAACTGATTTTCTGACTTGTTCTACAAAAAAAAATTTCTTGAATCACCCTAACGCTTTAAAGTAAACATTTCTATGGCAAAGTTGTAGCAAATTGT
The DNA here is from genome assembly GCA_951812925.1 of Calliopum simillimum. Taxonomy (NCBI): domain Eukaryota; kingdom Metazoa; phylum Arthropoda; class Insecta; order Diptera; family Lauxaniidae; genus Calliopum; species Calliopum simillimum. Next base: position 65,888,479 of record OX638371.1, read on the forward strand.
ATTGGCTTTCAGATAGTGTATATGGTAAATAGGAATTTCAAAATAAGTTATGAAATGATATACATATTATAGTTATCTTTTTCATACTAAAATCGCAGCCAAAGTCAAAAAATACCTAAAAATAATCAAAATATCAACTTTAAAGGTCCAGAACTTTGCGAAATCCTTCAAAACTCTATAAACCATATACACTATCTGAAAGCTCATACAACTAGCTAAAATTTTGCTATAGAAATGTTTTCTCTCAAACGTTAGGGTGGTCCAAGAATCTTTTTTTTGTAAAACAAGTCATTTCAGACCCTCCCCAGGTGCGATTTTTTGTTAGTCTAGGTTTTCTCTATCGCCTCCTAGAAGCTTCCTTACCTTATGTGATACACCCTGTATATACTCTACGTTTTGACTATGAAGCATTCAGATGTCCCTGAAAATGAATTAAATAAAGCTCCTTCATACTCCGCCAGATATTTTTCTTAAGTACTTATATCAAAATAATCTTCGTTATGACAACTTATGAGTCTTTCCAGACCCTAAAGGTATACCAAAAAACTACCAATAAAATATATTCACGTTATAAACCTACCTTAGAAATTTCCTCAAAATAACTTTTATGGCTTGCGAGATATAATGGGATGCACCGTTTCCCTAACTTCTTGATAAAAAGTTTTAAAGTCTGATTTGAACTAAAAGAAAGTTACCTTCGACCACAAAATTCAGTCAAACTTTGCCAAGATTTTGAAGAAAAACTTTCTTAGTTATCACAATAAAAGCCAACCACATAAATCATATAACAATTATTATTAATATTTTGAACATAAATTTGCAAAAAAAACAACCACACACACACATACAATTAAAATTTCCCTGCTTCCCCATTGAATTCAAAATTTTTGTCCCCTCTATACAAGTAACCATTGGTGCCCTTAATCAATTCTAAATCACCGGTTTCATCAAAGCGGCATGTTGGCGGCTGCTTCGTTACCATAGCATGTGATTTCGCCTGTGCCCATTCTTTCAATTGCTCCATTTGTGATTCAGTCTTAGCGAGATCACGCGCAGAAATTTGATCTATTAAATTTCTTCCTTGCTTCTTGGATTCACAATTAACACCATTGCAACCGCAAAATTTACGATTTTTCTTTGAGCCCTTAACTTTGCCAGGTGTAGAACTGGGTAAAATACCCGTCGATTGTACACCCACTTCAGTGCAAACTTTATTGCCACCACAAGATAAACATTTCACATCACCCATAACGATACCAGCTGCTTTGGGACAATCCTTATAAGCCTGCAATTTGGCTATGAGTCCTTCGATCTCTTGGAAACGTTCCCGTATGTACTTTTTCAATGCAGGCAAATGCAATTTATCCAATTTGGCATCAAGCATATCCTGTACTTCCTCCATGGTCGATAGAAATTGCATGTAATTTTCATTGATAGCGATACGCAGCAATTCAATCTCATAGATGCAACGTTCGATGAGCGCAATCTTCAAATATTCCTTTTCAGCACGTTCCATGAATTTCTCAAATTCTTCATGTAACATTTCGATTTTACGCTCGAATTCAAATATACGATCAATCATAGGTTTCGTGACACGTCGCAACATTTTCTTGAGAAAATCCGAATTCTGCAGCAGATTACAGGCGATTTCATTTTCTGGTTCACATGTTGAACACAAATCTTCACATGGTGCGGCATAGTGTTCCCAATAGCAAAACTTAAAGGCATTGCCTTTATCATTGGCTGTATTGCACAGGCGTATCTGTTCGAAATGTTTTTCCAACTTTGTATCGAGACCGTTGATGCGCTCCTCTAGTTCGGTAACAAGATCGATTTTTTTCGATATCAAATCAATGCGTTCATCATTGAATGCCAATGGCGATGATGTCGTCTGTTTGAGTATTTTCTCCAGACATTTGGATTCGACACCACCAATTGTAACGATTTCATCGGCGCAATTGAGTTTCTTCAGCAGCAAATTGATGAGACTGTGCAAAATGGTGATGTTCACATTGGTTAAATTTGGTGTGCCCAGCGCAATTTGCGCCAGTTGTTGTAGGGAGAATTCCAATTTTGCTGGCATATTTCATGCAGAGGTATTTGCTGTGTTATGGAATGAGCCCGAGAGTTGTTGTTTATATAAAAATATAAAAAAATATTATAATATATAATTTTTATTGTCCCAATTGTCAAAAGTATTTTAATTGTTGAAAGACTCGATACTGAGATTTTAATTTTTTTGGTTTTTTTTTATCCTTACAGGTGGTTTTGTCACTTTGATGATGACAATTATGTGAATGTGCCACGTTTAATCAAATTGCTGAATGAATATAATCCATCAATGGACTGGTATTTAGGAAAGACAAGCATAAAAATGCCGCTGGAAATTCATGAGGATAGTGTGAGTATTAAAGTGATTCATTAAAAAAAAAAAAAAAAAATGATTCTAGGCCTTGAATATTTTTTGGTTTCTATCTACAAAATAAGTAAGAGTAGTTAGATTTTAAGGTATATAAGCAAGATATCATCAAAAAAAAGTTTTGAAAGAGGTATAAATATAGTAAAAGGTAGGAATTTATTTTAAAGTAAAATAAATTATATTTCCTGAATTATTTTTCGTTCCTTTTCGTAATTTGGGTATGATATTGGATTTTAAAACATACATTTCGATACCGCCTAATCATCATGTCAAACGAACCTTACCTTCTTCAGAATATACTATAGGAAAATGCAGTAGTCGGGGACGTGAAGCAGTTTAATGAAAAGAAAAACTCCCAGTATAAGTTGAAAATACTCGTATATAGGACATTCTTTTACAACTCGAACACCAAATTAAACTTCACATTTTAGAATCGTCTGAAAATTTTTTTACTGCTTTAGTTTAGTAAATTGGTCAACACATGTACCGGCATTTTGGCTGAAATTTTTTTTTTCCTAATTAAATTATTAGAAGTTTTGGAAAAATCGGATAAAATACAAAAACACCTTATATTCAAAATTCATTATCTCCAATTCTACTGAACGGATTAATTTAATTTTTTTTTTACACATTTTTCCTTTTTACGAGAGCTTTTTATATAGCTATTTACATTCTTTCTATTTTGTTAATTAACTTGTGGTAATAACAATTTAATTGTTTAAACAATATTTTCATGTTTGCGCCCAACACGAAGAAAATTTAAAAAAATACTACCTTGTGCGCTGTCCCTTCATCTAAAAAACGCATATCTTAGAAAACTGGACACTTTAATAGATCGAAAGTTATTAAATATCTCCGAACGCGCGACACGAAGTACGCCTAGAGAGCGCGGCGCGCTCGCGTGTTTAAACGCGTCAAATCTCAAAACAGTCGAAAATCCGCCTTACGACCAAAGCATTGCGTACTGGCAGGTGCAAGTGAAACGCAATTCAGTTTGTGTTTGCGCAATTCACGAGAATGTAAAATTATTAATTGATGGATCAAATATCAAAAACCTTACAGCCAATTCTCCTAATCAATTCAAAAATTATCATGATTTTTTGAAGCGAATGATTTGCGTCGAGCCATCAGATATATGTTATTTTGGAACGTGATTCGAGTGTCCTGGTGCAGCATCTCTGATAGACGAATTAGGAATTATTTTTGAAAACAAATTAATGGAAAAAAACACTTACAGGCAATAGACAAACGTTGATCGAACCTCATTACAACTAATGATTTCTCCAGTAGATGAGTTTTTACAAAAATTACAGACCGGGTTAGAAAAATTACTATTGCATTCATTCCTAGTACAAAAACAAAATGATTTTATGAATATTAAACAAAGGAGCTGAAAGAAAATGAGTGCATTGTTGTCTGCAATTTTTCAGAAAACTATGCCTTTGTTCTCCAAGATTCTGTAGAAGGTGTGCATTGAAATAACAATCAGGCAACAGTGCACCCATTTGAGATATATGGTGAAATTGGAATTAAAAGTCTCGTCATTACATTAGAATGTTTGCACCACGACACAATAGCAGTCTACGTGTTTCAGAAACATTTAGTAAATTTTATAAAGAAAAACTTGAACAAAATAAAAAAAGTTACAAATTTCGCTAATCTTACTCATCACGTTAAAAATTTTGGTTAAGCGGCAGAGTGGCACTTTTTCCCCACATCTCATCGCAAAGGTTCCTACGATGGCTTAGGAGGAACTTTGAAAAACTGCTAGAACTAGCCTCCAAAGAATAGCAAATCCAATACAAACGCCGCAAGAATTGTTTAAATGGGCATCCGAGTCTCTTCCAAACATTTCTGGAAATTTGTAAAAAACGAAGAGTATGATAGAGAAAAAAAGAAATTGGAGACAAGATTTAATAACTCTGCAACCGTAAAAGGCACATTATCGTATCATTGTATTGTATCAATTACACAAAAGAAAGCAAAGGCGAAGCATTTTTCATTACAGAAAAAGCTCACCAAGTTAAAATTATGGCTTAAGGACTCACTTTGTAAAATATGTATTTTTCTACGCTTTTGTTATGTTTCTGAGAATGTTGTAAAGTGTCATTATTTATTCATAAACACTAATTTTTCCATGAAAAGCATTATTTACGGTATATCATCAAGAAACACTATAAAATAAACTGACAGTACAAAAGGGACGAATTTTGGATTCTAATGCGTTCAAACACGCGAGCGCGCCGCGCTCTCTACGCGTACTTCGTGTCGCGCGCTCGGAGATATTTAATAACTTTCGATCTATTAAAGTGTCCAGTTTTCTAAGATATGCATGTTTTAGATAAAGGGACAGCGCACAAGGTAGTATTTTTTTAAATTTTCTTCGTGTTGGGCGCAAACATGAAAATATTGTTTAAACAATTAAATTGTTATTACCACAAGTTAATTAACAAAATAGAAAGGATGTAAATAGCTATATAAAAAGCTCTCATAAAAAGGAAAAATGTGTAAAAAAATTAAATTAATCCGTTCAGTAGAATTGGAGATAATGAATTTTGAATATAAGGTGTTTTTGTATTTTATCCGATTCTTCCAAAACTTTGAATAATTCTAATTACGAAAAAAAAAATTTTAAGCTAAAATGCCGATACACGTGTCGACTAAATTGATGAGAAAATACTTTATAAAAAAATTTACCAGATTTAAAAATTCGAAAAAAAAATTTTCCCGAAATCCGTTCGATTTGTAAAAGAATGTCCCATATTAAAAAATAAAAAAATTTCAGAAATGCTAAAGAAGTCAAAAATTAATCCAAAAATCTTAGAAAATTTGATAGTGCACATTATAACATTATTTTTGCCCCACCTTGCGTAACAAAAAGCATATAAAATGCTAAAAATTTATAAGAGGTTAATAAAATATAATTTTAAAAAATATGGCTAAGCCCGATTTTCAAAAAAAAGGTACAAAACCTTGAAAGTCGAAAAATATTTTAAATTCTTCAAGAAGATACAAACGTCTACAGGATAAACTGCAGAAACGATAAATTTAAACATTGTGGAAGAAAGCCTTTCAGATATTTTGAGTTGCACTTAAAGCAAGACTCCGATTAGTAACGGTAAAAAAAAATATATAAAAATTACCAGAAACAAGCTGTGAAATGCGAATTTAGATCAGAGTAGAGTAGAGCAGCTTTTGAAAAATGTCATATTACTTTTAGAGCAGGCTAGAGTAGAGTAGAGTAGTAAAGAGCATAAATCTCAAAAAACACAAAAAACAAGCAACTTTGAGTAAATCAGCAAAAATTTAGAAATATTTACATTTTTCCACTTTAAAAATAAAAAATAAATAGAAAAATTGACGTAAAACTTTAAAAATATTTATTTTGTTTTGATTTTTTCTTATGACAATTTGCTGCTCCAACCTACTCTACATAAAATTCTATTGGGTGTACAACTTAAAAACCGGAATTTGACGGTGGATGTCCGTACTTACAAATATCGTGAAAGCTCGAACTTTATATATGGGTAATTCTATTCTAACGCGTCAAATCATGTAATCGTCCACTAAAACACCAATATGAGGTTCTAAAATTATAGCAAAATTTTTTTTATATACATTTAAATAGCCTTTATAAGATCCACCACTTAGTATATCGCTTATTTTACATAGCTCTCGTGGAAAACCAAAAATATGAGTAAAAAAGTAACTCCCCTGGCTGTAATCATATACGTTAAGTTAGTAAAATTGTTTATGATTACAGCCAGGGGAGTTACTTTTTTACTCATATTTTTGGTTTTCCACGAGAGCTATGTAAAATAAGCGATATACTAAGTGGTGGATCTTATAAAGGCTATTTAAATATATATAAAAAAAATTTTGCTATAATTTTAGAACCTCATATTGGTGTTTTAGTGGACGATTACATGATTTGACGCGTTAGAATAGAATTACCCATATATGTCATTTTGAAGGTACATTTGACAGCTGACAAAATCAGTCAACAAAACAATTTTATCTTGTGTGCATCATTATTATTTTTCACGATGAATAACTTCGAAAATTGGAGAAAAAGACAGCATTTGCGGGGGGGTTCTAGTGGGTCATTTTTTTGCAAAGAAAACAGCTGCCGAAAGTCATCGCATTCTTGTAGAAGTTTATTGGGACTATGCTCCAGCTGAATCAAGCTGTCGTGAGTGGTTTAAAAGTGGTTATTTTGATGTCGAAGACAAAGAACGTCCTGGTCAGGACCAGCTAGGTGTGATCCATTATGAGCTGTTGCCAGGTGGCCAAACCATTAATGCTCAATTCTATCGTCAACAATTGATCCAATTGAAGCAGAAAATCCAGGCAGAGCGGCCAACGTATGCGACCAGACATGAGTCAATCATTTTCCACCACGATAACGCTCGGCCACATATTGCTGCCCCAGTCAAAAATTACCTGGAAAACAACGGAAAACAACGGATGGGAAATTTTGCCTCACCCGCCTTATAGCCCAGACCTTGCACCATCAGACTACCATTTGTTCCGATCAATGCAGAATGCCCTATCAGGAATACGCTTCACTTAAGTTCAAGATATCGAAAATTGGCTCGATTCATTTTTGGCCGCCAGTCTGAGTTGACAAAAAATAATTTGTGTTTCTTTTTTTGTTCAGAGTGAAATCAGAGCGCGCTCTACGAGCTCAGAATGAAACGACTGAGCATTCAAGGTAAAAGAGGGAGCACATCAAAATTGACATTTGAAAGTAGAAAAATAAACAAGATAAAATAAAAACTAACTCCATTTTGGACTGTGCTGGTTATTTTGAAATAAAATATAATAAATTTAATAATTTATTTGGATTTTTTATGGCACTTTAACCGGACTTCAATAGAAAAATGTGCAAGTGTGTTTCATAAATAAATCAGAGCGCTCTGAGCGTGCTCTGTTCAGGTTATACTCGACGTGCTCACGCTCTGCTCAGAGCTCTTCTCTGAACAAAAAAAGAAAAACGCCTAGAGTATTTTAGAGCAGACTCATCGAACACTTTTCAGAGTAGAATAGAGTAAGCTAGAGCAGAAAAAGGTTTTATCGAACACTTTTGACTGCTCTAACTTGTTCTAGAGTACTCTAGAGCAATCATCAAACAAAGCTTATGTGGTTTTGTTGATAAGGTCAGGAAACATCGATGTCAACAAACATCAATTTTTATAATAAATGATTTAAATTCGATAGGAAATCATATAAAAAACTAAAAGAAAGTTGGATAAACATTCCGATTCAATAATTTTTATGTGTTCAAAAGGAAATATTCGTAGCCACATTTTTGCTATAAACCTATGTTAAACAGAATGGTTAATTTTGTTTTTGGTTTGATAACACAGTGCTAAAAAATCTCAAAAACTTCATATACTTTTAAAGAGACTTAGTAGATATTGTAGGACTTGTCGAGTACTTAATTTTCCTATACTTAAAATTTGTAATACACCCTTTTAGGTTACTTTTTGCCTTTAAAAATTTGTAGCTCAGTTATTTATTAGCTGTTTCCGCATTTTTTCACTGAATTAGAAAGAAAAATTTATATTTATTTATTTATTTTTTACAGTTTAACGTCTTTTTTAAGCAACACTTTGAAGAAAGTTAAGGCATATACATTTGAATTTATTCATAAAAACTATACAATTTCAAATAAAACTAATGAACATGTTTTAACTGAACTTTTAGTCATAATTATGACAAATTAAGGAACGAATCAAAAATACGGTTTTAGTGACATATGTTTTGCCTTTCGCCACAAAGGCCCATCAGACTATTTATGTTGCCATAGTTATGATTATTGTTATTATATTAAGCAAATTAAGTATAATTGGAAAAATTGCAAGTTGGAAATCATGGGTTGAGCAGGAGTTGAACCTAACCTTGGATTTCATGGTATATGTCTCAAGCGCAGCGACTGGTTGCTTTAGAACGATGCACCATCGTTGCCCTATCACGAAATCGACTTATTGCCAATTTTGCTTTGTGCTTATAAGTTTTCTCTATGACGCAATTGCTGTTTGTGTCATTTATTAATATAAAAGTTCAATCAAAAATTAATTTTCTTTATATAAATGTCATTAAGTGACACACTTAAAAATTCTTTAAAAGAATATAATTTTCTGAATAGTTTTATAATACAACTTATGTAAGATGGTCGGACACAGTTTTGCACCCATGAAAAACTACAAAATATTCTTAAAATATAGGCCTTGTCTTTTTTCTCCAGTACTATAGATTTTTTAGTCGATTTTTGAAGTTTTTATTACACTCTATGCCAATGTAATGCAATATAACGTATTCTTATATTAAACTAACATATCTTATTATACAATCCTTTCATTAGAGGTGTATTAGGTATTTCGAGGAACATTTCGGTAGAAATCTTTAATCCTCTGCATACCCTACCTCGAATCGTGTTTGCTCGCGCCGCCATATTGGAAAAATGGCGTTCAAAATTAGTTTGTAACCGTTAAAGAGATATTTGTAAAAAACTGATTTTGGACGCCATTTTTCCAATATAGCGGACACGATTCGAGGTAGAAAAGTTGAAATTCTGAAAGAGCACATCGAAATCTATAAAATAACTCATTTGCAAAAATCCCGCAAAACTTTCCAGGTAAAACTACCAAATGACTGTACTACTGATACTCTACAAATATTTTCTGGAGTATTTATCATAATGAATTTGTATTAAAAAGTTTAATGCAATTGAGACTCATAAGTTTTTTAATATACCACGATCACCACTCATTACAACCATTAAAACAAATAAGGAAGCAAAAGTTCTCTTGTAACTCTAATACATACAAGTATAATGGCATTTATATACCTACACTTCCCTCCGTGCAAATTCAGTGTACATTCGCTTGAGTCATGAATAATGGAAACGCTGCGATGATAAATGAAAATTCTCAACAGATTTCGTTCGGAAAAGCAATGATTTCATGATACATAAAATTTTTATTTTACTTTAAATACTGACTTCACTGAGTTATGAACCAGTCGTCAGAGTGGAGTTTAACCAAAGGCTGCTATATACGTTGACCACTTGGTGGTCACTACATACCAACCGGATTTGGTTGCTGCATTACCAATATGGTGAGATAGAAAAATAAAAATAAAAAAAATTGTTGTAACCAATGTTGCTGCAGTTGTGCCGATTCGCACCGATCGTATCAATTATTAATGACAAGATTATGGCGATTATACGCCACAATTCACTTATGATTTATCATCATGCGGAAGCTTTGTGCGCGAACTCAGCAACTATAGAGCGACTTGAGCGCAACTTGGGCAGTTTTAATGTGGTTTAATGGAAGCGGCTGCATTAATTTAATGCAAAAGAAATGAAATCACTACTGTCGTGTTCATTAGAAAACATTGATTGCGGTGGGTTTCGTCTTTAAGTGCGGGATTTATATAACTCATGTAGGTATAAATTGAGCAATTTGTGGGATTTACGCGTAGGATGTAATCTATTTGGCTTTGTTTTTTTATTGATAGCGGGATTATTTGTATTTCTTTTGTCACTGTATGGAAAGGATTTAATTAATTTGGAAGAGATTACTTCAGTCAATTTGGTATATAATCTTACGCGTTGTTTCTGGCCAAAAAGCTTTTGAAAAACTTAAAAATGTACATTTACGGTAAGTAAAGTTTTATAATTTTTGCTGGGAAGATTGTTTCAAAATTACTAAACTTTTGTTAATCTTTTACATAAAAAGAACTGCCTAAAGATTTTAAATTGCTCTAAAGGTAATATTTCAATATTTGCAAAGTAAAAATTATCAAACAGAATAGTAAAAATTAATAAACAGGGACGCAATTTTTTTTTTTGTTTTTTTTTTAACAGTTAATATTGAAAAAATGTGAAACTATTAAAAAAAAAACAAAAAACAAAAAAAAAAAAAAATTTTAACTCAAAAAAACACTTAAAATTAAAAAAAAATACAATTTTTATTAGCTATCAACACTGAAAATACACTGATGGTAAGAGCTTACTGTTCAGTGTGTTTTTGTAAAAGCACCAATAAAATCACAAAAACAATGCAAAAATACACAAAAAACAAAAAAACGTATCGAAAGGCTGGTTTGCGCTACTAGTCTTGGGACCCACCCTAGGTCAAAATTGACTATAATAAGTCGATTCCTCATCAGCCGCATTGCCGACATAGAGTAGAACTCTGCAAGCATACCTTATTTAACCTATTTTAACTTTTTGGGTGATTATCAAATATATCCAAAAAAAAAAACATCCAATCAAAAATATCCAAAAATAAAAACATCTAAAAATAAAAACATCCAATTAAAAAAAATATCCATTAAAAAATGTCGAAAAATTTTTGGATGTTTTTTTGTTGGATTTTTATATTGCATGTTTTTTTTTTTTGATGTTTTTTATTTTCAACATTTTTGAGTGGAATCAGCTTTTTGTACGAATTGGATTAGGAAAATGTAATTTTACGTTGCACTGAGAGTCAAACTGAAATATTCTTAAATTTCTCCCTAACGCGACTATAGCGTTATAACGCTACAAACGTATTAATGATAAATGAACACTGCAAAATGTATCCACGTTCGCTAATGGATATGAGCAAGAGATCCTAATGTTTTACTCAATTTTTTTTCAGTTTCTTAAAATGAAAGAGTTACAAATACACAGCAAAAACTCAAGAAATTATTGATAAATGACTTCACTTTCTTATTGCTCCAGCTGCTGGAATTGAAAACGCTTCAAACGCATTATTCACAGTTCAAATTAACGGACAGTTAACGTAGTACGTGTACGTAAATGTCATGTACGACTACGCATTTGCGTTCGTGTCCGCCTTTATACGCTCGATTATGCATGAAATGCGTTGCGGTTCAAGCCATGATTAATTCCTCTATACATGAGGATTTTTTATTAACTTTTGTATGTATGTGTGTGTGTATTAGGGTGACACAAAAAAAAAATCAAAGGAGTTCGAATACATAGTGTACTCGGGTGAAATAATTCTTTGGCATACTTTATCTGATAAGACAAATGAAATACATTTTAAACTTTATAATGGACTAGCCTTCTTTGCCCGCTCCGGTAGGCATGTTTGTTTTGTTTTTTGATTCCCAATAGCTTAGAAGGTATACAGGGATAAAATTTTGATTTTCGCCACTGCCACGTCACCAATAAAAATTTAGGTATTTTGAGAAAGTTAATTTCATTTCAAACCATCTTAAAAATTGGCAATGGCATAGCTGGAGTGTCCCAGGAAACCATCAATTAAGGCTTGTTGATAGTTTGCCTTAGATGTTTTTCCTGTAGTACATCTAGATATTCTTCGTTTTGACTATGAAGCCTTCGGGTGACCTTTGGGAAGCATCGGGTGTTCCAAAAACTATCAATTGAAGTTTATTGATGGTTCACCATGGATTTTTTCCCTCTCGTATACCTAGATATTCTTCGTTTTGACTATGAAGCCCTCGGGTGACCTTCGGCAAACTTCGGGTGTTCCAAAAAACTTTCAGTTGAAACTTGTTGAAAGCTTGCCATAGATATTTTCCCTCTCGTATACCTAGATATTCTTCGTCTTGACTATTAAGCCTTCGGGTGGTCTTCGGAAAACTTCGTGTATTGCATAAAAACATTCCCATACCTAATATATACCCATTTCCAAATTTTCAGCTCAATTGGACGAATGGTTTCTGAGTGATAATGCTTCAGACAGACACACAGACACACAGTCATTTTTATATATATAGATACTTAGAAGTCGCAAACATTTTTTTTTAAAGGAAAATTCAAGAATTCAATTTTGGCAATGAAAGTATTGTAAAAAGATTTTCTAAAACTACTGTTTTCAAGATATTTTGAGTAGGAAATCAGAAACACCAACCCAACAAACAAAAATGTTTGGAAAATAACTTATTATACGCTTATTGAAGCAAACATTTCGTTTGAAAATAAACTTGCTAAATGTTCGGAAATTCTTCAATTTTAATTATTCAATAATCGTAACTGGACCCTTCATAGCAAGCTTGCAAAAATCAATTGGAGCAAGCTTATTATAAATGTTTTTATATAATATTTTCCAAATTTTTGATCCAATATTTTTTAATTGTTTTTTTAACTTAACATTTCACTTAACATTTTGTTAGTGTTTATAAAGTTCATTAAACTACATTTTCCAAACACTTCTATATTTAATTAAAAATAAAAAAAAAATTATGTTTACTGAGAATCGAACCTATGACTTCCAAGTTAAGAGTCGAAAATCTTATCAACTGACTTAATGTGCCAGTTATGATTCAAATGTCATAAAAAAAATAATATGAAAATTTTTTCAAAAGTTTGGAAAACGATTACAAAAACTTTTAGAAATAAACATTTTTTAATTGTTGATTTTAACCTTGCAAATCAATTGTAAAAATGTTAAAAAAATAACATTTTCCAAACGTTTGAAAATTAGTTATGAAAACATTTGGAAATTAACTTTTTCCAAGTGTTGAAATTGAAAAGGTTATAAAATTGTTTGTTGGGAACGTTTTTGCGTCAACTGCCGGAAAATATTTGTTTTTGTATGTTAAATATGGCATAATGAAGAACTGATGCCTGCAGATATCCGTGAGACAAAACATTATGGGGCTAGGATGGAAAAACCGCCTCTCAGGGAGTCCAAAGATTTTAAAATTTCAAGTTCCCGCAGAATTAAAAATGGTTCGCTAACCCTCATTAACTTTCTCTCCTTAGGTATTTTTTTATCGACCCCCAACGCCCCCTAAGAATACAAAAAAATTTTCAACATTCAAAAATTTCAATATTAAGTGAGTCAGTATTGTTGGTGCAAAATCGTATTTCCAAAATATCGTGTTGGAAAATTTTGTAAATAAGCGACCTTAAAATCTTGATATGATTTAAAGATACCAGAAAAATAATTCAGCTAAGCGATTTCAACATATTTGGATTTTTGTATCACCCTATTGTGTATCTTGTGGCCAGCACAACAAATTATGAATTGTTTTATGCTTCAATTAGTTTTAATTAAAAGCAGCAACAACAAAAAGAAATAATCTTTCCATCATATATACATACATATATTACAATGAAAGTAAGTCATACAAATACTTTAAAGCCTTAACGAAATTGAAAATTCTTTAAATATCCAGAAAAAAGGAAGAGTTTTGCACCACTTTATTGCTCTCTTAATAATCTACAATACATCATTAATTACAAAAAAACAAAAACTTAAAAGAATTAAAAAATAAAAAAACAAATCCAAAGACCTTCAACGATTAGTTTCGGGTTACCACAAGTTACCAGAACATGTTGGGTAGGCGAGAGTATAAAATTACCGTCAGTTGTGCTTTGAGCAACCTTCGTTTGTCAATTTTTACGCTCAATTAAGTCAGAGCAACAGATTTTTTATGCATCGTAAGCCCTTCCTCATGCATTAAACCAACGCCTTGGTGACCTGCACCAAATACGCGTACCTACCTTACAAAAATAAACCATAAAAATATTAATTTCCTTCATTTCTTATTTATTTATGTTTTCTTTTTTTAATTTTTTACATTTTTAGAAGAAATCTTCAACGCCTCCCATCATCTTTTGGTTTGGAACTGGTGGCGCTGGTTTTTGCCTGAGTCGTGCCCTCACTACAAAAATGCTACCAATAGCAGGTGGTGGCAAATTTATAAGAATCTGTGATAAAATGAGTTTTCCAGATGATATAACCATGGGTTTTATTATTGGTAAGCAAATTTTTATTTTATTTTTTATAAGTTTATGATATAAAGTAATTTTAATTTTTTTAATTTATCTGCACATTGCATTACACTGCATCATTTAAGGTTAGATTTTTCATTTTACTGGATAGCAATTGCACAGCGTACTTTGCATCCAAGACCAAGACTAAAAAATATTTACATTAAAGTGCGACAAAAAAAGATACAAAGTGTGCTTAACATATCTCGTATAAATTTCGAATGATAATATCTGTGGCATTTTGACAAAACAACCTAACTCGAAATTGGCAACTTTCAGGAGAATTAAAAAAGGCTTTAATTGCTTCTCCATGATGTAACTGAATTTTGTTGAATATTTTCATTCAATGCTTACCCTAAGATGTGAGCTATCAAAGGAATGACGAAAAATTCTAATCTTGCATCAATTACGGGACACCCATATATCTCTGTGTCTTAAATTCATAGAGACATGGGCGATTAAACTAAAAGTAGTGCATTAAAGTTTTATATTTATGATTAAAGTCCTGGAAAAATGTCTTATCTCGAGTTAGGTTGTTTCGTCAAAAGTCTACAGATATATTAAAATCTATTTTTTGAAGCTTACAATTTCAAATCCTTCCGGAACTTTTTACTCAAGAGCAATGTCTTTAAGAACAAAATTGTTCAAAATTAGCCCTTTTTAAATATTAAGACTGAATTACTACCATCAGTCTTAAAGTTTTCGAGTTATATCAGTCAAATTAAGCCAAGTATAGACTCTTAGTAATAAGACCATCCTGTAAAACATGTACACAGGTCCACAAAAAAAAAGTACCCTACGCGAAAGATCAGACCACCTTTGGCATTTAGGGTCGCTTAGTCCGAATATGGTGCCAGAATGGCGAAGTTGGTTCGCGCTTTTTCAGATATCAGCAAAAATGTTGAAAATTTGAAAAAATCTCATGTTTTCAGCATTATTGCTGATTTCTGAAAAAACGCAAACCAACTTCGCTATTCTGGCACCATATTCGGATTCATTCAGTGACCCCGAAAATATAATGTTCAGGTGGTTTGATCCTTCGCGCAGACTATTTTTTTTTTTTTTTGTGGGCCTATGCTATCGATGAAAATTTTGATTTTCCCGTTATATCAGAAAAAGTACTAATAAACACGTTGTACTTTGGGTGTTTTATATGAAAGTAATGAAAGTTGGATCTCAATATAGATTCATCCCGAAACCGACTCAAAGGTTGTAGGGACTTATAAAAACATTATCTGCATCATTTTTTTTTCATTCTGACAAAAAACAATAGAGCACTTTCGATTCTACTGAAGACCTATTTTGGCAAAAAAACATCTTTTTTGGTCTAACTTCCGAGTCGGTTTTGGGTTGATTTTATTTTGCTTCATACATAATCGACCTGGTCTAATGTATGTAGATTTTAATCAGTCTTGATCTTGGGCCTTTGTCTTGGTAATTTTTGAAACCATATCATAATTTCTTAGTCAATACGATTATCAAGACCAAGATTGCTACTCGGTCATGGGCATTTATAGTTAATATATGTACACCGCTACACTTTCCTTTCGAACATTTACATAATCATTCTCGAATACGCAATTAGGCATCTTAAAAATTCAGTTACTTTTAAAAATTTAGGTACGGATATTTTTTTAAGTTCTTAATTTTTTTAAGGCTTAAGATCAAAACCAAAAGAATGGCTAAGACCGAGAACTTTTAAAATATTTCTTATGAATACATATCGTCCCAAAAATTAAAAAAACACTAAGTCAGTTTTTTTTAGTCTTGAGTTATTTGGTATTTCTGTTGGAATATTATAGTCTTTGGCCTGATAAAACCCATATGAGGAGTGATTTTTCAAAAGGGCTTATAAGTTATAACCAAAACGAGGCAAAAGTAATGTCATACACATTATTTGCATAATAATCAGTTATTTGATAGATATGATTTTTTTTACTAAATTTTATTAATTCTACGCCATTGAGTAAACTTTTTGTGAAAACAGAATCCAATTTTATTAATTCATAACAAAGTATCAGGCAACTAATATTATGACATTACTTTTGCCTCGTTTTGGTTATAAGCCCTTTTGAAAAATAAGTCCTCATACATTTGCTAAAAAAGGGTTATTTTTATCATCAAAAAATATGGTAAGGAGCAATTAAAATTCAAAAGAACTGATTTTTCAAAATTCAAATATCTCAATACTTAAAAACATTACTTAGTGTTTTGAAAATGATTGGACGAAGACAACTTCTAATTATCTCTTTTTATTTTTTCTTCATTTCAGAACACCTCCTCAAAGTACCCCTCACAGTAGTGGATCAATTTCATTCACATTTGGAGCCTTTGGATATTATACGGACTGATACTTTCAATGATCAGGTCTCATTGAGCTACAGGCACACAAATGTTATCAACATCGATGGTTTTGATCTGAAAACAGATCCGAAACGTTTCTACTCGCTACATTGTCAACTGTTTCCATATTTTAGTTTTTGTCCTCCAAGATGATGAATTAAATTCTCTTTAAAATAGTTATAATCAAATGAAATACTAATAGTAACGCTGTCACTCGATTTTACTCGTATATGAAAACTTTATGATTAGTTTTGAACTAATGATAAAATCACCCGCAAATTGGCTGCCATTTGATAAAAACAAGTATAAGGTTTTTAAAAAAAAAAAAATATTTTTCTACCTAGATTTATATTCAAAAGTTCCATATGAAAATTGATGAAAACAAGTTCTAATTACAATCTTTGCTCTGAAGAATTCATTAAAAGTGATATACTTGTTTTTAGCTTATGGCAGCCGAACTGTGATGTTTAGCTTTTAATATATCTTTTTTTTTAAATATTTATAAATATTGTAAATTTATTGTAAAATTAAACAACAAAATCTTGCCTTCCATTTGTTTCCTTCTTTTTTATATTTAAATGTTGCAATCATAGAATTAAAAGTTCTGTAAAAATTTTGCAATATTTTTTGTAGCTTCCAATAAAAAGAAACAATTATGCTTCCTTGTTTTTGTTGTAATTAGCTATTAGTTCTTAATTTATTTTTTTAAGAAAAATGTGTTTTAGTATAGTTTCTAGAATAGAATTTCTAGTCTCTTTAAGAGAATATATCATACATATATAAATAGCAATAGTTCTGTACTTGAAATGCTTCCTATATTTAAAAGTGATATTCGAGTGATAAGTAAGTGACAATTTATGTCATCATTCGAATATCGTTGTTGTTAATAGTTTTGTGCTTTTGTAAATTGATGTTACTTCTTAAATAATGTACATAGTTTATAGTTATATCTTTTAAGTATAAAGCAAAATATATACCTATATTATGAAATAAAACATTATGATAAATAATAGCTATTGTTAATATAATTTTATAAAGTCTTGATATCTTATCAGAAATAAATGACAAATTAATATGAAAATGTGCGTTTTTTTTTGGTTCATTCCGGAGATAATTTGAGTTTTATTAGTTTTTATGATGAGATAGCCAAGAAATGGAGTCCGGGCCGTACACACTGGTGGTGTTTTGGGGGGTTCAAATCCATATCAGAAAAATCTTTTACGAATTTATTACTAAGTGTTTAGGATAGTGTTCCTTAGTTTTTTATATGAAAATTCCACGAAGTAAGTAAGAGAGTGGTAATGTATTATTTCAGCTATGATTTGATTAGGGATCATTTTAGTAGTAGGGGAGATGTGTGTACCTTGGTCCGAGTGTACCTCGGTCCAAGTGTTGGTTGCCACTCAACAGTTGCACGTGTACGAAAATGTTCTTCTATGGAATTTTCCACTCATACCGGTGACTCATATTAGTTGACTTGAGACCGTCAAGCTGTATGCGTGTATAAAAAGCGACGAAAAAAGTGTTTTTTGTGTGTAAAAATTTGTTTTTGGAGTAAACTACGAAACGTTTTTTGAGAAACTTACTTGAAATATTTCAGTTTTACATCAGGAGGGAGGTTTAGTTATTGTTTTAAGCTTTTAGTGTGTTTTAGATGTATTTTCATTAATATATATTATGGGTGTTGACAGTTTTTAAAACATGCTGTCTGTGTGTACCTTGGACCTATGCTTATTGACCAGGAAGCCTTTTTCGACGGGCAACCAGGAAGCCATAATCGTCTCTCAATATAATATTATTATTATTATTTACGTGATAAATGCATTTATTTGCAACCATTTTTGTTTAATTAATTGTTTTTTATTAAATGCACTTTTTTGTGTTATAATTTTTGTTTATGATAAATTTTTTTTTTTTTCTTGAAAAAAATGTTACTTTTGATTACGTAATAAATGGTTCTTTTATAATTTATTACCTAAATACAATGTATTTTCTTTTATTTTTAATAGTCCAAGGTACACTTGCATGGTGTACCTTGGACCGTTTGAGATTGCAACGGAAAAGTAATATTTCTACTCAATGGTAAGACATAGAAATATCATTGTCACGTCATTTGATGCTGCAAGCATTGAAGAAATATAAGTTAATCAAAGAACTAAAGAAACTTTTTTGGAAAATCCAGCGCATTGAAAAAACTGAAAAGCGGACCAAGGTACACACATCTCCCCAACTGATTCTTAATACCGAAGATATGTCGATAAATTCAAAAAGAGTCTCCTACCTTCGGCAAAAAAACATAAAATTTGTTTTTTAAATATTTCTAATGGAGTAATCGTAATTCTTGCGACCTTTTATTTTCTGACACTGGCACATTAGGGTGGTAGGAATTAAGATCTGGTGGGTCAGTATTCGATCGGTGTACTTTATGTCAATGACCTCTATATCATACAAAAGAAAAATTCAAAAATTTTTTCAGAGATTAAGTGACTACAAAAATTTATTTTCTTTGTATTTGATGAACAATTGATTCCAATGATTGTATTGTAGGGTGGTAGGCGTGTCCGTTAACTATTTTCGCTCATTTTCAATCCCTCAAGCTAGCTTTTAAGATGAAAGCAGAGTGCAAAATTTCATCAAATTCTCTTGATCTTTTATTTTTTATTGCTTCAGTTTTCGAAATTTACTTGAGGAGTAAAACTCGATAAGTGCAAAAACTCGTTTTTCTCATGTTCTGATTACACTATTGCAGTAAAATGACACTCAATTATTGATAAAAATTTATGTTTTCACATAAGCCACAATTTGTCGACTTATCAAATTTTCCTATTTTTCAGACGCTTCTTTGTAGTAAATTGATGTTTTCTCCGAAATAAAATTGGTCACTTAGTGCGTTTTACCTCTCAACCGACGACATATTTATTGAAAAATTTGTGCATAGATATTTGCTTCTTGCGCACAGAAATTTACCTTTGGATCATTTTTTCACTATTAAGAGTACTTCATGTAAAAATTTTGGTGTTCATTATTTCGGTTGTTCAAGAATGTCGAGATTGACTTATATAGGCTTTAGGTAGATCAAATTCACTACAAGAAAGGGGTAAGAAACCCTTTTTGCGGCGATCTCAGATCCGATTGAAAAAAACGTGTGACAGATTCGAAATCATCGAATTTAAATTAAGAAATTTATGTTGCATGCGTTAATATTGGTTACCGAGTCGTTCTTGCAACAGTATAAACATGTAGAATAATCAAAATATGCTATCAAATATAGCACAAGTGTAGAAAATGCTAAAAAGATTACGTAATTCGGCTTTGAGTCTTTGTTAATGTTAAAGTTCGCTTTGACCCTTATGATCATCCTAGCCTAAAAGTAAATGGTAGCATAGATTTACTCCCGAAAAATATTTTCGAAAACCTTTCCTGTTTTAAATATCTCGAAGGCTTGACCTTTTAAAAACAAATTGTGGTCAATCAAACTCAAGAATTAAATTAATTTTAGTATTCTATCATTTTTATACCCTACACCCAGGGCATATTCACTTTGTTCTTCCGTTTGTAACGCAAAGAGGAGGCGTGGCAGATAAAGAAAAGTATATATATTCTTGATCAGCGTCACCTCCTGAGTCGATATAGTCATGTCTGGAGCAGTTTTCACTACAATGCAACCAAAAGTAACATAAATACTACGAATTGTAAGCGCAAGCTCTGAGCGAAAAATGGGCGAATTTGAACAAGAGGGCGTGGCACCTATCATATAAGCAAAAGCTTCAATATGCTGTGTTGAAAGCGTTTTTTGAGTTAATCGAACCAAATTTTACTCAGACACTAAGAACTAAAAATGCAAGCTCTGACCAAAAACTGGTTGAACTCGGACAACCAAATTTTCAAAATAATGCAGTGTAGGGTATTTAATGTTTGGCCAGGCCAAAGGTTACACCCTTACTAGTAATTGTTACTTTAAGCATGCCCTTATCAACTGAAAAATTTCCAAAATCCAAGTACAAATATTCTTGCACCCATTTAAATGTGAGATCATTATTGTTAAGCACATTTTCCATGCCTGAATTCATTTATGAAATTGTCAACCTTATTTTTTTGATCGAGTAGCACCACATGAAAATCATATTGAAATGAAAATAGCAACAGGAAGCTGTAAACGCGTGCGCAGCATCAACACCCTCACATTAACCCACAATAAATTGAAGTCAAAATTTTGCCAACAAAAGTGGAACATTTCCTGTTACTGTGGCATAAAACGTTGCAAAACTTTTAAGTAGCGCTGGAAAATGCCAGGTACCCACACAGTACAGTATTTTGGTATGTGAATAAAATAAATTTATTTATTTTATAAATTTTATTTTATTAGGGCTGCCTTCTGTGTTATAGCGTCGAAATATTGTTCTCGATGCCAGAAAACTTTTTTAAGAATTACTTGTCACCGGGATTGTCAGTAAAAATTTTAGTTCAAAAAATTTTGTAATAGCAGTGAAAAACGACTCAAAACTTGGAAAAGAAGAACGCCACCGCAAAAGTAAGTATAAACATTCATTAAGGGGTGAACCATTAAGAAGTTCCTAAAGGGAAATTTTGATTCCCTAACCTGTTTGCATGTAGTATTAAGCGATCGAAAAACACGCTTGTCGTCAGGGTTGGACCACATCAATTTTTATTTAGAATCAGTAAATAACATCACTGAATCGGTTTTCGGAACACAGAACATTAACATTACAGTTTTAGATACCCCCAGAGTTGACACGAATGGAAAAGTAGCGAGTTCTATGGGCAAGCACGAGAAAGCAACGAGTGAAACGCACGAGGAACTATCGACTTCTTCTCGGAGTTCGACTTCTTCGTCTCATGAATCCACCCTTTCTACGACTTTGTCATTGGTCGGGCCTCTGCAAGCGGCCGCACCAACAATGAAATCTAATCGGGGGCGCCGCCCGATGAAAAGCACGTTCTTAACCTCCCCAGAGAACTGCGAAGGGTTACGTAAATAGCAACAGATGCGCGATGCTTCGAAAACGCCTAAAAAAGTCTGAATCGAAATAATTCAATCGCATGCATTGAACGCAAGCGAGACGTGCACTTGAAGTGTCAATCTCACAAAAAGTTACTATGTATGCCCAAATTACGATTCAGATTAATGTTATTATGAAAATTTCTGATCGGAATTTTGTATAATCGAATAAAAAACAATAAAAAGTTTCGTATATATTCATTTCACACTATTTTAGTACATATTTCATCGATATTTGGTGGTGGCCCAACCCTGACTACTTTTTTTTTTTTAGTTTCGTCAATTACTCTTTTTTCCGAAATCGCAGCGAGTTGTCCTAAAGGTATGTTACAGATAAAGTTCCGCACTTTTAAATGAAACAAATAATTAGAATTCAAATACATAAAAAAGATACAGAGGAAAGTTAAAAAGTGACCCAACTCTGACGACATTCCCCTACCCGTAATTTTTGTTTAAAATTTTTTCTGTCCGACCAGTAGGAAACGAGATATATCGAATCAAACATATTGCACGATGGCGGCTAAAGCACAGGGGTGGGGAGGTCACCTTCTTGGCTTTAGGCCTCTTAGAAAGATTCTTAAAAACGATATCCGCATCACTTTATCTTCGTTCCGAGAAAAACCTGTGGAGCACGTGTTTTTTGCTCATTGCTTTTTCTTCTTAAAATGAAAAGAATTCAATCTTCCTGTGCTCGCATGCACCAATAGAATTATCCATTTCTTTCTAGTACTCAAAACACTGTGCAATTCGTAATCCTGTTTGATGCTGCTGCTGCACTAAATGTGCGGCAATTGCTGCTTAGACGTTGCGGAGGAGTTTCGTGCCAATTCAAACGTTTGCTGTTTGTTTGCGTTGCTCGTAAAGTTCGAATGCCTGTTATGAGGCAAACGATTTAATCGGCCCGTTTTCGAGTTAGATGATTTTCGTTCTTTCTCCACTTGCACGTTGACATGTTTATGTCTTTATATGTATGTGCGTCTGTGTTTATGTGGGTGTTGCAATTTTTCGCTATACACTGATTGTACTGTCTGCAGATTTTGTAGCAGCTGTTTTTGTTGCACACAACAGTCGCTGCTTAATCACGTCATTTGATCGATGCGTGAAGTTCAATTAAAGTTGTTTCAATAACGAATGAATGCTGGAAACTTAATTCTACTGTGAAATGCTAAAACTTTTTAATTCCAAAGAACTTTAAATCTTTTGGAGAAAAGAATGCTCTTTCCATGACTTACTCAAATTTTATTTGTTGATGATGTTTTTTATGCCTGCTGTAACCAACAACAACGTCATTTAATATGACATCTAAATGACAAACGCGACGAATTTTTAAGGCTTCAACTTTAGCCTAAAAATAAAAAAAGGCAGCAACAACATTTCAATATGCAACACAGTGCGTGCCACATTCACACTTCACCAGCAGCAGCAGCAGCAACAAATGATGAAAACACAAGTTCAAGGCCTATGATGTATACCGCCTGTCTCACTGACATTTGCTTCGCTTTGACAGACGTCAAAGGTATTGTTGCAATCTTTTTTCTTTCGTTTCCTGCACTGATTTCTTTATTTTAACCGATTTATTTATTTATTTTTGTTTTTGTTTTTGTTTTACTAATCCACACAAAGTCGATTTCGTTTTAAATCTGCGCGTCGGGAGTTTGGTTTTCCACTTTTTGGGGAAGAAATCCCTTTCACAGTTAACGCTGTTACGAGCTGAGATGTCAATGTCAACGTCAAATTAATAAGAACATGACATGTTTGCAAAATCGGTTTCGTTTCGTTTCTTATTTCCTGGCTTTGTCTTATTGGTTTCTTATTATTTTTTTTATTGGTTACATGGCTTATGCCACCTTGTGCCAGATGATGTTGCTGACAACGATGCGCAACAGAGTTGCCGCTTTTAAAGTTCGTTATAAATTTCGCAAATTGTGGGTTTTACGGCTGTGAAATATGTTAAGATTCTTTGAAGTACATAAACTTAAATTCTTGTTTTTTTTTTTTTTTTCATTATTTAATATGTAGTATAAGGAAATTTTTAAATTTAAGCAGAAAATCATTATGAGTCTAAGCTCGAAGAAAGTCGGGAAAAATATTGTGGAAGTTAAAAAATATCAAAAAAATCTTAAAAATGATATATCGTCCCTCCTCATTCTCTTACCTTCATATCCAACTTTTAGATACTCAAACATTTGCAAATTCATAGCTCTTCGGCTCTTTATTCGATTTTAATGAAATTTTCAGGGCTAGTGCACAAAGGTATGAGCTATGAGAGACAGAACAAAATTTTATTTTATGTAAAAAAAAGCTTTTGTCTTATTCAAAGTCATTTTAGTTCTCGCAGCAACCTTTTTATTATTTTTTTTTTTTAAATTTTTATGCAACATTAAATTTTATTATAATTATATGCGCTACCATATAGGGTTACCACCGTCCGGACGATAGCAGGCTAGAAAAAAGTTCAGTTTGAGATCCGATTCGGATCAGGCTTGCCTGAAGAATGATCAGGAACGAGTCAGGAACGTCACACCTCATATGAAACGGACCTGATCCGGATCTCATAAAGTTTTCAGGAACGGATCAGAATATTTCAGGTCCTCATCAGAAAAGTAAAATATTTGTTATTGGGGATCAGATCATATCCATATAAATTAATTTTTATTTCGTCCGGCCACAAAACGCTTTCCTAAAACATATTGTAGCATTTGTTATGATATAAACATGATTACCACCTAGAATGTGTTTGAGAAAACTTTCTGTGGTCATTTTGATATGGAATATTTATTTAGTTCTGTAAATTTGATGCGATACTGATTTAAATAACGCATTTGGACCGTATTAAGATTTTTGGAATCAGATCCTGATGATGAAGTGATCAGATGGTCGTATTAAGGAATACCTGATCCAGACCTGATCCTAATCTTGAATTCCTGAACTAGTTTTTTGTCGGGTACTTTTTTTCGGTGGTTCCTAGTGCTTAATATTTTTTTGCCTTATATTTTAACCCATTTTAACCAGTTTTTTTGAAAAGGGTGTCAAAAAGACCCATTAAAACGTGATATAATGGGAAAAACTGTTCTAAAAAATTGTTTCTAGCTTGATTTCATATTAGACTTTTAAACATCTTAACCCATTACATTCCGTTTTTTAAGGTCTATTTGATCTTCTTTTTTAAAAAAAAAAATTGGTTGAAATGGGTTCAAATATTCTACAAAAATATTCTACGAAAAATCTCACTAGGAACCACCGAAAAAATGTACCATCCGGACGGTGACAACCGTAAATAGTAGCGCACGTGCACCAAAGACTCAAGGCAAACACAACACTGAAAAACTTCAAAAACTCATAACTTGACAAACTTGATTGATTGAACTTAAACTATAGGTATTGAATATATTTTTGAAATGGCCATAAATTATCCCTTCCAAATCAGTGAAAAATGCAAAATCGGTTACGAAATAACTAAGCTACACATTTTTAAGAGCACATAGTCATCCAAAAACGGTTTTTTAAGGGTAACTTAAACATTATACCCATTTTGTAAATGGGTGTTGTAACGAACTCCAGTTTCCTCCGGTTCTATAGCTGGGATATACTCAGCCTAATCCAGGATTTAAGGTTCTTACAAGAAAGAAGAGAGTGCGGTGTAGTTTTACGATTACTTGTATTTGTTCAGTTTTCTTTGTGATTTACAATTTGTGAGATTTTGTACAAAGTGTGGTAATTTATATAATTCAAAGTGGTGTGAATTTATTGTTTATATAATGCAAAATTCATAAATATTATATAAACCAAAATTCAAATAAAAAATTGTATAATCAAAATTTATCTTAAATTAGTGACGCGAAATTCATTAATTTATATAAGCCAAAATTTGTTTAAATTATATAATTCAAAATATTCAAAGTTAACGATGATTAAATGGGTTTTTTATATAATATAAAACGATATGAATTTATATAATGCCAAATAGTTCAAATATACAACGAGAGTTTACGTGGTGGGTTTCTTTTAAATGTAGCTGTGGTAGTTTCGCTTGCTTTGAGAGTGTGGTGGCAGAATCAAGTTTCTATTGAGCTGGTGAGTGACTGTTTTCAAGGAGTGGTTTTGGATTTAAATTCAAGAGATTAAGCAACTAGCAAAGATGCATAGCCCTTAATGAAAGTTCCCAGAGTACAAGGTTTCCCAAGATGTTAGACAAATAGCAAAAATGCATAGATTCTAACGAAAGAGATTTCAAGATTAGCCGAGAGATTGAGATTAAACAGGTTAAGCAACTAGCAAACATGCATAGCCCTTAACGAAGTTTCCCAGAGTAAAAAAGGTTTCCCAAGATGTTAGACAACTAGCAAACATGCATAGCTCCTAACGAAAGACTTGTTGCCCCTTTGGCTGCTCAAGCTCGAATGATTTTCTATTGCAGTAGCGCCCGTATTTATATGAAAATCTGCTGCATGAACTACCAACAAAATTCCATTCTGCTCATATTCCTCTGCTGCTGCTCCACGTGGTGTCCGCGTGTCCTCTGCTGATAGGCTAGTGTTGTTGTTGTTGTAATGCAGCACTTGCAGGTGACCTGTTAGCAAAAAGTATTTACAACAAAAATTACCAAAAATTATTTACAACAAAAAAAAATATCTTGGTGCATTATTTTTTTTATTGCCTTTAAAATTTTATTGCATCGATTTGTTTTTGTAAAATTGTGTTTGCGAATTTGGTGATTTTAGTTACATTGGTTTGTTTTTGTATTTTATGATCTTGTTTTCTTAGTTAACTTTTTTTTCCAAATTCTTTTCAATTTTAAATTGTTAGGATTTATATTTTTAGTTCTAAAAATATGGGTCCTGACAGTGTTATGTCCGCAAATTATTCGGACTTAGTCCGTATTTACGAAATGGGGATTTTTCGGATAGATCAGTTTATAATGCATCCAACAACTAATTTGCTAGCCACAGTAATTTTACATAAGAGTAAGTGAGCGGCCGCAGCTCAGGATTTAAAATTCCCAAAAATCCAACATCTGCTTCGCGGATCAGTCTGTAATATAGTTTAAGTAAGTTTTAAGCTTTTCGGACATAATCCCCGTTTCGTAAATGGGGACTATGTCCGAATAATTTGTGGACATAACACCCATTTATGAAATGGGGATTATGTCATGGCACCGCAATAAAAAAAAGTTTTTTTGGGACTTTCCGGGTAAGTTTGTTGTTTTCCGGAAAATACTTTTCGTGAAATTCGTGTGTCAAATGATATGATTGCCAAATATTCTCATGGGTTCGTCTGGCTGAAAAAATAAAGCAAGCTCTTAAAAATTTTTTTTTTGTATTTTCCGGGGAAATTTAAGGTTTTCCGGAAAACACTTCATTCAAGGTCAGCTCGAAACTAGCTCGAAATTTCTGCGTTAAAAGATTTCATCGCTAACTTTTCCCGCTGATTCGTCTGGCTGAAAACATTAACTAAGCTATGCAGAACAGTTTTTCCGCTTTTCCGGAGTATGGAAAATTTTCTAGACAGCTCGAAATTACTTTTAAAAAGCTCGAAAATAGCTCGAAATTCCCAACCATAAAACATCAAAATTTATCACACCTGTATGGTTTAATTTATAGACCTTAAAAAAAGGGCAATGGCACGCCCGCACACAAAGTTGCTCGAGTGAACTAAGCGTTTTACAAATTTGTATTAAATAATTTCTGATACTGTATCAACTCCATTAAGGAATTTATACTACATTATTTGTTATTAACGTTTCCAACATGATATATAAGATTTAACTGCGATAACTCTAAAGTACTTATTTAATTTCTTAACAATCATTACTACAAATTCCTTCAGATTTAAGCCTCCTACTTCGAGCTCTCTTTTCCTCTCCCATAACTTTTTACCGAATGATAACATATTGAAGTTTAAATTCGTTCTAAAGATCCCAAGCCACCGTAATACTTGGTTTTATGCTTTTTTATAAGTTCTTTTTTATTTACCTGCTTAAGTCTGATTAATTTTGCTTATATTCCACACCATGACTATCTACCGAAATTTATCCGCCGCTTATCACATTCTAGATGCTGTTCATTAGCGCTTAAAACTTGTAGGTACGCTTTCGACAACAACAAAGTTCAGTCATTTAAACAAATACGATTTTTAGATAAAATTGAACTGAACATCGAGCATCGACATCATGCAGCTCTTCTGCTGACTCCCAGTGACATGTCCAGTCAACATGTGAGAACCTTCAGACAACAGCACGCTATTCGAACGCTATTCCAATGTTGCGCCCCACCTGCTACTGCCTACTTGCAACTACGGTTTACTGACTAACTGCATTCAGCAGCATTCGACGACAATTTCAATATGCAGATTTATCAGATTAACCGCAGCACAGCACACAGCACATGAAATAAACATGAATTTCCGATAAACACCCCAAAAAGTGACCATCAACATGCAAAGTGGGGGAAGGGGAAGATAAATTGAGAAAAAATAAAACAAAATTGAAGGATTTTTGCACAATTTCCAAACTTGCGCAAAATTCTTGTTAATTTTAATTGATGTTCACAGCGTACAACACTAACAACAACCACGTTTTATAAAAATCTCTTTCCTACAAAAAAGTTGCCATGCCTGTCTGTCGTATTGGTTTCATGATCTCGTCAGTTTTGTCGTTGGTGCTGTTATTGTTGTTGCTGTTGTTGTTGTTGTGTCACATGTGGACAGCATCAGCGATAGCGAATTAATTATCATAAATTAAGTCAAAGTCAGTTTCCTTCATTCGTAAAGCAACTTCGATCTGGCAACTTTGTCCCGAGTGCAGACATGACCAACGTTATGTCTGCTGCCTTTAATTTTTGCTAAATTTAGTGAAAACATTTTTTTGTTTTTTTTTTTGAAATTTCAATTTATCAGATTTTGAATATTTTAAAAATTTTCGGAAATAACGAGAAACACTGAAATGGCTTTTACATAATTTACAAACTCATGCCAACATTTCCTTAAGACGAAGCAAATTTAAAACAGCGGCTTACGATTTATAACCTTATTTCTTTTTAATAGGTCTGTTTCATTTAACTTGCATTGGGGCATTTCCATAGTAAAGGGTGCGACAGTTCACGCACAATTTTTCAAAATAAAAGTAGAATTTGGTTAAATACGCCAGAAAGGTGCCTTAACTTTAGAAGTGTCAACTCTATCGATCTTGTCAACAAATAGAAATATTTATAAAAATTTCAATTTCAATGCTTTTTAATACTAAATAGATGGTAACGGGTGCGACGTTACAAATATGCTATATTTGTTTTATGAAATTTGATCCCTCAGATCTGTTAAATTTTGCATGAAATGGTATAAAAAAATTTTCATCGTATTATTTTGTACAAGAATTTTCTTAATTTGCAATATTAATCGATACATAAGTTGAATAAATAAGCTTTACAAAAGTAACGGGTGTGACAGCAAAAAAATAACGGGTGCGACATCGTAGAAAAATAAAACACTATGTTTAATTATATCTATTAAATTTAACAGTAGTAAAAAGAAAGTATGAAAAAAATCAAGAAAGTGAGCTGAGATGTTTTAAATTTTTTTTTAAAGTCCATTCTGAGATGAAAAATAAGTAAAGAGAAAAAAATTTTTGTTTGCCAAAATTGACCATCCGACGAATGTGGAAGGCTGGAGACCTTAGCGGACTACTGGTGAAGAAAGTATATTGATTCCGTCGGAAAAATTATATCAAAACAATAGAGAAGTGATAATTTTTGACCAAAAAAAAAAAAAAAAAATTTCGGTCGGTTGTGGGCTCCATTAGAAAATCGACTATAAATAAGAAAATATGAAGTAAAACGCAATCACATGGAGAAAAAAGCAAAATTAATTTATTTAAGAAGCATTGACGATCAATTTGAGCGGTAAAATCTTCAAGCAAATGATGCAGAAGTCCAGGTCGTATAGATCCTCGTCCGATGACACTGAGTCACTAGTCGGTTTTTTCTCATCTTTTATGTTGCAGCATTATCTCCATATAAAAAAAACTGAAAAAAAAAAATACTACAAACATCAATAAAAATAGTAATTTTTGATGTACTTTGCGATGCTGAATTAAAGTCCGACATCAGAATTGCTCTATCTCTTATGGTTTTTGAGATATACGTACCTGTGCTTGTGCAAAAAAATCTTTGGAAATTCAAAGAAAGTACAGGTCACACTTTTCGACTTGATTGTTGCCGTCCATACGTACAGACTTACCTGCACAAACCGGTTTGCGTAGGTAAGTCTTGAGGTAAAACTGTACGTGTGAAAGTCCCTTAAAAGCGACACTATTCACTTAGTCCCTATTTATGCGATGAAACATTTTCACGAAAAATATTTCGTTTGAGAGAGAGTGATGCACGGGAAAGATAGAGGGGATTTTGTTTCACGTACATGAGACATTTATATTTCGCCAAAAGAAAACATACAAACGATTTGACATTTCGCCGAGAAACATTTTTTGCGTGTAAACGAAACATCGAAAGAGAATTTGAAAATGTTTTTCATAGAAATGTTTCATAATCAAAACTTTTAGAAGAATATAATCTTTATTTTTCAAGAAAATTTAGGTATTAATTTTGTGAAGAAAAAAAAAAAAAATTATGAACAAAAAACATGTTTTTAAGTAATTTTTAATTGTTTCTTGAATAGATAATAATTTACATTATTAGCTACCGAACAATGCCTTGAAAGGTTTGTGTTTATGCTATATACTAGTAAAAACACAAAAGAAAACAAAAAGCATAAAGAAAGAAATTACACTGGTCTACACGATTTTCGACTGGACCAACCAAATAGTGTTCCTAAAGTTATTTGGTGCGCTGAATTCGAATCAGCAATCGGTTTTTCTCTGTCAGGTCAGGTTTTGGAGATAATCGACCTTTTCGATTTTTAGGTTATGTCTCCATTTTTTCGAACATATTTTGAGAAACCCAATTTCGATTGAATATGTTTTTGCTTTTTTATTGAGAAAAATTCCTAAACTTTCAACAAGTGCATCAATATCTAAGATCCGATTCAAATTGGCTGAGTTATAGCAACGAAAAGTTTATTGTTATAGTAGCTTTTACACTTTTTCGTGTTTAAGTCAAATTAAACACGGTTTTTTTACCAGTAGCTTATACAAATATATATTTTTTTATACTTTAGTTCAATAGTATATTTAATTAGAAATATTTGAAGTTCAATTTTAGCAAAATCGGATCATTTTTTAAAAAGTTATCAAGGTTTTAGGGAAATAAGACCATTTCGATTTTGAATGAATTTGTTCAACAAAAATTTAAAAATAGTTTGTGTTTTCTATGAAAATCGAAATGGTCTTATTTCACTGAAACCTTAATACCTTTTTAAAAAATTATCCGATCTTAGTAAAATTGAACTCCAAATATTTGCAATTAAATACACTATTGAACTAAAATATAAAAAATTTATATTTGTATAAGCTACTGGCAAAAAAACCCTGTTTAATTTGGCTTAAACACGAAAAAGTGTAAAAAACTACTATAAAAATGAACTTTTCGTTGCTATAACTCAGCCAATTGGAATCGGATCTTAGATATTGGTACACTTGTCAAAAGTTTAAGAGTTTTTCTCTATAAAAAAGTAAAAACATATTCGATCGAAATTGGGTTTCTGAAAAAATGTTCGAAAAAATGGAACTATAACCTCAAAAATCGAAAAGGTCGATTATCTCCAAAACCTGACCTGATAGAGAAAAACCGATTGCAGATTCGAATTCAGCGCACCCAAATTACTTAAGAAACATCATCCTCTTCTCCAGTCGAAATTTTTTTCGAAATTTGTCGACCAGTGTTATCAGAAGGCTGGCTTGCGCTACAAGTTTCGGGACCTACCACAGGTACATCCTCAACAGACGCATTTGCTAACATCGAAAATAACTTTTCAAGCGTACTACATTTAACTTTTAGCATAAATTTGATGAGAATCGCCTAAAAAGTTAAATTAATACTTTTTTTGCCATTGTTCTATATAAATACTTTTATGGTATTAAAATCATACTAAGTACTTACTATATAAAATACAACGCCTGTCTGTGTCTCCATAACTCAAGAACCATTCGTCCGATTCGCATGTTTTTTCTTTTCTTTATAGATATTTTCCATGGCAAGGTTCGGCTTCGTCCAGGATTTTGGAAAACCCTACAATTTAAAAATCAGTTATCCGATTCGCATGATTTTTTGCTTTCAAAGACATGCTATCATGTGAGTTTCAGGACAAACTCAAATTAGGCTTCGCCCGGAATACTAAAAAATTCTGGCATCGGGACAAATAACATCCGCTGGAAAAATGCCCAA
Source organism: Calliopum simillimum (assembly GCA_951812925.1). NCBI lineage: Eukaryota > Metazoa > Arthropoda > Insecta > Diptera > Lauxaniidae > Calliopum > Calliopum simillimum. Next base: position 65,920,353 of record OX638371.1, read on the forward strand.
TACAGCGATATAAAAAAATAAAAAAAAAAAAAAAAAAAAAAATGGCTCTTAACTTGCAATGTTATTTGCCGATGCAAAAACGAACTAGCAAGCGCATTTCGCATGTTTATCAGTGTGGCTCTCTGAGATTTTTGAATTTTTAATAACGAAATTGGGATATGGGAATTGTTATTTAATAATTTCAGGATTATAGAGTTATTTTATGTAAATCCTATTTAGGTCTAGACAACAAAAAAAAAAAAAAAAAAAACTTAATTAAAAACTCAGAAATAAAGATAGCCCCTAACAACGCATGAATTTAAGTGCGTTTTGAATGAACTGAATTGCTGTAACAGGCTTTATGACTTAAGACTACAATGTCATGCTATAAAACTTCAGAAAAATATAAAAAGATACCATACATGAAATTACGAATTCCTCCAGAAATAACTTTCCTCCGTCCTCTAGCCAATAACAAACGCAGCTGCCGGAATTCCTTCGATTTTTAACGCACAAACTAAACCATGAAGCAAAAAACACATTCGAAAGTTTGTACATCTTTAATTGAAATAATCATTTAAATTGCCAAAGAACATTCAAAATCTTTCCTTTATTCCAATTGAAAATGTTTTGCATTAATCGTTTAATTAAAATTAATTCAAACAAATTCGCATCGCGTCATCTATCGCGCCAGACCAAACACTTACACACATGCAAATAACACAAACTGGGAACAACATACGCAGACAATTGTAATTCACATAAAACGACTACTTTATGCTTCAATTAAAACAATGCAAAAGGATCAACAGGAGGAACTCAATTGGAAACACTTAAAAAGTTTTAATTTTTTTAAACTGCTGCTGTTGCTCGTAATGTTGCTGCTGTGGCTGTTGCTATGCATTTTCATTAAATGCGAGCACGTGCAGCAACAGCAAATGCTTCGCTCGACTCGCATGAGATGTGCAGCAAACTAAAGTTGATTGCAACTTTTAGCTGTTTAATTAGCCAATTAATCAAAATCAAAGCAATTCGATTTTTACTGACCAACTAACTGAGTGAGTAGGATTCAAAGTTTCAAATGACCCACAGTTTTGCTATCGAATTAAATTGAGTTTTATCATTCCTTTTTGCAAAATTTTGCAAATTCTAATTAGAAAGAAGAAAAAACACAAAAACCTTCGTTTAAATTTCGCGAATTTTAATTCAACTTGACTTAGCACTCCGTGAACGAGCATCTTAAATTTCCGCATCTAACGAAGGATGACAAATCCAAAATGATGCAAAACATAGACAAAGTTACCCTTTGCTGTTGTAGTTACGAGCAAAGTTGACCAACAAAGCCAATTTGATTGAAACTAAAATCGGCCATAAATTCCCATAGAATAACAAAAACCAACTGGTACCCCAACCTCCCGGCATCGATGTCAACTTAGCCAATAAAGAAGACGAAGATGAAGATAAAATAAAAACTACTGAGTATAACAACAAAGTTTTGGTCTTTTATTTCGTAATGCCACAGCAGACGACTTCATCATCTTCCACTCTCGTTCATCATCAGCATCATCGATTGCCCAAAAAGCGGCAGAATTTTGTTTGCGCGCCCCCCCAAAAATTCATTCAAGTGTTAAATTCAAAAGGACAACACTACTTAATTTCAACTCTAGAGCCTCTCCTTCCCTCCTTCCGCGCGCCAATCATCCATAGTCTGTAGTAATCTTTGTGGTCGTATCTGCTGAACATCTGAACTAATCTGTGCTGTATCGTGGCGAATTACATGTTGCCATTGCTGCCGAAATGAGGCGAGGAAAGGGGTTAGCTATTGGAGTAGAGTTGCCAAATGGTTATGTTAAGAAAATTTCATAAAATTTAAATTTCAAATTTTTTTGAAAAATTTACACTAAGACCACAGAGATTACTTTTGCCCACATTTTTTTTTTTTTTCAAAATCTTTTCGAATTTTTCAGTAGAAGTTAAAAATTTTAAATTTTTCTCCACACTTATTCTCAACCATGAAGAAGTTTCTTGTAAATTCCTAAAGAAACGACATCTTATTCCAGCTATTTTATTGTTTCAAAATCTGTTTCGAATGAAATCCTAGCTGATCGTTTTCTAAAATGGGGTCGATAGATGGTATATTTGAAATAACACAACAAACCAAAACTAAAATAGTAGGTGCTGAATCCGAATCCAGTCTCGGAATTGCTCTCTCAGAGGACGCACGAAACTTTTTTGATTCTTTGTAGGGGAATGTCGTCAGGGTTGGGCCACTGCACACTGGGGACTCCATGTTCAAAACCACCCACAAATCGAAATTTTCTCCGAAATATAAAAATTCTTAAAGTGGGATATTTGTTTCGTCATACTGAAGAATGGTACGAAGCTTAATTTCCTAAATATGACTCAAGATGGGATTCGGGCGCTAAATGGGAGTTTATGGCTTTTGAACGCCCGCGGAAGGCAAAAATCTTTTTGTACTAAGAGGAAAGCATCTTACGAAAAAAGTGTACTACGCATAAAATGCTTAGAATCGTCTAAGCAATTCGTGTGATTTTTTTGAATTTTTTTAATCTTTTTTTTTGAAAAATTTTTGAAAAACTTAAAAAAAAATTTCAAAAATTATTCACGTATTGCTTAGCTTATTCTAAGCAGTTTTTGCCTGGTACACTTTTTTCGTAAGATGCTTTCCTCTTGAGTAAAAAAAGATTTTTAATGGTATCTCTATTTTTTGAACATTGAATTACATTTTTCAAGGTCACTCGGCAAATATTAAATCACATTTAGGAAATTAAGCTTCGTACCATTCTTCAGTATGACAAAACGAATATCCCACTTTAAAAATTTTTATATTTCGATAAAAATTGGGATGTCTGGGTGGTTTTGAACCAAATCACTTCAATAGCCCCAGTGTGCGCTGTCAGGGTTGGGCCACTGCTATTTCTCGTATATGGCACGTGCTGCCATCTGTGTTATAGCGTCGAATTATTGTTCTCGATGCCAGAAAACTTTTTTTTTAGCATTGTTTGTCACCGGGATTGTCAGTAAAAATTTGTGTGCCTTCGTGTAGTTTTCGATAGTTCAAAAAATTTTGTAATAGCAGTGAAAAATGACTCGAAACTTGGAAAAGAACAATGCCACCGAAAAGTAAGTATATAATATATATTATATCCATTAAAGGGTGAACCATTATCAAGTTTCCAAAGGGAAAATTCGATTCCCTAACCTGTTCACATGTAGTATTGAGCGGTCGAAAAACACGCTTGTCTTCAGGGTTAGGCCACTCGTGTAGTCAGGGCTGGGCTGTATAAATTATTATTCAGAATCAGTTAAATAACATCACTGAATCGGTTTTCGGAACACAGAACATTAACATTACCGCTTTGGATACCCCCAGAGTTGGCACGAATGGAAAAGTAGCGAGTTCTATGGGCACGCACGAGGAACTATCGACTTCTTCTCGGCCTTCGAATTCTTCGTCTCTTGAGTCCACCCTTTCTACGATTTTGTCATTGTTCGGGCCTCTGCAAGCGGCCGCGCCAACAGTGATATCTAATCGGGGGCCCCGCCCGATGAAAAGCACGTTCTTAACCTCCCCAGAGAACCGCGAAGGATTACGTAAAAAGCAACAGATGCGCGATGCGTCGAAAATGCCTAAAAAAGTCTGAATCGAAATAATTCAATCGCATGCATTGAATGCAAGCGAGACGTGCACTTGAAGTGCGTCAATCACACAAAAAGTTACGATGTATGCCAAAATTGCGATTCAGATTAATTCTATTATGTAGATTTCTCATCGGAATTTTGTATAATCGAATAAAAAACAATAATAGGTTTCATACATATTCATCACACACAATTTTAGTACATATTTCATCGATATTTGGTGGTGGCCCAACCCTGACTATAATGGCCCAACCCTGACTACTTTTTTTTTTGTTTCATCAATAACTCTTTTTTCCAAAATCGCAGCAAGCTGGCCTAAAGGTATGTTACAGTTAAAGGTCCGAACTTATAAATAAAACAAATAATTTGATAGTAGTAGTCAAATATGTAAAAAAGATACAAAGGAAAGTTAAAAAGTGGCCCAACCCTGACGACATTCCCCTACTATTCTTCGTTTTCAAAACAAGCTATGAATTGGTCTTGTATGATTCTTCCTTACAAAGTTCTGCCTTTACAATACTGTTAATATAAAAAGTTTAAGAAATACACGGATAGACTTCAGCGATTTTTTGAATTTTGCATGTAGCCATGTGGCAACAAATTTTTTTAATGGTGCAAAAAGTGACAATTTTTTCGGGGTTTGAAGAAAGAAGTAATTTTATTATTCTTTGTTTTGAGTTTTGACTTTTTATGTGTCAAATGAGAATATATACAGTCAGATATGTATATACATTAAGATTTCATGAAACTTCTTTCTGATTAAGAATAGGTGTGTCTTCGAAACTTTCTTATTTCAATTTTCTTAAGTTCGGCAACATTTTACTTTCCAACTTTTTGCGACGTTTTAGCATTTGCAAAATTCTACAAGTTTTTGAATATTTTTTTTTTCTCACTACTGTCAATTCTATCAACATTTTTGACCTGTTTAATATTGCCAGACAACGTCAACATTTTCCAATTTGTTTCTAATATATTCGCAATTACCCCCGTTCACATTACTCTGATTTACCAAAAAAATTTTTGGAAAATTTTCAATGTTGCCAAAATTTTTCGGCTCGATCAACATTTTTGGATTTTTCAACTTTGTCAAAATTTTTATTATTTTCCTACTTTTTCATTATTCTGCGATATTTTTGGCTTCGTTAATATTTCTCAAATGTCTTCTCTGAATTTAACATTTTATGACTTTTTCAACATTATCCATTACTACCTTATCGACTTCTTCAGTTAAATTTCTCCAAACATTTTGAGACCCGTCAAATATTTCTAATTCTGTCGGCAAAAATTTTTAACTAATTTCGAAATTATGAAACTCTATCAACAATTTCTAATTTAATCAACATTTTATATGAAAATATTTAAGTAGTGGAAAATATCCCCAAGAAATCAAACAATAAAATTCCTCCGAAGAAGGCTAAATTTAAAAGCAGAAGCGTTGGGAAAATGATATAACATTTATTTTAATTATATCAATCCAAATTGATCGAACCCTTAAGATATTACACATATTGGAAATACCTTAGTATTTTCAACATATTCGACTTTGTCATCATTTTTCGAAATTTTTAACATTGTCGACATTTTTGAACCAACAACCATTTCATAATTACTTTTTCAGACGAAATATTTTCCATCATTATTAACGTTTTCAAATAAAGTTAAGAATCATTTTGAATCGTTTTCAAAAGTACTTTAAAGATTTTTCAATGTTGTCAACTTTTTCAGTATTTTTCTACTTTCTCAACAATGTACGAAATTTTTGGAATATATTCAACATATTTCGATCATAGCTGGCATCTCTAACACCAGTGAATTGGATTTGAGCGAATAAGTGGCTATGGATGATGATACCAAATATCGCTGCTGACTAACATTATAAAAAATCTATTAAATTATTTCTACATCTATCACATGGATGCCTTAATGTCGTACGTTCGCCGTTTCTTCGTCTGACGTTAATGGAATGAACTTCCGTTTCATTGGAGTTCACATAAAAGTTTATAGGCTTTTACTTTGGCTGGCTATAACTTTTGCTGTTTTCTGTCGCTTTTTTTGTTGGTGATATTGCTGGCTATTGCTGCCTCCTGACCTGATTGGTCATCATAGCGTTGGACACAATAATTAGCTCCACTGTTAAACCATAAAACATGAACATATTCATTGAGAAAAGATTTTCTTGTTAGGCAAACATAAACTTTTGTTCGTTCCCCATTCCAAACTGAACAACAACAAAAACAAGAATGTGCTAACAACAACTATAATTGGAAGAAAAACATCTATACTACTACCACTATTCGCTTACATGTATGCAAAAAAGGATTAAAGTATTTCTCAGAATATGTGCGAAACATGAGATAAAAATCTTTTTGCAACATCAGTGAGTGAACAAAGTATTTTGGCATCCCGACAAAATTCAAGCAAGACATTAAAGCACAAAAATTAATTTCACTCCTCGGTCTCTGCCGCGCTCAATTGATAAAAGGACAACAGGCAACAGACAATACATTAAGGCAAAATCTTGTCATTGGATTTTACTTTAACCAAGGAAGGAAGGAAGGGACTAATTTACCAAATGTACTGGAAAATATGCAAATTGACAGAATACAGGCCTAATGAAAAATTTATTAGGGAGCAGTTAAGTGACAATTTAAAAATGGACTAATAAATTGCTTATGCTTGTATGTACATTTTATGACAAATGGAGATTCATCAATTTTGGTAAGGAATGGTAAATTATGATAAATATACGTAAATGTTTTACATACAAAATCATTTTTCAAAATAATTCATTTGAATAAGTAAAGCTTTTGTTATAAATATGTATGTAAGAACTAAATGCACCAATTTTGAAAGGACATTTGTTTTTTTACTGAGATTAGTAGTACTTCTTTACTTAAATTTTGTTTTTTGAGTATGGCGTCCGAAAAAAAATTTGTAACAAATTTAAGAATTTTTAAGTGTGTTGTTGCTTAATGACATGTATGTAATGGAAACCAATTGTTAATTGAACTTTTAGTCATATATTTGGAAAGATCGACTTTCATATAAATCTATCAATGTATTTTCTAATGCATAACTATGACAAATTAAGGAACATATTAAAAACACGGCTATAGTGACAGTTGTTTCATCTTTCGCCAAGAAGGCTTATCAGACTATTTTGCTATAATTATTTTTATTTTATTAAATTAATTATAATTGAAAAATTGCAAATCTTTGTGTTGAGCAGGAGTTGAAACTCTCTCAAGCGCAGCGACCGGTTAGACCGATACATCATTGTTGCCCTGTTACGACGTCGACTTATTGCAGTTGGTGTGTCATTTTTTTTTTTTTTTACTTTACAGAAAGGTAAATATCACTTAAATTTTTTCAAAAAAATGACTATAGGTACTAGCCCAGAAAAACTAGAATTTTTCTGCGAAAAAACTCCAAGTGGATATTTTTCACCGGAATTGTCTTAATTTATGCATGATAAACAAAGTGTGAAAAGTCCATTGCGAAATAGTGAGCTCATTAAAAGTTAATCGGACTCAAAGGTCGCTAAAATCAGTTTTTTTCATTAACGCTATTCTTATGATTTTCCACAAAACAGGTCCTATTACTTTTTATCGTACTACTCACCGTTATGAAGGTATTCTTCAAAAACAAGGTTTTTTGAAACTGATTTGGTTTTTGAAAAATATCTTCTAAACCTTTGCGTAGCCCACCAAGATCCGACTTGACATCTCCGATTTTTATGAAAATTGGTGGAAAGTTAGTATTTGAGGCACATATACCTAACTGGAAAAAAAAAAAATACACTGAAAAAAAAAATTTATTTTTGCTGGAAAAAAATCTTCTTACTTTTCAAAGCCATTTTGGGGCTTGGTGCACAATTTTTATTTTTTTTTAAAAATATTTTTAGTTAAAAGCAAATTTTATTTCAATTATTTTCCGGCCCTCAAAATCGTGGTATGTCTTATGGTTATCAAGTTATGAGTTTTTGAAGTTGTATAATGTTGTGTTTATCATGAGTCGTTGGTGCGTGTGCGCTATCATACAGGGCTGCCACCGTCCAGACGGTATTTTATTTTTCAGTGAATCCTAAGGAATTTTTCATAAAATTTTTTTATGGAACATTTTAACCCATTATAATTAAGTTTTTGGATAAAGGGGTCAAAAAAGACTCATAAAGACGAGATTTTATTTATTTTATTCATTTATTCTCATTTCTCCATTGGCATCCTAACAATTTTCTATAATACCTATGCTTAAAATATATACAATAATTAAAAAAGGATACAAGGGAGGGAGAAAAGGCAGCGGCAAGTTTAGTACCAAAGTACTGTTTCACTTGACTTATTAGGTAACCACTATTATTTGAAATATAAAGATAAAAGCTCGGGCTTAGATTGAAAAAAGTAATGAATTTAAAAAGCGAAATAATGCAAAAAATGTATATAAATTGTTATGCTTGGTAATAATAATGAAAGAAAAAAAAAAAAAAAGTTTGAAAAAAAAGCCAAAGTCAGAATCAGAAAGAAGTTTGAAGAAATGTTTTAATTTCTTCATGGTTGAAGGTAAACAGCCAGATTTTAAGGGATTTCAAAAATTTCGGTAGTGAATTTTTATCTTTAAGTGGGTTTGGAAGTTTATTGTATAGTCTATAAGCTAATATGGAAAAAGAAGTTCTGTAATTCATGGTGCGGAATTGTTGAACGTTTACATTACGGGTGTTTCTCAAAAGATACTGCGACCTAGGAGTGCTATTTAACTCATATTACTAACACGAAACTTTTTGAATACTTGAAAATAGAATAAATGGCGTATAGGTAATATGTTAATAGGTTAAGCGATGGTGTTAAACGGCTTCTACTGCAAATTTTCGAAATAACGCATTTTTGAAAACGAGTAATGACTGATTTTATTGGCATAAGCTCCACCCCAACAAGAAATACCATAGTTCAACCTCTAATGAAACATGCCAAAATAGATCATTTTGAGTATACTTTTGGAGCATAAATTTATAGAAATAGAAATTACGAATTGCAGAACGACAGTATACTTTGAGGGAATATGTGTGCTCACGTCAATTTAACTTGCTATCAAATATGAAACCAGATATTTAAAACAGTTGACAGCCTCAATTTGAAAACACTAATCATTACATGTTTCGTTTGAATCGTAAGTAGTAGATGTAAAACTACATAGTTTTAATTTTTTACAACTACAATCATGGTACTTAATATGAACCGCAGGGTTTTCTCGAGGCGTCAGATTAGCCTAGTTTTGCTGTTTATTATAAATTTGTGATGCGCAAACCATATTCTCAACTTTTCCAGGTCACGATTTATGTCTGAAACTAAATCTAGAGATGTAATAGCTCCATTGGAGATTCCGAGGTGATCAGCAAAAGCCGTTATTCTTCCTTTAATTTTTTGCGCAAACACCGAGTTTATATAAATCAGAAAGAGAATGAGCCCGAGAACTGAGCCTTGGGGAACTCCGAGCTTAAGTACAGAATGGTTTTTGAAATTGTTTTCAATTTTAACAACTTGAGTTCGATTGAAAAGATAAGACGCAATCCAATTGTGAAAATACTCCCGAAATCCAATTCGTTCAAGCTTGTCCAAAAGGATTGAGTGGTCAACCATATCGAAGGCTTTAGTTATGCCAACAAAAAGGCTGGCACATTGCATTTTCAAATCTAAATTTTTATAGGGCACAGAACTAAAGTCGAGTAAAGCATCTTTCGTGGAAATCCCTTGCTGAAAACCAAATTTGTTAGGACTTTAAAAATTTATTTTATTTAAAAATTTTAGCAAACGCGTTTTAATGGCTTTTTCCAAAATTTTTGAAATTGTGAGAAGAAGAGATATCGGCCAATAATTTTCAACACTTTCATGATCCTGTTTTTTAAAAAGGGGCGTAATAATAGCGCTTTTTAACTCCATAGGAAACACTCCACAGTGAACACTTTCATTGAACAAATAGGCAAGTACATCAGAAATGTTATACGCAATTTTCTTCAACGATTTATTTGTTTTTTCATCGATTCTGCAAGCATTTAAATTATTTAAAGAAACGATGATTTTTACAACCTCCATAGCTGAGACATTTTCGAAAAAAAAGGAATTTTCGAAAAAAAAAAAAGAAATTGGTTGAGAAACATAAGTAGTAGTAGTTAATCTTTTTAAAACTTGAAGTTGAACGACGCGGTTTCGAAATCGCTGCTTTATGTTTTAGTATAAATCCTGTCAAGCTATGGTCACTGACATTTGAATCAAAATTAAGACAGTATTGGAGCTTCTCAATACATATATAATGGGAACGTCCACCTCATATGAAAGATCCGGTCTTGCTCACCAGGCTATCGGATATACTGAGGACAAGCCATTTCTTTTGACATTCCGATCAAAAAGGTAGGTATTGGTTGAACGGATGATTAAAATATGTATGAAATCAGAAAACCACAAAAATGTTCTTTCCCTTACTTCAGTTGCTTTTCATGCGGATGTTAAAAAAGTTTTCATTTTTACCTTTATAACACTACCCACGTTATAAACATTTAAAATGCTGACTTGCTTTTTTTTAGCTCTATACGCCTTAAAAAAATTGTTTCAAAGTACCATCATTAGAGCAAAATTTTTCATTATTCATAATTGAAAGCATTGCAGTATGAGAAAAAAATCAAAAAAATAAAAAAATTTCAAAAAGAAGAAAAAGGATGAAAGATTTTTCAACAATAGCCAAAAATTTTTACATATTCGTATTAAAAAGGAAAATAGTAAACAAATAAACTGAGGCGCATTGTTCGAGAAAACAAATTATCGCTTTAGAGCAAACAATCAATAGATGATGAATTGCTACAAAGCAGCAACAAAAGTTGATGTTGTTCAGTTTACACTTGCTGTTGCTGTTGCTGCTACAGTCAGTAATTAATGCGGCTTTAATCAGTTCAAAAAAAAAAAAAAAAAATCACATAAACTTTGAATCAGCTAACAAAATGCTGCCCTCCCTTCATAAAAAAAGAAAGAAACCAACAAACTTAGCCTCTGGCCTCGAGGGTATATCGCACGTTTACCACACCAGAATTTGCTACCGTGTTCACACTTCTGTTTTCGTTTTCATGCCCTCTCCCAAAAGGCAATACCTTATGGGATTTTCGATTTTGTGGTCACGTGTTTAATGTGTGGAATTAAATCATTTTTAGTGAAACATTTTGGTATTGGTTAGTTTTTTTCTCTCTCTTGCTCACTCCCTTTTGGTTGCCTAATCGTTATTTTCAAAAAATACACACATACTCGTACCTTCCTTGAACTAACCCAAGAAGAAAAATGTCTACCGCTTCTGAGCCAAGCATTTTAAAAGCGCTTCTCCCCATAGAAATTTAGAAGCACTTAAAAAATGTTTTTTTGTAAGAGTGTATTACGTGGGCTGCTCGATATATTTCTGGCCTAATAATGAAATGCGAATATTTTGTATCAAAAATGGTTTTATTGATTGTCAAAGTATGATTTATACACTTTTGCATGCGCTAAAACCAATTGTCGAAGCACTTTTTCCACTCCGATTGAGACACTTCCAAAACATGGTTTTTGAACGCTTCAACAGCATCTTCTGGCGACGAAAATCATTGACCACGCATTTTTTTCTTGATGTGCGGGAATGAAAAGGAGTTGTTGGGTGCCAAATCAGGGCTTTGCGGCAGATGACCCATCAATTTGACGTTTTGGCCGGTCAAAAAGGCGCTGCAGCGCGCTGGTTTGAGCCGATGTGTGAGAGCTCGCATTGTTATGGTGTAACAAACCTTTTTGCCAATAGCCGGGGTATAGCCGTCGGTGCCCAGGGTTCGTATACAAATATTTATTCCCCACCGCCGAAGGAAACACTTTTCACACTATGCACTGGTTTTTATTCTTCACAATTCACTTTAACCTGGAAACACTGTTAAAATACCTAGGATATACACACTTAGGACTACGGGTGATGAATGGACGGTGAATGGATGAAATGAATATGGTGGGAGAATAGTTCAACCAATCCAGGAGTCGTGCCACCACTGACTTGTCGAGTCGCGACACCGCTGCCTCTGATTATCTCTTGGTAAACCGTACTTGTCCGACTGATTAGTCTCGCGAGAACCCGTGACACCACTATTTTCTCGCGTCAGGTCTGGAATTTATTCCGAAAATTACAAGCCTACAGTCCCAGTCCAAGTCCACTGATACGTCTGTATCAGATTTTACTTGAAAATTGTCGCTTAGTCAAAGGATGGTCAGCTGTTTCCTTTTCATTGACATCATTTGACAGTTGACACTCACTGTTTTGGGACCAGGGTTGCTGCTGCACGCGATAATCCTACAATTCTCGCACAACTGTTTACCAAACAGTTGCATGATTGTTTGGTGATACCGTTTAATGCGATTGTCCTAAAACTATCTACTAACTAAAAAATCCTTAAGTTTTAAATTAATTCTAGTCTTATTTCAATAGTAATTCAAGTTTATTCTTAAAAGTAAATTATATTAATTATATTAATACTGAATAGAATAACTGTCACAGGATGTGGACGCAAATGAGGGATCCGATTTGAGTCCTCACAATGGTGATCAATGATTCGTCTTCTCTTGTTCGTTTTTCGAATTTCTCCGAAGACTTCAGGCAAACAAATTGTGGTGTATCACTCAGAATTGACCGTCCTACGTTACTCAAGCGGAACAGTCGCCACATGACCAGTTTTGCCGAAGAAAAAGGCGACCATTTGCTTCGAAGTGCTTCTTCCATGAACAACTTTCTTTGGATTTGGCTTGTCTTCGAAGACCCACACGGTCTATTGCTGTTTTGTTTCGGGCTCATACGCATAGATCCATGATTCGTCACCTGTGACGATCTTATAAACGTCTCTTGAAGCACCGCAATCGTATTTTTTCAAAATTTCTTTGCACCAATCGACACGAGCCTTTTTTTGAGCGATTGTCAAATTGTGCGGGTTCCAACGAGAACAACCCTTTTTTACGGCCACGTGTTCAAGAAATATCAAATGTATTGGAGTGAAACTAATGCCCAAAAATGCCTCTATCTTATGGTATGTCACATGACGATCTTGTATTATCAGTTCACGCAAGGCATCAATGTTCCCTGGCACAACGGCCGTTTTTGGACGACGTTCACGGAATTCGTCTATGAGCGAGCGTCGGCCACGATTGAATTCATTAAACCAGTTTTTCACAGTGCTATAGGATGGTGCTTCATTGCCATACAAAGATTTAAGTTCATCGATGCACCCTTGTCGTGATAATCCAAATCGAAAGTTGTGAAAAATGATCGCACGAAAATGTTCACGAGTTAATTCCATTTTTTTTGCCAAATTGATTTTTTCAAGTCACTGTAAACAACACAAATGATGGTCGTACGTCAAAACGTTCTGAGTACGTTTATGGTAAAAAATATCAAACTTTCCAATAAAAATGTCAGATTGCACCTGGCAACACTTAGTGTTACCTAGGCCAGAAATATATCGAGCAGCCTACGTAAGAACAATATAAGTTCGAACCCAGCTTTTTTTTTATTAAAATATTTTTTATTCAAATTTTTTTATTTCACATTTCTATTTTCCTTTCTCTTATTTATTTACTGTTATTTAACTGAATTGAAACTGATTACACAATGATTCCATGTAAGGTTGCTGTAAGAAAAACATGGGTTCGAGCCCAGCTCGGGTGATTTTTTTTTTTTTTTGTTTTACTTTTTTTATTAAAATATTTTTTATTGATTTTTTTTTACTTCACTTTTTTATTTCCATTTCTCTTATATATTTACATTTGTTTCATTGAATTCAAACTGATAACATGTAACGTTCTATGTAACGTTGTAGAAGCATTCAAATTCTGTTTGGACAAGGTTTGCTTATATACAAATTTAATTTCTCTTCATCGTATCGGGCAATGGTGTAGCGGTCTAACGAGTTTGTAAATGTAAGTAAAAATAATATGTTTCTATTTATCACACGGACGGTCTTAGCTTCAAATCCTGATGCTGCCATTTTTATTTTGTTTTTTCAAACTTATTGAAAATATGCTTACCGCAGCATTACAAATAAGCGCTTCAAAAACCCTTTTTTGGTAAAGCTGCGGTAAGCTTTTTCTCGCTTACATCCTATGACATGCAATGTTAAAAAAAAGAATAATCCTTTCGGAGCGGAAGCGCTTATTGGTTAAAAAGATGCACTTCAGAAGGGTTTTTGAAGCACTTCTTTTTCCCCTTGGAAATAGATATAGATAAATTCCCATACTCCCGTATAACGAAAAAAAAATGATGAATGAAAGTGTAACTGTGTGCATTAGAATTCATTCCAGCGCAGTTGTTGCTGTTGAAAACATTCAGCATTTTCACTCACGTATAAATTGCTTGGTCATATATATATGTATATGGTCTGTCTGTACGTATTTATATCGTCCCTTTGGGGCCTACTATCGTATCACACATTTTCATTGATTGATTTCCTTTCATTTGTTAATTTTGATGATTTGTTACATTTTCGTACGTGCGTTTTTGTTGGATTTGGTGAAAAACAAAAGTGGTCCAGTTTTTCACAAAAATTTTACTTCTTTATAATGACAAAGTTCTTTCAAAAAGGAAGCGGAAGTGATTTGTCTGTATTACAATACCTATATGTAGTTACTTATATAATTTTTACTTCCACTTTCAAAAAAAAAAAAATCAGTTTCAATGGAGGCTGTGACTAACTGTGAATTCCTACCAGTCACAGAGCAAATTTTTTGATAAAAAATTTAAATTGTTTTCGAATTTCAATGTAGTTACGACTTAGTTAGGTTCATCAATTTGTTGCTGGAGTATAGGGCTTCCACAAAACGCCCCCATTGTGCACAATTAGCTGCTACCAATAACTTTTTCCAACAGCTTTTTGTTTCATGTATTTTTTGTTTCCGTTGGCCTTGTTTTCAATTACCTTGAGAGTTTCAAAAAACTCTAATGCTTCAAGGCAGATATCCTTTGGAGGTTCGCGGAATGCCTAACCTATCAATTTCCATTGTTGCTGTCTGATTTGTGTGGAAGTAGAAGATCCTGGGCTATCAAATCTTCAGAACTCATCGAAGACAATTGTTGGTAAACACTTCTAAACAATGTATCAAGGCGCTGATGACTAACCATATATCACAATTCAAAGATTTGAGTATCGTTGTCGTTGACATTAAGTTTACCAGTTATTAAGAAGTTGAGCTAATGCGACTATCTCATGATTACCTCTACTATGGACGTCTAAATCATCAGTACTCATTGTATATCATCTGCAAATATATGTCTGCAGGTGCTCACTCAAGATCTATTGAATAGAGAAAGTTCTAGACTTTTTGAATTTTTCACACAGTAACTTTGAATCCAACACAGACAGCTAACGTCAACTGTCATCTATTAACAGACCACAGTGAAATTCTGAGCGAGCTGGATCATGTATTTTGTGTTTGACAGTCATTGAAAGCACACAGCTTCGTGAAATTTAATAAAAATTAAAAAAGTGAATTTCGCGCGCTGTATAAGAAGTATTTTTTGTGTAAAAGGACCATCACCGAAACCAAAAAAGGCTTACCAAATACCTTGAACACTCTACACCATCATTTTCAATGATTAAGAAGTGGTTAACTGAGTTTCGTTAGGGTCGAATTCGTTACTATAGAAATCGTTGATAAGATACATGGAATGATATTGGACGATCAGAGAATAAAAGTGCGTTTGGTGCCCTGTGGCTGTAGGCATCTTAACTGAGTGGGAACATCACATATAAATTTGAACATTAAAAAGATATCCGCATGAAGGGTGAAACGATTGCTCACACTCGACCATATATGCAACCGTGTGCCTACTTTTAAGGAGAGTTTTTGTACGACTTCGTTGCCATGGATGAAACATGGATCCATCAGAAGACACCAGAGACCAAGAAACAATCAAGATAGTGGGTTTCTTCGAGAGAACGTGCAACAAATAAGGACAAAGTCGGTCTGCCGGCCAACAGAATATGGCCACTGTTTTTTGGAATGCATGCGGTGTCGTTCACATCAAATGTTAAAGAAACAGTGCTGTTTCATCAAGACAATATACGGGTGCACACGATCGTAGCCACCATTACAAAAACTCATAAATTGGGCTATGAACTGTCACTCCATCCAGAATTTTCTCCAGATTTAGCCCCTACAACTATTTTCTGTTTCCAATCCTGAAAAAGTGGCTAAACGGTAAAAGATTTGGGTTGAATTCAAAAGTCATTACTGAAACAAACGATTTGGGCCTTAAGAAAACCTATTATATGAAAGGAGTGCTATGGTTATCGATATTAAAGAATACTAAATATGTTGGAAATTATAACACTTTTTTACTGAAAAAAATATATGTATGCACATTAGACCGGTTCGATTTTGTAGGAAGCAAAAAATAAATTATCCGGAAAACGACTCAAAAGTTAGAAGGACTCTTAAAAACGATATCTGCATAATTTTTTTTATTCAGAGAAAAGCCAATGGAGCTCTTTTGATTCTTCTGAAGGACCATTTTGGCAAAAAAAAAACATGTTTTTTAGTCATAACTTTTTTTTTTTTCATTACAAAATGGGTACCTAAAAAATATGAGTGCTTCAAAAATAAAGACTATTTTTTATGTTTTTCAATTACGCAGTCGAAAAAAAGATTTTTTTCTCAAATGAAAGGCATCTTACAAAAAAGTGTATTAGGCAAAGTGTATAACCAAAAAAAAAATTTATAATTTTTAAACGCCTAAATTTTTGTAAGAGCATAGTTCATCCTTAGGTACCCATTTTGTAATGAAAAACATTTATGATTACAAAACATGTTTTGTTTGCCAAAATGGGCCTTCAGTGGAATCAAAACTGCTCCATTGGTTTTTCTCGAAATGAAAACAAAAAAAAACTAGTAACGGTTTTACCTTTGGCCTGGGCAAAAATTAAATACCCTACAAAGCAGCATTTTGAAAATTTTGCTGATATGGGAGGTGCCACGCCCTCTTGTCTGATTTCATCCAGTTTTTGGTCAGAGCTTGCATTTATAATTCTTTGTGTCTGAGTAAAATTTAGTTCGATTATCTCAAAAAACGCTTTCAGTATAGGGTTCTGAAGCTGTTTCTTATATGGGAGGTGCTATGGGAGGTGCCACGTCCTCTTGTTGGAATTCGCCTAGTTTTTGCATAGAGTTTGCGCTTATAATTCGAAGTATTTATGTGTATTCTGGTTGCATTATCGTGAAAAATACTCATAAAGTTGCATTTTGAAGATATTTTTTGTATGGGGGTAGGCCGTTGACCGATTTCGCTAGTTTTCAATCCCCCGAGCTATATTTGACGACGAAAGCAGTGTACCAAATTTCATTGAATTATCTTGTTCACCCAGCCAGCCAGCCAGACAGACGGACATGGCTATATCGACTCAGGAGGTGACGCTGATCAAGAATATATATAGTTTTCTATATCCGCTACGCTTCCTTCTCTGCGTTACAAACGGAAGTACAAAGTGAATATACCCTGGGTGTGGGGTATAAAAATTATGCAGATGTCGTTTTAAAGAGTCCTGTTAACTTCTAAGTCAGTTTCGGGATGAAATAACTTTCGCTCCTATCTAATGTACATTTCTTATTCAGAGTGTCTCGAACTTATCAAAGAGCTCTCGTATCAGAAACAGAAAAAAAATATGCGAAGTTTCAAGTCAACTGCGCCACCACGTTGCCCAACATATTTATAATACATACATTTTGGTGAAGAAGCATAGTATGAAACACTTCCTTTGTAATTATCCCGCTCTATGTATAGCAGGCTTGTGCAGTTTTGTGGTTACTTTAGGCAAATTGTTCAACACAAGGTCTTGAAATCGTCTCCTATTAACAAAAGAATTTAAGTGGGCTTGGGTGAAGCTGAGCTTTCAGTTCTTAAATTCGAATTAGGTTTTCACAATTGAACAACTTTGATCTAAGTGTTAAATTTATTTTTGAGAGGCGCGATATAGCCCATATCTCTACATGTATACTTTCCCTGCATTCTAATGAAAGAATACAGCAATGCCCCTACCACTTGGGCCACGCAAAGCAGCAATTTGTTAGAATCATTTATTTAGTTTTACTTTTGATGGTACCAATTTGTTCTTTTAAGTTCAAACTTTTTTTTAATTTTTCTCGAAATGCGTTTGGAGCAAAAGAGATCTCAAATGACGTCTATGTATTATTAAATCAAATATTCCATCAGTGTCGACTTTAAAACTAACGAAAAATTTTACGTTTTGTTAAAAAATTATTCCAATAACCCAATAAATTCTAACAAAAAGTCACTTTGCAATATTTTCGTAATTTCCATCACATTTCAATCTCACTTAATGCAATTACAAGAAATGTTAGCGTCTTAAAATCTGATTCGCTGCTGGTTTAACCGAAAATTCAATTATTGAAAATCCGTTTATCGCATGCAAACAACCAGACTTCCAACAGACAGACAGACATAGAGACGGGAGAGAGAAATTTTCTTCTAATCCTTGATTTGCAACACTTCTATGCACTGTTTGAGTGAAATTTTTGCGCTTCAATACTTGCAAGATTGTCAACGGTTTTTTATGTGTTTCCTTCTATTACACTTCGTCCGTCTCCGAGCGGCTTTAAGGTGTGTGGAATAAAAAAAAGAATCTGCTTCGCAATCTGCTTCTCACACTGATGCCAACTTCTTAAAGGAAGGATACTATACTGAGCATCCTTTTTGATTCTCATGATGATGTTCAGGCACCTTTTTTTTTGGGAATGTTTGTGCATTCAATTTTGCTACAGCATTCGAAGAAGTCTTGAGATGATAGTCCAGTCATTTAAGGATATCGAATTTGTCAACACTGAATTTGAATTTTTTCCACAACCACATGTACGTGGTACATCATCGGAAATACATTATGTGTATTTGCGAAACTAAGCTATGATCCATCCTTTCGAAACTGATACCTTGATACCTTGCCGCACATTTCGATAAAATTTGGTGCAACGCCACTGTTGATTCGGCTGTTATATTGCCCAACTTTCCTGTGATGTTCAAATTGGTTTTGTTCTTTTTCAGCCTAAAATGACTGGATTTATGAACCTCACAGTTTATGGTACTCAGCTAAATGTGATTTTGTGCTTTATATCCTTTTGCTGTTTGTTGGATTTGTGTAAGATTGCGGCTGCCGTCGGTTTAAGGGATTTGTAAAACAAAGACGTTGATAAAATTCCAGAGTTTTAGCTGCGGTTGATTAAAAGTTGAAAGAAAAGAATGTGGCAAAACGGAAAGAAAATAAATATGGCAATGAACGAACATTCGGTGTGGAATTGCGGAGTTGATTTCCTTGGCAGAAATTAATCTTAGACTTCTGTTATAGCGCACTGTTAGCTATAAAATGGTTTGTGCCTGAAATATACGATATTAAGTGATCGTCATACAAACTTAATTTTTCGTTGCATACCTTTAGGCATGTTATTTTATTGCATGACAATATCTACGTTAATCATTATTTTCGCTCAGTAGCAGTTTCCTCGGTGTGTTTTATTAAAATTCTTTCTTTATTAACTTTTTTTTTTTAAAACGATTGTACAGAT
Organism: Calliopum simillimum; assembly: GCA_951812925.1. NCBI lineage: Eukaryota > Metazoa > Arthropoda > Insecta > Diptera > Lauxaniidae > Calliopum > Calliopum simillimum. The sequence continues at coordinate 65,939,600 of OX638371.1, forward strand.
TTTTTTAAAACTCACTTATTGTACTATAGGCGGCTGTAACATATGACCAGCTTTAACGCTCATTATATTAGGCAAATTGAATTGGTATGAAATGTCCAAAATGATGATAAAAGGTGGGGCATACTATTGAACAGTTCGGAACCACACTTTTGGAGTAAATTTTATTTTGGTTAAAATTTACTTCAGCAATTTTTGGTTTTTCCAATTCATGCACATTTTAATTGAATTGAATTCTTTATTGAGATTTTTTTGAGTGACTACAGATTATAATCTGTAATAATAATTATTAATAAAATACAAAGGATGCGGCGTCATAGATTGCAGTTTTATTACCCAACGAGAAACAGAAGCGCATTGAAACGACTTCAGTTGCGCTTCTAGGGAAACAAGAAGCTGCTTCTAATGCTGTAACTTTAATGTATAATTTTAACATGGTCATAAATACATACTTGTGGGAAGGGAGCCAGACGGACACCGGTGACGAAGCGGACGGTTAACAGTTGCTTAACAAACTATGTATATAAGTAAAACCTAACATAAATCTGGCAGCTTATGTGCACATATATGCATACAAAATAAACGAGACTCTAAAGAATACGGACGATGATGAATTTCAAAAAGACGAACGGACAGTATTTGATGAAGAGCAGTTGAAAAAGACAGTTGTTGTGAAAATAAGAAATTAAAGTTGTGCTAAATAAAAGACAGAAAATAGATTTGAAATAATAACACAGTTCGACACAAAAAAAAAACACATGAGAAAATCCAAAAAATTCTTAAAGTAGCGGAGAGTTGGTTCGAGTTTTTTCACAAATCAGAAATAATGCTGAAAAAAATCTCAAATTTTTCATCATAATTGTTGATTTCTGAAAAAACGCGAGCCAACTTCGCTATTCTGGCACCATATTCGGATTCTGCGACCCCGAAAACATAAAGTTCAAGTGGTCTGATCGTTCGCGCAGGGAATTTTTTTTTATAGTCCTGCGCACAGGCCAAAAAAAAAAAAAAAAAGTACCCTGCGCGAAAGATCAGACCACCGGAACTTAATGTTTTCGGGGTCACTAAACCCGAATATGGAGCCAGATTAGCGAAGTTGGTTCGCGTTTTTTCAGAAACCTGGAAAAATCTCTAATTTTCAGCATTATTGTTGATTTCTGAAAAAACGCGAGCCAACTTCGCTATTCTGGCACCATATTCGGATTCAGCGACGCCGAAAACATAAAGTTCAGGTGGTCTGATCTTTCGCGCATGGTACTTTTTTTTTTTGTGGGACTGTGTTATTGCAGGAATTAGGTTTAAGTTAATTGGTTTAAGCCCTGTATGGAAATAAAAACCAACCCTTTGTCATTGGCCTACAGTCAAAAACCAAAAATATCAAACCAACCATTTTTGTGTAAAAAACAAATCATATTATGCATTCGTTGAAATCTTTTCTCTAACCCTGACGTGAAAAAGCAATTCTGCAACGGAACTCAGTTCCAGCTTAAAAATACTTAGGAATACATAGGTCTGCCGAAAAGAACTGAACTTTTATGTTTTCTTGTGATTTAGTGAAACAAAATAAAAAAATTCTATAATTTTTTTGTAATGAAAACCTATTCAATTAAATATGATGGACAGTAAAATCCTGTCAAAACATTTGGGGTGCTAAAAATTTTTTTAAATCGCTGAAAGACTTCCGTGCATATGACTGAGAGTTTGTAATAAATTCCCCTATCGATTGTGTAATTTCAATTAGTGCATTGAAATGGCAACACTTAAAATATCAATAATGCATACTTTGCCTTTGACAGTTGGTAACTTGTAGAAGTACCGTATTTTTTCGATAGAATGTTATGATGCGTGATTTTGGCGTCAGGAAAAAATGTTCAGTTAGTTGCGGAAAAAATTTAAAAGTGTGTGGTCGTGGTCGGCCTCGGTGCCGCGACCATTGAAAAATGTAAAGACAAATCAAACTTAATTATTAAGCTAAAAAACTATAATGGCAAAAAAAAAAAAAAAAAAACGAATAATGCAGGCACGTGCAAATAAAACAAAAACTAAAAGAAAAACAAAATGTCGACCTTTTTTTTCTACTTCGTATAAGTTTGTACTAAAATTTTAGTAATAAAATCGTGTACAAGTGTCTTATTTAATTGAATTAGAGCAATCGTCGATCAACAACGTCAATAAAGCAGCAGCAGCAAAGCAGTCAGAAAGTATTTGCAAATTCAGTTTGTCACTTCGTAGTAGATAACGAATTAAAGTTTCGTGCGACGATCATCATAGCTGTCTGTGAGAGAGCGCCATCGCAAAAGATTTTGTGTGGCGCAGGATTTTCTTAAACTTTTGTGTTTAAACACCCCCTTCCCTTCTCCCCTTATGGGAAATTCGTTTGTTTGAAAAGAATATTCACGATTAGGAAAACGGACAAAAGTGTTGTGGTGGCATGTTTAGTGAGATCAAAATAACGGTTAAGTGCCATCTATGGCCGAATCCGTTACCCATCAATGGCTCTCTGCAGTGACGGAGGGGCACGACGGCAATACGACAAAAAAAAAAAACAATAACAAAAACAATATTAGTGTGGCAAAGTGGCAAATTGAATTAAAAGTAAATTGAACAAAAAAGGAAAACAAATAAATAACCAATTTTCTTTTGCCATAAGCAAATTTGTTAAAAAAAGAAAGAAAAAAAGACAAAACGAAAAATATGTCGATAAGAGTGTTCAAAAAAATAAAAGACAGAATAAGAAGATAATTTGAAAAGAAAGAAAAGGAAGAATTACAAACTAACATTTAATTGTAATTAGAATAAGTTGACATAACATAAGCAAAAAGAGAAATAAAATAGAAAATTAAGTGAAATAAGGAAATAAACAAAGCAAAGAAACAACATGTAAACAGTCAACAGATCCAGATCGCTGCAGCAACCCATTAGAAACTCATTTGAGTATAGGAGTAAGAAATTATATTAGAACAAAACTTTTTATTATTGTTAGATTATAGGACCTATAAATATTATTATTATAAGTACATATATATAGCTAGTGTTTAATTTTAGATTTATAAGATTAATGTAATTTTGGCATTATTCTTATACAGATTTATAATTTTCTTTATATTTCATAAACTTTTTTTTGGTATACCGGTATAAACCTAAATACTTTGTAATTTTCAACATTGTTTAATTGTTTGAAACATAAGAACATATGTACATCTTATTTTCTGATACATATGCATAAACATATTGAATTAACTGTTATGGCAAATTTTCATGTAATAAAATAAGCTTAAATTGAAAATGAATTTCTAAACATTTTATTTGAGGAATGAAGGCTGACGGAAGTGTACAGGTGATGCTGCTGTAAGGTAATATGTAAAAAGGGGCGATTCCAAAATAATGAGTGTCCGAATTGCCAAGGTGGGGTGGGCCAAATGCACTCGAAGTGACAAAAAGTTACGTCACTTGTTTGCTTGAAGCGATTTTATTTACGATGGGTTAACTTGTCAAGTTTTTTTTCATAATTTTTTTTTTTTAAGCATAGCTATCTTAATGGCATGAAAATTTCTTTGATTACGCGTTTTGATAAAAAGGGAGAAGCACGACCATCAGATAGTGTAGCCGGAGTTTTGACAGTTTTCATGCCGCTTTTACCCGATTGTCCTTTAAGTGAAAATATTTTCGTAATTTTTTTTGTTATATACCAAACGGCGCGTAACAAGTTTGTTGACCTTTACGATAAGATTTCTACTGGATAGTAATTTTTAATTAAGTTGATACTTTCAAGTTCGTATTGCTTTGAAGGAGCTGTTGTTTATTTTCAAGCATAACATTTAATAAATTAAAAGCCATTTCCGTCAGCATTCTTTTGCCAAATTTTATGGCATCAAAAAAAAATCCCTTCAAATATTCCAAAAAAAAATCATGTACGTAAATCACCAAGTACTACGCAAAATGTCAGCCCATTATTTGATTAAAGTTAAATGGCTTAAAGTAAACTTGTGCTCAAAATCAGCATTAAACCGCCAAAACTGATGTCACAGCTTTGTAAAATTAAATGAAGTGAACACTTGTACATACGCATACCTTAATGGGGGATGGGGGCACTCACTACCTTTAAAGGTAAACAATGCGAACTGTGGAGCGCGCCTGTTAAACCAATAAGCAAAAATGTTGCGCCATTAAACACGTTCACTGTTTTATCCCCAAAATTTTTGTTGAAGTTAACTTAAATCAAGGGTTCTACCCCCACTCTTCCCTTATCGGACTTTGAGTTCACGAAGCAGCACAAAAATAAACAGCACAATGTATCACGTTTCATTGTTTGTTTGTTTGCCGGTGGCGAGTGTGAAAATCAAAATAAAATACAACATTTTGCACGCCCTCATTCCATAACCCTACTTTCCTACCCTACTTACCTACCTACATATTGTATTTTTAAAAAGGTGGTTTAACGTACTACCAAAAACCGAAAAGGCTGCCTGTGGTGGCTGGTGCACGCAAACATTTAAGTCCGTCGATAGAGTTACTCACTGATTTATGGTCATCGTAAATGCAATAAAATTTTATATGACCAACATGAAAGTGGCGAACAAAAATATGTATACAACAATAACAAGCAGCAGCAGCGATATATGTATATGTGTTTGTATGCACATATCCTTATATAGGTTATTCAGGGGCGTGGATAAAATTTTATTTGAGGGGTGAGGTACGTCAGACAATTTTGTTCAAAATCACAAAATATATGTTATTACAAAATTTATGTGGGGGCGATTGAGCCCCTGATTTCCCCCATAAATACACCCCTGAGGTTAGTATTAAGTTTTTTGCTGCTGTAACTGTTGTTTTGGTTGTTGTTCGAACGTAGCCATTATTTTAAAACGATTTGCAATAGATTTTTAGTTTCTGAATTGGTTTTGATGGTTTTTACCGGGTTTTACTGGATGCTGGTGCATGCACTCGTGTGCAAGAGAGATTACAGCCGTGAGTAGTGCAAACTTTATTGATAATTTAACAATAAAATGGCTTTGAAATTTAAACATTTTGTGGGAATAGTAAACATTCGAAAGTGCAGTACGTATTAGTGATATATATTTTTAATGATGTGGTAAAAAATATTGAAAAATATTTTGATCCTACGCTCAGCGAGAACACACAATTGAAACGTTAAAAGAACGTCCATTGATTGATTAAGTGCGATGCACACACAGTGGTATTTTGGCGAAAAAAAAATAATTTTTCGACCACTTCATTTCAAAAATATAATGATGCAGTTTCTGGGAGTTAATAGAGGAAGCTTAGACAAACAAAAAATGCACCTGAGGGGGGGGGCTTACATGTACTCCTGAGGAGTTATAGGGTTACCACCGATTTTTTGACTTATTTTAGAAAAAAAATTTTCTTGGGTCACCCTAGCGTTTTAGAGAAAACTTTTTTTATAGAAACTTTTAGCTATTTGTGTACGCTTACTTAGAATGCATTTGTTTTTTAGGATTTAGAAGGATTTTGCAAAATTCTGGACCTTTCAAGTTGATAATTTTGTAATTTTTTTTGTTTTCTTTTTTTTGACTTTGGCGGCCATTCTACTTGGTATGAAAAAGGTCCCATCAAAACCCTAGCCTTTTTGTATTTTTTTTTTTTTGGAAACCTCATTAAATTTTTTTTAATATTGTGACAAATTTGTCACATCAACTTTTTAATTTGAGATCGGAAAAAAACGCAAGGGTTACTCGCAGGCGTTGCGCTGCATATGATGTATGCGCTACACGCACTGCCCTTTATCTACGCAGAGCGAAGAAAAAGAGCATAACTTGCGTTGCTAAATAAGTTTCTACCACGTTCGTGAGTGTTTTAACTACGTGTCCTTGCTTATATAGTTTTAACAACGCTCCAAGATCATATTTGTATAGTGCGTTGCTAAATCGGTCACGAACGTGGTTGAAACTTATTTAGCAACTCTGGTTGCCAAGCGTTGTTAAATCCAAATCAACAACGAAACGTGGTCAAATCAGCAACGAATCGTAGTCAAAAAACTAACGAACGTGTCAATTCAAAACAAATAGACTTTCAGTTAACCTCACAATGGCAGTGGGTGAGCTCGTTAACGTCCGCATCTATCATTCGACTGGTTCCATGTTTAAATCTCCCCAATACCAAACAAAAAAATTTTTATTTAAAACAATGCTGTTTTCTCTGTGTACTGGAGCCTTCAAACGGATTGCTCTTGAAAAGTATTTTTTTCTGAACTCAATGGTATGACAAATGTACTACCGAATTAAGGAAAATTTAGCGAGGATTACAAAAAAGTTATAAAGTAGTATGTTATTAAAATGACCGCCAAAGTCAAAAAAAGGGAAAACAAATTTCAAATATCAAATTTAAGATTCAGAACTTTGCCAAATCTTTGTAGAGCAGTAAATTTTACAACGATTATTAAAACTAGAGTTCGCCTTGTGGCCGAAATTCGACCATTTCGATTTGAATACAAAACAAAGGAAAAAGTTTTTATACCCTTCCTTGGTCGATAAAACACAAAAAGCTTTTAATATTCCTCCTTAGGGTTCGGATTATCTGCATCGGTGCAGCAGCTAAGTTGCAATATCGTACTTTCCATTTAGAGGCGTGTAACTCCTACTAAAGAGTAAACACCACTGAAGAACATAATGGTCATATTATCGTTCCTTAGTGTTAACCCTATCTCCACACCAAATTTCGTTAAAATCGATGCAGCGGTTTAGCTGTGAGAGCGTTTTTTTCATTTAGGGGCGTGGCACCGCTCACTTTAAAAAAATATATAGTCCTATGCACTGCTCCTCCTCACAACCTTTCCAACAAAAAAAAAATCAAGCAAATCGGTTGAGATTTAGAAACAGGGACCTAACCGATTTCGTTTGCGTATTTATATATAGATTGAGCAGTGTTTTACTTTTTTAACCACTCTGGAATTTAATTAGCAAAGTTGACTTTAACTATATTTTACTCAAAATTTACGTTTTGTCACTTGTACCCCTATGCTTCTCAACACCTCAATTGAGAAATTGCAAATTAAAAATTTGAACCTGAGACTTTCATGGTAAATCTCTCAAACGCAGCGACCAGTACTAAAACCAATCACGGTGCTCTTAAACAGTCAGAAGGTTTTTTGGCTATGTGGAGAAAATCTGTGAATGGGGTTTCATTTGTATTAGTTTAGTGGTCTGAAAAATGCAAACCCCGAAATCGTAGCTGATCATCCCCGCGAAATATCGCAAAAATACATATTCCATATAAAAAAAAAAAAAAATCGGAAAAAAAAACGCAACAAACAAACATAAAAATAGTTATATTTAATGTATTTTGCAATGCTGAATCTGAATCCGGCCTTAAAATTGCTATATCTCATACGGTTTTTGAGATATCTTAGCCTAAACAAGGAAAAAATACCGTTTTTGCTATATTTTTAAGCTATATAACTAGAATATAGAACATTTATACGCAGAATTCGATACATTATCTGAAAGCTCCAATCTTTTTCTTTAAAATTACATTTAAATTATATCCATACCTTAATTTTTCTCCGAAATATCATAGACTGAAATAATGACAAATCACGTTTTTTGCACTTTTTTAACTTTTTAGGTTAGGATATCTCCGAGAAAAATAAAGATATCGACATTATTTAAATTAGGTTTAAAAGAATAATTAGAGCTTTCCATTTCTGCATCAGAATTTACGGATATACGTCCTGTTATATAGCTTCAAAATACAGCAATAAAACATACCATCGGCTTTTTTTCCTTGTTTAGGGTAAGATATCTCAAAAACCGTATGAGATACAGCAATTCTAAGGCCGGATTTGGATTCAGCATTGCAAAATACATTAAGTATAACTATTTTTATATTTGTTTCTTGCGTTTTTTTTTCGATATTTTTTTTTTTTTATGGGATATGTATTTTTGCGATATTTCGCGGGGATGATCAGCTACGGTTTCGGGGTTTGCATTTTTCAGACCACTAAACTAATACAAATGAAACCCCATTCACAGATTTTCTCCACATAGACAAAAAACCTATCGACTGTTTAAGAGCACCGTGCGATGTACCATCGTTGCTACAGCATCAAGTCGACTTATTGCCAGTTTCGCTATGTGCTTTTTTATACCAGAAGAGCTGGAGTGGTGAAAAATGGCATTTAAATACCTTATACTCTTGAGAAACATTTGGTTTACTCAGATATGGGACACGACCACTATGAACAGGAAACAGATATGACAAACTGTAAATTGTGATATCTCCTAAAGTAGAAAGGCTAGAGGGGTCAAAGTTGACAAATTTCAAATTTTATGAAAGTAAAATGGTAACGGATGAGTCCTATGGTGAGTGACGAAAAAATTTTTTTGGTAGCCTTTAACCAAAACCTTAACATTTCTTCCCATCGCCGGTTTTTGCCTCTAGTTTCTAATCAAATTAGGAGTGGTTTTGCCAAAGACACTAAGCGCCAAATTTCGACTTTCGTCGTTTTTTGCTTCAAAACGTTCTATGAACCATTGTCAATTATTCTTTAAAAGATATGTGTAAGCTCTTCTTATTTTGTTTTAATTTTTTCTGATTTTCGCTTCCGCACTGCTTCCCTCCGCTATTCAGCAAACTCCAAGTGCCACTTTAAGAATCGATAAAAATGTGTGACCACTATGTTAAAATCCGATTAATGTTCAAAGTAAAGTGGCAACATTTAGAGATTTACTTTGTGCTTATTAAATAAGAAAATATATCAGAAAGTAGCTAACAAGTACTGAAAAACTGTCGTCGAAAGCAGAGATATGATTTGATGTGTAGAATATATATGAAGGTAAGTTATGAATACAGAGTCTTTATCGTTTCTTTCTCTTTTGTTACATCATAATTTTTAGTGACACACGATCAACCAGCGAGTACTTCATTCATCTTTAGCAGCATCAACTGCTATATGGCCAATCATCATCCATTTTATGCGCCATATTTGTAGTACACAGTACAACTAAAAAAGAAACATCACCACAATCCGATGAAAAAACATTTTTTATGTATGAATAACGTATACTCAATACCCACACAAACGAGCACAAATATTCACACGCAGGCAAATAGCTCAACGCACCTTAGTTTATCAGAGCTTAGAAGTTTTCATAATGGATGATGATGATAGCTAGCTATGTGAAGTAGGATTCCGACCATGAGACATCAAAACAAAACCGGTTGTTAAAAATTTTGAACTCCAGAAAACGGTATAAGTAATATTTCTGCAATGACTATACTCTGATGTCTAATAGTCGGAAGCCGACTTTACAAATACACAGTTGAGAATGATGTTGACGTGCGCGGATATTTGTTTATTTTCCTCATTTTATTGCTGATGTAAAAATGAAACCCTTTCTGTGAGATGCTTGATGTATGACGAACCTTTTTTTCTACTGCATCTTTTTTGCTCACAAAGGAGCCTCAATGTGTTGATAAGAGAATATTTTTCATTTTATTTTAGAAATTTGGAAATTTTTCATTTCCATCATCAAAACGTGTACCTATTTTTTGACTTTTAACATGTTTGTACATAGTACAAATTCAATATAAGAAGCACGTGTTTTAGCTGCCGCTGCCTATTAATCAAATCACCAAACCAACTTGCAATTTATCAAGTTCAAACGTTAATTTATTTAGGTTAAATAATGTATTTTGCATGTATTTTGACCGTAATCAATAAACAGGAACCTAATCATCGCTCGCATGTATTCGCTGATGTCACTTTCAGAGACAGATTCTATTAATTTCGTGAGAAAATATGCATTTTTCTTTGGAATTTCAATAAAAAAGTGATAAATAACTATCTCGTTTGGACCATTTTTGGAACTTTTTGTTTATAAACTTGTAGATACATATGCTTGTATGTTTGTATTTATTTGCCTTCTGGATAACATTAAATGAGCCTTTCAAAATGACAATGGTGCAACTCCAAAGCGAGGCATATGTAATGTCATAATATTAATTGGCTGGCATTTTTTAGGGACGAATAAAATTGATTTCTGTTTTCACGAAAAAATTTACTTAATGATATAAAATTGTTAAAATTAAGTTGAAAAAATGATATGGTTCAAATGAGCGATCATTATGGCACACACTTTTGCCTCGTTTTGGAGTTGCACCATTGTCATTTTGAACGACTCAAATAAAAAAATTAAAAATTGAATCTCAAAAGAAAGTTTCTGCCTGTTTCGTTTATTCCAATGCAAATCAAATTTGTAACACAAAACAGTTAAACTCTAACCATTTCCAAGTTGTATATTCGGAAATATCATAAACAAAAACCAAGTGCAATCAAATTCAAAAACTTTGTTGAATACCAACAATGTTAGTTTGTGGGCATTGTAACAACTTCCGGTTGGCTTCTTTAATATCTCTATTGTAACTAAGTTGTTTTTGTTTCAAGTTTTTTGTGGAGATATTTCTGCTTCATTTATTTATTTGGGTTACTTCAATTGTGAGACTTGTTCTTCGTATATCATGTTGATCTACTCCGACGAGGCTGTGTGAATGTAACACATCAACTGAAAAGTTCAGGGTCTAATGAAGAAAAGACAAGTTTTTTTGGTCAAAATCGATTTTAGTTTAAGCATAGGCTTATTCAGAGCCATACACATTTTTCAGCGCTTCTTTAACATTCCATATCTTTATTGTAGGTCGATTTATATTTGGCCTCAAAGTAGGAGTTTTTTCGGCGATCACCTCTACATTTGAGCCAAATCTCTTTTGAGTGCGTGTTGTTTTTAGGACTGCGAACAGATAAAAGTCGTTGACAGACAGATATGTAGAATGGGATGGGTGGAGAAGCAACTCAAAATGGATTTCAATCATCCTTATTAACGTTTTTGTGGGGATTTTTTGTTTTCCAGAACAATTGCTGATTTTGGGCACACAAAGCAAAACTCTTGAGATCTCTCCGGAAGTTGGGTTATCAGGTGCGAAATTCTGTGTTCACTATAAAAATCATGTGATAATTGTTCCAATTCCAATTCCAAAATTATCTTTATTCATGTTTCGCTTGAATTAAAATTCATAATTTATCAATTTAGAGACTTAGCTTATAAGCTATATCAACTACGAAAGATAGTTATTAGTTTTAACAATACTAGAATATAATTTCTTTGGATAAAACATTCCCTTTAGAATAAATAGACTTGTTATATTACAAAAACAAACTTAAAATTAAACATAAAACATAGATATATCTTATTCGAGCCTAGACAAAAAGCGGGTGGTTATATTATTGAAATATTCATTTAAATGCTCAATTTCAGCATCATTATGAACTGCTTCTGTAGATGACCACCAATTACGATTTAAGCAAATTTTAAGCAATTTATTTTGTGCAATTTGCAGCTTTTTGAGATGACTTTTAGCAATATTTTGATAAACTGGACACCCGTATGCTATAATTGGCTTGAATACAACTTTGTATAACAGTAGTTTGTTATTTTTACACAGGTTAGAGTTTTTGTTTATTATGCTGTATAACATTTTGATGGATTTGTTGATTTTTTCCTATGTGTAATCGATGTGGTTTTTAAAAGTTAATTTTTTGTCAAAAACTAAGCCAAAATATTTGACTTCATGCTCCCAATTTATGGAAATGTTATTGATGCAAATAGGTCTCCTGGGGATTTCAAGAGTTCTCCGGCGCGTAGAGAAAATTGCTTTGGTCTTAGAGATGTTAATTTTAATTTTCCATTTTAGATAGTAGGGGAGATGTGTGTACCTTGGTCCGCTTTTCAGTTTTTTCAGTGTGCTGGATTTTCCAAAAAAGTTTCGTTAGTTTTTTGATTAAGTTATATTTCTACAATGCTTGCAGCATCAAATGACGTGACAATGATTTTTCTATGTCTTACCGTTGATTAGAAATATTACTTTTTCCGTTGCAATCTCAAACGGTCCAAGGTACACCATGCAAGTGTACCTTGGACTATTTAAATAAAAGAGAATACATTGTATTTTGGTAATAAATTATGAAAGAACCATTTATTATGTAATCAAAAGTAACATTTTTTTCAATAAAAAAAAAAAAATTAATCATAAACAAAAATTATAACACAAAAAAGTGCATTTAGTAAAAAACAATTAATTAAACAAAAATAGTTGTAAATAAATACATTAATCGCGTAAATAATAATAATAATATTATATTGAGAGGCGATTATGGTTTCCTGGTTGCCCGTCGAAAAAGGCTCGCTGGTCAATAAGCTAGGTCCAAGGTACACACAGACAGCATGTTTTAAAAACTGTCAACACCCATAACACATGTTAATGAAAATACATCTAAAACACACTAAAAGCTTAAAACAATAACTAAACTTCCTTCCTGATGTTGTAAAACTGAAATATATCAAGTAAGTTCCTCACAAAACGTTTCGTAGCTTACTCCAAAAACAAATTTTTACACACAAAAAACACTTTTTCCGTCGCTTTTTATACACGCGTACAGCTTGACGATCTGAAGTCTATTTATATGAGTCACCGGTATGAGTGGAAAATTTCATAGAAGAACATTATCGTACACGTGCAACTGTTGAGTGGCAACCGGCACTCGGACCGAGGTACACACATCTCCCCTATGTCATATAGGTAGATAATGCATTTCGTAGAGTAAGAACTATTGGGGCTCGATATCTTGAAGTGGCATAAAAAGCTGTATCATCAGCAAAAAATGCTCGAAAGCCATTTGTGAGATGCGGTGCATCTGATATAAATATATAACGTTGGGCTAAGTACAGCTCCTTGTGGTACCCCAAATGGTATTTGGTGACGTATGGATTTTGTTTGTTTGATCGAAACTATAAAAGTGAATATTTGAATATAGAATCTCTTCGTAGGCAAAATAAAAAAAAAACTGAGCAATGGCTGTAGAAGTCGCTTGTATCAAATCAATCACAGAATTCAGATATCGTGACAATTGAAGCTACTATTTTTTTTCCATAAATTTTTGAGTCACCATATGTTTGTTTTTGCTTTTTCAATTTAAAAATCCTTTGTTACCGACTTTTATAATTTTGGGAATGTGTTCGTAATTTTGAACCGCTGGGGGACATTCCACCTCCGAACAAATTTTACACAATCTCCTAAAATCATTTGTGCAAGCACTTTACAAAATTTTGTCAAATCTGAACAATAACCACTTAGAAAATAAACTAAACTGACAACCTCAATCGGTGATTTCATTGCATGAGATGTTGGATATTAAATGTTGGTCCACTAAACAGTTTTTTCTTTTATTTATTACCAGCTGTTAATTCCTGACGCTAGAAATTTCTCTTGCGGCTTTCATCAACGTTGTTTTTCCTTTCCTTTTCCTATTTTTGTTTTTGGCAGTCATATACCACAAGCTGTTTGCCATCAACTTTCTCTGGCCATTCTCTACTCGAATTCCCAAATTGCCGGTGCAGTGGCGAAATTTCTATGTAAAAAGTTTTGCCTCACAAGTGATTTAGGTTTGAATTTTATGCGAATTGTTGTAAAACTATTTTAGTTAGTTTATTTTAAATTAATTTTTTCAGTTTTTTGTTTTTTTGGATTAAGATTGACAAAACTGAAATTAGAGCTTTCGAGTTTATGCATGTTAAACATGTTGAAGTTTAGCTTTTACAAGCATATTTGTGCTGAAGAGTTTTGTTAAAACTATAAAAGTTTCAAAAGAATTTGGGTTATGCTTAGAAAATGAGCTGAAAGGTAATGGCATTTGCTAGAATTGTAAAAAAAAGTCATAGGTATTTTTCATAAATTATTTTGTGTTCAGCGTAGTTAAATGTCATTCAACAAGCCGCCCCAGCACCTAACTGAAAACCGAACAATACAATGGCCACTCAAAAGTTGAGTATTTTCCATTACTTAGTAGCATTCAGTTCATTGCACATGAATTCCTCCGTTCGATTTCAATTGTAAGACTTTGCCCATAACTATTTACTATTAAATGCCAATTCAACCACCACTTCCCTGCTCCGCTTTGAGAGCACCACAATCCTGGCACAGCTAATATTAAACAATACAATACAATACAATACAATAAAATATGAAATATGAAATAAGAAAAAAATCAAAATGAAAATGTGAAAAATAAAACTTTCATGATTGGCAACATGATTTCCTTTAGTTCCATGCGACCTACTTTCAAACTACGAGCCGTAAGAAAAATCTTCAATGAATGCGCTACTGTGCTAGATTTTTCGCCTTTTTCGGTCAAATACATCCAACCAGTGTAGAAGTAGCTCATTTTTGTGCCATTTTAATAAGCTTAAATCTTTTATTAAGGTTAAGTTTTTTAAGCTGCTAGAAAATTCTGAATTCTGAATTTCACAATCGTGTGAATGTAAGTGATGAAAAATACTTTTTATGAAGTTAGTTTATTGACTGTTTTTTTGCAAATAACAGCTGAACTGCTAAAGGCATGCCCCATAACATCAGATAAGATTTTTCATCCTCTATTTTCCAAAATCTGGAGTGAAGAGCGTTTGCCAGAAGATTGGCTACATGGCATGTTAGTCAAATTGCCGAAAAAAGGTGACCTAAGCGAGTGCCGAAACTATAGAGGCATCACCTTGCTCTCAGTACCATCAAAAGTACTGACGAAAGTGTTTCTGAGCAGGGTAAGCGAAAAACTTGATTCGGCCATTCGAAAGCAGCAAGCAGGATTCCGGCGAAACAGATCATGCATGGATTATATCAACACGCTCAGAATACTTGTCGAACAATCATGCGAGTGGCGTGCTGCACTTCAACTTGTCTTCGTTGACTATAGCACTGCCTTCGACAGTGTCTCCCGAGAAAACATCTGGGCGTCACTGCAACGAAGAGGTATTGCCGCAAAGGCCATAAACTTAGTACGTGCACAATATGAAGGCTTTAAATGCAGTGTGTTACACAACGGGTTGTTGTCACCGACATTCACCACTAATTTAGGCGTACGGCAGGGGTATTTACTATCACCATCTCTCTTCTTTATCGTTCTTGACGATATTCTAGATAAAGCTCTTAATAAGGCCAAAAGGGGTATCCAATGGAACTTTACTGAACATCTAGATGACCTCGACTACGCTGACGACATCTGCCTCTTATCGTCCAAACATTCAGATCTGCAAAACAAAATTGAAGACCTTGTCTTGGAATCACAAAAGGCCGGCCTGAAAATCAACGTATCCAAGACTAAAAGCATGAAGTTAAACGCAAACAGGGATGACATCACGTTTAGAGCTGGCAGTGATGACATCGAAAACGTCGATAGCTTCACGTATTTAGGCAGCATTATCTCTATGAATGGTGGAGCAAAAGAGGATATCAACTCAAGAATAGCAAAAGCGAATGGCGCGTTTGCTCAACTGAACAAAATATGGTCTTCATCCGTTATATCCACCAAAACGAGAGTACGCATTTTTGATTCGAATGTGAAATCGGTTTTGTTATATGGGTGCGAAACATGGCTTGTTACTGAACAACTTACAAACAAGCTGCAAGTATTCGTCAACAAATGCTTAAGGCGTATACTAAAGGTTTGGTGGCCTCGCACTGTATCAAATGCCGAGCTACATCAAAAATGCAAACACAAGGCTATAGCAAACGAGATCAAGCTGTGCAAATGGGGATGGATTGGTCACACTCTCCGGAAACCACACAGCGAAGTTTGTCGCCAGGCCCTTGAGTGGAATCCACAAGGCAGTAGAGGACGTGGTAGACCCAAAACCAACTGGAAAAGGTCGTTGGAAAAGGAAATCCAAGAATCGGGAAAATCGTGGCAAGAGATCAAAGTCATCGCAAGGGATCGTGACAAATGGAAAGATTCCATATTGGCCCCATGCTCGTCCTAGGAGTTAAAGGAGAATACATACATACATACAATTAAACAGTCATTTTTGCAAAAATACTGTTACCTAATGTAGGCTTGTGTTAAAGATTCAAGGAATTAGTGACAATTGAAACGAACAGCTATTCAAAATGACTTCATGTTACTCGAAGTGTTTTTAAATAGTTCACTTTGACATTCGCAATTGATATTGATTGATTTTTGAATTCCATTTCTTCAAAATTTAGAAAAGTCGTTTAACAAGATGGTATCTCCTACATTCCTTAAAATGTTAACTATGTGCTTTATTGAAAATGTTTCTGCTGTCTTTTGAAAGCTGCCTAGAATCACTTTTGTTAGTAGTAATTTTGGTGGCACGGGCTACATTAATTTTATTTTATTATCATTTCAGGGTAATAAATTCTCTTAATCCATTCATAAATCTTTGCAGAACCAAAATTGTAGAATTTTGACTGATTTCAGAGAAACCCTGTCTCTGTTGTTATTTTATCTGTTTTTATTGTTCTTCTTTTCCTGGATTTTATCAAAAGTTATCTACGAGTCTTTACAGCAGAGATGAATGGTGATTCTAGGTATATTTGTATAGTATTTAATCCTTTTAACTCCTAGGAGATCAAGGGGCCAATATGAAACATCTCCATTTTATGCGATACATTGCAATGAAACTCAATCTTTTTCTACAACAATTCCGTTTCTTAAATTTCAATCTTTAATGGCCTTTTTCTTGTGGCTCTTGGTCTACCACGGCCTGATTCTAAGTGAAAAGATATGAAGAAAGTGGAATTCAGAGTTTTTACTGAAGATGACAGCCTCTACCAAATATGAGAAAGCGGAAAATTATCTCAAATATGCTGGTTGTTCTCGGAGCAAAGCATTAGCGAGGTCATCGAAAGCTACCACGATGAATCCAGGCTGCGGTCATCTGTAAGTAGTTTTATTAGGTTAGATAAGAAGAAACATTTGTGGGTTGGATCTAATGGTCCAAGAGAATGAACTGAAAAGAATTGCAACAATAAAACGTTAATGAATTTATAAAAAATCTAAGAACGAAGCTAATCTTTTTTTTATTTAACGATAGTGGTAATAAATACATCCTGGTTCTATTTCATGAACGATAGGCGTACCTTACTCTGGATATCAGGCGATAACTGTTACACAGTATTTTATAAAGTACTGATTTGCACGGTATGGAGTTCCGCTTGAGTTGGGGTTTCGATCAAGAAAGAAACTTCAAGTCTGGAGTCTTTAAAATAGTTTGCGCTGTGGTTGGAATACAAAAACAAAAAATTTATATGTTCCAAAAAACTCACTTCTTAGATAATTCTAAGCATTTTTTGCCACATACACCAATATCGATGACCCCAGTTTTTTTTCTGGAATATAGCTTCTTGACAAGTGGAGAATGCCCACATATTTTTTATAATTTTCTCAGAGGCGGAGAAGTTGCTTTCTTTTATGTACCTATTTGAAATAGGGATTTTCAATAATAAATGAAAAATTTTGGTCCAAAGCAAAATTATCATTTTATTCCCCGACCTATGCTAAATTTCTTTAACAAAAAAAAAAAAAAACATTTTAACAAAATCTTTACTAGTTGTTACAAAACATCATTTTGTTAAGTCTTTTTTATGATTAAGTTCTTAGGTGGCTCACTTGAGAAATTTTTGCCCATATGCCACATAAGTATATTATATCAAAATGTTCGTATGGATCTCGGCTATAGATTAAAAAGCAAAAACTGTACATAAATTCACCACACGGATGATTTCTATTGAGACGAATGTCATGAAAGGAAAAAAATATATTTTTTTTAGGAATTTTGAGCTCTAACTTGCCAGAAATACATCCAAAAGGACTTGGTAGTGAAAGTGTAGATATGGAGCGTTTTTTACACTTTTGAAAAATGTACATATAATCCTATGCACTGCTCCTCTTCACAACCTTTCCAACAAAGAGAAAATCAAGCAAATCGTTTTAAATTTTGGTATAGAAACAGGAACTGCACCGATTTCGTTTGCCTATTTATATATAGATTATGGTTTTGTTACCTTGAAACTCGTAAAATAGCGCTTTAAGTGTTTAATTTGTTTGCGTGGTACGATAGTCAGTGTAGCAGTTTTCATCGTATGATCTTAGCTTTCTCGGGAAATTTATTCCCACAGACAGACGGACATTGCTATATCGACTCAGGATGTGCCACTAATCAAGAATACATTTACTTTAAAATATCTGACATGCCTCCTTCTCTGCGTTACAAAAGGAAGGAAAAAGAAAATATAACCTGAGTGTAGGGTACAAAAACCAGTGCAACTGCACTAAAACCTCAGTTAGAGGGTATAATAGATACATAGATTCAAGCATACTCTACAGGAACACTTGAAGAATGAGGTCGACAAAGGACAAAAATAGTGAAGTGCTATCTAAGTAACTTCAAGAAACTAACTTCAATGATGGGTATATGAGGACAGTATTCTTAAAGGGCAGTATTATCAGACAAAAATTACGACAAAAACTGAAAATGGAAGGTGATTCTATAGGCTTTTATAATATATTTCCCACTGTCCAGAAAATCCAATAATATGGCTTCTTTGAGAAAGCCTATTTACTAGTTTTCCATATATAACAAAAAAAAAAAATTTTTTAACTACAACAAACAAAAATCAAAATAATCACATCAAATGTGTTTTGGGATGTTGAATTCGAATCCAATCTCAGAAGTGCTCTATCATGTATAGTTTTTGAGATATTCTAACCTAAAAACCAAAAAAAAAATAAATTTTTTTTGCCATTTTTTAAGCTATAAAACTATATGACATATTATTTATTTGTTAAATCTGATAACATTACCTGAAAGTTCCAATCTATTTGTTTAAATCCCAATTCCAAATATGCCGATATCTTCATGTTTCTTTGAGTTTCTTAAGTAAGTCTTCTGCGTATGGCTCTAATTGGGCAGTTCTTTCGTAATATTTATGTCTGAAAGAGAGTCTGTGGTTACTTTTGGCTTTATATCCACGTTCGCTTAGATTTTTTATTGAGAGAAATAAAGTTTTCTTTTAGTAAACGCCATTCTATTGTTTTTATATCTGAAGTTCTGTAGATTTTTCGAGGCACTTTCAGGGGAAAACGTCCTTCTTCAGCAAATAGAGTTAAGTCTCATTTCTTTATTTTATGAATTTCAAGTCCTTTCTCAAACTTTTATAACTTAAATCTTTTCAAACTTCTCCACAGCATTGCTGTAAAATTTAACTTTACTAACGACGCACTCAAAAGCTCCAATGAAAACTCCTCGTAAATGACAATTTGTTTTTCTTTTTCAGCAATAACACTCCATAATTTGCTTCAAATTGTTACCCCAAATACCCAGCCAAACCCAAACCAAGCCAATTTTGCAATTTCATGCAAGTATTCTTGGCGTCTTTAATTTGCGCTCATTTAAATGACTCCCCAGTTGGTATTCCTTAGATTGTCGTTACGTTTAGCCAGTGGTGTATCGCAATTGTATTCCATTTTATTTTTATACACTCGACGTCTCCGTGGTATTTCTGCGTTTTCCATTTTGTTTTTTATTTTATTTTCGACTTTCTCCACAATCAACTCTCACACTTTATCTTTATTTTTTGACGTTGTTGCGCGCTCCTCTACTCAACTCTGCTCTGCTCCGAAATGCTTTGCTTTGATTTGGAAAACACAAGCGACGGAATGGCACAGGCTGCTTTTCAAGGTCATCACTGTCAGTGCGAAAGCAGCGTGACACAGAGACCTACTAAGCCAGTTATTATTGGGCTGCTCCTTGATACTCTATATATAGTATCTTTGTATTTATGCTGGAATTATGAAAATACCAGTTGGCCAATTGAAATTTACAAGTGCCATTGTTCGGGGCTAAAATAGTCGCATTATCAAGTGTCTTTATTTTTGTTATTTGCGTAGGAATTTTGATGACTTTTGGAGCAAAAGTTTGGTAAAAATAACTTAGAAAAATAAGTACGCCAAAACTGACACTTGTTTCTTTTCTCTTTCTATTGTTAAATAAGTGAGAGAGATTGACGCTCTGGCAAAAATATTGGGATATTTTTAGAGTAAGCAGAAGTCAATGCGCATGTTTTCCTCCCATCGAATTACTTTACAGCCAGTACTTGTGGAAAAGATTCTCACTTTGCATCTACTTCATACAACATCATCTACCCCTGACAATATTTTGTTGGTTACAGCGTTGGTCCAACGTGGGTGATTCAATTATTTCAAGCTTAAAGGTAATGACTTGAATGTAATGCTATGCGAATTGTGTGCTCCATTTTCGTGTATAAATGAATGCAAGGGTTTTGTGTTGGAATTTATGTAAAGCCACTGTACTAACTACATTTTGCTAATTGAAATTTATTACCCTAATGCATAATTTTATCATTTGGTCTCACAATATTTCGACAAAATATGAAATCCAAATGAAAATTTAATGCAATTAAGTCAATGCTCTATTTCCATTTGTTTAACTTAATTCGACACTGAAAAATTTCCCATTACGTCTGAGATTTTATTCCAAAATTTAAAAGAAATGGATACAATCAAAATATATATTGATAAAATGTCACCATATTATGGAAGCCTTTAACTTAAGGAAATTGTGTGTGTTTCAAAAACTAAATATAAATGTACTATTTCTGTGCACCGCTCTGTTGCACGAGTTCGCCTAATTATTGCGCATAGCTTCCACTAACTATTCCGAACCCAGTGTGCCAGACGGTTGATATTTTCGCTTTTTTATCCGTTACGGATCCGTTACTGATCCGTTGGCGGAAGAGAATCGTAACGGGTAAAAAAGCGGAGATATGAACCGTCTGGCACACTGGGAAATATTTGTGCTAAATATTACTACATTTTCTCAAATATCGACTTCACTACAAAATTTTGAAAATATTCAAAAGGAGGAGACACACCTTCTTGTCCGAATCAAGTTTCTGAACAGAGCTTGCATTTATTATCCCGAGTGAAATTTGGTTGGTATATCACAAAAACGGCATTCACTATTGCATTTTGAAACTTTTGCTTATATGGTAGGCCACGCCTTCTTGTACAAAACTACCTAGTTTTAGCTAAAAGCTTGTAAGTATTTGCTATTCCAAGTATTTATATGAATTTTATATGAATTTATATGATGATGATCATGTTCAAAACCTCAACCAAATGCTTAATTTCTTGGTTGCTCGAAATCAATATTTTTTGTTTTTTTGCCATTACCTTAGAGGCACAAAGAAAAACCTGCCACAATTAAGTAAAATTTCAAATAAATTGCAATGTTAGAGTTCAATGATTGATAGATGAATAAAAACTGCGCAGAAGCTTATTACTTTTTTTATTTGTCTTTTTCCTTTTACGTGGGCTGCTCGATATATTTCTGGCCTAATAATGAAAATGCGAATATTTATCATCAAAAATGGTTTTATTGTTTTTCAATGTATTCTCCAGCATGATTTATACACTTTTGCATGTGCTCAAACCAATTGTCGAAGCACTTTTTTCACTCCGATTGAGACACCTCCAAAACATGGGATTTGAACGCTTCAACAGCATCTTCTGGCGACAAAAACTATTGACCACGCATTTTTTTCTTGATGTGCGGGAATAGAAAGAAGTCATTATATGTATTTATATGAATTTTTGCTCTATCGGTTTAATTTGATGATGGTGGCAGTGTACCAAATTTCATTGAATTATATTGATTAGTTATCCCGAAAAAAATATTTCCACAGACAGACACCCAGCCAGCCAGGCAGACGGACATGGCTATAACAACTCAAGAGATGACGCTGCTCAAGAATATATATACTTTTCCATACCTGCCACGCGTCCTTCTCTGCGTTACAAACGGAAGAACAAGGTGAAAATACCTTGGCTATAAAAAAACACAAAATAAATATAAAAATAGGATGGAGGGCAAAATTCCCAAAATGCTCGCAAAAAGTCCTAAAGGTCATGTTATTTTTAATGCTATATGCCTTAATTAAAAAATACAGATATGGTAAAATATCATTTTTACGAGGGGCCTAACAAAAGTTCGCTTAGTAGAATTGAAAAAAATGGATAAAAAATTTTTTAAATATATAACTTTATTCTAAATCTATTTGCATATTTTCAACGTAAACGCCATTTATCTTGGTACAGTGCTGTGCATAACATTTGCAACCAAAAACACTTGAAACTAAATCACCAGTTTTCGGCCACTAAAACAGATGCAAATAAAATACTTGGCCCATACATCACTAATACAAAACTAAAACTTAAGTGCAATATAAAAATGTATCGGTATTGGCTGTGCAAAACATTTGCAACTATTAATCTAAATTAAAAATTAATAACTAAAACAATTAATATTTAATGAAATAACCCCTGTTTTTTACAACAACAGTGCATCTTTTTGGCATGGATGCGATAAAACTATTTTCAAATAAGTGCGGAATGTCGTGCTACCGTTTTTTAACTTCATTAAACAACTCATCCTGTTTTCTAAGTTTATGATTGCATAATAAGCTATGCATTTTCGTGACTTGACTTTTTATTTTTGTTTTATAAACAACAATATAAATGACATAAAACCTCATACGAAGTACTTTATTTGCATCTGTTTAAGTGGCCGAAAACTGGTGATTTAGTTTCAAGTGTTTTTGGTTGCAAATGTTATGCACAGCACTGTACATTTTTGAAGTCAGTAAATCCATCTTGAAAAACAGTCTACAAAATCGACTTTTTGCAGTTTTACAATTTCATCGTTAAAAGTGTTTATTATCTCCTCATTGCTGTTGAAAACTCTCCCTTTAAAATTTTTTTTATTTTTGGAAACAACCAGAAGTCACAAGGCGCTAGATCAGGGGAATATAGTGCTGGACGAATTTCTTCGATGCCTGAAAGTGCAATAAAATCGGTCGGTTTTTCAGCCTTGTGCATTGGCGCATTATCGTGATGTAGAAAGTAGTGGCGTAGCTCCATTTTTGGCGTTGTCCCAATAAACTTTGAAAATCTTTTGGTAAGCAGGTTTCAATATACCACTTAGCAGTAACCGTCTGACCTTTTTCCAAAGGAATAGCAGCTACAACTTTCTCTCTGGTGAAGTAAACTGACAACATTAATTTTGCTGCTTTGCTTTAACAGGTGAATTTACATACCATGACTTGTTGTTTGGTATCAGGGTCGTACTTGTAAAACCATGCTTCGTCACCTGTTTCAATTTTCTTGAAAGTGTTAGACTCTCCGTTTTTGAATTTTTCAAGAAAATACTTAGCAAAACGCACACGTGCCTCTTTTTGAGCGTCACTTAAAATTCTAGGAGCGCATCGTGCAGATTTTTTCGTGTATCCAAGATCATTTTTTAAAATTCGCGATACAGTCATAGCTAATTTCCTCAGCATTAGGATCTTCGTCAATTTTAGACTTCAACAGCGCTACATTTGCATAATCAGTCGAAGATATTGAGCGACCTTCTCGAAGTTCATCTTTCACAGAAAAATTACCGGTCTGGAATCTTCGGAACCACTTTGAAGTAGTCACGAGGGATGGCGCAGTAACTTCTAGCGCTATTTGGCATTCACTAAATGTTTCCACAGGCTTGAGCTTACGTCGAAATCCAAAAAGTATAGCAAACCGAATCTCTTGCTGCGTTGGCACTGGAATATCTGCTGATATTTTTCTAGGAGTACCCGTGTGCCAGTTAGGGCAATGGGGGCATTTTATATAAAAACAGTAACTTTGTATGGGAGCCCCCTTAAGGATTGGAAATAGGGGGTAGGTATGCTGACAAAAAATTTTTGAGGGGGGCTAATGGGGGTCGGTCATATATTTGACTCCTCTAGGAGTGACTTCTGGGCAGTTATGGGCCTATTTGACAATTTCCTTTCCATATTTTTCATGTCTATGCCATCTATTTTGTATCGGAGTCCCCTAAAGAGTCAGAGATATAGGGTAAGTATGTTGGGAAAAAATGTTGGGGAAGAAAAAATATCAGGGACCAGTCATACATATGACCCTTCTAGGGGCACCCTGGCATTTGTAGTGCTATATGTAAATTTTTTCTCTTTTTCTCTCACCTTTGACCTCGATGCGCAAACCTTTACCCTCACCCCACCCCCAAAATTCTTTTTCCAAACTCATTTTTTTTTCCAACCTCACAATATTGAGGGGTTTCGTGTATCAAAATGTTGTTACTAAGGATCTCCATACATTCTTAAAACACCTCTAAGCTACATGGAAATAAATTCAACAACGATGACGAAGCCATGTCAGCAATTTCGGCCTATTTTTGACACCAAAGATAAAACATTTTTTATTCGATGGTATTAATAAGAGAGATCTAGAAAATGTATTAGGGTTTAAAAAGAATGTACTTATAAATAAAGAAAAATAAACTTGTATTATTATTTTTATTCTTTACCTCCCGCACCGCGAACCATTTAAGCTCCCTTTATATATAAACATTCATTCATCTTGATCCAAACCTCTTCAAAGATATACAAAAAAAGTTAAAACTTGACTTAATGCAAAACTAAACATCTGAATTTTTTCTTGTATTACACTAAAAACAAGCTCGATCCCAAATTTATCTTTTACAAAAATTTAGCTTTAAAGTGCCAAATTCTCGGTATCTTGGCATGTCTCTCATCCGAAATTAAAATTTCCCATGAAAAATTAAACTCAATTTCGAGTGAGCACATGTACAC
Organism: Calliopum simillimum; assembly: GCA_951812925.1. Taxonomy (NCBI): domain Eukaryota; kingdom Metazoa; phylum Arthropoda; class Insecta; order Diptera; family Lauxaniidae; genus Calliopum; species Calliopum simillimum. The sequence goes on from OX638371.1 coordinate 65,964,146, forward strand.
TTTGCAACAAAAACGAATAATTTTATCAATAGTGTCCAAGTAATTGCCAAACTTCGCTACTAGTTTTTGATTTTATTAAATATCTCGTTTGAACAATTTGGTAACTCATAAACGTCGAGTAACATCTAAAAAATTTGATGAATTAGCATATCTATCATTGCTGTTTTATTGTTGTAAGTGACCAAAGTGAAAAAACCTTAGGATCGTTTGCATTTTTTCCTGATCATGGATATTTAACCCATTTTTGCCCAATCAGTAATTTCACTTACCAGCTCTCCAATATGGCGCATGGGCTCATATATATGAAATATTTTTTATTTGATAATTATATCATGATAAATGGACTATTTACTAAAAACAAATTGAAGGAGATATTTTTTGCACCCCCTTCTCAGCTGTCAGATGAGTTTTCTTGAAGGACTTAAAATCATATAATTTTTAATAAAAAAACAAAAATGTTTCTTAAAATATTTTTTATTATTTTATATGTTATTCAGATAGCTCTTAGTGCAATCTTTCAAATGTGTATTAGTGGGATCACCCATAAGTCACCTTGTATGATTTATAGAGGTGAAAAGTTGGGTGGTAATTTCACTTACCAGTGGGCCAATATATGTATTATGTCTTTTCGTATGTTCGGTTTGATTCCATATTATGAGGTTTTGACAACTTACTTAGTTATTCGTTCAGTATTTACTATAAAAATGGTTTTGCTTACATATTTTCAAACTTAAATTAATTTTATGCATCAGTAGGTCGGTATTTTCGTAATTTCGTATGTTTTGTAAGTGGTAAAAGGCTTCATATTCTGTTTCCAGTAAGTCAAAATTTGCTATACTTACTAGCCGGAAAGACACCGACAGAATTTTAAGCTTCGTGTGCTTTCGATGCCATTCGCAACAATTTAAGTGCTAACTTGCCAGAAACATTGCAAAAAGATGATCAAAACTCTCAGTTCGACCACACAAATAAACTTTTACCCTTACGCTGGAAAAACAGTGTAATAGTACTCACTGAAAGTGGTGTAGTTGAGCCATTTGGTATTGCAAATAGATATGGTCGTAAAGAAGGAAAGCTTATAAAAATTAGCATCCAAAATCGATTGATCAACATAGTCTAGTCAATAAATAACGTCTCTATCCAAAGCGGGAAATCGCCACTATTATCAGCAGCGCTTACTGCGTGGAGCGTTGCTGAGATAATTATACTAATGAAGAATGGATCAAAAAACGATGAAAACTAACTCTCCAATTGGTACCAACCGGAATGTGGTTAATCCACCTGCCCCGACAGCATGCACATCGGATTCGTAGGTAGGTAGTTAGGAATGATATTCCTATAATTGGAACCAATATTGTTCATCAAAATTTTGGTAGACCAAGAACCATTTTGGTCCTATGCTCCTCCGAGGATTTACATAGAGGAGAATACATGCACATACCACAGTATTTTGATTCAGAGGGGGTCAACAAGCTTTGTTATTCTTGTTCACATATGAGGAAATAAAGGTTACTCATACGTCTTTTTGCGTGATAATTACAAAATTCGGGGAGAGGACCCCTGAGAAATCCCCCTATATAGACGCCCCTGTGCAGAATACTCTTTTTTTGTATAGTTCATATGATTATGCAATGTTATTTTAAACAAAAGTACACATTTTCAATAAAAATATATCAAGTTTTAAATTCATCAGTTAAACGAAATTTCTATACATATGAGCCCACTGGTAAGTGAAATTACCATTTCATAACTCGAAAACTACGAATACCATTTTAATGAAACCTAATATATATCTTAATTAGACTATTTTAAGACATTGTATTAAGTTTCATCAAAATCCGTTCACGAATTCTTGGTGCGGGCAAAGATGGGTTAAGTCGATATGACGAGTTTTGCGCGTGACATAGTGTCGCGGCCAGTCACATTCTCAGGTCCCTTGTTATTATTTTCTTGAAAAATATATTTTGTAGATATTTACAGTTATGTTTGAAGTTCATAAATCTTTGACATTTTACTATTGAACTCCATTATTTCGTCACTGAACGTTGTATTGACGATTTATTAATTGAAATGTGGATAAACGTCACGTCACTGGTCCCCTGGAAACTTAAAGATAGAATTTTTGTTTTTTAGACGGCCATAAAATTCGTGCACGTTATTATTTTGACAGGTCAGTTTTAGAAAAGTACAAAAAAAATGCCCAAGCTTAACTCAGACCACTTGTCTTGACTCATATGCAATCCACATACGATTTTTCACACCATGGTGTCAATTTCAAATGGTCATAATTTTTTAAAGAAAAATCAAGCAAGATCAATTGATAACTTATTTTGAAGACAAAAATAGTACCGAGCATTGCATTTGGTAGAAAAGCGGAAAACAATTTCGAGCGCCATGTATGTAAACTCAAAAATCGTGTTATAAAGCTTTTGGTTAGAATATCTCAAAAACCATACATGATAAAGTTATTCCGAGACCGGATTTGATTCAGCACCGACAACTACATTGAAAATTACTATTTTGGTTTTGGTTTGCTGTGTTTGTTTTTTCAAATGTAAAGTTTTTCGAACATCGTGTGCTGGCTCAAAAAAAAATAATGTGCTTAAAAAAATTTTTTATTTATTTTGGAATTTCTTTTATCATATTTTATTGAAACAATCGCAAAAAAATCCATCTTCACCCATTTATTTATTTATTCTGTCGAAATATTCATCAATATTATCCACCAACTCCATTTTTATGCCTCTACCATGTCCATTACACAGAATCAATTTTTAAAATGATTTTTTATTTAATTGAAATTTATGGGAAAGTAAAAACCGAACAAAACTCACTGATTTTTAATATCATATTTTGTGCTTTAGACTGAAATATTTAAACAGAGTGCAGAGCAGTGAATTTTGTCGTTTGCATTCTTCTTTTTTTTTTGGCAGACAATGTTGACAGCTACTCCCCCGAAGCGCTGGAATCATTTTTTTATTTTAAGAGCCAACAAATTTTATCGTTAAAGCTGGCTAAAAAAAGGAGCTCCATGCAAAAAGTTAAATTGTGAAAAGCTTGAATAAATGGAACTCAAATGAAATAACACATATTTTAATTGATGAAAAAATTTGCAAATATTTTATAAATTTTTTAATTGTGTAAAACCTTAAAAAACACTCGTATAGTATTTGCACAGTTTCATCAAAATTGGTTGATTATTTACGTAGTCTTCAGTAGAATTCAAACCGGCTATCGTACAGGGCTTTCTATGGAAAAATTTTAAAAGTTTTCAGTGCGACAAAAATAAAAAAATTTTAATTTTTATCCAAAATTACTCAATGAACTACTAGCAACATTTTCCAAAGAGTTTCTTTAAAAGCACAATTTTGTAAAATTTCATATTTATTCCTAAAATTTTCGGAGCATACAACACTGCTGTCCTCTGCCGTTGTCCTGTCGTACTCCTAACAACACACAAACAAACTTTGCTTACATGCAATTGAGTGTTGTAATCGCTATAAGGGAAAATCGGCTTTTACCCACCATTGATGCCAATGTGTAGTACCACGTTGGTGCACCTCGTTTACCTAAAATGCAAAACACTGCTGGCGCCACAATTTCTCATTCGATTTTTTTCAGTTCTTTTCCCTCGTTTGGGAGAAAAATGAAAACCCAATCATTTTACATTTCACTTCAAATGCATTATACAATGTTTACATTGGAGATCCATGAAGAGAACAAAAAAACTGGTGATGGTTTCATTTGAGAAAAAAAAATATCCTTTGGTATTTGATATATCGAAAATTGTTATCTAAGCAGGCACTAAGCTTTTACAAAAATAAATATTTCCAACTGCTTATGAACAATGATTGCACAAGACCATCGAATAAAATCGATGAAAGGTCTCAGATCAGGTGCCTTATATGTTTTTGAGTTCGCTGAAACTGAATTCAAGACCCACTTAGACCCATCATGTTAAGATATTGGGACATCCTTGCTCTATATACATATGTATATATTTATATTTTAGTTAAGTGCTCTGTCGCTTAGTATTATCAAAACAAGTTTCACTTTCTTGCTATTTATAAAGCAAATAAAATCTCCTCCGCTTTTCTTAGCCTTTTTAAAAAAAGTATTTTTTTTCCAAAAGTCTGACTCAATTTTGGTCGATACTTTCAAAAGTGGTACTTAAGTAATTGAGAGTCAAGCATAATGCATCTTGCCACAAATTTTCCTAGTCCACGTCCAATACACGACTCACAAAGCAAAAGTCGCCAGGTTGTTTTCGAATGGATGCTTCAAAAACGAATATCGCCCCCTAAGACTATGCAATATTTTTTTTTTTAACTTTTGACATTCCAAACAGTATGCAAATAAATAAAAAAAAATCTTGCACAGTTTTAGGGGCAATTTTTCATATTTTGTACTGAGATTTTAGATTCGCAATAACTTCTTCAATTTCTACTATGTGAGGAAACTTCGCAAAGATGAATCTTATGATTTTTTATGGGCTTCAATTCTATGAAGTGTCCTTGGCACCTTAGGGTGGTAGAAACTGAGATAGTGAGTACAACTAGTCGAAAAAAATATTTGAGATAATTGACTTCTATGAATATATTGTAATATAACCCATGTCAAGATATTTACAACTATATATGTACTACACTTGTTGATCGGACAGCGGAGATATTAGAAAAAAACAAAACTGCATCGAATTTAGAGGCCGAAAAAAAAATGTTTTTTTCCTTGAAAATCTTTCAATATTAGCTTCCAAACTGGGGGCGGACATTCGAACTTTTTTTTTGTATGGGGGTCGATACTATCTAGTGGGCTCATCATGATCTTTGAAAATTTTTCTGTCACCGTTATAACTAGTCATCTGCAGCAGTTTAAAAGCCCACGTTTTTATACATATGGGACATTACAAACGTAACTGGATGGCATTTGGCTTTTGCATCACCGATGTCTTGAAACTATTTTTTCTTATAATACTAGTTGAGAATGGCATCCATGATTTTTAAAATTTTTTCATCAAGCCGTTTCAGAGATATAAATTTAAAAAAAAACTGAAAAAGCTGCTGAAACGACTTTAATTAGTTTTCGGAAACACTCATAGCTCCGCCAATAGTTAGCCAAATCATGAGATTGACTATTCAAAAGTTTTAGTTTTTTAAAAAAAATTTTATAAAAAATTTAGAAAAATTTTTTTAATGATTTTTTTTTATAAAATTTTCAACTTTCAAAATTAAAGTGCTAATTTTATCTTCGATTTTTTTAAAAAAATTTTGGAAAAAACTTTAATGTATATGACAAATTTTAAAACTGTTTTTAGAATGGGCAAACGATGGCATCTATTTTTTTTTTTTTTAAATTTTTTAATTAACAAAAAATTGATTGCCGGGAATGGGTAAAATGTTCACCAAACTCCATTAATTGTTTAACGTTAAAATTTTTTTGAATGTACCTACCCCCTTTATCCATCCCTTAAGGGGGTTCCCATACAAAGTTATGATAAAAATAAAGAAAAAAAATTCCTCACTGCCGATAGAGGGAAAAAATGTTCACCGACCCTCATTAACTTTCCGTCTCCAATATTTTTTTTTAACATACAACCTCGTTTTTTTCACTCCTTAAGGGGGCTTCCATACAAAATTTTGATAAAAATATCAAAACAAAATTTCTCATTGCCGGGAGAGGGAAAAATGTTCACCGATCCTCTTTAACTTTTCACCTCCATTATTTTTTTCTAACATACAACCCCATTTTTTCCACTCCTTAAGAGGCTCCCACAAAAAATTTTGATAAAAATATCAAAACAAATCCCTCATTGCATGGAAGTGAAGAAATGTTTACCGACTTCCATTAATTTTTCCTTCTCAACATTTTTTCGAACATACTATTCTCTTTTTTCCACCCCTTAATGGGCCTCCCATTAAAATTTTACATTTCTATCTAAATTGATCTTTCTATCTAAATTTTGTATGGGAGGCCTCTTAGCCCCTTCAACACTAACGGGAAATATGTGTCCTATTGAGTGTTCTCATTTAACTAACGCTGTTATTCATATCTATAGCTATATACCTTCATCGCATCAGTTTGTAACATTCAATGTGATAATGTCAGGTTCTGATGCAACAGCCGTGCTCCAGGACATTTTTCTGCCCTAGTGATCCTATTCCTAAGCCCACCCTATGGTGCATTATTTGAGCCATAATCAATGGATTCACATTGTTGTGGGTTAAAACCACATGCGATGCACAGTTGAAGCATCTTTTAAATATTACAAGTTATATTATTGTGGCATCAATAGTATGGCATAGTTTTAGGCATACCTTTTGGTTGACCACGAAGAGTTCAACCATGAGATATGATGCATTCCGACCACCAAGAAAAAGTAGTGAGATAAGCAGAATTCTATTCTCAAGATCATTATGTTCAAGATTAGTATACAAGAACAAGATTTGTAAACTATATAAGCTTTATTTAGAGTTAATAAAATTGTCTTTTGATTAGAAAATTAAACTAATGAAGTTGTGCTTCTTATTTTAATCGGGAGTGAAAAGTGAGTGTAAGTTCGCGACTTTAATAGGAACATTTGATGGTCAGGAGACCAAAAAAAAACTCAACAACATAAAAAAATAATTTCTATCTAAAAAAAAAAATCCGTATTGAAAGGGTTAAAATGGATAAAAAGGGCTAATCTGTTTGGAAAAAATATTGGAGAAAAAATTATAATGAGGTCTGTAAAATTGGCTCCCTCATAAGATTTAGAAGAAAAAGTACATGATACATGTAGGTTATATTTAAACGTAGTATCATTTAGTTGCAGAAATACCTTGATATCACTAACTTCAAAAGCTTGAAGGAATAACAACAACATCACAATAGTTCGTTGGATGCTCCTGGAAAAATGAATGTCGATATTTTTGGTTTTCATAACACAACAAAATCCTTTCACTGTTGTTTTTGTTGTTGTTAATGGTAGTAGTAGTAGTAGAGATGTTGCTGTTGTTCTTGTTACCGTTGCCACTAGCATTACAACTTTGTTGTTGTTGTTGCATGCATCACTTGGCATTATTCTTGATGAATATATGTAGCGGAAGGCTTGATAAATCTTAAAAAACTGTATTTTCGATATTTTTTTTTTTTTTGTATTTTAACAGTTAAGAGATTGAAAACTAAATTAATATTTAAATAAAAAAGTTGTATTTAACCATTTCATTAAAATATATATTATATACCATAATAGTGATTAATATGAACTCATTTTCAACTAACAATTATGTGACTAATTAACTAAGTGGGCTTTCACTTTAGAATGGCTGACCAAAGGCTGTCATTACATTCTCAAAGAATATATTGTACCAAAGATAATACCAAACTTTCGAGTGAAACTATTTTTGAATCCATCTAACCAACTTGGCTTGCATGATTTTGACGGCCTGGGGTGAACTTGTGGAAAAATTTTTATAAGCAACATAATGGTTCGGTTTTTTTTTATTTTAAACTTGGTTTAAGTTTCAACAGGCTCACTCCACTTTTAGAAGTGTTCAAATCAAATTGCTTAGATAAAATTTTCGTACTTTAAATATTCTCATGAACAGTATTTCGAGCAGAATTCCATGAAATTTCCTACAGGCATAAATTTGACGCACACTCGTGCACTTTACGCTTCCGTTATATGTAGTACGCTACGAGCATGTTGTTGTCGTCGTCACAGACAACAAAGACTTAATGTGTTGTGTTGTAGTGCCTCATAACGCTTTAACTCTGTCATTTCTGCTTAACTTTTAAATTTTTAATTCAATTAAGCAAAGCGATTATTGCCTCAAAAACACAACATACACATACAAACAAACTGACTAATACTGTGACAATACTTTCCAATGGGACTTTTTATTAATCAGTACACCGAGGACCCACACATAAAGGCAGCACAGGAAATACGTTCAAGAACATATGTTGGTGTGTTGTGTGTGTATATGTGAATTTGATGCACTGATTCAATTACTCCACTGAAAAAAAAAAAACCAACTAGATAAAGCTACTCTGTAGCGAAAATGGCAATAAATTAAAAATAAAAGTTATAGCCTTGAATAAAATCTTTCATATGTGACACACCAGAAAAATATAAATGAAGTACTCGTACGTGGATCAAAAATGTCTTTAAACACGTTTTTTGCTTCGCATGTGAAAAAAGAAATTGTTGTTACGGCTTTTTGCATTTCAAATTACGATACGCATACATATACTATCATATTGAAAAAAAAAAAAACTTTCGAAAAGGATGTTAAGTATCGAAAAACAAAGAAATAATTCGACAAAAAATATCGAAATGATTTAACAATTTTAAGTACTGAAATTATAACAACAAAAAAAAAAAAAAAAACGTTCAGTATCGAAAAGCAGGGAAAAAGTCACGAGAACGCACTATGCAAGAAAATTCCAATTCTCTGGCCATGTGTCGAAAAAATAACGCTAGAGTTTTCAAACTAGATATACAGGATTCTTAAATATTCCTTATTAAGATGTGCGAAATTGGTCGAAATTGACCAACGGACCCCACCACCTTCCATATAACATAATTTTGATCATAAATCTTACATTTTTGATAAGAAAATGTTTGTATTTAACGAAATAAGAGTGTACAACCAATTGAGGAGTGGCCGTACCAAAGGACCTAAGTACCATATCGAGGCAAAAGTAGTGTCATTATATGAAACGGGTGACATTTTGTTATGAAATTGTTTTCTGTTTTTACTAAAAATTTACTTAATAGTGTGAAATTCATGTCATTATGATGAAATAATTATAACAGTCAGAAAACTGACTATAAAGCACATAAAAAGTATGACATTTTTTGCCTCGAAATGGTACTTAGACCCTTTGGTACGGCCACTCATCAATTAATGATATTTGTGGGCGAGGTCAAAACTCAAATCTGCACACCTGCCAAATAATCAACCAATAATTTATTTCCAAACGATATTTTTTACAGGTACAGTTGTATATTATTAAGTGTAATTAAAGTTATGCGCAAAAGTGGTGGCTGCAAATTGTGGTAAACGTTAACAATACTTGAAGCCATCAAATCATGCCCAAAATCGCTGGACTTGTTGGTGGCGCTCTTGATTCTTGATAAAAATTTTGGGTTTCTGAGAAATAATAAGCAACTTTTCCCTTTTTTTTTTGTTTTTCTTTTGTGAACGTTGGTGAAACACTAATAATATATTCAGAAAAGAATAAACTTGGAGGAGTGTAGCCGAAAAATTTTAAAATAGAAAATAAAACTTGACCAACGATTGCAATTGGCACAACTTAAGCCACAATTTTTGAAATGAAATATTTTTCTATATTCTGACGTTTGTACCCTGTAATTCTATTATTTACTTGATTAATGATATCCTAGATAAATGGTTTTCAAAATATCTTACCAAAATTAACCGGAAAAAAGGTCTTTTTTTGGTCTCTTAGCCAGAGAAATTGGACTTTTCCGCACTGTACGGAAGTTGTAGAAAAAAAACGTTAAGTACTGAAAAACAAAAAGACGGTAATCAAAAAGCATATAAATTGTAAGAAATACGTTTAATGTCAAAAAGCTGAGAAGAAGTTTTACCAAAGTATCGAAATTATGGAAAAAAAGACGATAAGTATCGAAAAGCAGAGAAGAAGTCATCAAAATTATAGAAAAAAAAAACAATAAGTACCGACAATAATCGAAATTATAAAAAAAAAATTAAAGGTTTTAAATGGTGTCAAAAAGTGAATAATAATCGCACGAGGTCGGAAATATTCCAATAGCACTATATCGATAAACTCAATAAAAATCTGTATGTGTCCGATTACTTTTAAAAAGTATCAATTGCCAAATAGTCCAGCCATTTGGTAGTTTTACCTGGAAAGTTTTGCCGGGATTTTTTCAAAGTAATTATTTTTATAGATTTCGTTGCGTTCTTTCGACTTTGCCACCTCGTATCTTTGCCGCTGGCGCCACCGCATTGGAAAAATGGTGCCTAAAATCAGTTGTTGGATATATTATAGACTGATCAGCGGCTGAAGGCCGCCGCGGTAACGGTATTGGAATTTTTGGGAGTTGTAAATCCTGAGCTGCAGCTGTTGTCAATAACAAAATATCGTTATGGAGACTATGTCCGTTTTTTCCTAGGGATTATGTCCGAAACACTTGCGGATTATGTCCGAAACACTTGCGGACATAATCCCTATTTTAGAAATGGAAACTATGTCCGAATTATTGGCGGGCATAGGTAATCCCAACTTCGTGAATGGGGGCACCGTTACAAACCTTATAGGGTAGACAGACGACAGCGATAATACGCATCAGGAGTCTTAATACAAAATCGTCTTTCAGGGAAAAATTTTCACGTTTATAACGTAGATTAATGCTATCGTCTGTCTACGCTATTGTCTACTTTTTTAATAAGGATATCTCCTTAACTATAGAAAATTTTACAAGCTACAAAATTGCGCCACAATATTTTTCTCTTCAAGTAACCGTTAGCGAGATATTTAGAACTAATCTTAGACACTATTTTTCCAATATGGTGGCACAAGCGGAAAAACTACGAAGTGGCAAAGTCAAAATTCGGAAAGAGCACATCGAAATCTATAAAAATAACCACTTGCTAAAAATCCCCGATTTATTCTGGCAAATGACTAGATTCAAAATAGACCTCTCAAAATAGCAATATTGATGCGGAATTTCATTAAAATGTAATAATTGGTTGTAATGTATGAATTTTGAATAATACTTATACTATCGTATCTAACATTCCTCAAGTTTCCATCAACAAATATTTGAATACCGCCAGCTTTCCATCCACTATATGATTATGTTGAATTTGATCCGCCTACCAGATTTTGAAACATTAAACGTGTATTACTCGTATGGAAGATATCACTTTAACTGGCGATATGTACTTTGGCATTTTTTCTGAGTTTCCAGAATTTTTTCTTTAACCCTTTCGAACCGGTTGGGACAATATATCCAAAAAATTTTTGAATAAATACTTTTGAATGATATAACTCGGTTATTATCGTCACTAAAATTGAATAAATTAATGAAATTAATGTTTTTTCTCATAACCATTTCAAGGACATCGTATCCTGAAAATTCAAATCAAAAACATCTGTATAGACCGGAAGCGCCTCTGGCGGTGAAAATTTGAATTTAGAGACGGTCAAACTTTTTACTTAAGTTTAGTTTCTAAGATTAATCCATCACATATATTGTGTACCCCACAGTTTTTTCCGCGTCGAAAGGGTTAATATCGTAAAAGTAATGAATGTATCAATTTGCCAATAAATTCTCAAACTGATAAAATCGAAAAATGGGCTTATTTCAATAAATACGCAAAATTTTAATTATCTATTTGATTATAAAACTTCCTTCTCAAATTAGACCAGTGTAAGTTACTCAACTCCAGTGCGCTATTGTTCTTTACCTTAGACTAATCGTATGGGGCACTTTAATGCACTTGTGTGCGTTTGTGTGTGTTTAATTTTTGTTTCTTTAAACTCAGCAAACGTAGTTTTAACCAAAGCTGACTGCACGGGTATTTCGTTAATAAACCCTCTGGCAGTAGTAGATACTCCAGGGTATAGCACATTATCATCGAGGACGCTCTTGTGTTGTTTATCTCCATCCAGTTGACTGTTACTTTTATCGAGAGCCCGTTAGACAGAGCCATCATTTTCTATCATATCAGCGGTACAGGCACAGGCACATGATTCTATCACCCTTATCACATTATCACTTCTTTACTGTTAGAGCTGCGACAGACGGTAGACATCCACTATGCGTCAAATAGAAACAACAATGTAACAAACTGTCAGTTTTTTTTTTCCATCGTATTCCTTGTATCGCAGTTGTTTTGTTTTCACAAATACATAGTACCATAGTAGGCAACTTGTTAGGGTGATTCATATATTTGCCTTACTCAGGCTTGTTAGGACTTGATTGAGATAGATGCTTTTACAGAATGAAAATATTTCATAGGACAGACATGGGGTGGCCAAGTACAGGCATTTCTCTCCAAGTTAAACCTTTTCTACATACTATTGATTTTTTTTTTTTTTTTTTTTTTCAAATTAAACTTTTCACTAATTAAAATAACTCTAGTTCAATTCAAATTCAACTTTTTGAAAAATTAAATTTATAGATCTAACAAAACTTTAGTTCATGTAAAGGATTAATTTATTTGGAAAAGGTTAATTTGATCTGAAATATGATTAAATTGATTTGGAAAATTTAGAGGTTTATATGATTTGGTAAAAGATTAATTTTATCCGGAAAAGGTTTATAAATTCTAATTTGCAAAAGGTTTAATTTGAATTAGATAAAGGTATTTTGATTAAGAAAAGGTTTAACATGGAGTGGAAAGCCTTTAAGTGGAACAGATTGAAAAATAGAATAGAATAGGGGTAAAGATGACACTATAAATGAGACATTTGATAATCTGATGGCACAATAATAAAGTTCCATTTGATATGGAACCCTTGAAACCTAAAAACGTTCGCTGGAAAAAGAATTACGTGTATCGGATAGAGGATACCTGTGAATCATAATGGAATTAAATTTTATATTACTAAGTACTACTATATGGATGTACCACACCCTCCTGCTTGAGCTTGCACTCTTTTTCCTCAGGGTTTTTACATACTTTCCTTAATGTTTATGTGTATTTTGGTTGCTTTATCGTGAATAATGCTATCAATTTTACATTTTGAATATTTTTTTTGTAAGGACGGTAGGCGTGGCCGTTGACCGATTTCCTTCATTTTCGATCCCATGAGTTAACTTTTACGACAAATGCAGTATACCAGATTTCATTGAATTATCTTGCTCCCAAAAAAACACTAAAATGATTTCAACAGACAGATAGACAAACGAACACGGCTATATCGACCTTGAAGGTGTCGCTGATCAAGAATATGTGTGCTTTTCCATACCTGCTACTCCTGGTTTAGGGTATATAAAGTTTGTTTGTTTGTTTGTATATTTGTTCTTTATGGAGTTGGCCAGCAGGCTTTGCTCTTGGGGGGGGGGGGTTTTCATACAAAAAACGAGGGAGCACTATACTAAACACTTGATTAGTACCATTATATATGGGTAAAATATCTTCCTGGGGGGTTTGAACCCCCAAAACACCCCCGTTCGCACGGTCTTGGACTTGGCAACAAATTAACTGATTTGATAAAATTTTCATGATGTGTTAGGGAATGTTGGGTTATAGGCTAACAAAATGGTTGGTACTATGCCCCCCTAAAAGTTAATTAACATTGTTTTTTGTGAATGTGTATTATGGTTGTCCAAAAAACTGCTTTCTCTTCAATATTTCTTGGAACCCATTTAAAAGTTTCTATTTGAAAAAGTACGTATAGGAGACTGTGGAAAAAATTAGCCCAAAATAGGCCTTCAGTAGAATCAAAAGTGATCCATTGGTTTTTCTCAGAATGAAAAATAAATGATGCACATATCGTTTTTAAGAGTCCCTCTAGCTTTTGAGTTGGTTTCGGGAAGAATCTAAATTTCAACACGGTCTAATATACATATATGTATAAAGTGCACTAAAAGAAATAATGTTCAATAGAAAAGTAGGCGGTGCCACACCCCCAAATAATCATATCTCTCAAAACTATTTAGTGTACATGAATCAGATTTGATACATGTGTAAAATGCATTGGGACACATAACAACCTTCGAGAAAATTGGCGCTACTACGGCGTCCACAAAAGACAAGATACACCAATGCATACCAGAACATTTTGGAAATTATAACTGACCTTATTCTAACAGTATGCAATTTAAAAGACACCCCAACTACTAAAGGCAACATGAATGTACTCTCTCGTATACTCGTACAAACAGCTATGCCTTGGGAAATAATTTGATCGTAGTTAGAGATGACAAGACACCGATGTCTAAGCCAATGCTGCCATAGATTTCAACTCCCACGCAAAAGCCGGACTGACTGCTTTTAGAATTTTTAATTAAATTTTGGGGATAGAATATTCCAAAGTTTGACTTGCGCTGCCGGCCCCCAGAGGCACAGCTAATAAAAACGTTCATATTCAATGAACTTTGAGTTATTTTTCATTTATTTTCACAAGATGCCTACATGGTGCTGGTTTTTTCCTCTCTAGCGGCTTTTATTAGCGTGTGCTGAATGGTCCTTCATTGATGGTTACTTATTTGAAGCGTTTGTTTTTTTTTTTTTTGTATAAATTCTGCCTTGTTTTTCGTTTTTTCCTTTTTTTTTAACTGATAAGAGGCTGCTTGCCACTCTGTAGAGAGATAGAGGAACAACTGCTGCTGCTGCTGTCGACATTACTTCATTAAAAGTTATTCGATGGGAAGAAAATCACGTGGCAATGAACGGACAACATTGTCTGCAAATATGATGGTTGATGGGGGATGTAGGGTAGGAAGCATTTGAAGTGTCATTGATAGCAGTTTTTTGACATGCTTTATTCGAGAGAAACTGTTGATTTAGGAAAAAATATATTGAATTGAAAAGAAGGCACCTTTTTTTCTTTCGCTTCTTCAGCACCTTTTTTGCCACTTCTTTGGCAAATCTTTTGTTGAAGGCCTCCACATTTTCCTTTCTCTGGCTTTAGTTGAAGTGCTGAAGAAATTAAATGGAATTTTATCCAATGAGTTTGGTGTTGATTGTGACACGACGCGTCGGATATGAAGACGGTAAACGTCAGTTGCCATCGTTTACAAATTGTAATGGCATAACTCTACTTAATAGAACGTAACGCATTAACCTTTAATAACTTTATGTGTCGACGTTATGTGCAAGGGTAAATTAATGCATCATAGGTGTAATTACAATTAATGATATATGTGTGAATGGTGTGTGGTATGTAGCTGTAGGACTTATTTTACATATGTAAATTATCACATTAGCTTCACGGAATGTTGAAAGGGTGTAAATTACCTGTTTGTGTGTTTTTCAGTTTATAATTAATTTACAATGTAAGCGACAGTGTGGAGACAATTTGCTTGAATTTTATTAAGTGACGTGTAAATGGTACATTGAAGCCTAATTTTCTGTTGTCAAATATTGTACTACAGACAGACATCTTATAATGACACCAAGATACTCAGAAATGTATGTAGTGATTAGCAAAATTAATCTTGGTCTTGGGTCTTGTTCTTGGTCTTGGTAATTTTTCGAGACCAAGACGCTGATATTTTTGCAAGCCCAAGACCAAGACTTCTATGGTCTTGGTCTTGCTCACTATAATCGTCAAGACCATGACTGCTCTTTAGTCTTTGTAGTGTTTAGTTTATAGGTGTTTCATGACTGTTTTGAGGATAAAATCATATCTCAATTTAAAATTTGGCATCTTAAAAACCCAACTAATTTGGAAAAATAAGGTTTCGAAATTTTGAAAACTCAATAATTTCAACAAATTTTTTTAAGGCCAAGACTTAATGACCAATATCAAGACTAATACCAAGACTCAATATTAGAGCCAAGACCAAGATCCAATGTCCAAGATCAAAACCAAGACCAAAACTGCTATGGTCAGGGTCTTGGTTTGCTCTTCGCTATATGTATGTCACCGAGTATTGTAATACTTACCAGAAAGGATAGTTAACTACTTACTTAGGTTTTATGTGGTACGACCTTTTAATAATATTTTGGTATTCTATTCAACAAACACTAAAGTACCGTATTTTGAAGTGTAGGAACTCACGATGAACGTTAAAATCATTTGATTATTTTCAATCGAGTTTTGTTTTACTTAATTCAATTTATTAAGTTTCCATGTATTTTCAGAATTTCAGGTTGTAACACTTCAGAGGAGTCCCCTTTATCAAAGCTTACAAGGTTTTCAAATATTCTGGCTCATTTGAATAGTTACATATGTATTAGATTTTGATTGCACGTTTTAGTTTTTTAAATTTTGCATACAAGTGCAGAGTTTAATGCAATTTATGAAAAATTGTTCACATGTATTTTCGCAATTTAAGGTTTTTAGGTCTCTTTTTGCACCCTTCACCCAGAGTACTTAAGTTCACTTTGTTCTTCCATTCGTAACGCAGAAAAGGAAGCGTGGCAGGAATACAAAAGTAAAGACTTCTATTCTTGATCAGCGTCACATCCGGAGTCAAAATAGCCATGATCGTCTATCAATCTATCAGTCTGTCTGTCTGACTGACTGTCAGTGGAAATATTTTTTACGAAAAAACTGAGTAAGATAATCCATTGAGGTTTAATGTATTGCATTTGTAAAAAAAGTCAACTTGTGGAATTAAAAATGAACGAAATCGGTCAACGGACGCGCCGAACGCCTTTACAAATATTTAAAGTGGACTTTTATGAGCATTAATTACGACAAGAGTTCGCCTTGTGGCTGAAATTCGACCATTTCGATTTGACCATAAAATGAAGGAAAAAGTTTTTATACCCTTCCTTGGTCGATAAAACACAGCTTTTAATATTATTCCTTAGGGTTTGGGTTATCTATATCGGTGCAGCAGCTAAGTTGCAATATCGTACTTTCCATTTAGAAGCGTGTAACTCCTACTAAAGAGCAAACAGTTTTTGATATCTTTCTATACCAAAATTCATAAAAATCAATCATGCTATCGTGCTATATAGTGCTAACTCTATATCTATATCAAATTTCATAAAAATTGTATGCAGTATTTTTGCCGTGAGAGCGTTTTTTCCATTTAGTGGAGTGGCACTGCCTTAGTGCCAATCCTATCTCCATACCAAATTTCGTTGAAACCGATGCAGCGGCTTAGCCGTGAGAGCGTTTTTTTCCATTTAGGGGCGTGACGCCGCCCACTTTAAAAAATATATAGTCGTCTGCACTGCTCTTCTTCACAGCATTTCCAACAAAAAAAAAAAATTCAGCAAATCGGTTGAGATTTAGGTATAGAAACAGGGACTGAACCGATTTCGTTTGCCTATTTATATACAGATAACGCAACCAAAATAGACACAAATACTAAAAATAGTCAGCTCAAACTATGGAAAAAATCTGGGTGAATTCGTGCAAGAGGCTGTGGTACCTCCCATATAAGAAAAAGTTTCGAAAAGCTATAATGAAACTGTTTTCAGAGATAATCTAATCGAATTTCACTCAGATACTACACAGGTGACCCCTGGCGGTTTAAAATTGGTGAAAATGGTGAAAAAATTACTGATGGGAATCGATTCTGGATTTATTTTCAAACATTTTCCTGCAAACCGCATGAATCAAACCGCTCGATTTGGTCACTTACTAAAACTACTTGGAACTTTCAACAACCATATCAAGTTTTATGTAAAAAAATTAACTTGTCTTGCTATACAAATATTGCAAAACAACTGTGTTTTTTTAACTTTTAGGTTAAAATGTCTTTTTATTTGATGTTGTGATAATGATGCCAACTCAATATTTTCAATATTTTTCTACATTTTTAGACTTTTACCGATGTTTGTCAATATTTTTCAACACTTTTGGACTTTTACTGATTTCTTTGATGTTTTCCAATGCTTTTGGAGTTTTTCCGATATTAATGGTGTTTTTCGACATTTTCAGACTTTTAACGATATTTTAGTTTCAATATTTTTCGATACTTTCGGACTTTTCTCGATATCTTTGATGATAGTCGATACACTTGAACTTTTACGGATTTTTTCGATGTATTTCAATATTTTTCGAAACTTTTAGTCTTAATTGACACATTGGATTTTTTCGATATATTTGGACTTTTACCGATTGTAGGACGTTTTAGGACATTTTTAGATGTTTTGAATTTTTTCGAAATTTTTGGGGTTTTACATATATTTTAGATGTTTTTCGATACTTTTATACTTTGGACGATATTTTAGATCTTTTCGATACATTTGGACTTTTACCGGTTTTTTCGATGTATTTCGTTACATTTGGACCTTTAGCGATATTTTGCTGTTCTTCGATACTTTTGGGCTTTTAGCAATATTTTTGATGTATTACGATATTTTTCAATACTTTTACCGATATTTCAAAAATTCGATACTTTTAGATTTTAACCGGAAAAATTGGTATATTTTAATATTTTTTGACTTTTACCGATATTTTTGATATGAAAATTTTATGGAAATAAATAAAATCAATCTATTGAGGCATCTGTTTGTGGCACATTATTTTAACCCTCATTCGGCTGAAGATTTTTACAACTGATTTGGGCTGACTAGCCACCCGGGTGACTAAATTGTAAAAAATTAATAAAATGACTACAAATAAGTATAGTTTTTACTAAAAAAAAAAATATTTTTGGAAAGTTCGACATTTCGGAATAGCTTTTTGGCAACACCAACAGCTGACTTCATTGACAAGTGAATGATCGTTTTAATTCAGTTGATAAAAAATAGTAAAAATGGAAAGTGCGAAGCGTTTAAAGTGTGAAAATAATACAAATAAAGCTGAAACAAATAATAATGGTCATGGCGTAAGCGCAGGTAATGTTAAGACAACGGCAGCCGATCCGGTGGATCGAGAACCAGGTGCTGCCTTTGCCATATTTTTCGCTGAACTTTTATTTATAATCTAAGTACAATAGATGTACAATGCATAAAATATACATAAATATGTGCATATATGAAGATAAAATATGTTAATTCTTTATATTGAATATTTCGAGCATTGACGGACGTAGAGGTCTTGAAATTACCGATGGATTGGAAAATGAAGATGATGAGTAACATAAATAGCAGATGAAGAAGTTACATCGGATGCCGAGGTATGATATAGTAGATGAAGTGGACAATCGCGAAAGTGAGAGCGATGAGGAAAACGAAAGTCCAAAGATTCGAGCCAATACCAGCCGCCGCTCATATCTAAACGGGCTATCTCGTGAACTAGCTTTGAGCAACATTAAGCATCGATTGTTAAATCTTGCCGTTCTGAAGCATTACTACTTATGTCCGAACTGCTATTGAGGCAGTCTTGAATATTCGTTTGGGTACTATCATTGAACCTGGGCACCAAATAGAGCTCCAGGATAACGCTGGACGAACGCCAATCAAAATAAAAATACCACATTTGCCTTAGTTTGAATAAAAAACGTCGAAGCTCGCGCAAAGCTTGCGTGATTTGTCATCAACCTGTATGCCAGGCGCACACAGTCCATTATTAAATGTTTGACTTGTAAAAACTAAATACACGTGCCTATTTTTACAATTATTTTATTTATTTTATACTAGTCAGTTCTGGTCATTTTATTATAGAATAAGAAAAGAAAATTTTATTTTCATAAGCCAAAATAGGAATACAAAAAAGTGAACAATTAAAAAAATTTAAATTTTATTTTTGCAGTTTTTAATCTTGAAATTAAATAGCTTGAGCATTTTTAGAAGATGGGTTTGCCAAAATGAATGAAAATATAGTTTTTTTAAAGAAAGGTTGAAATGGTCACCCGGGTCAGCCAAATGAGGGTTAAAAAAGATTTTCAGTGCTTTTTTCCTTAAAACGCATTTTTGTCATTTATATACATACAAACATATATATTAGGGTGGGCCGAATTGAAAACTGATCTCGGCTATCCCCCTATGTGAAAGTTCATTCAATTCTATGAATATTTGCCCAAGGAACTATACCTCTGCGTTCAACTTTAGTTCGGCGCATTTTTGATCGAAAATTGTACCTTTCATCAATATTTTTTTTTTATTTTCATACTAAATTTTAAAAATTTTTATAAAGCCAAAAGTAATGTCATTATATGATTTGTCTGGTATTCTGTCAGTAATCAATTAAATTGCGTTCTGTTTACATAAAAAGTTCACTTGACGGTGTGAAATTGATGCTATATATTTAAAAAAGTGATATGGGTCAAATAGCCGATTATTATGACCGACTTTCAAAATAAACGATTCATATTTTTGGATGAATTTTTTCAAACAAAATACCAACCTAGGCTGAAAGTTCATTCAATTCTATGAATCTTTCCTCAAGGAACCATACCTCTACGTTCAAGTTTAGTTCGGCGCAAATATTCATAGAATTGAATGAACTTTCAGCCTAGCTTGGTGTTTTGTTTGAAAAAATTCATCCAAAATTATGAATCGTTTATTTTGAAAGTCGGTCATAATAATCGGCTATTTGACCCATATCACTTTTTTAAATATATAGCATCAATTCCACACCGTCAAGTAAACTTTTTATGTAAACAGAACGCAATTTAATTGATTACTGACAGAATACCAGACAAATCATATAATGACATTACTTTTGTCTTTATAAAAATTTTTAAAATTTAGTATGAAAATAAAAAAAAAATATTGATGAAAGGTACAATTTTCGATCAAAAATGCGCCGAACTAAAAATGAACGCAGAGGTATAGTTCCTTGGGCAAATATTCATAAAATTGAATGAACTTTCACATAGGGGGGTAGCCGAGGTCGATAAAATTTCCTCCATACAATTTGGACCACCCTAATATATATGAATAAATAAATAAATAAATTTTAGTGGAATAAGTGATATAAAGCAATTTTTTGTTGTAAACCAAGCCCGAGCAACGCCGGGTAAAACAACTAGTATAAATATATTTCTTTATCTGTCACGCCCGTTTCTAGGTGGTATAAATGGAAATTATAGGTAAAGATTTCTTGTGTGTTAGTTCTTAAAATATTAAATATCTACGCTTGTGCTCTTAATCCTTTTAAATTGACGTTAAACCAGACCTTTAGATCCATCTAAAAAATGAGAACTCAATCAACCTTTTACCGTATTTTATGTCATTTTCAGAGCTAAAGAGTACATTGAACGAAGGTAATGCCATTATGTCAAATACACAACCAAAATACCCCAATAACAATGTTCGCTTTAAGCTGCATCACCCCAAACACACTCACACAGGCATTGAACTTTATAAACTTGTGAGAAATATAACAAGCAATCAATTTTCATGTCTACCAAAGATATCCAAGTCATTTAAAGTGAAAAAAAGAAGAAGAAAAAACACCGATACATTAAAAATGTGAAATAACCAGCGATAATGTGTGGAAAAATACGAGTATCCTTTTGTTACGCGAGTGAACCAACATTTTCGCCAAAGGGGAAAGACATCGCATCGCACAAGGAACTGATATCCGTGAGCTCAAGAAAAATGTTGCTATATTGGCAAATGCTTTGTTCAGCGCAACAGAGTTTAGACAACTGTCCAGCACCCGCAACACACACAACGTTAAGTTTGAGACAGGCAGCCATTGTACATCCCTTTTGTGCGTATTGCGAAATCTACGTTTTTTATCTTGACTGACGTATCCCGAAATGAGGAAAAAACGAAAATAAAAAAACCTCAAAAATTGATTCGAAAAATGAAAATTTTTCTTTCCTTCATTGCCATCTTGGTTAACGGAAAAAAGATGGATGGTAGAAAATATCAGTTTTGTTTGACGTTGGTTATTTTTTTTTGTATCGAATCGCTGAAAAGTATTGAAGATCAACAATATTTATTATACTTGTTTGTTTTCTAGATTTACAAATTAAGTTTGTATTGAGTTTTCAATATGTTAAATGAAATTTTGTGAAAATTTTATTTCACTTCGAATATATTCACTGAACGTATAGCAACTATTTTTATTCATAATTAATAGGTTATGGGCCCAGACCCTAACCGCTAAAGAAAATAACTTAAAATAATATTTTTTCGCGAGCTCAAGCACGAGAATATAATTTTAATACTCCAAGTTAAACCGGAAAATAATTTATGATGGCGTCAAACGTTGGACGAATTCCATTGCTGAATGGAACTAACTACATGACGTGGAGGCCGCAAATGGAGGCGATTCTACATAAAAATAGGCTGCTGCGTATGGTGGAAGGTCGCGAATCAAGACCGGAAGTCGAGAGTGTGTCCTCATCAGCAACGGCAACTGAGCTTCAAAAGCATAGACTGCAGAAAAGGGAGCAGGAGGATTACGATGATAAAGATCAAGATGCACGAGCAGATCTGATTATTGCAATGGAGGCAGATATTGTCAGGATGGTCAAAAACTTCAAGACATCAAAGGATATATGGGCTTATCTGCAAGAGACGTACGACAGGAAGTCTACAAGGCGTAAGGTAGAAATGTATCGTAAATTGATAAGTATAAAAATGGATGATGCACAAAATATATCGCAATATATAATTGAATTCGATGTTATCGTTTCATACTTGCGTGAGATTGGAACAGATTTGGATGAAGATTTACTTACTGTTATTTTATTAGATGGCTTGCCAAGCTCATACAAGGAAGTGAGAGCTGCATTTGATACTGCCAACGAGTTCCCAGCGCTGAAAACATTATGTTCAAGGCTACTGGAAATTGGAGACAAACCGGAAAATCGGAACGAGGACGCTTTAAAGGTTAAGAAATATTACAAGAAAAGAAATGGCAGGTATGAAGACAATTCGGAAAAACAGAGTAAGTCAGACACCACTTTTCCATTTAATTGTTATAAATGTGGAAGGAAGGGCCACATGGCCAAAAACTGCAAGTTCGACAAAAATAAAGAACAATCAAATTGGGTAGAAAAATCGTCAGGATTTATTGTAGACGCAGAAAGTTGTAATGTAGGCAGTAATATAGATGTAGAGTGGAACATTTGGTGTATAGATAGTGGTGCCACATCGCACATGTCATTTTCCCAAGCACAATTTATCAATCTTGACCGAAGCTACATTGGAAAAGTTCGGTTGGCAGATAATAAAGAATTGGACATTCGAGGAGTTGGTACTGTTGAATTAAATGTAGAAGTTAACAACGTTAAGAAGTCTGTTCAACTTTATAGAGCTCTCTATGTACCAGACCTAAAGTGTAATTTAATATCAACTGCAAAGGCGACAGATAATAATTGTGTGGTAGTAATGCTAAATAAAAAGGCTAAAATCTCTAAGGACGGGACAGTTTTACTCGAGGCTTATAAAGAACACGGTTTATATTTAGTCAAATCTTATAAATATTCTAACGAAATGTGCAAAGAAGTATCAACGAAAATTTATGATGAAATTAATTTATGGCATAAGCGTTATGGCCATTTGAATACAACTGATTTGCAAAAATTAAATGCGGAACACATGGTCATAGGTTTGCCAAAATTTCGAAGCCAAAAGTTAGATTGTGTTACTTGTATACGCGGTAAACAAACTCGAGAAGCATTTCCTCATAAAAATGATAAAAGTAGTCGAGGAATGTTGGACTTGGTGCACACTGATTTGTGCGGTCCGATGAGAGTAGAATCCATGAGCAGGAAGTTATATTTCGCTACATTTATCGACGATTTTACACGGAAAGTTTATGTCCGGTTTTTAAGAAGGAAATCCGAATATTTAGAAGAATTTAAGCAGTTCAAAAAGGAAGTAGAATTGGAAACAGGCAGGAAGATTAAGTTAGTTCGATCAGATAATGCCAAAGAGTTATTGAGTCAAGATTTTGAAGATTTTCTTAAAATGTGCGGCATTAGACGCCAACTGACTGCTGAGTATACTCCGCAACAAAACGGAGTGGCTGAAAGGATGAACCGCACATTAGTTGAGATGGCGAGATGTATAATGATAGAGGCAAAGTTACCGGAATTTCTTTGGGCTGAGTTGATTCATACGTCAGCATATATTAGAAACCGGTGTCCGACCAATTTAAACAAATTAAAAACGCCAGAAGAAATGTGGTCGGGAAAAGTGCCAGTTGTAAAGCATTTGAGGCAAATTGGAAGCCGAGCATTTGCATTAGAAAAGAAACCAGGAAAATCTAAGTGGGCAGCTAGAAGCAGTCAGTATATTCTAGTTGGTTATTCTGATGAAACGAAGGCTTATCGTCTTTGGCAGACTGGTACAAAGACTATTGTTAAAAGCAGAGACGTGAAGTTTATTGAAGATAAATTCGAAACTTCTAGCGAGGAAATTGAAGATGACAATAATGGTTTTTATGAATTCGAATTTAAGTTGAATCGCGAAAAGCAAAATTTCAAAGAACCGGAAGTTTTAGAATCAGATGATGAAGTTTATCTTGATAGTTCTGAAATAATTTTAGATCAAAATGAATCCAACCCGATAGAACAAATAAATGCAGAAAGTCAGAAAAGTTCTATGAAAGAACGATTACGTTCTTGGACATTTAGAAATAATAAAGAAGCTGCACAAACAGCAGCAACTCAGAGTAAGGGTGATCCGAAAAACCTAAAAGAGGCACTAGGATCTCCTCATGCACAGGAATGGAAAGATGCGTTAGAAGCAGAGTATAATTCTCTGATGAAAAACCAAACGTGGAACCTGGTTGACCTCCCCGCAGGCAGATCACAAGTAGGATGTAAATGGGTTTTAAAAACCAAATACAAGCCAGATGGTACTATAGAAAAACGAAAGGCAAGACTTGTTGCGAAAGGTTACTCACAGGAGTATGGTGTTGACTACTTAGACACATTCGCACCTGTAGTTAGGCAAAGTTCACTTCGCCTTATTTACGCATTAGCTGTTGAAAATGACCTGAAACTACGACAGTTAGATATTTCGACCGCATTCCTAAATGGTGATTTACAAGAGGAAATATACATGAGTCAGCCGGAAGGTTTTATTAATGAGGCGACAAAAAACAAAGTTTGTAAATTAAGAAAATCTATATATGGACTGAAACAAGCTGGTAGACAGTGGTTCAAAAAGCTCGATACTGTTATTAAAAGTGCAGGTTTTAATCAGTCCAAGTATGACCAATGTATTTACACTTACAAATCTGGCATGAAGATTGTAATAGTCGCAGTTTATGTTGACGACATAATAATTGCATCGAATGCAAAAGAGGAAACAGATAAATTTATAAGAATATTACATCAAAATTTTGAGTTAAGAGATATGAAAACCCCAAAGCACTGCGTTGGATTAGAAATCAATCACAGTAACGGAACTCTTTCAATCTCTCAACCCGGATATATTGATAATTTAGTTACAAAATATGGTATGAAAGAATCTAAATCAGTTAAGATTCCAATGCAAGCTAAAATTATCTTAGAGAAAGAGCCAACAATTTCTGGAGAAGGAGAAAAAGTAAACAAGACTGAATACCAAGAAATTATTGGATCTTTATTACATTTAGCAGTTTATAGCAGACCAGACATTTGTTGCAGTGTCAATAAATTATCGCAGTTTTGCCAAGACCCTAGAAGACAACATTTTAACGGAGCTTTGCAAATTATTAAATATTTAAAAGAAACTAGAAATCGTGTTTTAACATTCAACAAAACACGATTACCACTTATAGGATATGTTGACGCCAATTGGGCTCAAGATATTAATGATAGAAAATCACAAACAGGATTTTGTTTTCTTCTCGCAGGTGCGGTTATATCATGGGAATCAAAGAAGCAACGTGTTGTCGCAACGTCAAGTGCTGAAGCTGAATATATGGCACTAGCTGAAGCTGCAAAGGAAGCTTATTATCTGGGCTATCTCTTAGAAGAGCTTGGGTATAAATCATCTGGCCCAACACTAATCTACAGTGATTCTCAAAGCGCTCAGAGCATGGCTAAATTTGGTTCACACCATTCAAGAACCAAGCACATACACTATAGGTACCACTTCATTCGAGATGCAATTGAAGATCAAATTGTAGATGTCAAATATTTGCCAACAAGTGAAATGATTGCTGACGTCCTTACAAAACCATTGGAAAGAATCAAACACAATTTCTGCATTCAATCCATGGGAATGATGTCATTAAATAAATGATGTTGAGGAGGTGTATTGAAGATCAACAATATTTATTATACTTGTTTGTTTTCTAGATTTACAAATTAAGTTTGTATTGAGTTTTCAATATGTTAAATGAAATTTTGTGAAAATTTTATTTCACTTCGAATATATTCACTGAACGTATAGCAACTATTTTTATTCATAATTAATAAAAAGTTTAAATAAAACATTAAACATCGTTTCAAGAAATTGCCATATTTTATGTTGCACAACTGTTCAAGAATCTACTGAACATCTTCGTGATTAATGTGATACCCTATTTAGCATCAATGACATGTTTTTGACATTTGAGAAAAGTTCCAGACAACGGTATGTTAGTCATGGGTCGAGGTCAAGTATTTTCATACCACTGCAGTGGGAATAAATTTTTATATTTAACATTTTGTGTTTTCAGTGTGAGTTCAATAAAACTTTTTAAAATTAAATATTGCAAAAGATTGGTTTCATATGTACAAATATGAGAGAAAAGTTTTCAGTTTGCGGAATGGAAGAATGATGATAAAAATTAAAATATATATGTAGATGAAGACGAAGATGAAAATGAATAAGAAAATGGTGATGAAGATGATGGTAAAAGATGAAGAAAATTGAAAACGAAAATTAGTATATGCTAGTGAAGGTGATAAATTGTTCGCCGTATTTGAAGAGAGGCTTCATTACGTATTTTTGTGATATGTTCTATCCACGCCTTTTCTATCTTCATTTGCGCTCTTATTATAAATATAACTAGTAATGATATTACCTATGGGCAGGTGAAAAATTAAATTTACAACACCACAGGATTTTAATAATGTTTCTTGCAGGGCAAGTGACACCGCTTCTTGTCTGAGTTCACCTAGTTTCTGCTAAGACCTTGCAAAAACTATTCCTAATGGGAGTGGCTACGCCTTCTTTTCCAAATTCATCCAGATCTTATTAATAGCATGTGCTGACTATTCCTAGTATTTGTGTCTATTTAGATATCGTTTATTTGAGCGGTAGGCGTTAGTGATGAGCAAACCAAGACCAAGACCAAGACCATAGCAGTCTTGGTCTTGGTCTTGTTCTTGCAGATTGAGTCTTGATCTTGGTCTTGGTTTAGATATTGAGTCTTGGTCTTGGTCTTGATCTTGCTCATTAAGTCCTGGTCTCGGTCTTGGTCTTGGTTTTGAAAAAATTTTCAGAGATATTGAGTATTCAAAACCATATTTTTCCAAAGCAGTTGAGATTTTAAGATACCAAATTTCAAATCGAGAGATGAAGAGATGATTTCATCTTCAAAACGGGCGTGAAACAACTTTTAACTATAAATTAGCAAGACTGAAAAACAGTCTTGGTCTTGACAATTATCGTGAGCAAGACCAAGACCAAGACCATAGCAGTCTTTGTCTTGGTCTTGCAAAAATATCAGCATCTTGATCTTGGTCTTGGTCTCGCAAAATTAGCAAGACCAAGAACAAGACGCAAGACCAAGGCCGATTTGAAAACTGATCTCGGCTACCCATCTATGTGAAAGTTCATTCAATTCTATGAATATTTGCCCAATGAACTATACTTATGCGTGCAACTTTAGTTCGGCGCATTTTTAATCGAAAATTGTGCCTTTCATCAATATTTTTTTTTATTTTCATACTAAATTTTTAAAATTTTTATAAAGACAATAGTAATGTCATTATATGATTTGGCTGGTATTCTGTCAGTAATCAAGTAAATTGGCTTTTGTTTACATAAAAAGTTTACTTGATAGTGTAAAATTGATGCTATATATTTAAAAAAGTGATATGGGTCAAATAGGTGATTATTATGACTGACTTTCAAAACAAACGATTAATATTTTTGGATGAATTTTTTCAAACAAAACACCAACCTAGGCTGAAAGTTCATTCAATTCTATGAATATTTGCCCAAGGAACCATAGCTCTACGTTCAACTTTAGTTCGGCGCATTTTCAATTGGAAATTTTACTTTGCGTTTAATATTTACTAGAGTTCGCCTTGTGGCCGAAATTCACCCATTTCGATTTGACCATAAAATAAAGGAAAAAGTTTTTATACCCTTCCTTGGTCAATAAAACACAAAAAACTTTTAATATTCTTCCTTAGGGTTCGGGTTATCTGCAACGGTGCAGCAGCTAAGTTGCAATATCGTACTTTCCATTTAGAGGCGTGTAACTCCTACTAAAGAGCAAACAGTTTTTGATATCTATCTATACCAAAATTCATAAAAATCAATCATTTTATCGTGCTGTATAGTGCTAACTCTATATCTATACCAAATTTCATTAAAATCGTATGCAGTATTTTCGCCGTGAGAGCGTTTTTTCCATTTAGGGGCGTGGCACTGCCCACTGAAAATATAATGGTCATTTTATCGTTCCTTAGTGCCAATCCTATCTCCATACCAAATTTCGTTGAAACCGATGCAGCGACTTAGCCGTGAGAGCGTTTTTTCCATTTAGGGGCGAGGCACCTCCCACTTTAAAAACAAATATAGTCCTATGCACTGCTCCTCCTCACAACCTTTCCAACAAAAAAAAAAATCAAGCATTATATGTATTACACATGTACCTTTTGCGATTTGAAATCATTATTTTTATAAAAAAAAATTTAATTGTTTAACCAATCTCACTCAGGCAGTTTATGTTAAGACAAAATATCGATTTCGGTTATGTATTGGGGACTTATGAGACTGTTCCAAAATATATACAAACGTAAACTACTGATAAGGAACACCTGTACCTTAAAACTTTTTATGTGCATTTTATAAGAAAAAATATTGGATAACGTGGCAATACAGTACACATATAAAAAGCTAAAAGTGGTTGTGGCATTTATTTGGCTACGCCCTTATGACCTTATGACCAGTTTATGGTTATTTTGTTCGACACCTTTTTTACCAAATAGCTTGTAGTCAGCGAAATGTGATTGGATACAACAAAATTTTTCAGGAAGCTATCTTGTCACACTAAAAACTATGTCCTGACCTTTAAATTTTACTCTTAGCTTCAGTTCAAAAACTGGTACAGGATTCTTAATTTTATCGAGGTTTTTGCAGCTCTTTTCCGTACAATTCTCATTTATATCTTCGCACTTTCTGTATTGTCGATATGAAAAGTTAGTTGGCCAAGTCTTATAGACTTACCAATATGCTTTCGGATTCCGTAGCTTGGGATATTGGATCATAAATTTTATTTTTGGTTTCACTTCTTCTGCATTTGCGATCACCATCTTTGGCTTTTCTATAAAAAGTTTCCCTTTCAAAGAAAAAATAGTTTTTGATCACAAACTTAGCTAGATAAACATGAGGTAAACATCGTTTTACCTCGGACAGAAGCTCTGGTATGAGTAAAAGGAAACTTTGCATTCACCTGACTTTGCTGTAATCCATAATATAAAAGAAAAATTTTAAAATTGTAGGTGGAACCCATATAAAATGGCCTTAAGTACACATGTACCTCTTCAGTATACGAAAGGTTTAAAAGTTGTCGGTAGAATAAGGGCTAGAAATGTGAAAAAAATGTTTCAACTAATCAAGCGAGACAAAAAAACTAATTCTATACAACAAAAGTAAAACAACAACAGATGACCATATTGCGGTTGCTGTTGAATCCAAGAATTATTGAGCAGAAGGATAAAAAAGTACGTAAAAATAAATCTTCAAAATGACGAAAGTGACGTCAAATGCGAATACCAAAAGAATATAAACAAAAACTACGAGCACATGCAAAATAGTTGAATAAAAATATAAACAAAGAGAAAGAGAGAGACGCAACAAACGCGTGAGAGCGTGTTAATTTGCAGAGAACTTTACATCGTCTGTTAAGAATTTCTGCAGTAATGATAACAGCCAAGTTAAGCGCCCAGCCATAGAGAGGAAACATTCGCAGACAGACAATTTTAACTTGCGCAAAATTAACAGTAAAAATTTCCCATTATTCTGCTAAGGGCGACTCAGCCAAAAAAAAAAGTGCGAACTGTGCAAACATGGGAATTTAATAAATCCACACAGAATCAGTTGAGATGTGGATACGAACGTGCGAAGGACATTGTGAAAATGTAACGGCAGTGAAGTGAACGCGTTGGTTTGACTGAAGGAAAAAAAAAAAGAGAAAAAAGAAAATACTTTAAATTGTTGGTGCAAAAAGCATAATTAATGGTAATAAAATCTCATTAATTAAAATGATATTTGTTAAAAATTAAAAAAATTAAGTGTCTACAATAACAAAAAGTGGATAAAAACGTGCTGAAAAAAAGGTGAAATGTTGTTAACAACATTTGCGTCATTGACATAAACAGCAACACATACACGCATACAAACAAATACTTTCATGCCGTTACGTATTGACATAGTCGGTCAAGAACTACGTCTTTAAGCGTAACAATTTTTTTTTTTTTTTTTTTTTTTTGAATAATTTTTGTTGTTTTCCCCAACTACAAAAACATAAGAACAAAACACTTGAAAATTTAGCGCAACGTTGCATAATAGTAGTGAGTAGAACGTACACACGTGTACACGTTAACTGTAAAGTGGAGACGCGCATTTACATAAATGTTGTCCCGTAACTGTGAATTCTCACAGTGAAAGTTTTTTATATTCGTGGAAAAAAAAGTGAAATAAAAAGGATAACAAATACGTCACAGCAGTAGGCCACATTTGAACACATACACACCACCAGTGAAATAACACTCACAGAGCGTAAAACGTTAGCAAATTTCATTATTTCGTACAACATGTCGTATACGCAACCACGATTTTGTTACTCAGTTCAGCTCAGCGCGCTGCCACTGCTCTGTTGTTGCTCTCTCGCAACTTTTGTCCTTGAATCTTTGTTGTAGATAGAAATGTGCAAGTAAGCAGCAAATATTGACTGACAAACTGACTGACTGACTGATTGACTGACTGCCAGCAAAACAAACTGACTGCCTGACAAATTGACAGCTGAGCATGAAATGCTTTCTCTTTGTACCTAAACAACAAAACAAAGCACAAAAATCTGCAGGTGTTGGCGAGTAAGTGAGAATGGTGTTTGTGTGTCAGCGTTGTTGCTGTGTTGTCGACGTTAGGTCGTGCACGATATGAAACCCGTCAGGCAGGCAGACATACAGACACAATGACAGCTTGAAACAGTGTGTCAGCATAAACAGAGTCAAACAAACAAAACAAAATACATAACAATAACAACAACAACATCAGTGACTAATATTAAAATAACAAGAGCGCATTAAGCCAAACATATGCAAATCAATGTTGCCAGATGGATTGCGAAAAGCTCTTGAGTTGGAATTCAAAATTTTATGAAGATTTTTGTATAATTTGAATGCCAAAAGAAATAATTCGGCTTGGATAACTTCAGTACAGCTAAGTGATTAATATTTCCATAATTTTATAAGGAAAAGAAATGTAAATTTCAAAATTTGTGCAAAATTACGAGAAAAAGTCAAACAAGTAGTAACGCAAGTATGCGGGCAAAAGCAGTAATCCTTTAAGAGAAAACACTTTCCGAAAAGTTATTGAGAACATTTTTTTGAGCATTTATTGTAAATATCAAAAAAGACTTGTTAAAAAAACTTTGAAAAAAAAACAACCTTTTTTGAAAATATATAGGGGCATTCTATTGTGAATCATTGGACATTTTGCAATAGATTATGACAAAACCTAAGTCATGACTAAGTTATTTTTCTCCCTAAGGCTGTGAAAAAAGTCTCAAAAAATAACTAAAGAACCATTCTTTAACGAAGTAAAAGAAATAAGGAAATTTTGAAAAGTTAATGTTTTCTGTCTTAAATCGTTGTTTAAATAAGGACATGAAACGGAACGCTTTTTTTATTTATTAACTTAAGAAAGGATTTAACCAAACAACTGCTATCTTATGAATTTTTTTATGTTGCCTTTTAAGAAATATGTGACTACAATTCAAAACTTTAAAATAAAAGCCAATTATTTTGATGAAGAAAATATCACATTTTTAATTTGTGACTCTGCAGGACATTCTGTTTTGATTTGCGGCACAAGAATGAAATCAGTGAAATTTTTGTAGTGTATATAGAGTAGAACGGGGCAATGTCGTGCACTCAACTTTGACATGCTCGTAAAGCCGTACATCTCAAGCGAATGCAACGAGTAAGCATCCGATCGAAAGATAATTTCGTTGGTTACATCCATGTGTAACAACATTTGTATAGCGAGAAATTGTGTTTGTGTAAGTGAATGTGCACGACATTACCCCAATAGTCGTTTTAAAGGTCAACTTCGATAACTCGGTAAAGCCCAAAATTTTTTTCGAAAACCAAATACTTCTTTCCTTTGGCAGGATATTTCGTTTCAGAAAACACTTACCTGGTGTATTTTCCCGCATGGAAAATTATTTTTCTGACCCGATGAAAAAACACTTTTATCGTCCCGAAAGCGTGCGTTTTGAAAAAAAGGTTACTCTGTAGAGACGAACTGGTGAAAATTGCTAGTATTATGTGCATAAGCTCAGTAGGTCAGCAGGTCCCTACCTTACGAACAGTTGGTAAATCATTCAATTCTTTGGGCTAAAACAGCCAGTGCACGACATTACCCGTTCTACTCTAGTAATAAAATTTTTGATGTTTTAATGATGTCCATTATAATAAGCAATAACTGCTTAAGACAATCTTTGATCACAAATCAAAGCCGCATAAACCATGTGGTCATTAATCCAAATTGGACCAATTTGCTTTTTTATCAAAAATTCTTACAAGCTGCTGCTCCTTATTGTCACAGGCAATAAAAGAAAATATCGTAATGAAAAGTTTTAAATTAAAAAACCATGTCTCATAAGAAATAAAAATTTTATGGTTGATTACGAAACATAAACTGAGCCGAATTGAGATAAATATGATAGAAAATGTCTTCTTTTATAATTATTTAAAACTTTTTTAGAGATAAGGTAAACAATGAACATTTAACATTAAGATATTGTTAAAATAAAGGTGATCGAAATAAATTTTTTTTTTTTTTTGACATACATATATCGAAAAAAACCGTTGAAAAAATTTATTAAGATAAAGGCAAACAAATTTTAGTTTATTTTGAAACTTTTACCGAAGTATTAAAAAGTTTGAGTTTTGATTTCTTCTTAAAAAAAACTTCTTATAATGTTTATTTCATGGTATGGTTTGTTTTATTTAGATGTCACGACTCTGAGCTATCCTTTTTTCAAAGTGCAGAAATCGATGCTTTGAAGCACGAGTGCTATCTACGGAAATTATGAATTTCTTTCTTAGTAGTGACATTCCATGACAATAAGCTTCATACTCAAATTTTACCATTTGACTTTTTTAATTGAGTGTTTTCTTTTGAATGTATCGTACATTTTAATTATTATTTTAGACCTTTGTGTGGAATTATTGCATATTTATTTCTTTGGGTTGCTTACTCGAAAAGTAATGATCCAATTGAATAAAATATCAGGTGAGGCTTAATAGGAAAGATTTTGTCTTTACTATTATACCATTTCCTGGAAGAGCGCTTTGTAGTTGTATACAGATTTTTCTGCAATTTCAAGCAAATACAATTTAGAACCTAAACATGATAGTAAATTATAATATTTTGTAAAGTTCGAACTCAAAATTTCACTAACATTTTTGTTCAAAAAATGGTCAAAAATAAATAAAAATTAAACTAGTAAGGGTGTAAATTTTGGCCTGGCCAAAAAATAAATACCCTACACTGCAGTATTTTGAAACTTTTGCTTATATGGGAAGTGCCACGCCCTCTTGTCCGAGTACACCCAGTTTTTGTTCAGAGCTTGCATTTATAGTTTTTAGTGTCAGAGTGAAATTTAGTTGGATTATCTCAAAAAACTTTTTCAGTATAGCATTTTGAAACTTTTGCTTGTATGAGAGGTGCCACGCCCTCTTGTCCGAATTCGCTCAGTTTTTTATCAGAGCTTGCATTTATAGTTTTTAGTGTCAGAGTGAAATTTAGTTGGATTATCTCAAAAAACTTTTTCAGTATAGCATTTTGAAACTTTTGCTTATATGAGAGGTGCCACGCCCTCTTGTCCGAGTACACCCAGTTTTTGTTCAGAGCTTGCATTTATAGTTTTTAGTGTCAGAGTGAAATTTAGTTGGATTATCTCAAAAAACTTTTTCAGTATAGCATTTTGAAACTTTTGCTTATATGAGAGGTGCCACGCCCCCTTGTAAGATTTCAACCAATTTTTGCTGAGAGCTTTCATTTATAATTTTTAGTGTTTGAGTCGAAGTTGGTTCGAATATCTCAAAAAACGCTTTCAGTATAGCGTTTTGAAGCTTTTGCTTGTATGGGAGGTGCCACGCCCTCTTGTCGGAATTCACTCAGTTTTTTATCAGAGGTTGCGCTTACAACTCGTAGTACTTATGTGTATTGTGGTTGCATTGTCGTGAAAAATACTCCTAAAATTGCATTATGAACATAATTTTTGTATGGGCGGTAGGCGTGTCCGTTGACCGATTTTGCTCATTTTCAATCCCCCGAGCTAACTTTGACGACGGAGGCAGTGTACCAAATTTCATTGAATTATCTTGCTCAGTTTTCCCAAAAAGTGTATTTCAACACACAGCCAGCCAGCCAGCCAGCCAGCCAGCCACCCAGCCAGCCAGCCAGCCAGACAGACGGACATGGCTATATCGACTCAGGAGGTGACGCTGATCAAGAATATATATACTTTTCTATATCTGCCACGCCTCCTTCTCTGCGTTACAAACGGAAGGACAAAGTGAATATACCCTGGGTGTAGGGTATAAAAAGTTAAAATAAATTCTGAAAAAACTTACATTCATATCTTGGACCATTTTTTATTTTTTTTTGCCTAATACACTTTTTTCGTAAGACGCCTTTGTTTTGAGTAAAGTCCGTTTTGTCGATTGAAATTGTATCAAAGAAGCGAAAAATGTGGGCAGAAAAAAATGGGCTGGGACATCTTGGGCCAAAAATGTGAAAAATTTTCGTTGATTTGAGTCAAAGAAGCGCCAGACAAAATAATTTTTCGTGTTCAGCAAAATTTTATTTAAGCTGCTGATTTCAGCACCGTGAGCACCATTGTTCAAAAAATCTCTAACGAAATGGTATTTGGATTCAATATATTTCTGATTAATGACTAATATGATTCAAATCGGGTGCAGAAGAAAAAGAGTGGTGCTCTCAATTTACTGATCAAATTTAAAGGAAAATTAGTGTATTTTATGGACTTTTTGGTTAGGATAGCCGGAAGCCTTACAACGGCGTCTTACAACATGCAACAGTGTTCCCCATATTTTCATAATGAGGAATACTTAGTACCACCCTGAATTAGGTTGGCATTTGTAGTTAAGAAAATTTGATTTTTACAAAATACGTCCTTTGGTTTCAGCACTTGAACTATCACAAAAATTTAAAATGAAGCAAACAACATACGGCATGCCGTGGCACTCAAAATTATTTTACTTTAAACTTTTTACTTAACGATACCGCATTTATTATTGTTCTTTTGTATCTTTTAAATCTCTTTTTATCTCTTTAAAAGAAAACATGTTTTTCTTCTGGATGCCGCATGGCACCGCGAGGCATTAGGGAACAAAAATTATTTCTTTGTCGAATGCTGCACAATGGCCTCAAAT
Source organism: Calliopum simillimum (assembly GCA_951812925.1). Taxonomy (NCBI): domain Eukaryota; kingdom Metazoa; phylum Arthropoda; class Insecta; order Diptera; family Lauxaniidae; genus Calliopum; species Calliopum simillimum. Next base: position 65,999,451 of record OX638371.1, read on the forward strand.
GGTATATTTTGGTTTAAAAATGGCTGGAAAATGCAATTCTTATCCAAATCTTATTATGTCGCCGCATTTAGTAACATTGTTATATTATGTTAGTTGCGGAAGCTTCATCAAATTAGTATCACGCCCACTTATTTAGGATTGAAAATTTTAATACGTTATATCTCGCAAGCTTTTTGAGCTATTTTGATGAAATTTTGTAGGTAGGGGAACTGATGCTATTGTGGTATAGTTTTTCAATGTGGTATGGTTGCATATCTCCGATTTGGGAAAGTACCTGCGAACGTTACTGCTTTTATCCTGTCAGAAAACATGAAAAATCAGAGATATGTTGCTGTCATGGACCAAAGAAAGTTTTTCCGATGTCAGTTGAATGAAACGTAAATCGCGTGTGGTCGATTTTTTTTTCCGCATTTTTCGCAAAAAAATTTTGTTAAGAAAAAGTTTTTTCTGTGGAAGTTTTATTTATATTCAATTAAGGTAAGTGAAAAATATTGCGAAGTAAGCATTTAACTGCGTAAATTCACAAAGTTTCCAATATAATTTTTACAATTTTGTAATTTCTAAAAATTGGCCAGTGTGGTATATTCGGGCTTCGCTAATGTGGTATATGAACATTTCTTGATATTCTTAAAATTATTTTATGGTTTTTTTTTTTAATAAGAACTATGAGTTTGAGAACCAATGTAAATGTTATTATGAACTTATTTCATACCTTTCAAACTTTGTATTTGGTTGTATAGTTAAGTATACCACATTACCCTACTAATATGTACCACATTACCAGCCCACTTTACAAGTACTTATCAGTATATATGTGGGAACAAAGCCAGACGGGCACCGATTACGTAGTGGACGGCGGACAGTTGCGTAAATTAGCGTAAACTTGGCAACACCAGCAAAACTAACGAGACTCGACATAATTGACGAAGAGACTTTTGAAAAAACACGAACGGACGACAGTCGTAGAAAAGAAGTAGCCAAGAAAAGAAGTAAATTTTAAAAGATGTGAATTTAAAGAAATAAAAAGAGAAGAAATGTGAATTTAACTAAAAATAAACTGTAAAATAAAATAACTTGTAAATATAAATGTAAATAAAACTTGAACTGAAATTAAAACGATTTATTTAAAGAAAAAGTGAAGTGTTTGCATTTATTTAGAGGAAGCAGCAAATTAAAGCCAACAAATTGGGGGCTCAACCTAAATAAAAGCTAAAAAACTGATGCAGAAGTTAAAAATACTTTAATAAAAGAAGCTGTTAAAGAAGCTAAAGTGAAATAGTTGAATATACATACTATTTAAAATAAAAAATCATAGGCGAAAATTTGCTGTAAAATTAGCGTCATTAAACGCAAATTTATGCATGCAGAAGTTTATGTACAAACATACATACGTACATACAATATAGTGAGAGCGACGCAGCAAGCAGATCGTATAGAAAGAACGAAAGAAATTCAGCGAAAATAACATACATACGTACATACGCATTGACGGCGACGCAGTAAGCAGAGAAGAAACGAGAAGCAGAGTAGCAACAAGAAGCTGATCATATTGAGAGAAAAAGAGAACGAAGGAATTTCAACATAAAAAACAACCCTTATTGGTAACTTTGTTTTGATTTTCATTGCTTGTCAAACGCATTTTTCATATTTTGTGTTCAGCTGGTAGATGTTTGATTTTTTTTATGCATAAAAGTAATTGTTGTGAAATAAAATATTACATATTTTAGTACTTTTAAAGTGGAATATTTTAAGAAATATTTTGATTTGAAAGCTATATAGAAAGCTTTGTAAAGAAAGTAGCGATAATTTAAAAGAAAAGTAAGAGAAAAAAAAGAGAGTTAAGAGAGTTTTAAAAGCAAAGTTGAAGTTGCTTGAAAATACACTGCGAGAATTTTTGTAGTGAAATAGAATTTATTCATCAAAATAATTTAATTTAATTACAATACATATTTTTCTTTTAATGCTATATTGAATTTTATGAAATTTAAGATAATATTTTGTATTTAAATAAACTTTTGATTAAAAAAAAAATAAAAATGGACAGAGACAGTGTAATGCAGTTGACAGTAGATGGACTTAAAGAAAAATTGGGTGAGTTGGGGCTAGAGACGACGGGTAGGAAAACGGACTTGCAGAATAGGCTCCTGGGACATTTAGAGCTCTCTTGGCCTGAAACAAGCGATGATGGTTCCGTTTACGATGATGTTGCGTCCCAGGTAGAGCGCGAGCAGCGATCCAATTTTACATTGAGAGATATCGAAGACAGTCTATCGCCTTTCACGGGAACCGATTCACTTGGCGTCAACCAGTGGATCGACGACTTTGAGGATAGCGCTTTAACTGTTGGATGGAACAGTCTTCAGAAATATATTTACGCGAAGCAGTTACTTAAGGGAGCGGCAAAACTTTTCATAAGGAGCACACCGGGAATAAAAAATTGGGATTTGTTGAAAAATGCATTGTTGGACGAGTTCGGTCAAGTGTTGCCATCGGCTGAAATACACCGCAGGCTACGGAATAGACGCAAAAAACCCAACGAAACCTTGCGCGAATACTTATATGCAATGTTAGAGATCGGAAATTGTATCACGTTAGATGACGAAAGCCTCATACAGTATTTCGTAGAGGGTATTCAAGATTCAAAAGGGAATAAAACTGTGTTATACCAGGCGCGAACGATTGCTGAGCTAAAGGAAAATATAAGAGTGTACGAGTTGGTGAATTGTTCAACCCAGTCATCATACAGATTGGATCATTCACAAAACTATAGGAAACCTGAACAACAACCCCGGCAGGAAAATGTGAAGAAATGTTTTAAATGCGGAAATGATTCACACTTGGCAAAGGACTGTTCATTAAAACAGTACAAATGTTTCAAGTGTAACCAAGAAGGACACCGATTATTTGAATGCAAAGCTGCAGATGGACAGCAGAAAAATGAAAGGAGTAAAGTAAATATAGTAAAAAATAAGACCAACGCAGTGCAAAATTTTGAAGGTGGAATGATTTTTCGCGAGATCGAAATCAACAACCATAAGTTTTCAGCCTTGATAGATACTGGAAGTGTTTTAAGTTTGCTGAGGTACGAATTCCTTATGACGCTAGGCGACATAGAGCTATCTACAGATAGAAGACGACTAGTTGGAGCAGGCAAAGGAGCATTTACTACGTTGTGTAGCTTCTTAGCTAGATTAGAAATCGATAATTTATTTTTGGATGTTGAATTTCATGTTGTACGTGATCGTGACATTTTTTATGATGCCATATTGGGAAATTCAGTACTTAAAGATGTTGAAATAATTATTCGAGAAAACGAAGCAGTATTTCAGAAGAAGGCGCAGAAAAATACTGAAAGATTCATAGCCAATGAAGACGAAGAAGAAAACGAAGATGAAGAAGAAAACGAAGATGAAGAAGAAAATGAAGATGTCAAGAAGTTTTCAAAGAAAAAAGAATTAATGGAAGATGTTAATATGGAAGATGTTAAGATGAATGTTGTTAAGAAGAAAGATATTAAGGAGAAAGATGATAAAGCAGCGAAATGTGAAATGAAGGAGAAAGGTGTAAAGGAGAATAAAGAAGTAAAGCAGAAAGAAGTAAAACAGAAAGAAGTTAAGCCGAAAGAAGTTAAACAGAAAGAAGATAAAGAAGTAAATCATAAAGAAGTTAAGGAGAACGAAGATAAAGAAGTTAAGGAGAAAGAAGATAAAGAAGTAAAAGAGAAAGAAGAAAAAGAAGTAAAGCAGAATGGAGATAAAGAAGTTAAGCAGAAAGAAGATAAAGGAGAAAAGAAGATAGAAGTAAAGAAGAGAATCTTAGGTGTAAACACAGATGAAGACTATGATGATTTAGAAAAGGAATTCGGTACTCTTTCTGTGGCAGCAGTTGAAGAGCAACTCGTGGAAAATATAAAGGTAAATTTGGCGCATTTTACAGGACCTCAGTCCGAAATAGTTTCAACGATGGTAAAGAAAAGAAGAATGTCATTCACCGACCAATGTGTTGTGAATGCACAGGTGCAGAGTGTGCTGAAGGAAGAATTAAATCAACCAAGTATATCAGAATACGCATCGTCGATAGTTTTGGTATCCAAGAAGGATGGTAGTAAAAGGTTATGTAATGACTATGAAGTAGAACATAGGTCTGGTTCCAAAATTAAACATGTAGATGGTCTTTTGAGTGTTGCTTGTCTTACTATCGAAGATTCATTAAAACATCGTATAGAAGAGACACAACTTCAAGATGAGTGGACAAAATCAATGATGAAAATTCTAGAAAAAGACGCATATGAAGACTGCTGTGTTAAATTTGACGCTTTGCACACCTATCCCACTAAGGAACTTGTTGTAATCCCAACTTTGATGGAGGAAGAGATAATCAAAATCGCGCATCGTCAAGGTCATTTTGCAGTGAAAAGAACGCAGGATATAGTCGAAAGAGATTTTTACATACCGAAGCTAGCTCAGAAGGTATTGAACGTGGTAAAGAGTTGTATAGAGTGCATAGTCACCGAAGGAAAATCAGGAAGAAAAGAAGGATTTCTTACACCCATTAGGAAAGATGACCGTCCATTAGGTACTTATCACGTTGACCATGTAGGTCCCATGGAAACAACAGGCAAGTGGTACAACTATATTTTGGTTGTGGTCGACGCTTTTTCCAAATTCGTCTGGTTGTATCCGACAAGAAACACCGGTTCGGAGGCGGTAATTGAAAGACTCATGAAGCAGGCAGCAGTTTTTGGGAATCCAAAGAGAATAATTTCCGACAGGGGTGCAGCTTTCACTTCAATTGCATTTGAAACGTACTGCAGAGAGCAAGGGATACAGCATTTGCTAATTACAACGGGAGTGCCTAGAGGTAATGGCCAGGTAGAGAGAATCCATAAGATCGTCGTGCCAATGATTTCAAAATTATGTATTGAGAAACCGGCAAATTGGTACAAACATGTCGATAGGGTACAGCAGATAATAAACAGCACTCCACCGAGAAGTACGAAGTATTCACCATTCCAAATACTGACTGGTCTAGAAATGCGAACGCAAGGAAATCCAGATTTGCAAGCACTTCTTGAGAACGAAGCGATTGATGAATTGGATGCTGAGAGAGAGGAATTACGATTAGAATGCCGAGACAACATTCATAAGATTCAAGCTGAAAATAAGAGAAATTTTTATGAAAAACGAGTACCGGAAATGGAATATGCTCTGAATGAGTTGGTCGCCATCAAGCGCACTCTCCTCGGAGATGGTTTGAAGTTAAAACCGAAATATTTAGGAGCGTATAAAGTGGTTGAAAAGTTGAATCATGGCCGGTATGCTGTTGAAAGAGTTGGTAATCATGAAAGGCCAAGGCGAACGTCAACTGTCGCTGAGTACATGAAGCGCTGGAACCCCCCACTCGGGTCGAGTGAGGCCGCAGGAGGGCCGAATGTGGGAACAGAGCCAGACGGGCACCGATTACGTAGTGGACGGCGGACAGTTGCGTAAATTAGCGTAAACTTGGCAACACCAGCAAAACTAACGAGACTCGACATAATTGACGAAGAGACTTTTGAAAAAACACGAACGGACGACAGTCGTAGAAAAGAAGTAGCCAAGAAAAGAAGTAAATTTTAAAAGATGTGAATTTAAAGAAATAAAAAGAGAAGAAATGTGAATTTAACTAAAAATAAACTGTAAAATAAAATAACTTGTAAATATAAATGTAAATAAAACTTGAACTGAAATTAAAACGATTTATTTAAAGAAAAAGTGAAGTGTTTGTATTTATTTAGAGGAAGCAGCAAATTAAAGCCTACATATATACCACAATACACCACCATATATACCACATTACCTGCCAACTTTTTGAAAACAGCTTTTTTGACTTTTTTCAGATTTTGCTCAATAACTTTTTTTAATGAAATTGCACACATTTTACTGAAATATATTCTGTAGCCAATACTTCAATGATCAGAATAAAAATATTTGGCTAAAATTTATCAAACGGCTCTCTTCCAAATTCCACCTAAACATTAGCTATACCACAATTGCATCAGTTCCCCTAGGTGCCAAACATGAAGACGTACACTGGTCCTAAAGTGAGCATAATCAGATAAGTGCCAACCCATAACATACAAATATTATTAAGCCAAATAGTTAACCGTGCCATCGTATTTTCCATTAAAGGGCGAACGTTTCATCTAGTGGTGTATCACCGCCCACTTAAAAACGTTAAAGTCACATTATCGATCCTTAGTATTAAACCTTTCTCCAAACCGAATTTCATAGAAATCAATGCAGCAGTTCAGCTACAAGAGCGTATTTTCTTTTAAGCCTTTCAGGACTCACGGGACATATATGTCCCATTTGAATTTTTCAATGATGGACCCACATTTTCTTTCTGATCGCGATATTCAAGTGTGTCAAAAATTGTGCTTTATATCCTCAGGACCTCACAGTGTGATCCCAAATTAAAAAAATTGTCGTGAATACTGTAACATAAACGATATGAAGCGTCTAATTAGGAAAAATAACAGACTTTCAGCTTTTTAGAAATGTCAAGAAATTTCTTATTCACGGGCTTATTTTTCTACAGGGTTCTTAGATAAAATGGGACACCCGTGTCCCATTGGTCCTTAAAAGTAGAAAATTAAATAATTTTTTTTTCGCCATAATTTCATAGTTTTGTCTTTTTTACATGAAAAAAACTATAGAGAGAGCAGACATGGTGAATTTTGAACCAATTTTGTTATTTTGTGAAGTAAAAAGGTCCAGCCGAACTAGTTAAACATATCTAATTTTGTTGAACATGACCCGATTTTGATCGGACTTTGTTGGTAATTAAATTTAGATATAAATCAACACTTTGAATTCATGCGTTCTCCGCATATTTTCTTTAAATCCCCCATTAAGCCCTCACAAACCTATAAAATCCATAAAACTGGGTTAAAATTTGTACTTAAAAATGCTACCGATGATTGAATCTGAATATAATGTCAGAAAACTGAAAAACTCAAAACGGCGCCTACGCTTCCCAAAAAAATGTTACCTATTTTTTTACCTTTAAGGACTAATGGGACATATGTGTCCCATCTTTTTTTTCACACTTGGAATTATAAAAGGTATGTTTTAAAAACAAATTTGAATGAAAATATTATATTGCTTAGCACGAATCTGCGAAAAAAAGTTACACATTTTAAAGTGGTTCAGGAGCGGTCGGTAAAGAGTTAAGGGTTAAGGGTTTTATAAAATAGCAATTTTTTTCACTGCTTTTGCGCACATCCTAATTTAGCGATAAAAAGGGACTGAACTGATTTTATTGCATATTTATACCTAAAAAGATGCCCAGCGGTGTCATATGGCACCCAGCCATTGAGCCGTTCCTGAGGAAGGCATAACAAATTGTTTTTGTTTAAACAAATATATTTGGAGTTCAGGTGACTAAATCCTGGAAATTTAAGTCTTCTATGTGCCATGATATCGTTGGGCATTTATGGGTAAATTTTGATGCTTCCATATCTTTTATACTCCCAATCTTGCAAAATCATGTTTTTGGCAAAAAAAAAAGTTTTATAACAATTTTTCAATAACTTTTGAGGATCCAAAACATTTTCGGAAATAAGACAGTGCAACAAAATGAAAAAAAAATTTTGGTCGCTGGGGTCTCATAGTGCTTTTCTGAAAGGTAATGAAAAATAAAAAGACATGTATTTTACCGAATATGTGCAGTAGTGACTTTTTTTTTCATTTTATGGCACCTCAAAGTGTAAAGTTCGTGTTTAATATGAAATTTAAAGATTTTGTGAAAAAACTATTGGGTGTACAACTTAAAAACCGGAATTTTTTAGCGAAATTTGATGCTTTATTGTGGAAAAATGTTACAATATATTTTATTCAAAGTATTGTCCATTGGAAGCTACAAAATTCCCCATCTTTGAGGCAATTTATGAAATCCATCCCAAAAAAATTGCGCCGGCTTGGCGGCCAAAAATGAATATATCCAATTTTCGATATCTTGAACTTAAGTGAAGCGTATTCCAGATAGGGCATTCTGCATCGATCGGAACAAATGATAGTCTGATGGTGCAAGGTCTGGGCTATAAAGCGGGTGAGGCAAAATTTCCCATCCGTTGTTTTCCGTTGTTTTCCAGGTTATTTTTGACTGGGGCAGCAATATGTGGCCGAGCGTTGTCATGATGAAAAATTATTGCTTCGTGTCTGGTCGCATTTTCCGGGCGTTTTTCGATGATGGCACGCTTCAAACGTATTAATTGGTCACCTGTGATTGTCTGGCCCGATTTCAACAACTCATAATATAACGGCCCCTTCTGATCCCACCAAATACACAACATAACCTTGGCGCCATGAATATTTGGCTTCGAGGTTGATTTGGCTGGTTGGCCGGGTTTCACGTATGACTTTTTGCGCTTGGGATTGTCATAATGGATCCATTTTCATCCCCAGTCACAATCCGATGCAAACATGATTTGTTTTTATGGCGCTCAAGTAGCATTTCAGACATACAGAGGCGCCGTTCAACGTCTCTCGGCTTCAACTCATAGGGGACCCAATTACCTTGCTTCTGAATATATCCGGCGGCTTTCAAACGTTTCGAAATGGCTTGCTGTGTCACTCCCAACGATTTGGCAAGCTCGTCTTGTGTTTGACACGAATCCTCATCGAGTAGCTTCTCTAATTCTTCGTCTTCATACTTTTTTGGCTGTCCTGGGCGTTCTTTGTCTTTGATGTCAAAATCGGCACTTTAGAAGCGTTTAAACCATTCAAAACACTGTGTTTTTCCTAAAACATCGTTGCCATAAACTTCTACAAGCAAACTATGACTTTCCGCAGCAGTTTTCTTTGCAAAAAAATGACCCAACAGAACCTCCCGCAAATGCTGTCTTTTTCTCGAATTTTCGAAGTTATTCATCGTGAAAAATAATAATGATGCACACAAGATAAAATTGTTTTGTTGACTGATTTTGACAGCTGTCAAATGTACCTTCAAAATGGCATATATATAACATATATATATATATATATGACATATATATATATACCCAATAGCAAAATTTGTACAGTTATGCTTATAAAAGAAAAACTACCAAGCAGATCCTCAAGTGCTGTAGTTTGAGTTAAAGGTAAGAACATTAACAATATTTCACAATAAGGTAGTTTTTTCACAAAATCTCAAAATTTCATATTAAACGCAAATTTTAAGCCTAAAGGTGCCATAAAATTAAAAAAATCACTGATACACATATTCGGGAAAACCATGTCTTTTTATTTTTCATTACCTTTCAGAAAAACAATATGAGACCCCAGGGACATTTTTTGTGTTGCACTGTGTAGTTATTGTTATAATTATAATTTATTCGAAAAATAAATTAAAGTATTTAATACTCATGTTTATCACTATGAACCTCACATCAAGCCTTCATTGGGCAAACCTAAGCCTGCCTAACTGTGCATTCCTAATTTATGCAAGCCTTATTGTTATTCAATCAGTGTCTAATGTATTTTTAGGAATGCATAAGCAAATTTCTAGTCGAGATGCTATTACCAACGATTTATATGTAAATCAATCGGCTGGAAGTGCATCATGTAGGATTTTGTAGGACATAGGGAAATGTTCACAAAAGCAGCTGAAATCACCTCCCATTTGTAATTTTTTTGCCATAACTAATGAGTACGAGGATTTCCACTTTAAAAATAAAAGAGTTGAATGACCTCCTGAATGCATGCATTGCTATTGCAGAGTGAAATGCACTCAACACATTTTCTCTGCATATGGGAAATGAAGAAGACACCCATCAAAAAACTAACCAACAAATTTAATGAATAAAAATATTTTTAGCTACCTAACGGTTACATCCCATTTTAATTGTCCATTTTAATTTCATCATGTTGCAACATTTTTCGTTATTGTAACCATACCATGTTTCCACAAAAAAAAAAAAATACAAAATTGAAAAAAAAAACTTATTTGCATAAAATACCATCATCTGGCAACAGCATACCACATACACTTTTGGCAAACAATTTGTGCACACACACAAACACACAGGCAAGTGTAAAATAAACTTACACATACCCACATGTATGTACGTAAGCGCTTTGCACAGATTTGCATGCTACACTCGCAGTTGTTGTCTGTCGTACTGTCGTATGAGTACGAGCAGCAGCAGCAGCAGCGGCAATAGTTCAGGGTAACGTGAAGGACTTTGCTGCTGTTTGTGTTGTTTTGCATCTGCTCTCTTCAGGTCAACACCCAACTTCATCCTCCTCTTGCAACATTTTTAAGGTCGTTCAGGCCAAAAAAAAAATGTGGTAACTAAAAATATTTCTTACATATTTATTTTAAGCTTTGTGGAAATACTTTATGCGTTTTTTTAGAAAACTATTTATTTTCACTTTATTTTAAGTTTTTTTGTTTTATTTTTAATTTTTTCTGTTCTGTTTATATGAATTTCTGTTGTTTGCTACTGCCCTGTGCTACTTTTGTTTGACAATTTTTATTTAGGACATTTTTTATGTCCTTGAACTGCATGTCATGCATGTTACTTTTGAAATATGTGGGCGGTGTATATTTGCAGTTCGCAACTGCACGTACGTATACAATGAAAATTACTTACAATTGAAATACATTCATTTTCTATGAAAAGTTTGCAGTCTTTTGTATTTGTAGAAATGAATAGTGCAGGATTTCATCATGTGAAAATTTAATGAAAAATTCAAACGTTTTTGAGCTCTGACGCTATTGTTGTCAAATTCTATGCAATTTATTTAATTATTGGATATTTGAAAATTGTAAGCGAAAAGTTTGATTTAGTAAAATTCAATTAAAATTGAAGAGTGGCCGTACCATAGGGCATAAGCACCATTACGAGGCGAAAGTAATGTCATACATATTATGTGCCATTATAATCGATTATTTCATCGGTATCATTTTTTCAACATAATGCTATGCCAGCAGATTCATATTGGGGGTTATCCTAAACTGCATTAGAGAATGCACGGCAGTCTGAGAAAATTCCCCGGGAATATTTATTCACGATAATCCCTATTATGACACTGTTTAGTAGGGGACCAAAATATATAGCTTTCACCATAACAAGTTTTTGAATTTCAAATGGTTACCTTCTGATGGAACGTTGCTGCGACTACTGCTGCGTCAGTCAACTTTTAGCATGATGGGCATGCATGATGACGGCGCTGGCGGTGAAGGCACTGCTTCCAACGATGACCATGAGTCACTTCAGCGGACTATGCGCCAGGTCAGGAGTCAAGAAGATCAGGAGTTAGCGATGCAGGCGAAGACGAGACTTCAAAGTGAAGCGATAAACTGCTTAAGACAGCAGTGAGCAAAATTTCCAGAAATGATAACAAACCCGAATACTTTATTTAACTTTAAATTAACTTTTATTTAACTTTAGTTGTTATAAAATTATAAACTAATAATAAAAATGAATATTATCAAAAGCTGAAGTTGTTTTAGCTGTGGGCTATAATCAACGAGTGAGAACAAATCCAGCTTGAACCTTAGACTTTCTAAAATGACTCAAAAGGGAGAGTGTCACAGCGATTCAAAAAAGGTGTCATATAACACCCTCTGATTGTACAAATTGGTGTCATATAACACCCTTCATTTTTATATATTATATTTTAATCCTATAGGAGTTTTAACTATTGTTTGTAAGTAGTCTTAGTTTTTATCGTCGTATCGTCTCCAAATTAAGGTTCTGGAAACACAAGTATTAAAACGGCAAGGATTGTTTAACAATTTTAATTTATTTAATGAAAACATAAACAAACTTCAAAAACAAATACATAAATTAGTATGTAAAGAAATTTATAAAAACATATATCAAAATGGTTTGTACTTATGGCTTTTTTTCAGACCTAGAAACTTTTATTCAAAAAGATTTGCAAACAATTTGCTGAAATTTTTTTTTGCATAAAATTCAGATCTTTAAATTACATACCTTGCACTCGAAGTTGATGCCGTTTCATCATTCCTTTCATCATTTGCCAGCCCATTTGTTGAATTAATCAGCCACCTGCATTATTACCAACGTATGAACATATTTTAAATAAATATAATATTTAATTTCAGATAACTTACTTGTGCATTATTGAAGATCTTTGTTTTCTTTTCATTTTTTTTAAGCAACTGCAAAAACTGCAATGGCAAAAACGGCAACGGTTGACATCGATTAGTGAAAACGGTAGGCAACGTTCGAAATGTCACCTTACAACTTAAAAATTACTTGAAAAATTCCAGTTGTTGTAAACCAGCATCCATTGTCATACTTATTTTAATTAATTTGGTTCAAAAAAATTCCATTTACAACATCCAAATTTAATTTATTTTATCGAAAAACGTAGCGCGACGTTTGACAATCTAATTTCAACAGGCCTCAACGTTGCGTACCGCTACCTTACGATTTCACTAATCGCTTACACGCTTCTACCATTTGATAGATTTTGACAGAAGTCACGTTACGAAACGCTACTTCTTGGCTAATTCCACCATTAATCGTAATCTGATTTTGACATTTCATAAGTGCTCACGATGTTCCCACCCATATTTTTTTAGATGTACTTAATTCAATGCGGGAAAGTAGTTTTTGGAGATCGTAAGTACTTTTTCAATCAGCCGAACTTACTAAAAAAATTAAATAGCCCAATAGTCCGTGACACCTTGTGGAAAATCGTGGTGTCACAAAAATCTGATATTTTTTCGGTGTCACAGACAAAAACTAAGTATCACATGTGACTCCGAAAGAGTCACAATGGCAATGCTGAAAATGACAAGTTGCGAATCGTTTTCAGCAATTGTCAGCCATTCATTTCGTATAAGAGTGAGCAAGACGGCAACACTTGTTGGGGTTAATGAGTATTATACATACTTATTGGAAAGTTCAGAGATCGAATGTAACGAGTAGTTACAGATTGATCGGGTGGGTAGTGTTGCCGTTAATCAGGAAATTACACTTAAGATTGGGATGTGAAGTCTACGCAATTCCCCGCGTAAACACACTATAATTTTGAATCGTAATGGTATTTAGGCCACTCCTCCATTGTTTATGAAAAAATGCAGCCAGGGAATTCAATACACCATGTTTCATTTCTGAAACAATGTTTAACCCTCATTCGTCTGACTAGTCAACCGTGTGATTATAGAAGAATGTATGATGCATTTACGAAGACAAAGATTTTTATATTGTAGGTTTGTTATTATTCTATAATATAATGATTGGAATCCTAAAATGGAACTAGTGCCGTAGTTAGGGGGACAGCAAAGGGGGGAAATTCCCCGGATGGCACAATCTAGAGGGCTGAAAAATGGGCTTCCAGAGGCGGAAAAAATCAAAATTTTTTGGTAATCAATCCAGATGACAAATATCGTATTCCTTTTTTGTGGACACTATAAGAAATTTGGCATATAACTTTGACTGGCGTTCGATCAATTCAATCGTGGTACTCGATTTGGCACTCAGGATCAATGGTTGTACCCAAAAGAACATACAAGACTGCCTCAATGATATAGCGGACAAAAAATACTACTGAACACCTGTATTATCTGTTCGGCGTTTGGTGGCACTCTAAGTCAAATCACCTGAAAGACTTTTGAGACAGCTCATATTGTCTGGGATATGAAGACTGATTCCTCCAATTATAATGTGAAAAGTCTAGGTCATTAAGTTCAACAACTAAATTTGTATGGTTGGAGGCCAATTCTGCGTCCTTCTATGTAAAGTATATGTTAGTTGTGGGCACTTGAACATAAAGAGATCGAGTGTTTCATTTTTATGCAATTTACACAACGAAAACTGGTTATTAACTTCTAATCGATGAATTTGACCTTTAAAGCAAAATCTTATTATATATTTAGATGATAATCGTAATTGTTCAATAACTTTTATCATATGAAACTGGTTGCAGTAAAATAAATAGGGCGCGGTGTTATCATCCAGTAACCTAAGTATTCTGCAATTCATTGTTCTCAAATTGCCTAATTTTAAAACATCTTGAAATTCTAGATGGCACGGCATTTAAAGAATTCCACAAATCTGACATGTTTATTAGCTAATGGAACTGGTTGACTGTGAGAACCAGTTTAACTTGGTGCTTACAATACCAGCAATATGAAGACGAGATAAACGTATTATACATATTAATGGTAACGGCTTTGCTCCACTTGGAGGACACGAATTATATAGTTAAAACCTAGTTTTAAAATTTTTAAGGAGACTGCTGAAACACCCAACTCTAATCTTAGAGAAGAGTTTGGGGTTGCTTTTGGTAGAGCAAGCAAACGTTTGTTGTAAGTTGATTGTACAATTTCTAGTTGTTCGCAGTACCTCAGACCCCACACCTTGGCTGAGTACAAAGAGTAAAAGATACTATACTATCAAGCAGTTTAACTCTGCCCTGCCAAGAGTCTGTTTTAAAATTACCCAGTATTTGCAGAGCCGAGCTCAAAGCCATTTTACTCCTTTTATAGCAGTTTCGGCTGCACATTTACCAAGAGAAGAGCTCGATATAGCAATACCTAGGTAGGGATATGTTTTGATAATAGTGATCGGTTGGTTTTTGTATAAGAAATTAACAGAGGAAGCCATTCCTACTTTTCAAAAATGAATAATTTGGGTTTTTATCGTTGTAAAATACCAGCTTATTTTTGTCACAATATGTTTCTAGAGCTAGTAAGATTTTCCGTAGAGTTACGGCAAACCTAGCAACCACAGCATCATCTGCAAAAAGAAGCATAAGAATGTCACTTACGTCGTCTATATAAAGTCCTTCAATATTTAAGTCCCGTAGCTCGTTTTCAAAATCCGAAATGAACATAATGAACAAGAGGGAGCTTGGGATATTACCTTGAAGTACACCCTCAGTAACAGAAACAGGGTCTGATTCACGATCTGCAAGTCCTATGACAAAAGATGCCTGGTAATAGATAGACTGTAAGATTTTGATAAAATGTAAGCTTACGCCTTGGATATGTTACTAGAGCTAAAGTAATTTATGCACGATTGAGTTAAAAGCTCTTTTAAAATCAATAAACATGCCAAAGGCTGAGCTTTTTTATGGCGAAGATGAAGATTTGATGTCTGATAATATTTGATTAGCGCTGAATTTTTTAAACAATTGCCTGATCAAGGGCATTTCATTCTTCGCACACTATTCAATAAAGTTATCCTCTATGGAGCTACTCCCGAGGTATAGCGTTATGCAATACCATACTTTAAATAGTGTAAGGTGTAACGCTATGCCTCTGTAATTTTCGGTTTGATTAGTAGGGTAGAACGGGGTTAAATCGCCACGGGGTTAAACAACCAATTGCATCTAATTTTTTTTAATAAAGTCCAATCGAACCACCGTTGGTACAGTAGATAGTGATCGATACAACGCAACTTTGGCAAAAAGCTCCACTACCGCACGTGTGTTATAACCTGAGTTCTGACGAAAAAAAGATTTTACGAGTCCTCTCCGCAATACTTTTAGTCGACAAAAACTCAAAATTCCACAAATCAGTGAAGTGCAGAAAGAAAGGTTAGTGTTTTCTAAGAGCAGAATTACATGCTGATTCCAAATCTGTAATGGGTTCTACAAAATTCAAATTGGTTAAAAAGTTGTTCGCCTTAAAATAAACAAAACCACGTGGGGTTAAATGACCAGAAGAAGAAAAAGGCATTGGCGACCATGGTAAGGTCGGAAAAAAAGATTCCAAAAAAATTTTCCGAGCAAAAAAACCAAGACACGGCAGCCAAAAACAATACTCGTTGCTCCAAAAGAGGTCGTCTAAGAAAAGAAGTATACGTTGAGAAAAGTGACGCCAGCGATTAATGATGCTCAAGAGAAACTTTTTCAAGTTAATTTTGTTCTTGTGTAACATTTTGTAAAATTCTGATAAAATAAAAACCCTTAAAATAACTATGTTGGTCACTTTTACTATATTGGTTATTTTACTCCACCTGGTGGGGTAAAACAACCATTTCACACTTTTTGTTCAAATGCAAATACCGGATAAACAATGCAAGTTTGATAACAAATTTTCGTATGAATTTTGTAACAAAGGGTTCAACGAACCAAGAACAGTTTAAATTTTCAAATTAATATCATAAACAAAGTTTTAACAGAGTGCCAAACACAAAATTGGTTGTTTAACCCCGTTCTACCCTATCACCTTTTTTATGGAATAACTCAAAAATAGAACGAAACCATGCTTCGGGAGTAACTACATAGAGGATAACTTTATTGAATAGTGAGCGAAGAATGAAAACTTCTTGATCAAGCAAATGTTTAAAGAATTCAGCGCTAATCAAATCTTCACCTGGTGCTTTATTATTTTTTAATTTATTGATTGATGATATTTCGGAATCTAAAATCGTATCACTGGTCCCTATCAAAATTGGTTCTGACGTAGGACGTGGTGAAAAATTACTTGCTGAAAATTTTTCAAGACAAGCGCTGGAATCGGGTTAGGTGCAAAACAACAAATCGAAGATACATTCGTTTTTATTTAAGCATGTCGTATAGTATACGTGGGCTGCTATATATATTACTGGCCTAATAATGAAATTGCGAATATTTATCATCAGAAATGGTTTTATTGTGTTTCAAAGTATTCTCCAGCATGATTTATACACTTTTGCATGCGCTCAAACCAATTTTCGAAGCACTTTTCCACTCCGATGAGACACCTCCAAAACATGGGTTTTGAACGCTTTAACAGCATCTTCTGGTGACGAAAATCGTTGACCACGCATTTTTTTCTTGATGTGCGGGAATAAAAGGAAGTCATTGGGTGCAAAGTCAGGGATGACCCATCAATTTGACATTTTGACCGGTCAAAAAGGCGCTGGTTTGAGCCGATGTGTGAGAGCTTGCATTGTCATAGTACGCAATGATTCGTCTTCTCTTATTCATTTTTTGAATTTTTTCGAAGACTTCAGGCAAACAAATTGTGGTGTACCACTCAGAATTGACCGTTCTACGTTGTTCAAGTAGAACAGTCGCCACATGACCAGTTTTGCCGAAGAAACAGGCGACCATTTGCTTCGAAGTGCTTCTTCCACGAACAACTTTCGTTGGATTTGGCTCGTCTTCGAAGACCCACATGGTCGATTGCTGTTTTGTTTCGGGCTCATACGCATAGATCAATGATTCGTCACCTCTGACGATCTTATATACGTCTTTTAAAGCACCGCGATCGTATTTTTTCAACAAAATTGTGCGGGATCCAACGAGAACAAACTTTTTTTTCGGCCAGCTGTTTATGCAATATCAAATATATGCTAGTGTGAGAAATGCCCAAGGATGCCTCTATCTCACGGTATGCCACATGACGATCTTCCATTTTCAGTTCACGCACGGCATCAATGTTCTCTGGGACAACGGCCGTTTTTGGACGACCTTCACGGAATTCATCTTTGAGCGAGCGTCGGCCACGATGGAATTCATTATATCAGTTTTTCACAGTGCTATAGAATGGTGCTTCATCGCCATATAAAGATTTAAGTTCATCGATGCACTTTTGTCGTGATAATCCACGTCGAAAGTTGTGAAAAATTATCGCACGAAAATGTTCACGAGTTGATTCCATTTTTTTGCCAAATTGTTTTTTTCAAGTCACTGTAAGCAACACAAATGATGGTCGTTCTGAGTACGTTTATGCTAAAAAATGTCAAACTTTGCAATGGAAATGTCACATTGCACCTGGCAACACTTAGTGTTGCCTAGGCCAGAAATATATATAGCAGCCTACGTACTTTTCGATTTTTGTTGAACATTTCCAGATTTTTGATAATTTTCGTCTTTTTGATATTAAGGGGATTCCTTTAAACTCGTAAAACCCTCGAAAAGCACGTAAACCTCGAAAACTTTCGAGTCTCGTAAACAAAATTTAGAAATTTGTATGAAAAAAAAGTTTACCAGGCCTCGAAAACTTTCGAGGCAAATTTGATGCGTAAATAGTCTCGTAAAAGTACGAGAGCGATTGTTGTCAAATAAATGTATTGAAAAAATATTTTTTGTTTTGAAAATTGAATTTGAATTATATATTTTTCAAATTATATGACAGCTGATACGTTGCTTACACGTTTTTAGAAATGTGTGTTCCTGAAAACAAGCTCGTAAACTTTCGAGTTTTTCATGGTTTACGAGTTTACGAGATTAAAGGTATCCCCTTATTGAGTTTTGATTTGATACTCTTTGACATTTGACACCTTTTCAACTGTTTACCAAACGAGCAGTACTTAGAAGCATTCCTTGGAGCAACCATTAATTAAAATCCAAGCTCTCACAAGATTATTTAACACTTCAAAAAGTAATGTATTGCACTAACATCAACTGTTTCGAAAAAATGTTTAAGCAAATATTACTCATACGATATGTTGTGCAAAAACAAATAAAATTTTTTTTCTTTTTATCGCTTTTAGCTAAAGCAAATCTAAGTACATATATAATAGCTATTTAAAACAAACATTAGGCTTAATTTAATGTCATACGCTCATTTATCATGATACCCTTCAAATAAATCCTTTTAATATGCACAAGGATATGCACAATTAATGTGTATATGTGATAACGATATTGTGTGAGTGTGTTTGTGCGCGCATTTGTGCAACGATGTGTAAGGCTTTTAAAAAAAAAAAATAATTTTGCTAGCAAAAAAAAACAAACAAAAAACTTTAAAGAAATTTACACTTGAAGTGATTTCAATTAAATGTACAATTTATTATTTAAAATGACTTTTTATGCATCAAATCATGACATGTCAACATGTCATGGCAGTTCTCTAGATGTTTCTGAAAAATAAACTTTCGCTTCCATTGAAAATTTCAAACAAATATCCACTTTAATTTAATAGGATTAGGCCTCTCAAACTTTTTGCAAAATTTGATACATAAATTTAGAATGATTTCCTTTGCACTTTAGGCACTTACTAAGCTCACTGATTTGTAATTTCTTAGAACTTAAAAAAGGGTGCACAATAAAGCATTTAAAGTCATTTAAATTGGCTAAAACCTTTTGTTATTTGGCATTTCCGCTGGAAGGATACCTACCAATGAAAAAAACACTTAATTTGTTAGGTAGCATAAAAATAAAATATGAAAAAAAAGAAAAAAAGATTTGAAAACTTTCTCTTTTTGGTGTCTTCCAATCACAGCTGAGTCCCTTAGATAAAAAATGTTAGCCTACCTTTTTGGCCCTTAGCAAATATACTATACAAAAGTCATCAAAACCAAACCAAACTAAAGTAGTTGCCGTTTTAAGCCATTTATGAGAGCAGCGAATGCCAAATGAAAGCGAGCAACAGAAAAAAATGAAAAGAAATGAAGGCAACAACATCAAAATAGTAACAGCCTTTTTAGATCCCTTTTTGCGCTCTATTTCATTTTTTGGCCTTCTGTGCTGATTTTATGTACAGCTCTTAAATGTTGCACAGTGGAATGAAAAAAACGAAAAATATTTTATAAATGTGTGCAGACAAAAACACTGTTTTCAGTGTCATTTTCTTTCGTATATATTTAAGATCAATTATGCTCAAATGATTTCAAACCCAGCATATGAGCACATCTTGCCACTCCTGATGGTTTTTGGAATCGTCAATTATTTTAAATGTTGTTAATTGTCACTATTATAAAGTTTGACATTTTTTATTGGGTGTACAACTTAAAAACCGGAATTTGACGGTGGATGTTCACACTAACAAATATCGTGAAAGCTCGAACTTTATTTATATGTCATTTTGAAGGTACATTTGACAGCTGTCAAAATCAGTCAACAATTTTATCTTGTGTGCATCATTATTATTTTTCAAGATGAATAACTTCGAAAATTGGAGAAAAAGACAACATTTGCGGGAGGTTCTGTTGGGTAATTTTTTTGCAAAGAAAACAGCTGCCGAAAGTCATCGCATTCTTGTAGAAGTTTATTGGGACTATGCTCCAGCTGAATCAAGCTGTCGTGAGTGGTTTAAAAGTGGTTATTTTGATGTCGAAGACAAAGAACGTCCTGGTCAGGACCAGCTAGGTGTGATCCATTTTGAGCTGTTGCCAGGTGGCCAAACCATTAATGCTCAATTCTATCGTCAACAATTGATCCAATTGAAGCAGAAAATCCAGGCAGAGTGGCTAACGTATGCGACCAGACACGAGTCAATCATTTTCCACCACGATAACGCTCGGCCACATATTGCTGCCCCAGTCAAAAATTACCTGGAAAACAACGGATGGGAAATCTATACAAATTTTGCCTCACCCGCCTTATAGCCCAGACCTTGCACCATCAGACTACCATTTGTTCCGATCGATGCAGGAATACGCTTCACTTAAGTTCAAGATATCGAAAATTGGATAGATTCATTTTTGGCCGCCAAGCCGGCACAATTTTTTTGGGATGGAAGTCACAAATTGCCTGAAAGATGGGGAAATGTTGTAGCTCCCAATGGACAATACTTTGAATAAAATATATTGTAACATTTTTCCACAATAAAGCATCAAATTTCGCTAAAAAATTCTGGTTTTTTAGTTGTACACCAATAGCATAAACGTACTCACAACGTTTTCATGTACAAGTGCTATTTGTATTGTTTCCAGTGCGTTAAGAAAATCAATTTGGCCAAAACTGGCAATTTCAAGAAAAGGTTTTCTTTGGATTATTTTTCACAACTTTCGGCGTGGATTATCTCGATGAACTCAGTCCTTTGTATGGCTGGTATAGTGAATTCAATTGTGGTCGGAGTTCGGTCACCGACGAATTCCGTGAAGGTCATCCAAAATTGGTTATTGTGCCACAAATCATCGATGCAGTGCATGAACTGATAATGAAAGGTAGTCATGTGACATATTGTGATAATGAGGCATCCCTGCACATTAGTTCCACTCCAATACATTCGATTTTGCATGAACTCTTAGTTCTAAAAAACGTTTGTTCTCGTTGGAAACCCCATAATTTGTCAATCGCTCAAAAAAAAAGCTAGGATCGTTTGGTGTAAGGAAATGATTAAAAAATTCGACCTTGGTGCTTCAAAAGACGTATATAAGATGAACAGGAAACATAACAGCAATCGACAATGTGGGTACTACGAGGCAAGCTAAACGCTACAAAAGTTATTCGTGGAAGAAGCACTGCGAAGCAAGTGGTCGCCTGTTTCTTCTGTCGAATGGGTCATGTGGCTACTGTTCCGTTTGAGCAACGTAGAACGGTCAATTCTGAGTTGTACACGGCCATTTGTTTGCCGAAAGTCTTCGGAAAAATTCGTAACACCAACCGCCAAAGACGAATCATTCTCCATCATGACAATGCGAGCTCTAACACATATCGTGAAACAGTTGAGTTTTTGAACTGACAAAGCATCGAATTGATGACTCATCCTCCGTAAATTCCTGATTTGGCACGCAATGACTTCTTTTTGTTTCCGTATATCAAAGGTAAACTGCATGGTTAACGATATACGAGCGCCGAAGAAACAGTTGAAGCGTTCAAAAACCATGTTTTGGAGGTGTCTCAAGAGGAATGAGGAAACTGCTAAGACGAATGGTTTGAACGAATGCAAAAGTGTATTGATCATCAATGGGAATATTTTAAAAAAAACAATAAAGCCATTTTCAATTAAAAATATTTGTTATTATTTGCTATTCCCGAAATATAAATAGTGCCCTACGTACACTACGAATTTTCGCTAAAATCGGTCGGTTCGTTTTTGAGTCCATAAGGAACAAATACACAAATAAACTCTAATTTTTTTATAAAAGTTCTGCTCGGACGTTTCACAAAACGGAAAGTGTTTAGAGATTACCTTCGAACTTAGCATAGTTCTGCGAATTTAGCTGCCACACAAAAAGTTCCAAGTACTTACTTAAAAAATTGTTGTTAAATCGAATAAGTTCTGAAAAAGACATACGTCAACTGAAACCTCAAATTATTAA
This sequence comes from Calliopum simillimum, assembly GCA_951812925.1. NCBI lineage: Eukaryota > Metazoa > Arthropoda > Insecta > Diptera > Lauxaniidae > Calliopum > Calliopum simillimum. The sequence continues at coordinate 66,021,379 of OX638371.1, forward strand.
GTGCGCATTGTACTATTTTATTTATTCGGACGATTCATGTCAGGTATTTCACATTTTTTCACTATATAGAAGAAGATTCCTTTCTCAGTTTATATATCTGATAAAAATAAATCTGCGATTTCTTATCAAAAATACATATTTTTCAAATCTTTTTTGTAATATTTCAATAGATTTCATCGCAATCAAACAAAAATTAATCTCAAAATTTGTTCATAGCCCACTGTGCATTGCCAGCTTCGTCGGCATCATCGTCTATGGGGCGTTTGAATGCTCGACTGCATTTCAACGCCATATTTTCAACATAAGTTGTACAATTTTTCGACAAGGCCATATTTTTTCCCAACTACAACAGCAAGCCCTTGTTGCTAGATTTTGGTTTTGTTTCTGGAGCACCAGCAGCAGCCACACATTTCACTTTTAGTTCATGGCAAACAGAAATAGATTTTTATTTTATTCGACTAAAAAAAAAAAAAACACTGAAAGGAGCAAAAGCAAAAGTTTGAATCCTTGAATTTTGTTTTTGTGCTTTTTCCCTCAATTCATTTATATATCCTTTCGTGTAGGCTCTCAATGTTTGAGTACGTACGTGTGTTCATAAGTAAGTGTTGCTGTGCTTCCAACACATTTTTGTAAGTGAAATAATTTATGATCATACGATTTATGAGTCTGGACCTTTAAAGTTACGAATTGTGCGCGAAAAATTTAAGTGCTGGAAATGTGAAAATTTATGGGCATTTTAATAAAAGAAAATGTTCAATAAATCGTTTAATTTACAGATATGGCTTCAATGAATGGTTATACGCTTTAAGTATATACTTAAACAAATTTTGTCTATCTGCTATTTCAATGGATGGTAATTTGAAATAATATTTCGATTTGATAAAAATTTAAAAATTTAAAATTTAAATATGGTAAGTTACTGGAGAAAAAACACAGCAAAGATAACCACTTATAGACGAGATATTCTGAAATAAAACAGCATAAACCGCTGAAACTTTAAAATTTAGACTGGGATTTTTGTTAGGTAGTAGACCCTTATGTACTTATTTTATGTGTAGCTATGTATATTTGACCCTATGCTCCGTCTAGGAGATACAGAAGAATACGATACAATACCGTATGCTAAAAATCCTAAAAATGAACTTAACATAACTAAAGTAAGTGCAAGAAAGGTGCCAAAAAGTATGCTCATGCCATCGCAAAAAAACAACGTACGGGATATTCTCGTGCATTTTTCTAAATTACATTTTAAATCAAATTATGAAGAGATTTTTGGAATGAGTATGCCATACGATAAGAAGAATCGCTATGTAAATTTACCAAACAATATTTTTGTGGAACACAAAAGGAGAATAAAGTAGGGGAGAAGGGTCTAGAGAAGAAATTAATTTTAAGTCAAACTCCATGCAAGGCGTTCAAGTCAGATATTTTGATGGGATGATATAAGGCACCACTTTTTTTTTTTTTTTTTTGAAGTCAATAACGTTTAATCTCCAGAGGAAAACGATATGCTTCACAAACAGGAAAACTTGGCACTTGAACTTTTTTTTATTAGCAAAATAAGTTTTCACAGGGTGTTACTTTTGACCTGGTCAAAAAATTGTGGTCCATAAAGTGGCGAATTTTAAAGTTTTTTGGTTGGGAATTTCGAACTATTTTCGAGCTTTTCAACAGTAGTTTCTAGCTGCCTGGTTAATTTTTAATTTTCCGGAAAAGCGGAAATATTGTTCTGTATGGCTTGAGTTAGCGATCAAATCTTTCAATGCAGGAATATCGAGCTAATTTTAAGCTTAAAGCATTTTCCGGAAAACTCACAATTTTCCCGAAAAATTTCAAAATATTTTTTTCAGCCAGACAAATCCGCGGCAAGAGTAAGGGATGGAATCTTTTAACGCAGAAATTTCGAGCTAGTTTCGAGCTAACCTTGAATTAAGTGTTTTCCGAAAAACCTTAAATTTCCCCGGAAAATCCCAAAAAATGTTTAAGGGGTTGCTTTATTTTTTCAGCCAGACGAACCCATGAGAACATTTGGCAATCATATCATCAAAAACGAAAAGTGTTTTCCGGAAAACCCCAAACTTTCCCGAAAAATCTGAAAAAACTTTTTTTTTATGGCGGTACCATGACATAATCTCCACGGACAGAATCCCCATTTCGTAAATTATTGGATAAATTATAGACTCATCCGCGAAGCCGGTGTTGGATTTTTGGGAGTTTTAAATCCTGAGCTGCGGTTGTTGTCAATAACAAAATAAGGCGTTAGGAAATTCCGTAAATGGGTGTTATGTTCGCAAATTATTCGGACAAAATCCGCATTTACGAAATGGGGATTATTTCCGAAATTTTTTCAGACATAATCCCCGCAACGAAATATCCTAACGCCTTATTTTGCTATCCCATTTCGTAAATGTGGATTTAGTCCGAATAATTTGCGGACATGACACCCATTTACGAAATGGGGACTTTGTCCGTGGGGATTATGTCATTGCACTGCCATAAAAAAGTTTTTTGGGAGTTTTTTGAAAAGTTTTGTTTTTTTCCGGAAAACACGTTTCATTTTTGATAAGCTCGAAACTAACTCAAAATTCGTGCGTCAAATGATATGATCGACAAATATTCTTATGGGTTCGTCTGGCTGAAAAAATAAAGCTAACCCTTAAAATTTTTTTTGGGATTTTCCGAGGAAGTTTAAGGTTTTCCGGAAAACATTTCATTCAAGGTCAGCTCAAAACTAGCTTAAAATTTCTGCGTTAAAAGATTTCATCTCATCCCGAGAATTTGTCTGGGTGAAAAAAATAAAATTAGCCATAAAAAAAAAAGATTTTAGGATTTTCCGGGAAAATGCTTTTAGCTCAAAATTAGCTCGAAACTAATAGCTTAAACACAATTGGAGCGTACGACGAATTTCGCCCGATGAATATTCGCTGTCAAAATTAAAACACACAAGAGTATATGAAGTTGAACACAACCGCACCGAACGACGAAATTCGCCCGACGAATAGATTTAGTTTTAATTTTGTCGCCGGCGGCAACGATTTTTGGAAATGTCAAACTGAAAAAATACGTTTTAAATCAAAAATTTTCAGATTTCTTAGTAGAAATTCAAAGAATATGAGATTTTGTTCAATATTCATTTATTAAAATTGTCATAAGAAAACATAAACAACAATTTAAAATAAAAAAAAACTTTTGCCGTCGTCACTCTGATTGTGTTTAACAGAGCGAACTTCGTCGACGAATTTTTTTTGACAGCGAATATTCGTCGGGCGAAATTCGTCGTACGCTCCAATTGTGTTTAAGCTATAACTCAAAATTATATCTAACTGCGTCAAATATTTTCAGAGACATTATGAACTTGTTTTTTTTTTTGAGGGTATGGCTCCGAACACTTTTTCAATGAACAATATTTCTCCCAATGTTTTTTACATATCTACTATATTTCATCTATCTGTGGCAAAGAGTTTTGGAGAAATGATTAATTAATATTTAGGGAGATGTGCTACCGCTCACTTTTTTAGCCTATGACCTAGCTTTTTTTATATATACAAACATAATGTGAAAACTTCTTTAAAATCAGTCAGCTAGTTTCCGAGTCGTTCGGGAAAAATTACACAAACAAACAAAATCTCCTTATCATATAGTTTATTTTAGTTTTTTTTCTCATAACTTGAAAACTGTAAAAGATAATGCTCAATTTATAACATTTTTGAAATCAACTTTGACAAATCAATGGAAATTGATACCCATTTTGAAAAAAAAAAAAATGTTGACCATGTCCTAACTTTATAGGGGAGGTAGGCGTGTCTGTCGACGGATTTTGTTCTTATTCACAGTTTTTTACTGTTCTAGTATAGGAATTATCTGTACCGAATTTCAGCAGCCTAGGTCTATTAGTACTATTTATGACCGCCGTTCCACATACCCCCTTCCACTGTGAGTCGGTACAAATGGATTTTAAGTTAAAAATTACAGTCATAATATTCTCTTATGCTTTCAAGACTTAAATTATTATATATTTGAATATTATTTATTTGTAAGTATAACAAAATTTTTTAGTACATTTTATTATATCCTGAATTAATTTATAAATTTAGCTTTATATTTAAAAGTTTAAAAATTAACTTGAATTTTATCTTCATTTTCAGATAACGAGATGACACTTGAAATATGAAATTGAGCAAAAAAATTAAATTTAAAATCGAAAAATACGAAAAAATTAAAATATTTCTTGTATAAATAAATTCAATTCAATCATAAAAAATTCACAACAAAAAACGACGTTAAGAATTTTAAATATGAGTGACTAATTTAAAGTTTTAAATAAATTATACGCAATGCAATATATTAAAAAATATATAAAAAAATTTATTAAAATTAATACCAAATAATATATGATAGAATTAAATTGAATTCAACAAAAAAAAAAAAAAATAGATTTATTACGAAAATAATTGTAACCAAAATAGTTGCGCATTCGAGTGTTAAATTTACAAAATACATAAATTAATGAAAAATAAATTAAATGAATAAAATAAAAACAACAAAAAAATTAACCCAAAATATTCAGTGCGCATTAACAAAAAGTGTGAAATTTATATGTTTAAGTAAAATGCATCATTAATTCGTATGCAAATAAATAGCAGAGTGTTCATTAAAAATTAAAATAACACAATTTGTATATGTATATACTCACACACACGCACATACACACACTCACTCGACGACGAGAATAACTACAAGTTAACGTGATAAGCAATTAATTAACAATTGATTTATTTTACTGCCACATTTCAGTGTGTTTGCCTCTGTGTGTGTTTTGTTAAACTACAAGTGATATTCACATTGTGCGCATGTTACTGATACCACCACAAGCATAATAAATGTAAGTGTAAGTATTTACGATAACAGCAAAAGCAACAATTCAACAATAACAACAGCAATAAACACTATCAACAATAACATTTAATCTATTAATTTGTGTTTGTGTACGGAGCGTTGTAATCAATACAAAACACACACAATCTAACGAACCAAATCTTAGCCTTAAATGACCAACCCCAATAACAACAACAACAAATGTGCATCTTAGAATAATGCGGTTGTGTTGCCCGGCGACCATGTTTTTGTGGTTGTTAACATCTTTAATTAGCGGAATGTCATTACACAATTTCGGGGTGTAAATTATTTAATATCACGGAAAGTGCTTCGGTTTATTCGAAATATTTGGCATCACTAGTAGATGGGCCAGAACCAAGGTGCATTTAAAGAGAGCAAAAATATTGTGTGATTAAATTGACTTATTTCATGAGTTTGACTCCAGAACTGCTACATAAATTAACTTATGGGTAAGTTTTGCATTTTTACTTTTATTTTTCAATCAATTAAAAATCTATAAAATTTCATTGAATTTGATTTGTTTTACTTCAAAGTATTACCAAGTATCGAACCATTTTTTTACTCCACTGACATGATTTTTGACTAATAAAACTGGCAGCAAGTAATTTAAATTCTAAACAAAAAACATTAATCTATGAGGATTAAGTTTAAAGTGAACTGCATCTTAGTTCAATAAAAACTAAAGTCGTAGGAATTTGTAAAAGCAGAGTTTAAGGAGACCAACTAGCTGCCTACCTTACAACGTGTCGAAAACTCATTTTTAAGGGGGGCTTCGCATGTAACACGTCAAAAAGTATGTAGTTGTTTTTCGGGATTTTTTTTCAATCGGAAAACAAAAACACACACAAATAATTTTTGCATATATTTGAAAACATGTTTGAACTATAAAAAAAGCATTTTGTCAAAAACTAAAATGACAAAATAACGGACTTATTAAATGTCGCGTGTGGCGTGACGCGGCTGACGGACTTATCGCGGTACATTGTGGAGCCCAAAGTTTTTATTTGAAACATAAAACAAAATTTTTTTATTATTCAGCAGGGTTCCCCTGAGTGCATGAATGTCTGCAACACCAAAAAATTCGATTCTACAATATTGAAATCACATCTTGAAAAAAAAGTGCTATTTTTTCGTCATTTTTTGTCGCTAAATGGGGCTAAAAAGTGTATAAAATAACTTTTTCCACAATTTCAAACATTCTTGCACTTGTTCAATTTATAGTCTGTAAGATACTTTTTAGAAATCAAAAATCGGTTAAGTAGTTTTTTCGCAATCGTGTACCGCGATTTTAAAACCATAGTTTTGAGAAAAAACGATTTAAAGTTTGAGTTTCGCACACAAAGCGCACCCGAGCGCGCTGGTTCAATCAATCATATTTTCCATAATATTTAGAGTTGAGTCATGAAACTTTGGGAATATACTCCCAAGACGTTATTCTATCAACCTATGAAAAAAATCGATTTTTTGAAAATTGTACATGAGAAGCCCCCCTTAATAAAATTTTATATAAAGCAATTCTTTATTTCATAGATGTTTTCTTTTGAACAAAAACTACTAAATAAGACTATATTTAAAATTCTTTGTTTACCATTTTTAAAAAGAGGTCGAAAAACGGCATACTCGAAAAAAAAAAATCTAAACAAACCAAGACAAAAATAGTCATTATCGATATAGTTGTTGGTGTTGAATCCGAATCAGGTCTCGGAATTGTACTATCACGTATGGTTTTTAAGATTTTTCAACTTAAAAGCTCAAAAATACGACTTTTGAAAATATATAGAGGCGCACTAAATTTGTTTGCTCTTATTTACTATATGCATCGCTTAGTATTATTCTTTGTTTTTAAAATAAATTATGACTTGTTCTTTAATGATTTTGTCTTAAAAAGTCATGATCAATTTAAAATGATATATGAAGGTTAAATATCGTGTGTGAATTCTCATATGAGTTTTCACTGCATGGTCATAATTTTATTAAAAAAAATTAAAAAAGACCAAATCAAAGCTTATTTTGAAGACAAAGTATAGTTATAAGCAATGCATTTAGTAAAAAAGAGCAAGTAAATTCAATGCGACCTCTGTATATCCTAAAATGTCGTGTTTTTGAACTTTTAGGTCAGAATATCTTAAAAACCAGACGTGATATTACGATTCCAAGACCAGATTCGGATTCAGCACCACTCAGACGACTACATTTATATATATTTATAGCTTACACTGAAGTTTGTAAACTGATAAATAAGTTACCTACTCATTTTGAAGTGTTCTTTTTTTAAAAAAATATTTCTTGGTGAAAAAAATTTTTTTTCACCAAAATTTTTTACACTTAAAAATACTTCCGAATTTTTTTTAAAAAAAACCTTCCTGAGATTTCTTTAAAAGTACTTTAAATTAAAGCATAATTTATAAGGTTTGAAATGATGTATGACTCAAGATATGATTCGGACGTAAAATGGGAGTTTTTGGCTTTTGAACGCCAGCGGAAGGCAAAAATCTTTTTTACTCAAGAGGAAAGCATCTTACGAAAAAAGTGTACTAGGCAAAAAATGCCCAAGCAATACGTGAGATTTTTTTGGATTTTTTTTGAAAACTTTTTTTTTTTTTTTGAATAACTTTTTAAACTTTTTTTTTGAAATTTTTTCAAAAATTGCCTAATCAAAAAAAAAAATTTTTTTTAACTTTCCAAAAAATTTCAAAAAAACTTCACACTTATTCCCTTGATAATTCTAAGCATTTTATGCTTAGTACACTTTTTTCGTAAAATGCTTTTCTCTTGAGTAAAAAAAAAGATTTTTGCCTTCCGCGGGCGTTCAAAAGCCAAAAACTCCCATCTTACGTCCGAATCCCATCTTGAGTCATACATCATTTTAAAGCTTATAAATTATGCTTTAATTTAAAGTACTTTTAAAAAAAATCTAATGGGGGTTTCAAAAGTACTTTTAAGTGTAAAAAATTTTAGTGAAATATTTTTTTATAAAAAGAACACTACAAAATGAATAGGACCAGTAACTTATTTATCAATTCACAAACTTTAGTGTAACCTAAAAATTTTTGAAAAAACACCCTTTTCATGAAAATGACTAAAAACGCCAACTTCAACACCCTGTATTTTAACAACAAATGGTGCTAGGACCGAATCCTCCCGGATTATAGTTTTTCACACCGGATATACCATATTGCCAAATTTGAGCAAAATCGAAGAAAAACAAAATTTAAACCTGGTACACTTGGCATGGAGTGCTTCATATACAATAAAAAATGGGACCGCTTCCTGAACCGCTGAAAAATTTGTAATTTTTTTTGCAGATTTGTGCTAAGCAATATAACATTTTTATTTAAATGTGTTTTCAAAACTTAATTTCTTTAATTCAAAGTGTGAAAAAATGATGAGACACATATGTCCTATTGGTCCTGAAAGGCAAAAAAAGGTAAAATTTCTTTTGGGTGGCGTGGGGGAATGCACAATTTTCCGACGCCATTTTGAATTTTTCAGTTTTCCAACATCATTTTCAAAAATCATCTCGGTAGAATTATTTTCCATTTTCAAGGGGCATTGAAAGAAAAGAAGGGAAAAATGCATTAATCCAAAATGTTGGTTTGGATCCAAATTTAATTACAAACAAAATGAGCTATGACCGATCAAAATTGGGTCATGTTCAACATGTTCTGTATAGTTTTTATCTCTAATTTATTTCGAATTAACTATTTTTGTCAGTTCTTTATGTAAAAAATGCAAAAATAAGAATATTTTAGCGAAAAAAGGTACCTAATTTTTTACCTAAAACAACCAACGGGGCACGGGGGTCCCATTTTATGTAAGCATCCTGTATAAAAATAAACCGGTGAATAAAAAGTACCTTGACATTTCTAAAAAGCTGAAAGTCTGTTACACTAGCTACTTATACGCTTCACATCGTTAATGCAGCAGCATTTGAGATAAATTCTACGAAAATTAGTAAAAAAAAACACAATTTTTTGGATTTGAAATCACCCTGTGAGGTCCTGAGGTTACAAAGCTCAATTTTTCATACTTGTTTGAATGTCTATATCTATTTTCTATCGACGAAGACCTGTCTGGCTCCAATCGCAAAGAAAATTTGAGTCCGACATTGAAAAATTCAAATGGACAAATATGTCCCGTAGGTCCTGAAAGGGTTAACAATATACCATTGAAATATGTTCAAAATAGTAAGAACTTTGAGATCTACTTTATCAAACTCTTAATTAAGTTTAGAGAATATGCAAAAAGCACCGTGGCAAATAATATTCAATAGAAAAATAAGCTGTACCACACCTAAAAAAGCGTAATTTATTTTTGCTAGAACCATCGGATTGCCATTATCTTGCTCAGTAAACTTTACTTTTCAAACCTTTTCAATTGAATCCATACTTTTCAAATAATTATCCATTCAGGGAAAGATACTTATCTAATTTAAAAGACTCAATTGTATTTGTATGGAGTTGAGATACGAGTACCTTTACTTCCAAATTCGGAGATAAATGATTCAATTAGAAAAGTTGAAATTTATAGATTAATGAGGAAGACTATGACCATCCGACATCATTGGCAGAAACGAACTACGCTATTTACTGTGAGTAAAAAATTACTTTAAACATAACTCGAAATAATGAATTTTGTGCATATAAACAAGGATATTTTTAGAATAAGAGTGAATTCGGTGTTATTTTTTTATTAAATAGACGATGATTACTCGAAGCAAACTCCAAAACATCAAGTTCTAAAATCGTTGTTGCACTGTGTAATCAGTAGTTGTTCACCAAAAGACCGTGTGCTTGCAATTTCTGAATTATGATCTGGTACTATCTTGTATTAATGCAATTATTTTAATGACATGCTTATAGTTAACAAAAGTATTAGTTCTAAACTTAAATGAACGACTCAATTTACTTAATGTTTTTGAAAATTAATTAAAAGTTTGTAAATGCAAAGCAATTTCTCCAATCACATGAAAACAACACGAAAGGGCAAACTTTTGAATTCAAATTAACACATTTTCCAGCATACAAGCCACAGAATAATTTCATTTATAAAACAAAACAATTTACAATGCTGTGCGACATAATTTCAAATAAATTGTTTGCAATTTTGGCATTGCAACCATAAAACCTGCTTTGTGCAATTTAACATTGTCTAATTGAATTAACAGCGCATTTCAGCATGTAGGCATGTGTGAGTCTGTGTGTGAGTGTTATACCTCAAACAATGCCAAATCGTATTAAACCAGAACTAAAGGTGCCAATTCAATGAATTAATTAGTTGTATCTAATGCAAAGTGCATTGTGCACATGTGCACGGTACAAAACGTCGTATGAGTAACCTACAGTTGAATTGAAATTATGGAAGCCAAAATGTGAACAAATGAAAAATAAATAAATTTTAATTGCGAAATGAACAGAATGTGCTCATAAATGTGCAATGCATAAATTAATTGAAAATTATCTTCTTCTTTTTTTTCAGTTAATGAGTAATTGCTACCTTTAAAGTGCATTATTTCCCCCCATTTATAATCATCCACACAAATGGTGCTTGCTTTCATTGTGGCTTTTAATTTGTTCTTAATGCTTTCACTATTTACGAGTATCTAATGTTGCAACATTTATTCTTGCTCTGCTCCACTTTTCATCATATACCACATACATACTTATGTTCGCCAACAAGCCAAGTGCTCCATTTCTTATGTAACTTTCTCTCTTTCTCTGGGTTGATGATGTGGCTGCTGTACAATTGAAACCACCATTCATATCTATTCAACTGTTTTCATTATTTTAATGTTAGTACTATTACATACACGTCCATACGTATCTGTACATAATTTCTTTTAAGCTTTTTGGCAATAGATAAAGTATGCCAGCGGCAGCAGTTGAGCAACACCGCAACCTACATTTTATGCTTAATTTGTTATGTTGCTTTTAATTAAAATCACAAGAATGGGGATAGTGCCATTTCAATCACTTTAAAATTAATGCGCACCAATGTGGAATAAGACAAAAATAAATTATGGAAAAATGGAATTAATCACTCAGTATACATAGTTATGACTTTTGTAGCATTCATATTTTGTCTTGTTCATGACTTCTACTTCTATATTTAACTATTAACCCTCTGATTTTTCTATCCTATCCTATCCTATCCTATCCTATCCTATCCTATCCTATCCTATCCTATCCTATCCTATCCTATCCTATCCTATCCTATCCTATCCTATCCTATCCTATCCTATCCTATCCTATCCTATCCTATCCTATCCTATCCTATCCTATCCTATCCTATCCTATCCTATCCTATCCTATCCTATCCTATCCTATCCTATCCTATCCTATCCTATCCTATCCTATCCTATCCTATCCTATCCTATCCTATCCTATCCTATCCTATCCTATCCTATCCTATCCTATCCTATCCTATCCTATCCTATCCTATCCTATCCTATCCTATCCTATCCTATCCTATCCTATCCTATCCTATCCTATCCTATCCTATCCTATCCTATCCTATCCTATCCTATCCTATCCTATCCTATCCTATCCTATCCTATCCTATCCTATCCTATCCTATCCTATCCTATCCTATCCTATCCTATTCTATCCAATCCTATCCTATCCTATCCTATCCTATCCTATCCTATCCTATCCTATCCTATCCTATCCTATCCTATCCTATCCTATCCTATCCTATCCTATCCTATCCTATCCTATCCTATCCTATCCTATCCTATCCTATCCTATCCTATCCTATCCTATCCTATCCTATCCTATCCTATCCTATCCTATCCTATCCTATCCTATCCTATCCTATCCTATCCTATCCTATCCTATCCTATCCTATCCTATCCTATCCTATCCTGGCTTAAAAGATTTATTTTGCACGAAATATGCAGCCGTGTTTCTTCTTCTTAAGTACAGAATATGCAAATAGTCACATGTTAGAGGGATGTTTTCTAACTGGCCAAGTATCCAGATTTTGTCTTATGAATATTTTTGCTGTTCCACAAACTGAAGCCAATTCAGTAAGCTGTAATGATGCTCTATTTCTTGCCCTATAAGTAGATGTGCCGTACTAAAATAGATAAAGATAATAGCATGACAAATTTTGTGTGTATTATGGCACACGACTAAGTAGTTAGATTAAGCTATTATAGAATCAGTAACACCCTTTGTTAAATCATTGCAAACGTTAGCACAAGATATTTTCGTTTTTTTTTAAGAAATAAATGATTTCTGAATAAGAGTGAATTAAAATAAAGACATTTTCAAGAGAGTTGTCATTTCAATGGCACTACAATCTTGTAGCCAAATTATCTTTAATTGACAACGACAACAAAAAGAATACTTTTTATAACTAAAGGCAACTCTACAAAAACTTAATTTCCATAAGGAACGATTAATCATTGCAGCATTAAGTCCTCGCTCTTTAATCAAATTAAATTCTGCTTATGAATTCTTATTCCACCATGCAACCAAAAATTCTGCACAACACTCATTCATTCGAACTGCTCTAGTTTTTGCCACATTCAAAAAGAAAAAAATTGTGCCAATTCTTTTCCACAATATTATTTATGTATTTCGTTATAAGCATATTTTCGAAGCTATAAAAATTTATGTTTCTTTTTTGTCTTGGATTTACACTTAAATGTAGTAAGAAGTGAAAAAGTGGGAAAAGTATGATGTAAGCAAAAAACTAAAACACCAGATCATGCCGTATCCAATTTTTTCTAAAGAAAACTTTTACTTTTTCCTTAAATAAAATGGAAACTTTAATGCTGCACAATGCACAGCCACAGCCACAATGACATATACACCCAAATCTTCTTTAGAAGAAAGAACACGTCCAATCCCTGACCTCAATTGTGCCATGAGAAACAACAGCAGCAATAGTAGCAGTACTAGTTCCCTGCATGTTTTGCTCAGTGCAATCTTTTGTAGATTTGTCTTTTCGCTTCTTTTGCAATTTCTTCATTTTTTCTTCTTCTATTGCACGTCCTTAAAGTTTTTGTTACTTTTCCCATTGTTGTTGTTGTTGTCATGTTGTAGCTGATTTCTTTAGTTGTCGTAGTAGCTTTTTGTTATATCATTGCATTTTGCAAATTTATTTTAAGCATTTTCCCTGTGCTTTCTATTTTTGTCCTTCCTTTTCTTTTCCATGTCGTATGTTGACCGAGTTTTTGCAAACAGGGTTTTAGCAAGATGCTCAAGCTGCTACTTAAAGTTGCTTAGGATGATGCTGCAACTCCTTTTTGACTACTTTTTACAACGTTGATGTCTTCAACTGCGCTACTTACAGTTGCCAAGTAGTTGGGCATAACACAGCAACAGCAGAACTTTAAGCCATTTTCAGTTTTTGTTACTTACACCTGATATCTTAATATTTGTCGCACTAGCTATTTCACTACTTTTTTCTACTACTATTTTTCTACTACTATTTTTACTACCTTTTCCATACTACTATTTCTACTACTTTTTTTAAATAAAACTTGTTTCAATTTTATTTTAATCTTTCTATGTGTTATCTTCAGTTGACCGAGTTTTGTTGTGGTGCACGACCTAAAAATACAAAAACAGTTACTTCGCCACATGATGAATTGCGCTTTTGTCCCACTTTGCATTTTTTTTTTTTTTTTTTTTTGTATTTTACTCAGCAGCTTTCGTTAGCAGGCAGCGTAATTGTATTGAAAACATTAAATATGAAAAAAATAGCGCTAGAGCTACACAGGCCACAGTGGGGGCAGTTGTGTTGAAAATGCGGCTAAGGATAATGAAAATGTGACGCTGTTTTTTTTTTTTTTTTTTTTTCTTTTTGTAATTTGTTGTAATGAAAATGTTTTCAATTTCATTGATTTTGTATTTATATTCTTGGCAGCGACATTTACCAACATACAACTACAACAAAAGAGCAACAGCAACAAAAGTAGGTTGCATTCTTTCTCACTCTCTCTATCTGTTGTTGTCTGTTTTTAATACAAAGCTTAGGGTGTTAAATGTATAGCACTTCGGGCCTGAAAGATACAATGCTACTCATACTACGTTTCTGTTAGACTTGGCTCACAAGTGTGTCAATGTACTGAAAGCAGCATTCCGCATAGATACAACTGAAAAATATGCCAATACACACGAAAATGTATCTGATGGTCGACAGTAATACACAGCTTAACATAAAATGAAATATGTGGCAATAGCTCTTTTAAATTGGAATGAAACCTCATTCATTTTATGTGCGCATTGTTGCAAATGAATTTTTTTTTGTTTTAATTCCATTAGATTGTTTTACCTGCTGCTCCTAGTTTTGATTGAAATTCCATTCAACTAATGGAATTGTTGTTTAATTGCGCCAATTTGGCTTTAGTTAACTGAGTGTACTCTTGTAACTGAAAATGACACAAAATATTGCTATAATTCTTCTTATCTTTACAAACCTATTTTGTGTCGAAGCTTAGTTAGGTCAGACTAGCGAGGGAAATGATAGATATAAACATAGCTTAGGCCGCAGTTGGGCCCATTTCATGCCCGGATTATAACTCCTAAAAGTAAACCTATAAGGACCATTTCGTAATTTGTATAAGCTCTAAAATGAATTTCGGATTCTTTTAACCGATACCTTCAAGAGGGTCGGAGAAGTGACTTTCGCAGACTTTGTAGCGATGGTCAGCCAGCACTGAGCGTTCACAAAAAAAAAAATAAAAATGGACTTGTCGACATCAGAATGTGTGCAACTTCTAATGGGTAGAAGTTTCTCCAATTTCATTAAACTAGAGTTCGCCTTGCGTCCGAAATTCGACCACTTTAATTTGACTTCAAAGCGACTATGGAACTATAATTGCTAAGGATAACTGCATATTTTCTTTTTAGAAGATTGGAACTGCTCACTATGAATCAAATACTTTTAATATCCCTTTCAATGTTTGTCTTTAGCGTTAAGTCTACCGTTATTTACGTTCGTAGCACCCTCCTCTTACAATTATCAACATTTCATTTACCTACCTTAGTGTTAAGCCTATATCAGTACCAAACTCTATCAAAATTCGTGCAGCAATTTAGCACTAATGGCATATCGTACCATCGAGAGAAGTGGCACCGCCTAGTGAAAAACATAATAGTTATGTTATCTCTCCTTAGTGCTGATCCTACCCCCATATTAAATTTCGTAGAAATCGGTACAGTGGCTTACCTGTGAGCGTGTTTTTTTTTTTTTTTTCATTTAGGAGCGTGGCACCGAGACAGTGGCTTGGTCATACTATCGTTCCTATCTCCACATCAAATTTCATAGAAATTGGTGCAATAGTTATGGCATGAGAGCGTTTTTTTATTAAGAATCGTAGCACTGCTCATGGAAAAGCATAATGGTCACGATATCGTTCCTATCTCCATACCAAATTTCGTTAAAATCGATGCAGTGACTTAGCCGCAAGAGTTTTTTTTTCATTAGGGGGCGTGGCAATGCCCTTTTTTAAAAAAAATATAGCATAATGCACTGCCCCTCTTCACAACCTTTCCAACAAAAACAAATCAAGCAAATCGGTCAAGATTTAGGTATAGAAACAGTGACTAAATCAATTTCGTTTGCCTATTTATATATAGGAAGCAATACACGCCAAGTGTACCAGCTGAAAATTTAATTTTTAATTTTTTCGAAAAGTATACTTTAAATTAAATTAAAATTTATAGGTTTAAAAATGGTATATGACTCAAGATGGTATTCAGGTGTTAAATGAGAGTTTTTGCCTTTTAAATGGCCGTTGTAGGCAAAATGTTTTTTTTACTCAAGAGGAAGGCATCTTACAAAAAAAGTGTACAAGGCAAAAACCGCTTATAATCGTCAGAGAAATATGTGTGCATTTTTTTTTGGAATTTTTTAAACATTTTTTTAAAAAAAAAATTAAAAATTGGTCAAAAAAAAAATTTTAAATTTCCAAAAAATTGCAAAATGATTCAGACGTACTCCTTGAAAGGTTGGTTCTAAGCATTTTTTCCTTCGTACACTTTTTTCGTAAGATGCCTTCCTCTTAGGTAAAAAAACATTTTGCCAACCACGGGCATTTAAAAGGCAGAAACTTTCATTTAGCACCCGAACCGATAGGATGCTAAGTCATATATCATTTTAAACCTTATAAATTGTACTTTAATTTAAAGTTTTTTTTTTAAATTTGAGGTATTGGGTGTACAACTTAAAAACCGGAATTTTTTAGCGAAATTTGATGCTTTATTGTGGAAAAATGTTACAATATATTTTATTCAAAGTATTGTCCATTGGAAGCTACAACATTTCCCCATCTTTCAGGAAATTTATGAATTCCATCCCAAAAAAATTGCGTCGGCTTGGCGGCCAAAAATGAATCGAGCCAATTTTCGATATCTTGAACAAATGGTAGTCTGATGGTGCAAGGTCTGGGCTATAAAGCGGGTGAGGCAAAATTTCCCATCCGTTGTTTTCCGTTGTTTTCCAGGTAATTTTTGACTGGGGCAGCAATATGTGGCCGAGCGTTATCGTGGTGGAAAATGATTGACTCATGGCTGGTCGCATACGTTGGCCGCTCTGCCTGGATTTTCTGCTTCAATTGGATCAATTGTTGACGATAGAATTGAGCATTAATGGTTTGGCCACCTGGCAACAGCTCATAATGGATCACACCAAGCTGGTCCTGACCAGGACGTTCTTTGTCTTCGACATCAAAATCACCACTTTTAAACCACTCACGACAGCTTGATTCAGCTGGAGCATAGTTCCCATAAACTTTTACAAGAATGCGATGACTTTTGGCAGCTGTTTTCTTTGCAAAAAAATGACCCACTAGAACCCCCCCGCAAATGCTGTCTTTTTCTCCAAATTTTCGAAGATATTCATCGTGAAAAATAATAATGATGCACACAAGATAAAATTGTTTTGTTGACGAAATATATATAAAGTTCGAGCTTTCACGATATTTGTTAGTACGGACATCCACCGTCAAATTCCGGTTTTTAAGTTGTACACCCAATATTTTTAAGTTTTGGTGAAAAATTTTTTTTTTTTTTTGTAATATTTTTTTATAAAAAAAACACTTAAAAATTAATAGGATCAGTTACTTACATATATCGATTCACAAACTTTGGTCTAAGCAATAAATTTTTTGAAAACCACCCTTTTTATGAAAATGACAAAAACCGCCAACTTCAATACCCTGTATTTTAACAACACATAGTACTAGGATCAAATCCTCCCGGATTATTAATTTTACACACTGAAACTAAAATATTGCAAAATTTAAGCGAAATCGAAGACAAAAAATTTGCACCTGGTACACTTGCTTCACAGATCTCTTGAAATGATGCTTTTTTTCAAAATTACATGCTTGCTATCTTGGTACCGACAAGCGCAGTTTTATAACCGTTAAACAAGTATTGAAAAATCATTTGCAAAGTGTATTAAATGATCAACGTCAAAGACTTACGTTATTCCAAAAAACAATGAAATATCGCAATACTCCTTTTGAGATATATGGAGAAGCTCCAAAACAGTACCGCCAATTTTATCTCAATTAAGTCCAAAATCAGAAAACCCTCTTTTTAGGCAAACGGCACATATCCAATAAAAAATATAATTTTCTTTTGATAACAGCATCGGATAACAATGGTCTACTTCATTAGATGTTACTTTTAAGTTTTCCAATTGAATCATAACTCTTTCAAATTTCATGCATAGAAGTATAGGTATCTTAACTCAACAGACAGAACTAAATTATATTTGTATCGATTTGAAAAAACCTCCACTTCAATGGATGTTGACTCCAAATCGCTTCTCCTATTTATATTGAAAAAAATATAGTTTAAAAGCTCTGGAACAGCAAGGGAACCAGTGACAAGTTGGTGCAAATAAGTAATATCTGCATTATCCCTGCGTTCCCTTAGAGACTGCAACTTAAGTAACTTCAAACGATCCTCATAAAGAGGAAGGTTTGAAGAATCAACCCAATTTAGGCCATTAAGAGCAAATCGAATAAAATTCTTTTGGATTCTTTCGATTCTATCAATATGAACGTTATAAAATGGTGACCAAACTTGACTAGCGTACTCCAAGTGAGGACGCACGATCGTATTATATAAAGCTACCGTTATTAATGAATTATTAAATTCTTTGGCCCATCTTTTAATAAAACCAAGCAGAGAAGCCGCTTTCTTACATACTTGATTAATGTGTTCATTAAATGGTATTTTGTCATCAAAATTAACACCTAAATCTTTAACAAAATCGACACGACAAATGTTTTTGCTTTTAATATTGGGTGTACAACTTAAAAACCGGAATTTGACGGTGGATGTCCCTACTAACAAATATCGTGAAAGCTCGAACTTTATATATATGTCATTTTGAAGGTACATTTGACAGCTGTCAAAATCAGTCAACAAAACAATTTTATCTTGTGTGCATCATTATTATTTTTCACGATGAATAACTACGAAAATTGGAGAAAAGGACAGCATTTGCGGGAGGTTCTGTTGGGTCATTTTTTTGCTGAGAAAACTGCTGCCAAAAGTCATTTTTGCATCGGATCGTGACTGGGGATGAAAAATGGATCCATTACGACAACCCGAAACGCAACATTCATATATGAAGCCCGGACAACCAGGACCTTCCCAGCCAAAGGCAAATATCCATGGTGCCAAGGTAATGCTCTGTAATGCTCACAGGTGACCTCTATCGAACACAATTAATACGTTTGAAGCGTGCCATCATCGAAAAACGCCCGGAAAATGCGACCAGGCACGAAGCAATAATTTTTCATCATGACAACGCTCGGCCACATATTGCTGCCCCGGTCAAAAATTACCTGGAAAACAACGGAAAACAACGGATGGGAAATTTTGCCTCACCCGCTTTATTGCCTGAAAGATGGGGAAATGTTGTAGCTTCCAATGGACAATACTTTGAATAAAATATATTGTAACATTTTTCCACAATAAAGCATCAAATTTCGCTAAAAAATTCCGGTTTTTAAGTTGTACTCCCAATACATAATCATATTTTATATTGTTTTTCTTCCTAGAAAATGTAATTGTTTGGCATTTATCGGGATTAAGATGCAAGTTATTTTTAAAGCACCAAATTTCAAAGGATTTCAAGTCAGACTTAAGCAGATGAGTTTCATTATTCTCCCTTACGGACCTGAAAATTTTCATATCATCCGCATAAACTAGAAGATTAGAGTTTTTGATTATATGGGTTACATCATTTATAGCTGAGATAAAAAGTAAAGGTCCTAGGTGACTACCTTGTGGGACACCAGAAGTCACCGTAAATGGAGAAGATAAGTTTTTGCGAAATCTTACTTGATAGGAACGTTCTGATAAAAACGACTCAATCCAGTCGATAAAAGTGGAAGAAAATCCAAACTTTTTTAGCTTAAAAATAATTAAA
This sequence comes from Calliopum simillimum, assembly GCA_951812925.1. NCBI lineage: Eukaryota > Metazoa > Arthropoda > Insecta > Diptera > Lauxaniidae > Calliopum > Calliopum simillimum. The sequence continues at coordinate 66,040,681 of OX638371.1, forward strand.
CTATGTGATAACTTGTCAAATGCTTTACTGAAATCTGTGTAGATACAGTCAACTTGGCATCCAGAGTCAAGTGAACTCAAGGCAAAAGAAGAAAAATCAAGAAGGTTCGATACTGTAGATCTACCGTTGACAAATCCATGCTGACGATTTGAAATTATTTCATTGCATTAGACCTTGACTTGATCATAAATAATCTTTTCAAATAGTTTAGGAATTGTTGATAACTTAGCTATGGATCTGTAATTAGATACATCACTTTTACATCCTTTTTTAAATATAGGACTTATAAAGGACTCTTTCCATTGTTTAGGAAAATAGCAATCAGTTAAAGATCTATTAAACAAGAAACTAAGCAACTGGCTCAGAATTGAGCTACAATTGACAAGTACTGTAGCAGGTATGCCATCAGGACCTGGGAAAGAACTATCTTCAACAGATAAAATATATTTCACTATAAGCTCTGGTGAAATTGAAAACTCATTAATCGAAACTGTTAGATCAATATCCATGAAATTGAAATAATTTTCATCTGGAGAAAATAGATCTGTTGAAAATGATTTTTTAAACAAGTTGGCAAATAATGCGGCAATCATTTTAGGTTTGTTTGTATACCCTTCCGATGCCTTGAATTCAGACGAAAATCCGTCCGATTTTTTTTTAGAGTTTATGAAACCCCAGAAGTTCTTGGGGTCATGTAATATATTCAACTTCATTTTATTCATATAATCAGAATAGGCTGAAGCTGATTTAAGTTTAAATTCCTTAAACAAGTCATCGTATGTTTCAAGGTCATTTTGATTTTAACTACTGACGTATTTTTTCCATGCTCTATTACTACAATTACGTAAACTTTTCAACTCTTTCGAGTACCATGGGTATGACGAATTATCAAGTTTTTTTATAATACGTGGTACTGACAATGATATTGCTGAAGTTAGTTCTCTATAAAAATTATTTATACAAGCATCTAGAGAATTGTCATTAAAAAAATTCAGCATATTCCTGAGCTTGTTTTCTAAAATAGTGTTTTACTTTACAAAGTCAGCTTTTTTAAAATTATATTCATATATTTTAATTGGTGAAGTAGAGTCATGAAAATTTTTATTGTCAATTTTAAATAAAATACTTAAAGGAGGATGGTAGGCATCCACCAAAGATAGTGCATGGAGAGCATTGTTAACTACAATATTGTTAATATCAGTAGCCAAAACTAAGTCAAGTTGCCGAAAATTGGTTAAAATTTTATCAACAAATATATGTTGTTGTCGAGTTGTGGGACTAGACGCATACGAATATGTGTCATCCTCAGAAAAAGTCCATTTAAGGCCAGGCAAATTAAAATCACCCAACAATAAAATTTCGTCGTTCATTGACGATAGTATCTACGGCCTGTGACAGATTATCATATACTTTGTAATATGCTTGTAAAAATTTTTACAGCATAACAAAGTTTGATAAATTTACAGTGGTAAGCACTTTACACTAGTTTAATAATGCCGACCAAAATTTTAAATTGATTTAAAAGCAAAATCTTCTGTATAGCAGTAGTTGAAAAAATGGACTTATTCCGCTTTCAAAAAAATAATTTTGTTAAAAATGCTTTGTATGAAAAGTTCTTTTGAGTAATTTATGATGAAATCATAGTCTAATGAGTCTGTAATTTTCAATATAAAAAGAAATCATATATGTACGTATATAGCTAGCTATAACTACCATAAACTCAATTTTTCCGAAATTGGACTTATTCCACTTTCAAATAAACCCATTCATTTTATATGGATTTTGAGTCGCTAAATCCGAATCTGCAATTCATTTATCCATTAGTTCCCTAATTTTAAAGAAATTCTCCATTTAAGATGGAAAATTAAAAAAATGCCTTCATAATAAAATCCTAATTTCTACCTAGAATGTACAGACAATATCTTAAAACTACAGACTTATGGAAAAATAAAGTACGGACTCCATATGTAAATCTTAATTTTTCCATTTCAAGGAGTAGTTCACAGCTTTCAAAATGGTTTTGGGTCCATTCAATGTTTTCTAAAATTGGCTATATGTTGTGCTAACTTACACTTTGACAGACCGAAATATGTTTGTATTTAAAGCAGTTCATAATCCTCATCCCAAAAAACTTCCAAATTTCTAATGAATTTAAGAAGAAAATGTGTGTTCAACAGAACAAGTACTAAAATTGCATGTGCTCTTTTTGAAGATATCCTGATCTCAAAAAAAGACTAATTGCAGCAAACGACAAGGAAGGAAATTAATGCTTGATATGCTAGAGAGAAGTCATGACTGTTGTTTGCGAATATGGGAAATAGAAGCGCTGACTTTAGTAAAAACTATTAAAATTAAATTAAGTTCGTTTCATTCTAATATGAGGTAGTTTTTGAAGTATTGTCTCTAAATATTTTCTGCTAAACCAAAACTCTATTTCTAGTAAAGTCAAAAGTAGACTTACAGAGTGTAGCCTCCAACAAATTAAAAATTTTGGCCAAATTGGATGCTTATTTTGGTTTAAAAGACTAAACATTAATAGTTGATTTCGTAAGAGCTTTTAGGGCAAATAGGAAATCTTCTTAAATTGCACATGTCCCAACAAATTTCGCAATAAAAGTTTCACTGCTAAGAATTAGCACATTATTATATTAGTAGATGTTAAAAATTTGTACAAATAATAAATATGTCGAATTGTCATTTATTAAAAGTTAAAATAAATAAATAAGCTAAGAGCTGTTATTCAGTTAAATAAGCCATGCTGTAACTTTCATAAAACCATTTATACAATGAAAAAAATTCCAAACACCTTAACGACTCCACAATTTCAATCGCGAGTCTTTTCAAAAAAATATTGAAAATGAAAATATGTAAATAAAAATACCAATTCGCCGGATTTGTATGCGACACAACAATCACGAACGACAGTCCACGTATTCCAAATAGCGCTTTATTGACAACACAAAAAGGATTAAAGCAGAGCACCGGCTGCCACTACAACAGCAAGTCAGCGCTGCCAACATACATTTTTTTTTTTTTAGAAAATCTACACAGCAAACACTTAGGCAGCTGTATCTCAATTGCAACAGCCCTAACAACAACAACAACAACTACAATGTAACTACAACAACAAAACGCTAAAGCCTAAGTAAAAGTAAACACATTTCAAAGGCTCATCACACAAATACAGCGAAAAATGAATGGAAAGGGTAAAAACAAACCGTTAAGAGGAAGCAAATCTGTGTGAAAAGTAGCGGAGTTGCGAAACAAACTGTGGCTGAGAACACTAAAAAAAGGGAGCGCCACACAAAAAAGGGGTGGTTCAAATAAATTTTGTATTGAATTTACTATGCGCTATGTGGCATAAGCTTTAAAGCTTAGCCAAAAAAGCAGCTGACGAAAAATAACAAAGTACACATACACCCACATACGCCCACACATACCGAATACACGATGTGCGGTTTTGTTTGTCTAACTCTTTTATAATTCGTTAGTGTGTTTGTATGTGCTTGTGCAAATGTGTAAAGTAGTATGATACGTGCGTGGTTGTAGCAAATTTTATGTTTATGCTTAAGACTATTTATGCTGGTATGAAATTTCAACTTTGAGAGCGCTGAAAAGTATGCAACAAAATTGAAATAAAAGAAAATCCACCAAAAAGAGGATGAATATTAAAAACTTTTGCAAAATAACTGCGAATTTTCAACAAAATAAACAAAAAAGCACATTTTCGACTTTGTAGCGTGTGTAAATTGAGACTGAATTCCAGTGAACTTCCGTTTCCTGTTTGAGTTCTGAACGTCAAGCATCTTAAGTAGCTGCACTTTGTATGTACGTGATCGTGTTACACACAAATGCGCAAGGTACTGAATTGAAATGTGTTTGTGTGATATTCCACTGCTCACTTTTCTAACTGATCTTCAGTGTAAAATATTTAGTGCCAATGTTTCGAGAAAAAAAAAAAGAGTTTTCTTTAATTCTCGTGGTCAGATTATAAATTGACTTCAACGACAATACAATTTTCATAGTAAACTCATTTCCTTCTTGTCATTCTTCCCGCAACTCCCAAGATCTAGACATTGGCAAAATAAGTTGTCTCCATCGAAAGCAATCTCTTGCAATAAATTTGATTTATTTCATAGAGTTTTCGAATTCTTGGATTATTTACTTCTAGGCTTCTATTCATAAATCATACCGTAGTTTTTCTGTTCGCAAGTTTTGTACTGACCTGAAGTATTTGTTTGTATAAAATATAGTACACTGAAGTATTTGTAAGCACCATAGTTCTTTTTTTGATACTGATAAAACAACTTCAGTGTCAAAATGTAATTAGTAGACCTGTCGCAAAAGTTGAAAATGTAAAATATCTTGCTTCCAGGCGCTAAAAAGTTTCCAATTGATATAAATAACAAGCACAGAAAGGTTTATCTAGATTGCAAATTATTTGACCGTACCCCCAGGCTGCTGAAGGTAGGAAAAACGTAATTTATATGAAAATATGTGGTGTTTGGTCGGAGACCAAATTTATAGCTTTCACTATGTATAAAATTTCATGAGAATATCTTTGATAAGACTCCGCTTTGGCTGCCGCTGCTACGATTATTGTTGAGACGCTCTTAGCCCGCTGGGCATACACTCGATAGCAATGGAACGTCTCTGGCGATGACCAAGAGTCTGTTCCTCAGGCTAGGAGACGCTGTAGGAGACCTTGAGTCACTTTGGAAGTCGCCTTTTATGAGCTGGAATTGTTGTTGTTGGTGACGATGACACTTTGAAGAGAAGCGACGAATTGTCTTTGCTTTTACGTGAGCAATTAAAAATTTTCCATAAAAAAGGATAACCCAAAACACTTTGGCTTAAGTTAATTTTACTTTTATTGATATACAAACATCATAAAATTAAAAATTAAATAGAAAATTTACAAATATAAAGAGTTGCAGTTGCTTGCTGCATGCTTAATTTTCAACGAGTAAAGTTTTTCCCAACTTGAAGTTTAGACTCGCTAAACTGTCAAGCTAAAAATTGTGCTGAGTAATTGTCAACCATTCATGTTGTATACGAATGAGCGAGACGGCAACACTCGCTTGTACTAAAAAACGGTATACATACTTTTTTCAAGTTTTGATAGTTGACTTTAACGAGTAGTTACAGATCGTGCGGATGGGTAGTAATGCCGTTCATCGAATAATTACAATTAAGTTTGGGGATTAAGAGTTTACGCATTTCCCCGCGCAAACATGTGGTTTATTCAAAACAATCAATCCTATCTTCGAAACTATTTGACATAGGTGAATGAGATTTGCTTCATATTTATATGAACAATACTTTAGTTAATAGTATCCAACAAAAAAGTCCCCTCCACCCCAAATTCATCTTATTCATGGAATTATTTGACTTAGAAGAATGAGATTTGGTACATAAGTTCAATAACAAAAGGGTGGGGCCTCGCCTCTTCTTCTGAAAAAACCTAATTTGTCATATCACTGAAACTATGTACACAGGAGAGTAAGATTTGATTTTATGTTAAGTGAAGCGAACACGATAACGCCACTAGCATAAAGTTAAACTAAGTTAACGCACTTATTTGGTATAAAATCAGTATTTTCTTTTTATTTATTTCCCTCTAGAGTAGATATCAAGTAAAAAAATATTGGCACTTCAAAAAGTTGAACAAAAGTTCATGACTAAAGCTTTGATAAAAGCCATCTAAATATCTTCAAAATTTTGACCCATATAAATAGTTGTGTTTATCATGCCATTTTTAATGGAATAACTCAGTTTTTGTCACAAAACCTTTTAATCTTAACAAAAAAAGGCTTTCATTCTTCTTTCTCTAACAATTCTTTTTGATGCAGCATTTAGCTACCTATACGCAGAGTTTCACAAACACAATCACAATGATTTTAAGCTTTGCACGGTAACTTTACGCTCGTTCTTACGTTACTTTTTGGAAAAATTTTTCATTTCGTTTATGACAACTTTTGAGAATTCGTTTACCCATGAAGCCCTCCCTCGTCTGCCATAAAAGTAATGACAGAAGTTAAAGAAAGAAAGGACGAAAAAACGAAAGCTAAAGCTAAAGTCTTTTTTTAATGAATTCTACTGCTTTTTTTATTTATGCTTCATTTTACATAATTATTCAAAAGTGATAATACAAAAATAAAAGCGAAGAAATGCGCAGAAACGCGCAGACAACAAAGGCGGCAGACAAAAAAGAGAAAATTAAATAGGAGATTTTAACTTTACTCAAATTAAAAAAAAAAAAAAAAACTTAAGCAAAGACTATGCCAAGGATACGCCATCTGATTTTAAAGAGCCTGCCTGCCTGCCTCGCCTCCACTGTTGGAGGCTGTGAAGTTAAAAGCGTTTAAAAAAGTTTTCATTTTAATGTTGTGTTTTTGAAATTCTCCAGCAACAGCCATAGCCGGAGCAACACACAAATGGCGAAACATAAAACTAAATAATGGAAAAAAAGAAGCGAAAAACTCACAAGTAATTATTTTGTGCTTAGTATTTGTTTTGCTCAACTTTTTAATTTATTTTTTTATTAATTTGTTTTTGTTTTTTCTTCCTTTTAATATCCTTTCCATTATGATGCGAAATATTTTAAGTTCACATAAACAGTTTTTAGTGCTTTTTAATGGCAAACTAAATAAACGGCATTTAAAAGTTTTCTTTTTCTCTGTTAATATCAAGAAACTTTCAGGAGCCTAGGTATTTGAGTGAAGTCTATACATTAGTTCTTCATCATATCATCTTGTCACTTGATTAAATTAATGTCGCGTGTAAGTATTTGCGATTTTGAGATTATAATGCAGATATATGAAGGTGCATAAAGTGAGCTATGCAGGTGTGACGAATTTCGATGTTTTTTTGGTTGGGAATGTCGAGCTATTTTCGAGCTTTTCAACAGTAATTTCGAGCTGTCCGAAAAATTTTCCATTTTCCGGAAAAGCAGCAAAATTTTTCTGCATATTATTTAAAATTATGTGAAATTACTGTGGCGAGCAAACTAGGTGTTGGATATATGAAAGGCTGATCCGCGAAAATCTTTCGGACATATTCCAAATAATATGCAGACATCACATAGGGAAAAAAAAAAAATTTTAAATTTTTTGGAATTTTCCGGGGAAATTTAAGGAAAACACTTCATTCAAGGTCAGCTCGAAAATATTTCATCGCTTACTATTCCCGCGAATTCGTCTGGCTGAAAAAAATAAAGTTAGCCATAAAAAAAGACTTTTTGGGATTTTCCGGGAAAATTGGGAGTTCGAAACTCCTGCGTTAAAAGATTTCATCGCTAAAACTTCCCGCGGATTCGTCTGGCTGAAAAAATAAACTCAGCTATGCAAAACAATTTTTCCGTTTTTCCGGAAAATGAAAAATTTCCCAGACAGCTCGAAATTACTGTTGAAAAGCTCGAAAATTGCTCGAAATTCATAAAATTAAACTTTTCAAATTTATCATACCTGATTCCAGTTTCTGTCAACATTATTCAATGCAAACTCAATTCGTGCCTTCTTGGTGCCTTCTTGCGTTTGTCACTCAGCTTCTGCACCATCTTCTCCTTTTTAAAACCAATATTTCCAGAGAATTTCAGCGTTCTGCAGATGGTGGTGCGTGAGACTTCATTATGTACTACAGATTGCAGCTCTTTTAACGACACAGATGTGTTACTGGCCTTTCTTTTTACCAGGTCTTCTGCAGATCTACTCAGCTTCCTTTTGCATCTTAACCTCTTTGTGGATCCATATCCCTCTGGACAATTCAAAAAATTCTGTACGACACACAAACTCCGGCCGTTTCTACGCCCAATCTCTCGCATTCCAACATTTTCCCCACTCAAACCAGTAATCACACCTTTTTCATACTCACTGAGAACTTTACCGCGTGGCATATTGATAAATTTAAATCAGAATTACCGAAATAAAAATAAATTGATCAATCCACTGCTCAAACTAACAAACAAGTCACCAAATTACGCAAAAATAACGCACCGACCTTATAAACATGAAACAAGCGCAATATGTTTTTGAAGAGATAACGGTTTTACCGTTATGCAAAACCATTATTTTTGTTGTTATGCTTGTTATTTACAGTGAGTACAACATAGTACATATTACAACATTGTAACATTAGAATATCATTAGTTTAGAAAATATTGAAAATAATTTACTGACCTTATAGCCCTGAAATGCACCTTATATGTTTTAGAGTCGAATCTCTCGTTTAATCTGTTTCTTGACATCTCTTTAGATTCCTGTGACATTAACTTTTGATTTTGTCGTCTATTGATCATTTTGCTATTCATTTCGTCATTTCGGAAGCTGTGTAAAAAGGGAGCCACAGAATATTGTTTAAAAGCTTCATTCACCAATTTGGGAAATTTTACTCTTTCATACACATTTATGACTTTCTCATTTCAGATTAAAATGTAACTATTTCTGTGTGGGATTTGTGCACAGTGCTCGTCCTATGACGCTGTCATTTTACAAAACTTATGTTAAATTTAGTTAAGTAGGGTAAGGGAGGAAAATATGGACTACGTGGGTAATATGGACCACACGGTTATTTCCCAATGCATACATAGGATTTACCGTTATTCATGTTCAAACTTAGCGCTAATACCTAAAGCTTATAATAGGACGATTTTAGCGTTCGGTGAAGTCGCATGTTTCTGTAAAGTTGATTTTTCTAAAAAAAAGATCATTGATAATTTTTTTCTAGTGGGTATATATCATTATTTCACTTTAAAAACATCGCGTTTTTAAATAAATGGTTAATCATATAAAGTCAGTGAATACCATTTATAATTTATTAGCACAAATAAATTCATTAACCAAAAGAGTTTTTGATAAAAAACCAACACGTGCTGTGGGTAATATGAACCACCAGAGAAAAAAGCCTCAAAAACAAATGTATTTATCATCTTTTTCAGATGGGGAATCTAGTTGCAGTTTTCATGACGTGTCTGATGGTCATTATTTGTAATTCGTTAACTACAAAGGAAAAAAATGATAAAAAAAGCATATAATGTAATACCCTTTAGTCAGAAGATCGACGTGGCGAATTTTGGGTTGAATGTGTAATCTGACGTTCTTGGAGTCATGAAAAATGTGCCGAATGTGGAAGTGACATTTTTATATGCAACTTCTGTACCAAATGGACTATATGGTTCATATTACACTACACTTTTTTTTATTTTAATTTTGAGTATTTTCAGTTTTTTCATTTTTTTTTTTTTTATCCTGATGAGATATTTATCCAGAAGTGAAACAGAATAAAGGTAAATTATTTCCTTTACTGAATGACATAAAATTAATTGTTTTGTTTTATGTATTTTGGGTTTTATTTAAAAAAGAAAGATGGGTGGTCCATATTTCCCTCCCTTACCCTACTATATGGCTTACTAAGTCTAAAATTTTTAAATTATAACTGGGAAACTATGTAAGTACTATTGTGCTTTTCCCCAACGATCACTTCAATGTGACCTTTGGTCTACCACATCTTATAGTGCTTTGTGAATTCTATTTAAGGGCTTAGCTGGAAACTTTGCTGAGCGTTTTTCGAAGCTTAACGCATAAAGCCGTTTGAAACGCAAAACTTTCACGATGCCATATGGCATCATTACAAAAGATACCCAAACACAATTTTTTGCCAAAAACTTTTTTAAAAGCTTATTATGTAAAATTCAGAATATAAATATCAGTCAACAAATGTACCAGTTCCTGCTAAGAATAGACAGTTTTCCATATGGCATCAAGAACTCAAAGCAATGTTTTTTGTACTTTTGTGCAATGATAATAAAAATCAAGATCATATTCGGAATTGAGGTCTCATCCAATCCTCCATAAACGGTTTTAAAAACTGTGAACGGAAAAACATGTTTGAATCCCTTAAAAGCTAAGTGTAGAGTTCCGCAAGGTTCTGTTTTAGGACCACTTTTATTTTCAATGTTTATAAATGACCTCCCAAATGAAATAATGCATTCTCACGTACATTTGTATGCTCATGATGTACTAATTTATTTTTCTCAACCGGTTGGACTTGTCGAGGATTCTGTCGATAGAATGAATGAATGACTGATTCTCCAAATCTAGTTCTTAATAGAATTTCTATTTCGTATGTTGACTGCATTAAGTACTTGGGCTACGAAATTGATAGTCCGTTAAGTTGTTGTGATGCAACTTCAGAAACAATTAGACGCATATACTCGGGGCTAAGAAGTCTTAGATTCTCTGCACAAACTTTGCCTCCTAAACTGAAGATCAATCTAGTCAAAAGCTTGTTGCTTCCCTTTTTTACGTTTAATTGTTCTGTTTATTCGTGTTCAGATTCACTATGCAAACAGAAACTTAACGTTGCATTTAATGATTGTTTAAGTTTTATTTATAAAATACCACGGTTTATAAGTGTCTCACATTTAAGGAAAACGCTACTGGGCTTAGAACTCTAAAAGTATTATGCATTAAGAAATATTATCAAAATGCATATATGCATAACACTAGGGGAACTGATGCTATTGTGGTATAGTTTTTCAATGTGGTATGGTCGCATATCTCCGATTTGGGAAAGAACCTGCGAACGTCACTGCTTTTATCCTGACAGAAAACATGAAAAACCAGGGATGTGTTGCTGTCATGCACCAAACAAAATTTTTCCGATGTCAGTTTAACGAAACGTAAGTCGCTTGTGGTTGATTTTTTTCCAGATTTTTTGCAAAAAAATTTTGTTAAGAAAAAGTTGCTATTTGGTGAAGTTCAATTTATATTCAAAGTAAGTGAAAAATATTGCGAAGTAAGTGTTTAACTATGTAAATTCCCAAAGTTTCCAATTTAATTTTTACAATTTTGAAACATTGCTCCACCATATATACCACATTACCTGCCAACTTTTTGAAAACAGCTTTTTTGACTTTTTTCAGATTTTTCTCAATAACTTTTTTTAATGAAATTGCACACATTTTATTGAAATATATTCTGTAGCCAATACTTCAATGATCAGCATAATGATCAGCATTTGGCTGAAATTGATTTAACGGTTCTCTTTCAAATTCCACCTAAACATTAGCTATATTACAATAGCATCAGTTCCCCTATGTATAACAACTGTCCTAGTCCCCGCAGAGGGTTAAAAATAATCATACCGCGATACAGTTACTCAGTTATGGAACGCTATTTTTTAGTGACTGCAATTCGCTTGTGGAATAATCTTCCACTCGAACTGCAGGTTATACGATCATCGACACAATTTCGGAAAAGGCTTTTTGAACATTTAAGTAATTATAATTTATAAGTACATATATTTCAATAAGTTATTAATTATTTATATTTATTTGTATTTACTTTAGGCTAGGACCAATAAGGATAACCATATTATTTATTTTCTTTTCGTTTTTATCTAAGAAGATTTTCATTGTGAATTTTTAGTTCTAAAATTTTTGCTTATTTATAAGATATATCATCTTGTAGCAAATTGTATCAAATAAATGAATGAATGAACGAAACTGAATGAGGGGTAGAGTATCAAAAATAAATGAATCACCGCAAATCCTGGCAACATCCACTTTCTTGTTACTGAGCTTAGTTTTCGGTACTCATATATAGCATACCTAAGTCCGTCTGGCGGCCACTCTGAAAGCATATTTGAGTTAAATCATAGCTCATTCGCTTCAAAGCCGATTTTGACATATTCACATTATTTATTTATTCGGTCTATGAATATAACATTCTTACAGACTAGATATAAAAAACTAACATTAAATAACAAATATGATAACAATTATAAAATATTATTTAAAAACAATCTCATACTATCTTTTGAAAGAGAAAAATCAAGATCATTATTTGAACTTATATCATTAAATAATTTTAAAGACCTATAAATGGGAGCATTTATTGCATAATTTGACCGTACCAAATCTAAATAAAATGGTGCATAAGACCTCAGTATTCTAGAGGGAACATTAAATTGAACTAAACTAAGCAGGGCAGGGCAATCAACGGCACCACCAATAATATCAAAAACAAATAAAAGTGACAATATGTTTCGTCTAACTTCAAGTGTCTTTAGACCAAGTAAGAGACATATGCATTATCATTCAATTTTTATTGCTGAAGAGATTAGTGCGAACACATTCTAGCTAAAAAATGCAATGCCACGTCGCACTGAAGGCAAGTTATTCTTCCAAGTAATTATAAGAATGAAAATTTTTTTTTTTTTTTTTTTGATAGGTTTTCCTTGAAAAATGATAGGTACGTTTGGAAAGTTCTCGTTACATATAAAATTTGAACGACTTTCTTTTTTGGCTTTTTGACGACATTTATTACTTTTAAATGTTATTCGGTTTCGATAATTCGATACTATAAGATTTTTTTTTACGTTTTCCGATACGTTTTTTTAGTTTTCATAATTTTGTAACTTTTCTTTTTTTTCTACAATTTTTAAAGTTTGCAATCTTCTGCTACATTTTTGTTTTTGACACTACTTATGTAAACATTTTTATTACCTACATACAATTTTTTCTTGGTTTGGGGAGCAGAATAAATAACAATTTTTTTTTTTAATTCCAAACATTGAAACTCAATTTGCAATTGACATACGAAACGTTTTTATTCACAACAAATGCAATAAAAAAGTAATATCATTTGATAAATGTGCGTATTACGTGGGAAATTAAATGGAAAAAATAAATATTTTAGAGCAAAAGCACTCAATATAACGTTATCGCTGATGCCTATCTAAATATGGTCCAAAATATAAAAAGAGCCTGCCAACGGAAGAACTCTAATGTGCTTATTATTACATATGCACATTTCGAAGAATCAATATTTTACTTACTTGCAAGGCTACCACCTATATACTTACGTACATATAAAATATTCTAACCATGTTGTGGAAAATTTTCTCCTCCTCCATATACTCACTGCGCTGAACAAACATACGGTTACCAATTTCTACCTAAGTTAACATTTCAATTTTATTATACAAATACATCCATATTTTTGTGATATTTCATGCCACCCACTATTTCTCTCGATGTGTTGTATTCCCTTGTGTTCCCGTATATTTGATCCAATTATTTTTTTTACCAAATAATATTTATATATGACAAATACACACTTGCATACGGTCCTTCCCACTAGCAATTGAATTCAATACTGAAAATGGCAATTGAGTTGGTAATAACTTGCGGGGCAAGAGACGAGGATGATTGTTTAAGTTCTGAATATTTCAGCGAGTTGGTAATAAGACAATTATTGCTGCGATTTTTTTTTTGTTTACTTTTGCTCTAGTTATGAAAAACGTAAGCGAGTTGGTAATAGCCCACTAGCAAAAACAAAATAAGTCAATAAGTCAGCTTCGCAAGAGCGCGAGGATGGAGCAGTGGTCTAGCGACTGGCACTGCGATTGAAAGTTGTAGCAACCGTGAGGTCCTCGGTTCAACTCCGGCCCAGACCAAACACAAAAGTTTTTCAACTTGCAATTTTTCAATTATAATTAATTTAGTAAAATAAAAATAATTATAGTTACATCAATATGATGATTCTTTGTGGCGAAAGACGTAAAATTGCAATCAAAAATAATTTTTTAAAAATATTCAATTAGTTATGTAATTTTTGTTCTTCAAAGTAATATGAATAGGTAAGAGGTGAATAGGTCATAGGAGTTGGCATATGAATAGGTAAGAGGTGAATAGGTCATAGGAGTTGGCATATGAATAGGTAAGAGCTGATACACTCCTACACCCTTGTATGCGAGTTGTTCACATCTGAGTTTTCAATGACATCGCTGTGTTAAAATTCAGCGATGCGGTAATAGGTTAGACCCTCAGTTTTGCTATTACCAACTCTTATGCTAGCTATTACCCATTGCTACTGGGTTAGAGAGTTGTTAGCACACAGACACAAATGAGGGGTGCTATTTTATTAAGAAACGATTTCATTTTATTTTGGAAATTGTTAGCAAGTTTGCTTATTTGTTTCAAGTGTCTATTTCAATTTAAGAAACCCATGAAGAAAAATTCAATTCAGTAAATATACATTAGCAAGGATCTATTTATTTTTGGTCCTAGTTTCATTCATTTTAAACTTTTAAGCAAAATTGTAGGTTAAAAGCTTCAAGAGACCGTATGAATCATTTATTTTAAAAGTGGGACAAGTACAAATTTGACCGATATCATTTCTTCAACTTTATGCCATCAATTCCACATCGTCAAATAAACTCCTCAGAAAACCGAGACCATTTTCAGGCCTAAAAATTAAAAAACTAAAATTTTTGTTATTTTGATCAATAATAAATATATTTAAGGGTTGTAACAGAGCTTCGCATCCACACTCGCAAATTTTGATGCGGTGAAACGGAGATATAACGTAGGTGGTAACATCCATTTTAAAGTGGAAAAGTTAATGCAAATACTGACTTGACTCAGCTCTCTAATTGTTTCAAATCTTAAAATGACGAATTAGCATTATTATTGGGGTAGTTTAAAAATTAACGTCGATTAGAATTTCACCAAAAAGCGCTCCTAAATATGGAACATTTTTTGTTTTCAAATTTAAACTCTTAATTTTTTTAAATGAATATTAAACCTCAAAATTCAAATCTGCAATTTATTTCTTAAGACATACAAACTGCAATCCCTCTTTCCACCCCCTTTAAGAATGATTTTATGGGTAGAAACTATTCTATGTTCTTTTAAGAGTTTCTCACTATCTCCACACCAAATTTCATTTAAATTGGTTCAGCGGTTATTGGTTCCCCACACAAACTTCCATCCCCCTTTTCACTCCATTTAAAAACTATTTAAAGGATAGAACTATCCCATGTCCTCCTCAGAGTCTCTCCCTATCTCCACACCAAATTTCATTTAAATTGGTTCAGCTGTTATTAATTCCCCATGCAAATTTCCATCCCCCTTTTTACCCCTTTTAAGGATGATTTAAGATGTTCAAACTATCTTACATCCTTTTTCATTTAAATTGGTTTAGCGGTTATTGATTCCCCACACAAACTTCCATCCCCCTTTTCACCTTCTTTAAGAATGATTTTAAAGATAGAAACTATCTTATGTCCTTCTTACAGGCTTCTTACTATCTTCATATCAAATTTCATCTAAATTGGTTTAGCAGCTTAGGCGTGAAAAGGTAACAAACAGACAGACATATAGAGTTACTTTCGCATTTATAATATTAGTATAGATTATAAAATTAAAGAAGGCTGGTATATACAGCTGTCCAACCATATGCATTATACTTGTAAATTCTATTCAGTTAGTTTTAGAAAAATATAATTATATCTTGAATTTTCACTATTCTCAAATTAATTCCACATCCGGCTCCGAATCCGTTAAGATGACCTCATTATAAAAATTTCGAGCCAGGCTTCATTCAAAAGGTCATAGCTTTGGAATGGCTAGGCGTATCTTGATGAATAGATTAGATTAGAGTGGTGGCTTAGTAAAACGATGCTAAGCCTAAGTTGCACTGTTAGTGCTGTTTTAATACCACATTAATGATCGGGCTGGCTGGTAGGAGGGGTTGTCAGGGTCTGGATTAGATATTCATTAAAGGAAACAGTAAAGGATATTTATATCCATTTTGTTCTGTTGATGTAGTTGAGCAGGGGCCGATTTTAATATCGGAGAGTTCACTCAAATCGTTGAAAAGGGTTTTCCAAGAGATTTAAGCCTGACTCTAGCTAGAGCAGGGCAGTTGCAGAGAAAGTGTTCGAGAGATTCCTTCTCGTTGATCTCCATGCAGCTTCGACAGAAAGAAATAAAGGGGATACCCAGCCTTTCGGCATGCTTGCTTATGGCCCAGTTCCCAGTGCAGACTGCAGCGATTCTTGCAATATCAGTACGATTTCTGGATAGCAGGTCTGATGTTTTTTGATTTATTAAATGAAGACCAAATTGCTCTGGAAATTTTGCATGTTTCTAGAGCTTTCCATCTAACATCGAATCGGTGAGGAAATGCGAGAAAATCCATTTCTTCACCAGACCTATCGGAGTGTATACACACTTAGAATGTGTCCCGCTTAGAGAGAAGCCAATTCTAGCTAGTTCATCTGCCTTTTCGTTACCTACAATGTTCCTATGTCCTGAAACCCAAACGAGAGAAAGTTCGGATTGACATCCTAGTTGGATTCAATTTTTTCTGCATTCCTCAATCAGTTTTAATTTTATTGTTACTGAGTTCATCACCTTGATAGCTGCCTGACTTTTAGAGAAAATTGCCACTTGTCTAAGGCTGAGGTTAGTGGTGAATGGCGTAAACTTCCGCCTGAAATACGCTAGTTGAATTAGGTAAGCTAAAAGATTGAGATATGTTGAGGTCTTTTGAAAATACTCCCGCACCCACGCCACTGTCCATTTTCGAACCATCAGTGTATATGGTAGTTGCAAAATTGTGACTAGGCGTATTGTCTTCCCATAGGTTTCTTTCTGGAAACCACAAATCAAAGTTTTTCTCAAAATTTAATATGGGGCAGATGTAATCTGTGTGGGAGTTAGAAAGTTCAACTGGTAGTGTATCAAGGATGGAGCTGTGACCATACGTCTTATGCATCCAACAGCCGACTTCTCAGAGCCTTATTGCACTACATGAGACGAAGGCTTTAATAAATGAGGTTGGAGGGAGCAGATGTAGAAGGACGCTGAGAGCTGCGGTTGGACATGATCTCAGTGCTCCCGTTACACCAACACATACAGTCCTCTGTACTTTATCCAGTTTTGTTTGATTATACCCCTTATAAGTGGCTGGCCACCAAACTAAAGAGCGGTATGTGAGGATTGGACGCACTACGGCTTTATACATCCATAGTACCATTTTTGGTTGAAGTCCCCATTTTTTGCTGAAGGTTTTTTTACATGCGTAAAAGGCTATACAGACTTTCTTGCATCTTTGTTCTATGTTATATTTCCAATTTAGCTTCGGATCAAGAAAGACTCCAAGATATTTTGCCGAATTGGAAAGTGATAGAGGTTGTCCTTTCAATCGAGGAAGGTTAAAGTTAGGTATCTTGGTTTTTGTAGTGAAGAGCATGACGTCAGTTTTGGCTGGGTTAACCCCAAGATCACATTCTGTGGTCCATGAACATAGCTCAGCCAGAGCTCTTTCCGTGATGTTACTGATCACGTCAAAAAACGGACCTGATACCAGCAGCACTACATCATCCGTATACGCAACTACCTTCACACCATTTTTATTAAGCTGTTGTAGCACCGTGTTGAAAACTATGAACCAAAGCAGAGGTGAAAGTACATCGCACCGAGGTGTACCCCTTTATACTGATTTGGACATGTGACTACCGCCCATACTCGCTTGAATGATCCTAGATTCAAGCATTGATGCTATCGAGGTGATGAAGCAGTGCTCTACTCTTAGCCCTATGAAGGCATTATTGATAACATCAGTGCAAACGTTGTCAAAGGCGCCTTCAATGTGGTAAAAGTGAAATTTTTATAGTCCAATAAAGCTCCTGAAGATGTTCCCAAAAAGGAATGAAATGTTGGACAAATGATGGAATAAATTTGTTTTATTCACATCACTAGCAAGGACCAAACAAGTAAAGAAATACAGATCTAAAGAAACAAAGAACTAAAAAAATAAAGGAATAAAGAAATTAAGGTTATAAAAAATTAAGTAATATTGTATTAAAAAAACAAAAATATTAAAATACAATAAATAAAAGTGCAGAATTAAAGGCACAGAGCAATATCGAAATATATTGAATAAACTTTCTCGACATAGCGATTATGAGAAGCATTCTGTTCGACATCTTAAATGGCGCAAATATTTGGCTACTGGGTAAAACTCTAAAATTTTCTATACACACACAACTCATACAGAGATCAAAGTTTCTTCCACAACTCCCCATCATTATTGCTGAAAATTATAACTTTTGGTATGACACAAATTTGGCTTATGGCATTTATATTTGGTTTTTTTTTTGCTTTCATGGTACTTGAATTTTTATTGGCCCCATTGAAAAATAACTTTATATAACTTTGTACATTATACATTGTACTCTCGTTTATATGAGTATTTTCCCCTAAAATTATTTTTGGCGTTTTATCATCATAACATCGTGTGTACATGTTTTTCTTTTAATGTTACAATGTTTTTTTCTTTATTTATTTTTTTTTTTTTTTGTTGTCTCGTTGCCCTAACCTTCTGTTTGTCAATGGTCCATTGGTTTATGATATCTTTGACCCCGCTTCATCATTGGAAACTTAATACTCGCAATGCGATGACGATAACAATGATGATGATGTTGATGATGATGGCCATGAGTATAATCAACAGCTTTATTTAATTTATTCTTTGCTATTTTTGCGACAAACTTTATCACTGTCTTGGGCTGGTATTCGCTTTTTTATTGCGCGACGGTCAAAGGTGCTCTTTTGTAATGGGATTCCTTGAAATATGTCATAGTTCAATGTCATCTATAATGCGATATTGACAGTCGTCCTTTTAAATTCAACATAAAAAATGAATGTTGAAAACCTCCCTAAGCGTTTACGTATTACGGCAAAAAAGTTCAATTGTAGTTCAACAAAAGCAAATTATACATTGCTGGTGACATGAAAAGTGACTGCCCTTCAGAAAATAGTTATTATTGGCTTGTACCTGCACTTAAGGTGGCATGAGTAAATCAATGAAAATAATTTGTCTGCAATGTCTGGTCATTATTGACATATTTATCATAAGTTGTGGGGTAATGCATCTTTAATGTATTAAGACATGCCCACACAATAAACTGTCCATTACTTGCATAGTTTCTTTATCGTAGAATTTTTCTAATTTATTATTTTTATTAAAGAAAACATTTTTTTTTTTATTTTTTCAATTAAAGCAAACATTTATTTATTTTTTTTTCACCTAAATCAACATTTTTATTTTCATTGAGAATTGCGTGTCACCACGTACTTAACATTTTCTATCTAGTAAGCTAACAGACATAATGGTCTAACGCTTTCTTGTTTATGAAGTCATGAAAATTATGCTGAAAGAATCCTTATCAGGTTTTCCAATCGAACTGTAACGGTTTTTAACGAAACTAAAAGTGTTTTAAACAATTGGAGTCCATCGAAATTTCATTCAAACAGATTTTATAGTTTTTGTGTCTTTTTTTAAAATTTTACAACTTTTTACTGCAATTTAAAAAGTCGGGCCTCACTTTTAATGTATATAAGTTTTTTTTTTTTCAGAAAATTTTCAAAAATCATTAAGGCCATTTTCACGAAAGTGATAACAAAAAATGCCATTGAGCTTGGTGCCACGTCCACGTTCTAACACCAAACAAGACTGTGGAAGAAAACCTCGTGAAGTCAAAGTTAGTTTGAGGTTTAAAATAAGTGAAATGCAAAACACTGTTTGAGATAATTTAACCCATAACGGCCCGATACCCGATCCCGTTGAAATTTTTTTGTGAATTTTAAAACACAGGCTTATTTCGTCCTAATCAAGAAAAATCCTTTGGAGTTTTTTGGATACCTAAAACAGTTTTTGAGCTACGATTGAGGTAGTTTCAACCCCTTGGACCAAAACATACACTCAATTCGGAACAAAACTAGTTTCTCTAAGTTTATTTGAAAAAAATGTAAAGTTTCATTGACATGTCGCTTAAAATGTTGTTCTATGATCAATTGAACCCACTTACCTGATAATCACTCAGTTTCATTAGCGCACATTCATATTCCAGTAGCCAGTGACCACACGACCAAGTGGCCACATTCGGTCACTATTATAAAAAGTCCTTATTTTCAAAGATAATATACTAGTTTTGGGTCTCAGTGGTCCATGACTACGTGACCAAGTGGCTAAGAATGTAAGTCTTTACTTTCAAGGATGAAATACTGGCATCAGAAAAAAGAAACTGGACTAAACCGATATATTGTTTCAAACAATATTTTATGGATCGCATTTAGTTTCATTGTAATCCTTTTTATGTTCCAATGGTCCATCACCAGGCGACCAAATAACCATAATCGGTTCTTAGTATGATAAGTTCTTATTTGCAAGGATAAAATCCTTTATTTTTAAATTTTAATTGTTCATTGTGTGTCAAAATCTCGCAGTATAACTTACACTAACTAATATAATGCATCTTTTATATGAAAATCAGCAATCATGAGTACATGAATAAATTAACATCGCCAACATGGGTTAAAATAATTAAAATTTACATCCCTTTTCATTTCCGCCAAAATAACTTTTTTTCACTTTTTATTTGCAAATATTGTTCTGTTACCCCGAGGTAGATCATAGAGCCATTTTTATTTAATTTAAGTTTTTTTTTCTCCTCCATTTTTTACTCATTTTCAATCAACGAACGCATGAAATTAAGAGATAAAATTGCATTTCCCACGCAAACACTTTGAAACTGACAGTCAGGAAAAGTGAAAAAAAAAACCTTCAATAATTCAAAAGCTTGATTCCCGGTCACACGTAATTTAATCCACGCTGAAAGGAATCAAATAGTAAAAAAAAGGACTCCGTGAAAAATGGAATAAAAAGTGTGAAACGAAAAAAAAAATACGCCACAAAAACTGGGAAAAAAATTTAATCTTTTGAACAATTTGTGTTCGCATTGGATTCATTACAACCAGAGAAAACCAACAAACAACCACGCAAAGCACGAAAAAAAAAGCAAAAAAACCAGATCGTCTCGCAGATAGAGATAAATGCATGGAATGCGCACCGCGGTATATGGCTGCAAAGCGAGCAAAATGTTGGTAACGGAGAACGCGCAAATGTAAAATTACATTAATTTACGTGCTGATTGTCCCGGTTGCACAAAGCAAGCTGGCTGCACAAAGTTGAAAAGAATGAGTTCTTTTCGCATTTCCTTTTTTCCTGCTTTCTGTGCTTTCCAAAATCAAAAAGTCTTTGTTTCTGTTGTTGGCGCCATGTGTGTGACATATTTTTGTGAAATTTTTTTTTTCTTTTTAAATATGTTATGCGAGTAAATGGAATCTTAAATTAAATTCTGCAAAGGGTTGCACCATATTTTTACCACATATCTGATATCGCATATTTTGCTTTTATTACTTAAATAAAGCAAACTCACATTTGATAAACAGGGATGTGGTTCAGATTTTAAACTTCATTTTAAATCGTTTTCAAATCAAATTAACATTATCAACATTTAAATTCACTTTGGTCCAGTCATTTGGTTCAAAAATACAAGATTACCTGGAAAGTTTTCCAAGAATTTTGAAAATGTTTAATTTTTTCAGATTTTGATGTGCTCTTTTCGAAATTCAATTTTGCCACCTCTTACACTACATTACAAATAATTAATATGTGTGTGTAACATTTTGCAGACCATATTTTCTAAACTAATTTGAGGTCGCTGAGTCCGAAAATAGCATTTATTTTTTTTTCCTAGGGGCCGTTCTCGAGATAATCGACCTTTTCAATTTTTGAGGTAATAGCTTCATTTTTTCGAACATATTTTGAGAAACCAGATTTCGATCGAATATGGTTTTACACCATTATAGAGAAAAATTTTTAAACTTCCAAAAAATGTTCCAATATTTAAGATCCAATTCAAATTGGCTGAGTTATAGCAACGTAAAGTTCATTTTTATAGTAGTTTTTTACACTTTTTCGTGATTAAGCCAAATTAAACACGGTTTTTTTGCCAGTAGCTTATACAAATATATATTTTTTATATTTTAGTTCAATAGTGTATTTAATTGCAAATATCTGGAGTTCAATTTTAGCAAAAGCGGATCATTTTTCAAAAAGTTATTAAGGTTTTAGTGAAATAAGATCATTTCGATTTTCATAGAAAAAATTAATTTGTTCAACAAAAATTTAAAAAACAATTTGTGTTTTCTATGAAAATCGAAATGGTCTTATTTCACTAAAACCTTAATAACTTTTTAAATAATAATTCGATTTTGCTAGAGTTGAATTCCAGATATTTGCAATTTAATACACTATTGAATTAAAATATAAAAAATATATATTTGTATAAGCTACTGGCAAAAAAACCGTGTTTAATTTGGTTTAAGCACGAAAAAGTGTGAAAAACTACTATAAAAATGAACTTTACGTTGCTATAACTCAGCCAATTTGAATCGGATCTTAAACATTGAAACATTTTTTGGAAGTCTAAAAATTTTTCTCTATAATGGTGTAAAAACATATTCGATCGATATTGGGTTTCTCAAAATATGTTCGAAAAAATGAAGCTATAACCTCAAAAATCGAAAAGGTCGATTATCTCGAGAACGGCCCCTAGGAAAAAAAATATATGCTATTTTCGGACTCAGCGACCTCAAACTAGTTTAGAGAATATGGTCTGCAAAATGTTACATTTTGGCTGTTGTCTAGTGTTATCTTTACTGCTCGCACGGCCATCAATCAAAAAAACAGTTTTTTGACAATACCTTGCTAACGGTTACCTCTAAAGAAAAGTGTTGGTCAACAATTTCCTATAAAAGTGGCCTTAGAGTTGTTTTTATACGTCTTACAGGTTAAGAGATATGTCAAGATTAAGGCAGAGAAACAGCGACTGAACTGATATCGTTTGCCTATTTATATAATAAAATAGTTTTTATTATAACTTACCGGCTTTGAATTGCACTACTACCTAAAAAGTTATTTTATACAGTCCCTCTCCCTATCAAAACTGTTCCAGGCTATCCATAAATCTTGTCACTGCCACACAGCTAGCTGGCCATAGCTCTGAAAATTTTTGTATTAAAAGTAATATTTTTTTTGCACAAATTTGAAGTTAAATTTCTAGATAACATATTTCAAGTACCAGAATACCAAGAAATAAAACCATTTTTGAGTTTTCGCGTCTTAAATTTGATGAATTCAGAAAATGGTAATTTTTTCAAAAAATCTGTTAATATATGTGAAAGTTTAAATGAGTGTATCTTGAAAACTAAATTATCTTACCTCCTGAAACTTTTGGTGAGATTAACTTAATCTATTTTCCGAAGATTAGCGTACTTAGATGCTAGTTTTTGTTTAATACAAAATGGATATCCGGATCATCAAAAAAAATCTCTAATTTTATTTCCCGAATTTTCGAATTTTGCACTCTGTGGACTATACCTAACTAAAAAGTTTTATGGAGCAACGGCTAAATCATTTAAGTGTTTAATATAAGGTTCTCTGAAGGCTCTGCCACATCATCATCATATGGCTCCCCACTCATACCCCTTTTTGGACTACGATGAGTTTTACTTCAGCGACTTTTCTGTATTCTTGCAACGCTCCAGTTTCATAAACGCCCACCTCCCATATAACCAAAAATTTGAAATCGCCATAACTTTGTGAATATTTCAGATACAACAACAATATTTTATATGTGAGTTTGTATTGATAGAATTAAGTCATTTAATGAAAATGAGCGAGATCAGGTCAAGGACACGCCCACTTATATTAGAGACCAACATTTTAGATTGCCATAACTTTGCGAACATTTGAAGTACAAAAAAATTATGTTTTTTATCCAAGACAAATTGCAACAAATTGCTATTTGCTATTTTTGTTGCTAATTTAGAAACTTAGGCAAAATTGCATTGCGTTAAATCATGTTAAGTAGGCAATTACTTTGAATTTTATATTTCAAATTAATGTTCATCTAGTTCATATTTTTTATCATATTAGTATATGTACTATCATATTATTTGCGTGCCTCCATTTTGGATCCGCCAATCTGTACTATTTATATAAAATTGCTTATATGAAAACCCTATGTAACAATTTGGTGCAAAATATACCGAACCGATTTTAATAATTTTTTTTTTTAAAACGTTCTACGTGTGGAAAGGAACAGGATTGTATACTGATTTTTTGGTTTTTATAAGATAAACCCTTTTTTTTAGTATGAAGTTGTTGAAAAAAAAAATTCAATGCTTGCATAAAAATGACCGTTTGCATTTCAGTCGCTATAACTTGCTGCGCCATGAGTTATGTATTGTTGTTGTCTTTTCCGTCTCTTTCATTTATTGTTTTTTTTTTATTCTTGATGTTGTGTTGTTGATGAGAAAAATGAGAGTGATTTCGTCAGTGATGCCAACTCAATATTTTCAATATTTTTGGACTTTTTAAAATGTATTACATGTTTTTCAATATTTTTCAATTCTTTTTGACTTTTTTCGATATTTTTGGATGTTTTTCGAAACAATTGGACTTTGACCGATTTCTTCGATGTGTTTCAATATTTTTCAAAACTTTCGGACTTTTACCGATACATAGGATGTTTTTCGACATTTTTGGACTTTTACCGATATTTTGTACGTTTTTCGAAAAATGTATTTTTATTTCACTATTTTTCGAAACTTTTGCACTTTTACCTATACTTTAGATGTTCTTCTATACTTTTAGACTATTGCCGATATTTTAGATGTTTTTCGATACATTTGGGCTTTTACCGATTTTTTTAATGTATATTTAAATATTTTGTGATACTTTTGGAATTTTACCGATAAAATAATTATATCGGAGCATCTGTTAGTGGCACATTGTTTTAAAAAATAAAAAAAAGTTATTAGCCTTTTAGTGCAATTTGGCTTTTTATTAAAGCACGTGCAACGCCGGATAAAACAGCAAGTTTGTTTATAGAAAAGATGATACCGAATTCGAAATAAGCGACCTTAAAATCTCCTTAGCCATAATTTTGTCGTGATATAATCAATTTATGAGAAATTTTTTCACCATTTTGGATCCGCCATTTTGTTCACAAAAGGCCGGCCTAAAAATCAACGTATCCAAGACTAAAAGCATGAAGCTAAACGCAAGCAATGACATCACGTTTAAAGCTGGCAGTGATGACATCGGAAACGTCGATAGCTTCACGTATTTAAGCAGCATTATCTCCATGGATGGTGGAGCAAAAGAGGATATCAACTCAAGAATAGCAAAAGCAAAAGGCGCGTTTGCTCAACTGAACAAAATATGGTCTTCATCCGTTATATCCACCAAAACGAGAGTGCGCATTTTTGATTCGAATGTGAAATCGGTTTTGTTATATGGGTGCGAAACATGGCTTGTTACTGAACACCTAACGAACAAGCTGCAAGTATTCGTCAACAAATGCTTAAGGCGTATACTAAAGGTTTGGTGGCCTCGCACTATATCAAATGCCGAGCTACATCAAAAATGCAAACAGAAGGCTATAGCAAATGAGATCAAGCTGCGCAAATGGGGATGGATTGGTCACACTCTCCGGAAACCACACAGCAAAGTTTGTCGCCAGGCCCTTGAGTGGAATTCACAAGGCAGTAGAGGACGTGGAAGACCCAAAACCAACTGGAAAAGGTCGCTGGAAAAGGAAATCCAAGAATCGGGAAAATCGTGGCAAGAGATCAAAGTCATCGAAGGGATCGTGACAAATGGAGAGATTTCATATTGGCCCTATGCTCCTCCTAGGAGTTAAAGGAGAATACATACATACATACATTTTGTTTACAAAAAAGATGATACCGAATTCGATATCAGCAACTTTAAAAAACCCCCTTAGCCACAATTTTGTCGTGATTTTAATTTATCATATACCTCGGAACATTATTGCATGTAAAAGTCTTCACATTTTTTGGTTATATCTTGTTTGATTGACTTCAGCTCAGTTCAGTGCATGTACTGTAGTTGTAGTTTATGTTACTAAATTCTACTTTAGTGACAAAAGTAGTTTTCCGCACTCTTATTGTGCTCTTTTTTTGTTTATGCTCTCTCTCAGGAAAATGTACAAAATCTACCACAATCCTGGGCAAGTGTAACCATTTCATAAATTGTACTGTTGTTTTTCTACTTGCACTGACCTCAAGTATTTGTTTTGTATAAAATAGCGCATACTGAAGCATTTGTTGGAAAACAAGACAGTATACTTCAGTGTCAAAGTGAGAATGAGTGTACAGTAAAAATTTTCTGGAATTTTTTCGATCTAATATTTCAGTTCAGTGTAAATGCTAAGTAAAGAAAAGTATAATATGTAACCGTCCAGTGGAAAAGGTACTTTATCTTCACTCACAAAATTTAGCAGTACAGATAAAACTAAGAGATCGGTTACACTTTACCGGTTTTCAATTTAAGGTGGAATTTAGTGCTTCCACATGTTCGTAACATTTTACGACTGATTTGAGGTCGATTATCAAATTACAAATACTAATTAAAGCGATCTTATCGGACCTCTACCCTGTAAAAATTTATAATTGACGAACTTTGAACTTCGATATCCACAAACTTGAGTTTTACATTTTCCGATTTCAAAATGCCATAGCTAAGTCAATTTTTTGGAATTTTCCAGTGACACCTCAACGTTTTATTTAAAATTGCTTGTATTTTTAGAAACTGAAAAGAGTTAACGGTTTTTTATTTTGTGAAGATAAGGCAGCTTTTCCGCTGGATGGTCACATAAATTACAAGATGTCTTGTGCTGGCCCCTTGCATGAATTAATCATTTTAAAATCAATTTATTCGATATTTCTATACCATAACATTGATTTTCACAGAGTTTCCTTCTAAAATTGCCATTTCTCATACTGCAATTAATAAAAAAAACAAACAGTTTGAACAAGAGCTCTTCAAAAGAGACATAGTCCCTTGAAGAAAAAGATCAAGAGTGATAAAATATAAGATAGATCTTGGCAGGCTTCGCCGCATATTTTTGTTTTCGAGCCGTGTACAAACTTTCTTCTCTGTGATAATACCTATTAAAATTAGTTTTTTTATCACTAACATTCAACATTTATACCACAATAAACAACTACCTTAATATTGCTGTGAATTTTGTACAACATACTGCGCAATTTTTCCCATGAATCGGAAACAGCAACGCCCAGCTCTCAAACAAACCGCAGTGCCAAAGTAGTGGCACATAAAACTCAAAATGTGAAAAACTGAATGAATGTAACAAATAATGAAAGCGTAAAGGATGTGCAAGAAATCACAAAACGAAAAAAATCAACAAAAAAATAATGAAGGATAAGAACATAACCTAAATTTGTGTTGAACACAAATGCAAATAATATGTTTACATGTAAACAATTCATGAAAACCGGAAATGCCTATCTATGCATGCCGCATTTTTCAATAAAAGCGCCTAAAATTATGCAAATATAAAATCTACCTAAACACACACAGGCAGAGACAGAATCGTCCATTTGCAAAAAAAAAATGGAAAATTTTTTCTGCATATGATAGACAACAAACTGGTAAAATCTATTGAAAATACAATGGAAGTATTTTTTTCCACTTTTTTTTTTCAATTTGTTGGTCGTTTGTCAACAACACAAAAGTTGTTTTGGCCACATATGGGAGTTTTTATTTATTTTTTCTGTATTTTCTGGTATACTCCACTAGAGCCCTATTTTATTTTATGCAAATATTTTTGCAGCTAAAGTTCTGCATGTGTGCGAGTGTGTGTGTGTGAGAATGCTAATTTATGCTAAAATGCGCTGCATTAATTAAGCTCCCATTAAATGCTGTAAATTTTTTTTTTTTTTTACTTCACATTTTGTTTTTGATGAAAAATTTTTGCAGTTCTGCTTAAACAGCGAAAACAAAAACAAACTTTTCAATGTTGCCACTCCTGCTGCTGCTGTTACAGTCTCATGTGGCAGAACTAACAGCAAAAAACAAAAAAACTGTCAACTCAGCAGCGACTTTGAATAGCATAACATGCTATGTTGGCAACACTAATAAATACATGGTCGCCATCGTACTTCACCCACACTCATTCATTGCTATAGCCGTTATGGGTTGCTTACGTCGCTAGCGCCAGTGTTGCCAAGACTTTTAATTTTTTTGAATTGGGAAATTGTATAGATAATGGTGCTATGTTGCTAAGAAAATTTTTCCTCAAAATAATAGTAAAAAATATTATGAACCACTCATTTGACAAATATTTTATGCTAGAAAATATCATTCAAGTTTGATTGATACGTATATTGCAAAAACAAGCCTTTGACCAATTTCTGAAACATTTTTCTTATGCGAAAAACAGTTTGTAGAAAAAAAATCTAACTATGGTTGTATTACTTCGGGGTAGAGGGCCTTTTCATCCTTTTGAATAACTCTCCTGCGTTCAGGACCAGTTTTTTTTTTCTTTTTTTTTGCAATTTGCTGTAATGGCTTTTTCGTTTTTCATCTGACTAGATCAATTTTCTCAAACTCTGAGGATCTTCTGAAGAAAAGTGGCTTTCAATCGCCAGTTCTGTTCTCTGCTAGTCATCTTATTTATATTGTATTTAGGTGTTATGCTTCTAACGATGCCTTAAAGGCTCAGCGTTGCCTACTTGTGAATTACTATATAAGAATGAAGGTTTTTCCGCAGCCGTGTCCAGATAACATCTGTGTGAGGTAAAAGTTGACTTCACCAAAACTCCTATCTACCCACATGTCTAAGAGTGGTATGATTCGTGCTATCCACCTTCCTCGGTTTTCTTGCTGCCATTTCTCCTGCCATTGCTGCAGTGTTTGCTGTCCAAGCAGTATTTGATCTAGAGGTGAGCTCTATTCTTTTGATTCCCAACGTTTTTTTTTTTTTTGCTCTTGAGCCAATAAATTTATTAGGGAGTTTCCACTTATAACTAAGTAACACAGCTCGCTCAGACACTGTGCGATATGCCGAGGCTACTCTGAGGGCTGCTGTTCCTTGCGCTAATGCCAGTTCCTTTCTTTGACACTCTGCTTTAAGTGCGTCTGCCCACAGTTCGCATCCATATAAAACGATGGTATTTACCGTTGTTATAAGGAGGTTTCGTTTGCTCTGAGTTGGTCTACCTATATATTTATGGCAAATCTGCTGAAGAGAGCAGTTTCCTTGCCTGCTTTATTTGCCGCATATCGGACTTATGCCCAATATGTTAGCCGTAAGTTTAGCCTTACGCCTAAGTAGGGAAAAGTGGGGTAAAGTGGGAAACTTTTTTTTTAACCTCCTTAAAATGAACAAAACTTCTTATTTTTTCATGTTTCAAATTCCTATAATAAAGAAAATTAAATAAGCTATATTTTTGCCGAAGAAACGAACCGAAAATATGGATTTTCTGTTGAGTACGACGCTTTGATCGAGGATGCCCAAAATGGCAAAAATTAAATATCGTGGGGTAAAGTGGGAAACATTCAAAACTCATAAGAACTAATACAAATGTTAGAAAAAAGTTCTAATATCTTTATTGTAAGTCAAAAAAGGTTCAAGAAACACACCCATAGGAGTGAATATGAAAAAAATAAGGATTTTGCTGGAAAAAAATATATGAAAAAATGTGTTTAAAAAAATTTGTGAAATAGTAGCTTATTCGTCGTTCTCTGATGAAACATCATAGTCCGAGTCACAGTGCTAGTAATAAAAGAAGCATGTAGTGAGATTAACGCATTTCAAGTGAAATGGGCGTTGACAATCCTTTAGGTTGTGTCTGGTCATGATTTCGGGCATGAGTTCCATGCAAATGGTGCAAAAATCACGATCTTCATCTGAACTAGAGCTTCTTTGACGCTTTCTTTGCTGGTGGTGCTTTTTTGCTCCTGGTACTCTATTTTTTGTGATTCGTTTCCCTCTTTCTTCCGTTTATTTGCTAAACGTTTTTTCTCAGCTGCTTTTTGCAACTCGCTTAGCTTTTCCGGAGTGTTTACTCACAATATAAATGTACAACACATATTTGGATCATGAAATAGTAAAAGACGTTGACAAGTGGAGACTAGCAATCGTGAAATAACATTTCCCACTTTACCCCATAAAAAATTTCCCACTTTACTCCGATACCACATTTTGCAAAAAATGTGAGCTGCATTCTTTCACTCTATGAATTACACGGAATCCTTTTGCGTTATCAAAATTAAGACTACAAAGAATATTTTTGTGTACTTACAATCGGTTTATCTCCAGTAACAGTAAAAAAACATCGATGCTTAAAAATTTCAAAATGAAATTTCAAAATCACTTAAAAACTTTGCATGATTCCATAGATCACAAAAATATGTATGCACGCATCGCTATACCATAAAGATTTGCTTACGGTCATTGCAAGTACATGTCAGAAGCGCATGACAGCTAAACTTTGCTAGTTTCCCACTTTCCCCTAATTGACAGATCTCTTTTCCCGCACTTCTACCTCAACTTTTTATGAAATATGCCTTTTCGTTAGAAGGAGTAGTTCTGTTTTTTCTATTGCAAGTTTAAGGCCATGTTCATCTAGCTACCATTTTGTTCTCATCATCACCTGATTAAGCTTTCGCTGTGCCTCTTCTGTAATGCGAGCAGTCATTACAGCTGCGACATCGTCTGCAAAGGCAACAAGATTAGTGTCTAGTGATGAGCCAACCAAGACCAAGACCAAGAATATTAGATGGCAACAAATAGTATAACTACTAATAGAAAACAGGTTTAAGATAATGATACAAGTGTGCCACAAATAGTAAGTTTTTGGGACCTTTTTTTTTTGGTCGGGAGATTGGTCATTCTAATTCGGGTACGGGGAATTCAGTGGTGCTAACCGTTTTGCTGGATCGGTTCATCACCCCATACAAAATGTTCACATCGAAATCTCGTCTAGAAGAAGATGTTTTTCATAAAGAATCTCTTAGTAACTTCTGATGAACCAATGATTTTTCATCAAAAGTATATTTTCCAGTTCATGATGAATTAAAAGGCATTTTTAATCCATTTGTTGGATATTTTTTTATTTAAACGTTAATTTCTACCAAATTTTCTTAAAATTTTATTTTTTGCTCAGTCATTTGTGGGTTTATTCGCTAAATCCAGGATAGACCTGTCTTTTGTCACATGATCTTGTTCTGCAAAGGCTTGAAATTTTTAAAATAAAATATTGTTGTTGGTTAGAATTATAAAATTTTAAGTTTTTAGTTTTTCGGTCCGGAAATAGCCTTTGTATGTTACTGCGAGACATCCTTTTTTTAAAGGCTTTTAACTTGAGATGTAGTGATTTAATTGAAAAATAGTTAAGGAACGGCTAGTTAAGGGTAATTTTTTCTATCCATAGTCATTAACGAAAATTAATTTTATTATTTGCTGTTTTTGTCATATAGTTTTTAGTAGACCTCAAAACAGAGATTTTTCACTTTTGTGCAAGGATAATTCTGGATCCTGACGTGATAGATATAAACCAAAATCATATTCGTAATAAAAAAGTCCCCATTTATCATAAATTGCTATAAAAACTCAAAACGGAAAACCATGTTTGGGCTGCTTCGGGAGAGGGCTTAAAAACATGGACCACCGCAGATTCTGACAGCATCCACTTTCTTGTTACTTGTAGCCAGACTTATGAGAATTTCAGCTCAGTTTTCGGTACTCATATATTGCATACTCAAGTCCATCTAGCGTTCACTCTATAAGAAAATTCGGTAAAAATTAAAGATAAAGTTAAGAAGTATCTGATAAAAAAATTAGCAACTCCATTGCCAATTAATACATCTTGAACAGCAAAACATACTTTTGATGAAAAATCATTGATTCATCAATATTTAATAAGAGATTCTTTATGACAATCACCACTTTCTCGACAAAATTTTGAACTGAACTTTTTGTATGGGGCGATGAACCAATCCAGCAAAACGGTTAATACCACTGAATTCTCCATGCTCGAATTAGGTAAAAATGACCTATTTCCCGTCAGACCAAATTTTCAACTAGTACAGTGATATTAGTCGGCCACGAACTGGAACTTCAGGATAAATATTTTACTTGTTGAAGTAGTTCTTTTTCATGACTTAAACTCCCTACATTTGAAAGCAACCAGAAAATTTTGATCTACCGAACATTATTAATTTTTTGCATGTTCATTATTTGTTTGCTGTATTGAGTTCAAATCTTCCGTAGATTTTGATGGGATCGGATTCGGGAAAAATTTTAGGTTTAAAGTAGCACTTAAAAACAAGGAATAAAGTATTTATCCTTTAAAACTTGCTTATTTAATTAGGTATAACATTAAAGTACTAATTATATTAGAGCTATAATAATATAACTCGACAACACTGCACTTTGCATCGCATGTCGTCTGCATGTAAGTAATGTGTAAACAAATTCGAGGACTCTGGATGACATTCCAAGAAGGACACTCAACTTTATTCAACGGTGAAGAAAAGAAGTTGCAGCTATGTATACAGTGTATAACCTAAGGATACATATCAAGAACATATGCTATGATACTGGTAGCACCTCCCCTTCCACTTTCATCACCCACAATCTCTCACTACTGTTTTCATTAAAGTGCAAATTAACTGCTTTTTAATACTTGGCCTGGCTGGAAAACAATTTTTCCTCTCGATATCTTGCTGACATGTGATGTTTTTCAGTGATATTGACGTTGTTGTTGTTGTTGTTTTTATAGTGCGCGCTCGTGTTGCTGTTGTTGTTGTTATTAAATGGACTAAGTCAATATCGTCGTTGTTGTTATTGTTGCTGATGTTGCAGTTCACAATTCCAAGTGACGTTGACATTAGGCGACATCAATTTGTTGAATGCATTCAATGTTTACTCAGACGGCAGTGGGAGGCTGCGACTGTGGCAGTAAATCTGACTTTTGCAACGCTGTCATTCACCTCATATACGTTCATGTATATGATTGACTGTATCATATGTGTATTGATACAATGCGTATGTCGGGGTTGGATTAAGCATGTAAAGACAAGTAATTGAGAAGTTATGATACTTTAATCAGTTTACACCGAAGAAAACTTTTATTTTTTTTAGAAAAATCATAAAGATTTCTCCATGCTTACAGAGAAATGTCAAGAATTATTTAAGAAAGGGGATGCATCTGGATGCAAAGAATTTTTTGTATTAAATAATATTCCTTAGTTCAGATAAAACATTGTTCGGACAAAGCATTCCTTTAGTTCAAGAAAATATTTAATTGGATAAACAAAGGATTGTTTTCAAGTTTTCCTTCTCCGTCTATATTTGCATTATATTTTTTGAGTTAAAACACTTTTTCTCTCATTTCAACCCAAAGTACAAGGATTGTATTGACGCATTGATGTTCATGGGAAATATTTCAAAAAGCAATGAATCTTATGAAATTTTTTTTGATGGAATTTTTTCATTATTTATTTACGGAGTGCGTCACGTTTTAAAAGAAGCACACAGAGTAAAAAAAAATGTTCCTTTTATTAATTAAAGTTTTCTTTTTTGAGAGTAAATCTTACTTAGCATTTGGTATTTCATCTACAATATAAAAAAGAATAGATTTCGAAGGAAATCATTGAAAAGAGACAATAAAGCCAATTGCATTATTATTTTTATTATTTTGACCAAAACCAAATCATCACCGAAACAATAAAGGACTAATTTTTTTAGTGAACGCCTAAACTCATTAAGGTCAACTCAAGCAGAATCCTATTTTTTCTATCCACACACCAAAGCTCAAAATCATGCCATTTCGAAGAGAGAACTAAATCACCCAAACGAATTGTAATGCAATGAAAGCCCAAAACAAATCTGTAAAAGACGTGTTTGGTTTGCTAACGAAAGTATTGATTTTATTTTATCCCTTTTTTCATCTTTAATTTCATGGTACTTTTTTGCGATTTTATCTCTTATTGTTTGAGGTAGCCGAAAGAAGAACAGCAGGTCATTATTTAAATCTCTTAGCTGTTTCTGTTACTGATGAGACCACTTTGCTATGTAGGTGGTACTATATAATAAAAAAAATACCAAGCCATAAACTGACGGTGAAGAATATGGAAGTCGGTGGGTCACAAGTCACTTTTTACCATTTTTATTTTAAGTTTTACCAGATAATACATAAGAAAACCAACTTTCTTTTTCAATGTTTTTCTTTTGACTTCATTAATTATCTTCACTTAAGATTCTTCAGCATTTATTGTAATGAAGCTTCTTTGGCGACAAAAATTTCGTTTACCTTTTCGTCCTTTTGTGTCTCACAAACTATTAAAGTTATTTTCATTAAATTTAAAAGGAATGTAAATACTAAGTTGAGCGTGCGTTACATTTTTTGATGTTTTAACTTTTCCAATTGTTGTAGCATATCTCGACATTTTAAGCTTTTCCTTCTATCCAAAAAATTTCTTTCACATTTTGCAACTTTTTTGCTGCATCTTTACAGTGCTTTGTCATTTAAATCTTTCTTCAACTTTTTGAACTTCAAGAATGAAAACAATATTTTTTTCGACGCCTTTTTACGTTTTCACTTTCATTCACTTGAAATCGTCTATTGAAATTTCATACAAAATTCGTACAGATTTCATTGAGCGATTGTTTAGTGAATTTTATTGAATTCTATATTATATTATGTTAGAAACCATCTCTATCCCGTTATCTGTCACACAAACAAACCATTTTTCTGATTCTTGGATCCCATCTCCTTTGAGAACCAAGATGCAAGATGAATTTATGAAAAAGAGCAAATGATTTCCGTGCCCATATATTCATGCTTGGCTCCCAAAATAACTTACAGTCAAGAAATACATATGCTCTTATTCTATTACGCTTATGGCACTTTATTCTCAAGATATGTATAACTTTTTTCTAAATAACACATTTCTGCAAAACAAAAAATTTATAAATAATATTTTTAAATATCATATGTATGTATATTATCGCGCCCACAAGGTATATGAAATGTGCAAAGTTGTGAATTTGTGTGCCCCCCAACCATTTCCTGAAACTAGAGGTCAAAAAAATAATATCTCAAAAAAAATAGGAATCGGTAGTGGAAAAAACCCAGCCGGTTTTCGATCAAAGGTCGAAAATTTGACTAAAAAAAAGCAAGTCACTTTGACTGCCCGTTACTTCGAAACTATTCATTTTTTCGTAATGTTTTCAAGACAATTTTTGTAGAGAATAACTTGGTCAACATTATCTACTTAGAAAATTTTGGTCCAAAAATTAAATTTGTTGCTGTTGACGAATACTTGCAGCTTGTTCGTTAGTTGTTCAGTAACAAGCCATGTTTCGTACCCATATAACAAAACCGATTTCACATTTGAATCAAAAATGCGCACATTCGTTTTGATGGATATAACGGAAGAATATCATATTTTTTACAGTTGAGCTTTTGCTATTCTAGAGTTTATACCCTCTTTTGCTCCACCATCCATGGAGATAATGCTGCCTAGATACGTGAAGCTGTCGACGTTTTCGATGACATCAGTGCCAGCTCTAAACGTGATGTTATTCCTGTTTGTGTTCAGCTTCATGCTTTTAGTCATGGATACGTTGATTTCTAGGCCGACTTTTTGTGATTCCAAGACAAAGTCTTCAATTTTGCTTTGCATATCTAAGTGTTTAGACTATAAGAGTCAAATGTCGTCAGCGTAGTCGAAATCTTCGAGATGTTCGGTAAAGTTCCAATGGATACCCCTTTTCGCCTTATTAAGAGCTTTATCTAGGATATCGTCAAAAACGATGAGAAAGAGAGATGGTGAAAGTAAAAACCCCTGCCGTACGTGTGAATTAGTGGTGAGTGTCGGTGACAACAACCCGTTGTGTAACACACTGCATTTAAAGCCTTCATATTGTGCACGTACAAAGTTTATGGCCTTTGCGGCCATACCTCTTCGCTGCAGTGAAACTCAGATGTTTTCTCGGAAGACACTGTCGAAGGCAGTGCTGTAGTCTACGAAGACAATTTTAACCGCAACATGTCACTACTCACATGATTATTCGACAATTATTTTGAGGGTGTTGATTTGATCCACGCATGATCGGTTTGGCCGGAATCCTGCTTGTTGCCTTCGTATGGACGAATCAAGTTTTTCGTTAACCCTGTTTAGAAGCACTTTTGTCAGTACTTTTGATGGTAATGAGAGCAGAGTTATTCTTTTATAATTTCGGCACTCGCTTAATTCACCTTTTTTCGGCAATTTGACTAGCATGTCATGTAGCCAATCTTCTGGCAAACGCACTTCGCTCCAGATACTGGAAATCAGAGGATGAAGAACTTTATCTGATTTAATGGGGCATGCTTTTAGCAGCTCAGCTGTTATTTGATCTATACCGGCGGCCTTGTTGTTCTTCATGCTTTTTATAGCTTTCAATATTTTATCGATTGTAGGCGGTTGTGTTTGCATTTGACTAATACTGCGAGTCACTGCCGCAGTTGTAGTTGGTGATTCTGGTTGCGGAAATGTGGTAGATGTGGAATTCAGCATGTCACAAAAATACTATTTCCATCTTCTTAGTTATTTGTCCGCGAATGTTAAGAGATTTCCATTTTTGTCTTTGATAGGGCGGTTCTGTTGGTGTTTTCTGCCAGATAATCTGCGGGTGATATCTTAAAGCTGCCAGAGATTTTCAGCATTTGCAGCGCTTTCGACTTCGCATGCGATACGTTCCTCTTTTGCCTTGTCTACACAATCGCCTGACTCTTTATTGACCTTTTCGGCGTCGTTTTTTTGCGCTCTAGTTCTAGCATCGTCTCTTAGTTTTTTTGCGCTCTTTTTTTTTCAACCAGACCTTACGTTTCCTCGCTCATCCAGTGCTTCTTGTTTGAGGGTTGGAACCCAAGTATTTTTTCACTGAGGCTTAAGAACGCAGTCAAAAAATTTAACAATCTTAATTTTAAAACTAAAATTTTACATTTTTAGGAGCATTTTTCCCATTTTTAAAGATGGTTTTGTGTCCACCAAATATTCTCTGAAATAGACCCGAATTTACACTTACACCTTAATGAAACTTTTTTGTCCGGCAAACGAAATTCCGGGCAGCTGTAACTTTTTTTCATACAAATCTGAACCAGTCTAGTGTGCATGCTATGCTTACCAATGAATAATTCATAAAATTCCAGGTGAGGCAAAAGTAAAATCATAACGTAAATTGGCAGCCTTTTGGTAAGATATGAAAAAAGCTATGCCAGGCTTAATTGAGGTTTAAGACAGATGTCATTAAGCTCAAACAACTACCACCTGATGCAATTTTTGTGCTTGCAAAACATTT
Source organism: Calliopum simillimum (assembly GCA_951812925.1). Classification (NCBI taxonomy): domain Eukaryota; kingdom Metazoa; phylum Arthropoda; class Insecta; order Diptera; family Lauxaniidae; genus Calliopum; species Calliopum simillimum. The sequence goes on from OX638371.1 coordinate 66,077,566, forward strand.
AGTTCAAAATTCTATATATATATCACATTACATTTGCGACGTGAATTTATTATGTGCATTTTAATTCACTATTCTCCCAAAAGTTTTGAGTCGCATAGCATCGAACAAAGCTTTAAAAACTCTAACAAAAAAATTTCACTCAAAAGCCTGGATACAAATACAAACTAAAGTTGAAATTCGAAGCTGCTAACAGCTTTTATTTAATTTTCATCAATTTAAGCAGCTGAAACATTTTTGCCGCCAATTTTCTGCACAAAATGGATATTAAATTTACATTTTTTCAATATCTAATTGTAAAAAATCTCAATCACATTCAAATGGATTTTTATTTTTTTTTTTTTTTTTTTCACTTTGAACAAAAATCGCAACTGAATGCCATGGCATCAAATGCAAAACATTCGATTCTAATTTAATTTTGACAAAGTCTGACAGTGTTGAATTTCACAGTTCCAGTACTACGATGAGAAGTATCTAGAGAATGAAATTTGCGAAACATTTAGATACGTAATTGCAAATGGCAAAGCACCACCCAGGCTGAATTGAACAGCAATCTGAGTGCTGTTCAGCCGTTTTTTAGCTGTCTATCGTTTGATTGACGTCAATTAATTTAAATTCAATTTTCGTAGTAATCGCTGCCGTTGCCAATACCACCAATGAATTCTTATTCCCGAAATTGTTATTGAACGAGACATGTGCCGATTAAAGTGATTTGAGAGTTAAGTGACTGTGATGCAGATACAATTCATATGGGCAGAACTACAGTAACTAGATGCAGTAATGTATTCCAACAATGAGATCTTTTTAATTCATGAATTTATTTACAACATGCACACTACTTATGTAAGTATTCTGGCTGGAAAAATTAAATTTTCCCAACAAAATCATAATAACAACGCAAAGAAGCAAAGCCGCTACAAATCTTTCAAAGAAAATCCTCCATAAAATTATTAAAAAAATAAACTTAAGATTTTCTCATTTTTCGTCTTTTCTTTTTTATGAAAATTCTTCACTCCAAGCAATAACAGTCGCAGGATTCAAAAACACAATCGCACAAAAGAAACTGGCAACTACAAGGCATCTTCTTCGTTGCTGTCTGTATAAAGAGAGAAAAAGGACAATTTAAGCTCCTTTGAGAAATATGCATGCCATTGAGACTGACACACACAGTCACATACAGACGGACAGGCAGACAGACATAAACAATAAAAGGAACAACTTTAAACATTTACCAAACACAATCATATTTTCTATTCATGTGCGCACAAAACGACGACGTTGTTGCAAATGCAGCTGCAGCAGATTTGAATGCTGCTGCTGTTGTTTTTGTTGCTGCACATTGAATTTGAAATTGAATAGTAAAAAAGAGTTGGTATGTAGCATACAAACAACGGCAACAACAACAACAAATAACATCAAGTTTCGAGTTGTATGACAACTGCAATAAATTTGAAGTTAAGGTCTCCAAACGGCCTCAGCATCATCTTCGTTCTCGTCGTCTTCGTCTCAAGTAGCAAAATGTTTATTTAAAGCTTGATAGGTTTATGTGCTAAGCCATTTTTTTCACTGCTTTTATCCTTTACTTGTTCTATAAAATATGGTTTTCTTTAATATTTGGAAGAATAAAAATGGATATGGTGTGTTTAATCGTTTATAAGTGTGCGCGGCACTGAGTTGAATATGGCCACTTTTCGCCTTGTGTTTGGTTTTATGTTTGGCACTTCCATACAAAGCTTTATCAAAATAGCTGGTTTAGTTGTCGAAATATAACGGAATTGCAATTTCACCCCTAGCGCGGTCAAAGTAGTTTCAATTCAAGGAATATTTCAGAAATATGAATTATTTTTCTGGGTCAACTTTGAACCGAACTCCTTATTAAGGTTAATTGAGATTGATTAAATAGCTTCATTACCACAAATAGGTATAGACTGCATAAACCAGAGACCAAATTACTTTAGGATCTTTGTTAGCACTAAGCATTATATGCAAAATAAACTTGATAACACTGTTCGACAAAAAAAAAATACATGAGAAAATCCAAAAAATTCTTAAACTAGACGTTAGAAAAAAAATAACCGTGTCTCGTGGTTTTTGAAGTTTTTTAATCCACCCTACATGAAAAAAACAAAAATACCACATTCTTGTGTTAAATCGATGAATTTAACTATATGATCCTTACATATGAGGTGTATCATGGAATATTTTTGTAAGCAATTTTAACCCTGTACAACCCCCACATGTGGGTCATTTTTGCCCTTTTCTTAAAAAGATATAAAAATGACACCTAAAACAAGGGAATAGTGAGTCAGTATGTAGTACAGAAATATTTGCTATACAATTTCACTACTAGTTGCTCAACACAAAAAAAGCAAAATTTCATCCCGAAAGCAAAAAAATCGCTAAAATCAGTAATGACTTCTAACAATCAATATTTACCAAATTTCACCACACTGTCAAACTCTAAAACTACATTTTGGACAAAACTCGTTTTCACAAGATCATAACGAAATCACACAAGGATTATTTTCCTAGAACACATTAACCCATTACATCCAGTTTTTATGGGTCTTTTTGACCCCTTTTTCTAAAACTGAGCCACAATGGGTTGAACAACTTTGCAAAAGTATCCTACAAAAAAATTTCACTAAGAGTTAACAAAGACAAAAAATTCTTAAAACTTAAGGTAAGCGCGTCAGGGATGTAATTAATATGCAATGTGATAAGTCCTAATTGATTTTAACATTTTTTTGGTTTCGGGCTTAAATTTCCACCTTTGGCAACTCGTAGTGAAATTTTAGAGCAAATATTTCTGTAGTACATTCTGACTCAATATTCCCCTGGTTTAGGTGTCATTTTTGTACCTTCTTAGAAAAAGGGCAAAAATGACCCACAGGTAGGGGTTAAACAGGGTTAAAGTCTTGTGCAAAAATATTTCCCGTAATATCCTGCATAAGTTTGCTGAACACATAATACACCTCAGATGTAAGGATCATATAGTTACATGTATCGATTTAACACAAGAATGCGTTATTTTTGTTTTTTCATGTACAGTGGATTCAAAGACTTCAAAAATCGATGAAGAAAAAATGTGACGTGCTGGAGAAAAACCACGAGACACGGGTATTTTTTAACGTCTAATTTAAGAATTTTTTGGATATTCTCATGTGTTTTAAAAAAGTTCGAAATTGTCGAACAGTGTAATAAAAGGATATTAAGAACTGTCCCAGTCGAAATTGGTACTATTGTTTCTTAACATTTTGTTTTATTTGATCGTAGTGTTGGTCGAAATATGCACAGAGAAAAAAAAAATAGTTCGAACTATTTTATTTGTAGTAAATTTTTCTTGAATTTCAAGTCAATATAGTGACAATTCCCCACTAAAATAAATATTGGGTACATAACAATTTTAGTAAATTCAGAATTTTCGAATAACTTTACCTTATAAAATTTTTTTTTTAAATTTAAGAGATATTTACCTTACTGTAAAGATCATACTTATAAACAAAAAAGAAAAAAAAACGAACTAACCGCACTACAATTACAAACTTGTTAGACCTGTACACCACTGACCTATATGATGAAAAGGTATAAAATTTGTATGTTAAGCACATTTCTGTCCAAACATAAATATTTGAATTATAAAGTAAAAATGGTTTTATATTTTTCTAAAATTTACCTTACTGTAAAGTTCAAACAAAAAAAAAAACCCGCACTAGGATTTGAACCGAGGTCCGTCTATGTGATAGATAGAAACATAATTATTTTGCTTAAAATTACAAACTTATTAGACAGCACTGACCTAAATAATGAAGAGGTATAAAATTTGCATATTAAGCAACTTCTGTCTAGACATAAATATTTTTTCTAGAATTATAAAGTAAAAATGATAATGTATTTTTCTGTCGGAAAGCATAACTTAATTTACGTATAGGATAATATAAGGAATTAAGAGTAAATATTACTTTATTATTTCACTATATTTTACTTGTAAATATTATTTTATGGAACCATAAAAATAGTTTTGTTATATATCAAAACTGTCTAAGTAATTCTCTAAAATGAAGACAAAATAAAATAAATTAAAATCAATTTAATGTGGGAGACTTAGTGTTGATTACCATATTTTAATTTTTTTTCTACTCGAGTGGAGTAAAAATTATGAGACTCATTTTTCTCTGTATGGGTTCTTTTTTTTCTATATAACATGACATAAGCAACAATTTCAGACATTCCAGTACGAGATATTGCTGTAAGGACGGCTATCTCGAAATCTACTTTACAAAGACTAAACAAGAAATGTAAGCTAAAAACCTGCAGAGCTCAAAAAGTACCAGATCAAACCGATTAAAAGCAAGCTCGAAAGTTATATGAAGGCTTTCTGACTAAATTTGACAGTTATGTAATATGGACAATTTCCAGCAGGTACCGAGCATCTTCGGTCTGAGAAGCATTTTGTTTTTGCAACACAGGGCACAATAAATATAAAAATTTATACTGATGAGTGTCATTAAAAAGGTCTTTTGTCATGTATTCTTGAAGACGAAGTACTGTAATGTACTGGCCTGGTTTAGCAACCTCTTACTTCCATAGAATGGAAGTACTCGCTAAATTCTTCATATTTTGTGCACAATGATCACAGTTTCATTTTGACACCAACAACTTAAAGATTGGATCATACATAACAAACTTGAGTCTCTCTGAACGAGAACTTTTAATTTACTGTACTTAAATTTTTCATTGAAAACGACTGTAGTTAGTCATGTGCGATCCAATCTTTAAGTTTTTGGTATCAATTTGTAGCTCTGATTATTGCGCAGATTCACGTAATCAAACAGTGGCGGTTTCTAGTTCGTTTCAGTATACTTTCTTAACAAAACGGGCTTAATAAAAAATGTGCCAAACTTTTTTCATATTTGAAATTCTCGCTTTTTTTTTGCATCGTTTTAATTTTTATATCTCTGACGGCTAAAATTTTTTTTGAATTATTTTTGCGCAGATGTAAATCGTGATTTTGAATTTATCATTTCATCTAAAAACTGAGACGTGATAGAAAAATTTTGTTAATGTAGTCCTATTATGTCTAAAGCATGGAGTAATAATAACATAGTCCAAACTCAGATAATTTTTTAGTGCTAAACAGTGCTATAAAAATCCTTTAAGCTAATTGATGAATAAAAAAGTGTCAATTACCTCTGGCATATTCCTTTTGGGAACAAATTTAATATTTACTGATTTTCTTAGTTATATAAAAATAATTTTATGTATTTAGTATCTGTTTTGCATATACATAAGTAAAATGCATCAAAGAAATTGATATTTATTGTACATTTTATTGTAATTATTGACAGACCATACAAATGCAAAACTAGAATAAAGACTCTTATCCCCTACCTCATTATCGACTTCAAGAAAGTTACAACTCCAAGTGGTATATTGTTGTTAAAAGCTCTTAAAAGCTCTTTCCATTCAATTATAACAATGAATAAACAATATTTAATTTCATTTTATTTCAACAAATTGGGTCGAAAGGAGTTTAACCTGTACCTGCAGTGTACACCGAGCACCACAGCAGCACAGAAAGAAAGAGACAACCGAATGCGAGAAAAAGACAAAGAAATGCAGACAGTCTGACAGTTGAACAATAACAACGAACGAAGTAATCGAAAGACGCAAAAGAAGATGAAAGCATAAACCTCCTGCAGCAATCAACATTATGTTGATTAAAAAGCATTGTATCCCATTTAGTAGATGCAGCATTTGCAGCACAACTATTTATACTTACATACCAATGATAAAGTACATAATACTTTTTTCATGAATTCTTAATACTTTCCTTTAAAGATTCCTGTAAAATACAACAATGCTGGAAAGCAATGGTTTCAAATTACATAAAGAATGATTTTATTAGAAATGACAATTTTGTTCAAAACTATTCATTATGGTAGTATTATGCCTTCTAAATTGAATTTGTCCTTTTAAGATATTAAGAATTTTATTCAAGCTGCAGGACATAAATATTTACATACACATTTTTGTGTATTACTAAATTGACATATTCGTAATGTGAAAATCAAATAATTCGAATTATGTAGCCCTAATAGGATTGCCGCTTTAAATGTATTGGCATGAATTTGAGTGTCATTAAAATAATTTTCTTTGGGGTATAAATGATACAAACGGGCTATCTATCACAATGATGTTATCCGAATGACAATTACTTAAGTGAAATGATAAAAATAAATCATAAAAAATTTTCCAATAAATTTCAATATGTTATACTATTATACTACATCACGAATACAAAAAAAAATCTTTTTTCTAAGTAAGTACTTACTTTATTAAGAAACTGCAAAAATTCGATAACAATCTAACGTTTGTTTCAAAAGTTACAGTGGTTTTAATGAAACTTTATTTTTATTTTGAAAACAATGAAAAATAAAAAAACATTTCGTGTACTGATAAAACATTGTTTTTTGATGCAAAGAAAATAAGAAACTATTGAAAAAAGCTTGATTATCGTAACCCAGACTCTGCACCAGGAAAATTAATACACTATCGCAGAAATGCCAATGATGCTGAATACTTTGGTCACTCAAAATCAGCGGTTGTTCTGGAAAACATAAAAAATTTCTCAAAAATCTTTGGAAGACAAAAAATCAAAGTTGCGTGATAACTGGAAGATATCAGATGGTAAAGCGTTTGCAATTCTATACAAAGATTTGACCATTTGAATGTTACATTTGAAGTGGATCGGCATTTGCTGTTTTTTCAAGGCAATGCATTGCGCCAGAAGCCTTTGAAAATAATGATTAAAATGTATTAATTCCGTTTCGAAATGCTTCCGCACCGACCATATTCCCCAGATTATTAAATAAGTTTTTTGTCTATAAGAATCTAAGCTCAGTTTTCGGTACTCTTATTTTGCATACTGAAGTCCGTTTGGCGCTTACTCGAAAAAAATTCATTTTAAACAAAGTAAGAAAGTCAAACATTGCCCATTTCTTGAGACCTCAACATTTTCCAACATTTTCAAAAACCAATATTTTCGAGGTCTCAACAGTTTTTCAAGAATATCTTTGGAACCATGGGTTGTTTGGAAATAAAATTAATACGCCATATAGAAAATCAAATTATCTTTTCAACGGTATTTAAGATTTGTTTGTACGACTCTTCATTAAAAAGTTATTGCTATTTAAAAAGTAAGATATTTTAATATGAACTCATGGGTAGCATTTCGTATCATAATTGTTAACAACTTTTTAAGTTGGGTGATCTTTTAAATTATAAGTCGTATGAAAACATTTTAAACGTACTTTTGTAGGAAACTTCCTCTGCTACAAAATTGGAGACCAACATTTTTCTGTAAAAGTGAGCACTAGCGAGAATTTGCAAAAAACTGATTTTAGCGACCTTTGAGCCTTAATAACTTTTTATGCGCACATGACTTTGCAATGGACTTTTCACACTCTTTATTTATCATGCATAAATAAAGATAATTCCGGTGAAAAATATTCACTTGGAATTATTTCGCACAGCAGCTCTTTTTTCGTCTTATTTTCCTGGGCTAGTTATCGAGTCATTTGATTTTCGTGATCTTTGACCATGAAATAGGGTTTGTTCAGCTTTAGTAATGTAGAAAAGTATATATATTCTTGATCAGCGTCACCTCCTGAGTCAATATAGCCATGTCCGTCTGTCTGGCTGGGTTGCTGGCTGTGCGTGGAAATACATTTTTTGAGGAAACTGAGCAAGATAATGCAATGAAATTTGGTACACTGCCTTCGTCGTCAAAGATATCTTGTGGGATTGTAAATAAGCGAAATCGGTTGACGGACACGCCTACCGCCTATACAAAAAAAAAATTTTTAAAATGCAACTTTAGGAGTATTTTTCACGACAATTCAACCAAAATACACACTAATACTACGAATTATTAGCGCAAGCTCGAAACTAAAACTGGGTGGATTCATACAAGAGGGCGTGGTTCATCCCATATAAGCAAAAGCTTCAAAGCGCTATACTGAAAGCGTTTTTTGAGATAATCGAACTAAATTTTACTCAGACACTAAGAACTATATGAGTTAAATTCAGACAAGAGGACGTGGCACCTCCCTTATAAGAAAACATTTCAAAATGCTATACTGAAAGAGTTTTTTGAGATAATCCAACTTAATTTCACTCGAATACTAAGGACTTTAAATGCACACTCTGAACTGAAACTAGACGAACATGGACAAGAGGGCGCGGCACCACCCATATAAGCTTTTCTGACAAGCGTGAGGTAATTTTTGTCATTGCTATACTCGAACCTATAGCCACCTGTGTACTACGTACTAATAAATCATCTTAATCGTCTTTTTCTGGAAATCATCAGTTTTTATTGCATTGGGGAATTTCGACATAAGTATTTGTACTACCTATATATCATTAAAACGTTCTAAGCCGAATATTTGTAAAGCATTTCATCTTCATATTTAAAGTTAAATGTTGCCAAAATAACATTTCATATTCCAAATGTACGTATAAAGTGTAATAAATACAACATAAAGCCACAACATACTAGTACCTACTACGTATGTATTACCATCAAAAAAATAACTAAAATTTATAGAAACTAGAGTTCGCCTTGTGGCCGAAATTCGACCATTTCGATTTACCTATAAAAAAAAAAGTTCTTATAACCTTCTTTGGTCGATAAAATACAAAAAGCTTTTAATATTCTTCCTTGGGGTTCTGGTTAACTGCATTCATAAAAACTGGTGCAGCATGTTAGTTGCAATAGCGTGCTTGCCATTTAGAGGCATGTTACTAATACTAAAGCAAAATGTTTTTGATATCTTTCCGCAACGCTTACTCGATCCCCACACCAAAATTCATAAAAATCAATGACGTAAGCGCGTGGTAGCGCCCACTTTAAAACTTGGAGGTCATATTCTCATTCCAGAGTGTTAGCCTTATCTCCATAACCAATTTCAAAAAAATCGATGTAGTGGTTTAGCCGTAAGAGCATTTTTTCCATTTGAGGGCGAGGCATCGCCCTTTGTAAAGCATTATGGTCATGTTATCGTTTCATAGCGCTTACCCTATCTCCATATCAAATTCATAGAAATCGATGCAGTGGCTTAGCCGTGAAAAAACTTTTTCCATTTAGGGGCGTGGCAACGCCCACTTAAAAACATAATGGTCATGATATCGTTCCTTAGTGCTAACTCTATCTCCATACCAAATTTCATAGAAATCGATGCAGGGGTTTGGCCGTGTGAGCATTTTTTCATTTACGGGCGTGGCACCGCCCATTTCAAAATATAATGGTCATGTTATCGTTCCTTGGTGCTAACCCCATCTCCATACCAAATTTCATAGAAATCGATGCAGTGGTTTAGCCAGGAGAACATTTTTTCCATTTAGGGACGTGGCACCGCCCACTTTAAAAAAAAATATAGTCCTATGCACTTCTCCTCCCCACAGCCTTTCCAACAAAAAAAAATCAAGCAAATCAGTTGAGAATTTGGTATAGAAACAGGGACTGAACCGATTTCGTTTGCCTATTTATATATAGATATCAAATGCGAAGTTGATGGTAAGACAAAAATTATAAAAATATAAAGGCTATAGTTATTATCGTTTCTTATAGTTGTAAGGCACCATCCGTAAATAGCAAGCAGATGTAGCATGCGACAGCTGTGGCAAAGCCATTTATGCAGAAGCCGAGCACACGAAGAGAATCAGTTTTTAGTTTTGTCGCGAACATCAAACAAAGCAGTCGTCCGTTGCAAACGTGTCATATTAATAATCTTTCTTTTGTTAATTTTATATTTAATTGTCTGAATTACTATTTTAATTTCTTTTTATTAATAAATTTAACTATTTTACTATAACCCTAAATTACCGACTCGACTATCCTTACAGTTCAGAAGTGAGATTTGTGCGTAAATAGTTAAATAAATGCAAATCGTGTAGTGAAAGAAACGGCGACAAACGTACGATGCGTGTGTATGTACATATTATCGTTACGAACACATAGTGGTGCATGCATACAGCGCAAAAAAAAAGCAACGGCTGCTACGATCGCGTAAAAGGTTTTTGTAAAAAACGATCGAAATTGTTGTTCCGAATAACAACAATTTATTAACGTGAGTACGACAAAGCTCAAACAACGAAGTGCGTATATATTTTTCCGTACAAAAATATTGCAAACGCATAAAATTTTGCGGCGTATTTACATACATACGAATTTGTAAATACAAACGGACATACGTAGAATTTAACGAAGTGCTTACATACATACGGTTTATAAGTACAAACATACGTATACGATCACAACGAACGAGTGCAAACGTGCATAAAAAAGATCACCGTCTGCATGGCGACAAACGCAAGCGCAGAGAAAATAAACGAACAAACGAAATAAGAAAAACGGTTTAAAACGAAAAATTTGAAAACGGGACGAATGCGAATTGAAACGGATAACGAAATAAAAACAAAATACGAAATAAGAAGTGACAGTTCTTAAAACAGTGAGTGCAACTCAAAACGAAATAAAATTTTAAAGTGCGTTAAATTTTCAATACGAAGTAATAATTTTGTATTTTCTTTAAAATAATAAAATGATTAAAATTAAAATAAACGACTTAAGAGTTGAAAAATTAAAAGAATTACTACGTGGACATAACCTTTCGCCGGATGGTCAAAAACAAGAGTTAGTTGATCGATTAAGAGAAGCAATAGGTACAGATGAAATTGACGTCATGTGTGAACAAGGAAACATTCAAAATCAAATCGAAGAGCTGCGTTCAATGCTCGCAAGTGTTATGACAGTTGTGCAACAGAATGCAAACTTGAATAATGCAAACGTAAATAATGCAAACGTAAATAATGCAATTGAAAATAATCAAGATGATAGACTTTCAGATACTACTCCACCGTCGGGTTTAGCAATGAGGCTGAATCGTTCATATTCTGTGCGTGAAATAGCAGAAACGTTGCCAGACTTCGATCCTACAGGTGAAAATGCGTTGCCTGTTGTTCAGTTTATAAATCGCGTAAATAGTGCAAAATGTGCGTACATGTGGGAAGAAAAATGTCTTTTGCTTGCGGTATATAGCAAAATGAAAGGTGTTGCAAAAATGTGGCTTGACGGACGCCCTGAAATATTTCGTACGTGGAACGAACTGTCAAATGCCTTGAAACTCGAATTCGGACAAAATTTTGACGAGGCAGATGTACATTTTAAAATGAAAGCAACTACGCGTAAAATCGGTGAAAGTGTAACAGATTTTTGTTTTCGCATAAATGCAACTGGGCAAGGTTTAGGATTAAGTGAATCCGCTATAATCAAATACGCGCGTGACGGATTAAAAAACCGTGAAATGCAAAATGCTATCGCAGCTACGCGTTTTAACTCTATGAAAGAATTACGTGAAACTTTGAGTGAATATACGCGAAATGTACTCCAGTCGAATGCATCGAAATTTAATGTACATAAAAGTGATAAACAAAACGATAACGCATATAAACAAAATAATGTAAACGATAACGTGGCCGATAATAAATTTAAAAATCAAATTCGTTGTTACAATTGTAACGAAAGTGGACACATTTCTAGTAAATGTCCGAAACCACAAACGCGACCACGATGTGTAGATTGTCATAAAGTTCATAAAAAAGATGAACCTGTGAATTGTGGAAAGAAAATAAACATGAAAAAGAACTCTGTAAAAGACATAGACAAATTCGGTGAAAAAGACGTTTTTATAAACAATATGAAATTTAAAGCATTTTTAGACACGGGTAGTGAGTGTAGCTTGATATCGCGATCAGCTGTGAAAAACATTACGTCACAATTAAAAGAGTGTCGTTTAAAAATTAAAGGAATTTGTGGCGGCGAGAAAATGTTAACAAAAAAGATAACCGCAAAAGCTATTGTCGATAACGTTGAAATCGATATAGAGTTTTACGTTGCGGATGATGAAATTGTGGGTACCGATATTTTATTCGGACAAGATATTTTTTGTAACCCCAATACAATCGTTACGATTTGTGAAAAACAGTTTACGTTCGCTAAGAAAATATTTAAAGACAAAAACGTGCGCGAAAATGAACCAAGTGAAGAAATTTCAAATGTTCGAAAACTGATAAATATTGACGATATTAACTGTGAAATAAATGATCCAAAATATAAAAACGTTATTGTCGATATTGTTAACAAAAATCGCGATGTATTTTCTGTTGATATCAGTGAAGTCGGATTAACTGATGCGATCAAAATGAAAATTGAGTTGACAACGACAGAACCGATTGCACAAAAGCCATACCGTGTACCCGAACCAAAAAAACAGTTAGTACGAGAAATGGTAAGTGAACTTCTTGAAAATAATATCATTTCAAAATCTGTCTCCGAGTATGCCAGCCCGATGCTGTTGGTGAAAAAGAAGAATGGTACCGAGCGTTTATGCGTCGATTATCGAAAATTGAACCAGCATATGTTAAAAGAAATTTTCCCGACACCGAACATTGAAGAAAAATTACAGGAAGCGACGAAATTTAGGTATTTTACTGTCCTTGATTTGAACTCCGGTTATTATCAGATACCTATCGAAGAGGGAAGCCGAAAATTTACAGCATTCGTAACTACGGACGGTATTTACGAATTCAATCGAATGGCGTTTGGTCTAAAAAACGCGCCGGCAGTTTTTCAGCGTCTGATGCAAGTTATCAACGAACGAATGAATGGCGATATAATTCATTACATGGATGATATTTTAGTTGGGAGTAATGACATCAACGAAATGAGAGAAAAGCTTGAACGTTTATTTGAAGTTTTACGACAATTGAAGCTTACTCTTAATTTAAAGAAATGCATATTTTTATCCAGCACTATCGAATTTTTAGGTCACAAATTGACACCGAATGGAATCAGTCCAGGATCAGTAAAGGTTGCTGCTGTTCAGAATTTCCCCACCCCGACCACCGTTACTGAAGTTCGCAGATTTCTTGGTCTAAGCGGTTATTTTCGACGTTTTGTTCCAGCGTATTCGATAATCAGCGAACCAATGAGAAAGTTATTACGAAAGGGTGAACCATTTACGTGGGGCGACGACCAGACGAAAGCGTTTGAAAAATTAAAAACTTCGTTAGTTTCCGAACCAGTTTTAGCAGCATATGATGTTAATGCCGAACATCAAATTCATACGGATGCCAGTTCAGTTGGCATAGCAGCAGTTTTATTGCAGAAATATGACGACGAATGGAAACCTCTAGCATATTTTAGTCGTGCAAGCAGCTATACGGAGAGCAAGTTTCACAGCTTTGAGATGGAAACTTTAGCTGTAGTAGAAGCGTTAGAGCGTTTTCGATATTACATTTATGAAAAAAAGGTTACGGTTTTAACAGATTGCAGTGCAGTTACAACAGCGATGCAGAAACGTGAATTAGTTCCTAGAATTGCGAGATGGTGGCTTCGAGTCCAAGATTTTGATGTCGACATGAAACACCGTGCGGGCCGAAAAATGGAGCATGTCGATGCCTTAAGCCGACAACCATATGAAGAAGCATCCGAAAAAGATACAGCGTCATTAAAAATTTTTAAAACGAATATAGAAACCGATGATTGGTTGTATACTATGCAACTTCAGGACGAAAAAACAAGACTAATCATTGAAAAAGTTAAATCGAAGGAAAAGCCTTTATGCAACGAATACGAAATTATAAATCATCGTTTATTCCGAAAAGTTGGAGACAAATATTTGTGGGTAGTTCCAGCATCAATAAGAACTCAGCTGGTACGAGATAATCACGAGAGAACAGCGCACGCTAGCGTTAACAAAACCATCGAAATTCTTACGAAAAACTTTTGGTTTCCACGAATGCGAAATCTTGTGAAGTCCTGCGTCAATTCATGTATTGAATGTGCATACAACAAACAAAAAGGAGGAATGCGAGAAGGCGAATATCACTTTGACGACATCGATCCAGTACCATTTCGTGTGATACATATCGATCATTTGGGTCCTTTTCCCCGAAGCTCGAAAGGAAATGAGCATGTGTTGGTGATTGCCGATGCATTTACAAAGTTTTCGATTATACGACCTGTGAAGAGTACAGCAACACGTCACGTCATCGATGTTCTGAACGAGATTACCAGTTATGTAGGTGTTCCCGAGCGACTCATATCCGACAGAGGAAGTGCGTTTACCTCGAAGGATTTCAAGAAATATTGCAACAACAACGACATCAAACACACGTTGACAGCTGTACGTACACCGCGCGCTAACGGCCAAGTGGAGCGCATGAATAAAACCATTTTGAGCATGTTATTACCATCAACGAGCAACGATAAGCATTGGGATATGCAACTGCGGCGAATCCAATGGGTTATCAATTCAACGACGAATAAATCAACAGGAAAAACGCCTCAACAACTACTTTTCAGTTTTCAACCGCGAGATATTTTGCAGAACAAATTGGTACTAGCGTTACAACGTACTGAGATCATCGAAGAAGAAAAGCTCAACGAAATACGTCAGCAAGCGGCCGAAAATATACGCCAAACGCGAATCAAAGCAAAACAACGATTCGATAAACATCATCGACAGCCAATGAAATACGACATAAATGATTTGGTTTTGGTCGAAAACGAGCCTCAAAGCACCGGTACTTCACGTAAATTAGAACCGAAGTACAAAGGTCCTTTTGTTATCACCGCAATACTTGATAAGGACCGGTACGTTATTTCGAATATACCAGGAGCGAAACAACAGCGAAGTTATACATCAGTATTCTCATCCGATCGAATGATACCGTGGTGCCAATTACCACCGACTGAAGACTACGAGTTTGATCCAGGAGACGAGGACGCCTCTGAATTATCAGGAAAGGCCGACTGTAAGGCACCATCCGTAAATAGCAAGCAGATGTAGCATGCGACAGCTGTGGCAAAGCCATTTATGCAGAAGCCGAGCACACGAAGAGAATCAGTTTTTAGTTTTGTCGCGAACATCAAACAAAGCAGTCGTCCGTTGCAAACGTGTCATATTAATAATCTTTCTTTTGTTAATTTTATATTTAATTGTCTGAATTACTATTTTAATTTCTTTTTATTAATAAATTTAACTATTTTACTATAACCCTAAATTACCGACTCGACTATCCTTACATAGTTAACCCTATTTTCGTAAAAATCGATGAAGTAGTTAAGCCGTGAGAGCGTTTTTCCCATTTAGGGGCGTCGCACAGCCCACATTTTATCGTTGCTTATCGTTCCTTATCTCGATACCAAATTTTATAAAATCGTTGCAGAGGCTTAGTCGCGAGAACTTTTTTTTCATTTAGGGGCGTAGAACGGCGCATGAAAAAGATAATGCACATTTAGCACCAACCCTATCTACATACCAAATTTCGTAGGAATCGATGCAGTGGCATAGCCGCAAGATCGTTTTTTCTATTTAGGGGCGTGGCACCGCCCATTAAAAAACATAAAGGTCATTTTATCGTTCCTTAGTGCTAATCCTATCTCCATACCAAATTTCGTTAAAATCGATGCGGCGGTTTAGGCGTGAGACGGTTTTTTTGATTTAGGGGCGTGGCACCGCCCACTAAAAAACGTAATGATCGTCTTATCGTTCCTTAGTGCTAATCCTATCTCCATACCAAATTTCGTTAAAATCGATGCAGCGGTTTAGCCGTGAGAACGTTTTTTTGATTTAGGGGCGTGGCACCGCCCACTAAAAAACATAGTGGTCGTTTTATCGTTCCTTTGTGCTAATCCTATTCCCATACCAAATTTCGTTAAAATCCATGCAGCGGTTTAGCCGTGAGAAGGTTTTTTTGATTTAGGGGCGTGGCACCACCCACTTTAAAAAAAATATAGGCCTATGCACTGCTCCTCCCGACGACCTTTCCAACAAAAAAAAAATCTAGCAAATCGGTTGAGATTTAGGTATAGAAACAGGGACTGAATTGATTTTGTTTGCCTATTTATATATAGATATTCTTATAATTCAACCTTAACATAACCATAACATAAATATGAAAAAAAAAAACCCTTTTCAAAAAGCTTAAACGAAATATTGCTCCTCGTACAAAAATTAAAAGCACAAGATAAAATCACCAACCAAAGCCAAAATCTTATGCCTTTGCTTAGGATGCGTGGAGATGCTGTTCGTGCTGTTGCTTCTGGAGTTGAAGCTGCTTTGAAATTCAAATTTTGAAGGTGGCATCATTTAAGCGAAGCGGAAATAGCAGCTGCTGCTGCCTTCAGAAACGGGAACAGCTTGGCGCGTCCGGAAAGTGAGCAAGCATAGGAAAATAGTAGTGGAAGAAACTGAAAAAGGAGTAAGGAATCCTTGGGACTAAAATGTGCAAAGGATAACGAAAAAAAGAATGAGAAAAAACTGTTACTTGCAGTACGAATGTTTATGAAATATTCAACTAAAATTTGCATAATACGGCGTCGCCGTCTCTCTCGCTAGTTTGCCTTTGCTATTTATTCAAGTTGATCCTGCAGCTAAAGCTCCTCATTGTTGCAACGCTGTTCAATTGCATTTTGAATTTTTCTTTGCCAGAGTGTGTCGTTGTGCATGTACCATGCAGAAAATAATTTTTCAGTTTGAAATGAATAGTAAAATGATGTGAAAAGCAAAGTAACTTCATTCCAAAATTCTTATTGGGTTTGTGTAGGTATGTATTTTAACATGTGTTGCATTCAATGGTATTTTTGTGTTCGTGTGCTCGACGGTTTTTCCTATTCATCGGAGTTTCCAACACAAAATTTACCAAAATTGCTGCATACATAAAGGCGTTTCAACGGGGTGTCGCCAGCAAGTGTACCCGCTGTGCTGCTGCTAAATGCATTCAAAAACTTCTCTCAAAATGTTCAATTATTTGATGCAAAACCCGATATTTTTCTACTCCAGCTGTGAACGTCCAGCTGTTGTAATTCAAGCGAACCGCAAAACATCACGTAATTTGTATTATGGGTGCTGCTTTAAGTTTACGGCTTGGATTGGATTTTGATCGGCTTTTGGTGTAATGTAGCATGATTTATTCCATACGTTTTAAGGCGGATATTACACTTTATTTAAGTTTAAATGAAATGAAATGAAATGAAATGAAATGAAATGAAATGAAATGAAATGAAATGAAATGAAATGAAATGAAATGAAATGAAATGAAATGAAATGAAATGAAATGAAATGAAATGAAATGAAATGAAATGAAATGAAATGAAATGAAATGAAATGAAATGAAATGAAATGAAATGAAATGAAATGAAATGAAATGAAATGAAATGAAATGAAATGAAATGAAATGAAATGAAATGAAATGAAATGAAATGAAATGAAATGAAATGAAATGAAATGAAATGAAATGAAATGAAATGAAATGAAATGAAATGAAATGAAATGAAATGAAATGAAATGAAATGAAATGAAATGGAATGGAATGGAATGAAATGGAATAGAATAGAACAAAATTGAATTCGATAAAATTTAATTCATTGGAATATAATGCAATGGAATGAAAAAGTATGAATCTCATTGAATAAAACTAAGATTTAAAATTTTGACAATATCAAAAATTTTAAGATTTTAAGTAAATTTAAGGAATTAAGAAAAATTAATTTTTTTTGATAAAAAGGTTCTTTAAAATGCTAGCTCGGACGGTTGCAATTTCGGTCCTGGTGCATTTGGAAAAATTTTGTACTTCGGACTTTAGAATATTTTTATATTTTTTTAAGAATTTTTAAGTGTGTTACTTAATGACATTTTATATATAGAAAATTGATTTTTTAATTGAACTTTTTAGTCATATATTTGCAAAGATCGATTTACATATAAATCTATCAATGCATTTTTCTAACACATAATTATGACAAATCAAGGAACGGATTAAAAACACGGCTATAGTGACATATGTTTCGTCTTTCGCCACAAAGACTCATCAGACTATTTTTGTTGTAATTATAATTATATTTATTTTACTAAATTAATTATAATTGAAAAATTGCAAGTTTTGAAAACTTTTTGTGGTTTTTGGTCTGGGCGGGAGTCGAACCAAGGATCTCCAGGTTGGTAGCAGCAGTGTAGTGGTAACGAAAAACTTGCAATTTTTCAATTATAATTAATTTAGTAAAATAAATATAATTATAATTACAACAAAAATAGTCTGATGAGTCTTTGTGGCGAAAGACGAAACATATGTCACTAAAGCCGTGTTTTTAATCCGTTCCTTGATTTGTCATAATTATGTGTTAGAAAAATGCATTGATAGATTTATATGTAAATCGATCTTTGCAAATATATGACTAAAAAGTTCAATTAAAAAATCAATTTTCAATATTTTTACAGTCTGTTAAATAAGAGCGTGGTCATTGTTGTGAGAAAATGAAAATACCCATTGCGAAAATTCTTTTTAATATTGATTTATTTGATCGAAAACTTCAATGCAAATACATTAATAGCAGGTCCAATCACCCCCAGCATCAATTATAGCTTGACATCTTCGCGACATACTTTGAACAAGATTTTGCGCATACTCTTCTGAAAACGACCTCCAAATTTTGTGAATGCGTCGAACCAGCTGTTTCAAGTTGCAGGGTCGGTTTTTCTGAAGCTTCATCTTCATTTGCGCCCAAACGTTTTCAATTGGATTGGCATCGGGCGACTGAGACGGCCAATCCAAAGTCACGACACCAAATTGTCTTTGGCCCATTCAAGACGTTTTTGGACATGTTTTTCACTGAACATCGGTTTTTGCAAAGTACTTCGGTATTTCACACTATTTGCAATCAAATGATTACGAATAGTTCCGTGGGAGATATTCAAACCTTTTTGGGACAATTTCGAAGCACCTTCACGCAAAGTTAATGTTGGATTTTTCGAAAATAGAGCACAGATCAGTTTTTCCTGTTTTTCCGTCACTACACCGACAGACCCGCGATTTGGAAAGTCATCGACATTTTTTACTTCTTTGAAGCGATTCACCCACTTACTCACAAACTGTTTCGACTTTTGCATATACTTCGCAGCCGCCGCTTGGGTCATTTTGGGACCTTTGGGGTGCAAACACAAAAAAACGGCTTCAAAGCGCGACGCGTACGCGGTACTCATTTTGGAAAAATGCTGAGAACGCATTGAAAAGAGTGGTCAGCTGATTCACTTTCACTAAGCATGAAGGACAATACTGCCCTCTGTGTGAGAAAAAAAAATTACAGCATTATACTTTACCGATCGCGAGTAATCGTGACCACGCTCTTATTTAACAGACTGTATATTATTTTAGTTATTCAAAGTGCTCCGTTCTAAAATAAAATTAATGACCAAATTTTTCATCTTTTTCTTTTTAGGTAAGTGCCTCAAGAGATAGAAAATAACAATATGGAATGTTTAGGGTAAGAGCACAAACTCAATATTTTTTTCAAACAAAATTTTTAAAACTTTTTCGAAACTAAAACTGTCATATTGTATTTTTAGTTTTTTAATTATATCCCTAAAACAAAACCACAATCAACACTTTCTCAAAAATTCAAATAAAACCGCCTATTAACATCTAAGCCAACATTTAAATGTCCCACAAACAAGTCAACAACACTGCCACAAAAACCACAACAAACATATAAATCCTCATGAATAACAACAACCAAATCCGCTGGCCTGACATAAATTAAGAGAAAAACAAAAAAACTTATGACAAAATGCACAAAATAAAAGAAATGAATAAAAAAAAAATAAAGTGAAAACAAACAAAAAAAAGACTAAAGTAGAAAAGGGTAAAAACACAGTAAAATCAGTGTTGCCATAAAATATTGCAGTACCTACTACCGCAAAAGTAAAAGCTAAACTCTTGACAAAAGTGAAGTGATGTAGTGTTGGCGTTCAGTATGGAGTATACCAAGTCCTCAACGTCGCAGCCATAGAAGCAAAGTCTCGACACAATTCAACCCCAACACCAGCGCTTCGTCGTCAGTGATGCATCCTAAATGGTGAAGTTTGCAATTTACAAAACATTCATATTTTGCAGCGTTTTTTTCGTCTTGTTTTCTTTTTTTTTTTTTTTTTGTTACCGGAGTCAGTCTCCGTAGGAAAAATATTTATGTTGCAAATCTCACCACCTGCAGCCGATGTTGGAAGTTGTGTTGGAAGAGCCTTCATAATGAGGCCATGAGGAGCAACTTTTCTG
Source organism: Calliopum simillimum (assembly GCA_951812925.1). Classification (NCBI taxonomy): domain Eukaryota; kingdom Metazoa; phylum Arthropoda; class Insecta; order Diptera; family Lauxaniidae; genus Calliopum; species Calliopum simillimum. The sequence goes on from OX638371.1 coordinate 66,097,741, forward strand.
CACCGGGAAGAATAAAAACAAGAGGGATTTTGTTTTTTATATTTTACATTTCGCAGGGCAAGCAGCAATATTTCCGGCATGTAAAAAAAAAAAAAACAGCAACGTTGTATATTTTTTCTTCTTTTCTACAAAACACTAACAACGCTAAGCATAACAATAAATATAATTCAAATGCAAGTTGACGGATTTTTTGCTGCCCCAATTCACTGATGAATTGTTGGTTGTAACAATAACAGCAGCAACAGCTATGGAAACAACAACAGCATAAACAATCAATATAATGAAAATGTTGGTTAACCAACATTTATAAATAGTACAAGCAAAAGCAGAAAGAAAATTTTTTAGATGCTGATACCAAAATCCTGAAAAATATCGATATTTTTTGCAATTGCTGAATTAATATTATTTCTTTTAATATATTCAATATCTTTTTCATTTTGTTTTCCTTAACCCATTATAACATAGTTTTCGAAAAACGTAGTTAGAAAACGATAAAAACATGATATAATGGGTTAAAGTGTTCTAGAAAATTGTTTCTTTAATTATTTGGCAAAATACTAATGGGTTTGGTAGCAATGACCAAAAATGTATAAGTTTTCGGCATAAGATTTGAGGCCAAAGACAGAAGTTTTTCGGGTCAGTTTTTTTAACACTTTCTTTCCTTTAGTCAATATCTGTAACTTTGTTGAAGATAGGAAAACAAAATCTCGAACGGTTTACGAGATATAGCCGTGGTAAGAGTGCATTTCCTCTAAAAAAAAACCTAGATATATACAGTACAATAAAATCCAACTTGGAGCCAAATACGGTTTTGCTAGAACATCATGTAAGTACTTAAAGGAAGCGCCTCAAAAATGCCATATTTCCAATAGTTATAGCAATATTTTCCAATAGTTTTCGAATATTTTCTAAACATATCGTCGATAAATTTTTGTTTGCCGTAATCGTCAAAGCAGGGTTTTTAAAGCTGGATACAATTTCAGACTTTTAAATAAGACTTCTAAATTTTTTATCCATTTTTTTTCACAGAGAAGTAAACTTTAAAATAAGATTTCCTAAAATTGAATCTCATTTTTAAAGATTTTTCGAAAATATTGCTCTTCTGAAAGACATTTTGTTTTTCTATACTTCTTGCCATACCTTTGCAAGACCAAGACCAAGACCAAGACCAAGACCAAGACCAAGACCAAGACCAAGACCAAGACCAAGACCAAGACCAAGACCAAGACCAAGACCAAGACCAAGACCAAGACCAAGACCAAGACCAAGACCAAGACCAAGACCAAGACCAAGACCAAGACCAAGACCAAGACCAAGACCAAGACCAAGACCAAGACCAAGACCAAGACCAAGACCAAGACCAAGACCAAGACCAAGACCAAGACCAAGACCAAGACCAAGACCAAGACCAAGACCAAGACCAAGACCAAGACCAAGACCAAGACCAAGACCAAGACCAAGACCAAGACCAAGACCAAGACCAAGACCAAGACCAAGACCAAGACCAAGACCAAGACCAAGACCAAGACCAAGACCAAGACCAAGACCAAGACCAAGACCAAGACCAAGACCAAGACCAAGACCAAGACCAAGACCAAGACCAAGACCAAGACCAAGACCAAGACCAAGACCAAGACCAAGACCAAGACCAAGACCAAGACCAAGACCAAGACCAAGACCAAGACCAAGACCAAGACCAAGACCAAGACCAAGACCAAGACCAAGACCAAGACCAAGACCAAGACCAAGACCAAGACCAAGACCAAGACCAAGACCAAGACCAAGACCAAGACCAATACCAATACCAAGACCAAGACCAAGACCAAGACCAAGACCAAGACCAAGACCAAGACCAAGACCAAGACCAAGACCAAGACCAAGACCAAGACCAAGACCAAGACCAAGACCAAGACCAAGACCAAGACCAAGACCAAGACCAAGACCAAGACCAAGACCATGACCAAGACCAAGACCAAGACCAAGACCAAGACCAAGACCAAGACCAAGACCAAGACCAAGACCAAGACCAAGACCAAGACCAAGACCAAGACCAAGACCAAGACCAAGACCAAGACCAAGACCAAGACCAAGACCAAGACCAAGACCAAGACCAAGACCAAGACCAAGACCAAGACCAAGACCAAGACCAAGACCAAGACCAAGACCAAGACCAAGACCAAGACCAAGACCAAGACCAAGACCAAGACCAAGACCAAGACCAAGACAAAGACCAAGACCAAGACCAAGACCAAGACCAAGACCAAGACCATGACCAAGACCATGACCAAGACCAAGACCAAGACCAAGACCAAGACCAAGACCAAGACCAAGACCTAGACCAAGACCAAGACCAAGACCAAGACCAAGACCAAGACCAAGACCAAAACCAAGACCAAGACCAAGACCAAGACCAAGACCAAGACCAAGACCAAGACCAAGACCAAGACCAAGACCAAGACCAAGACCAAGACCAAGACCAAGACCAAGACCAAGACCAAGATCAAGATCAAGACCAAGACCAAGACCAAGACCAAGATCAAGACCAAGACCAAGACCAAGACCAAGACCAAGACCAAGACCAAGACCAAGACCAAGACCAAGACCAAGACCAAGACCAAGACCTAGACCAAGACCAAGACCAAGACCAAGACCAAGACCAAGACCAAGACCAAGACCAAGATCAAGACCAAGACCAAGACCAAGACCAAGACCAAGACCAAGACCAAGACCAAGACCAAGATCAAGACCAAGACCAAGATCATAGCATTGATAATTGTCTAGGCCAAGACTGCTTTTCAGTCTTGGTAATACTTATACAGTTACTCGTTATAGTTGTTTCACGCTCGTTTCGAGGATAAAATCATCACTCAATTTGAAATTTGGCAAATTAAAAACACAACTACTTTGGGAAAATAAGGTTTCAAAATTTTGAATACTCAATAATCTCTAGAAATTTTTTCAAGACCCAGACCGAGACGAACCTTTATGACCAAAATCAAGAACAAGACTCAATAGCAAAACCAATACTCAATGTCGAAAATCAAGACCTAGACCAAGACTGCTATTGACTGTAAATGTCGAAGATATGACAAAAAATGTTAATGAGAAACCTCTACGGTCAACGATGTACAGTGGATACAGTCTTATGTACATTCAAGTGGTTCTCTTAGACTTTTTTTGTTAAAGCAACCTACATATATTTATAAAATGCATCAGAAAAAAAGTCAAAAGTTGGCGTCTGCCATTATACTTGTACTTAGTAACAATAAAAAAACTAGTAAGGGTGGTATCTTTGGCCTGGCCAAAAACTAAATACCATACATTGCATTTCAAGTATATTATTAAGAGAGTATAAGAACAAATTGCTTATATGGGAAGTGCCACGCCCTCACCTCCGAGCTTACCTTGATTTTGCGTAGAGCTTGCATTTACTGTTCTGAATGTTTGAGTAAAATTCGCTAAGGTTTTCTTTAAAAAATCTTTCAGTATAGCATTTTGAAACTTTCGCTTATAGTTGAGGTGCCACGCCCTCTACTCCTACTTCGCCTACTTTAAGCTCAGCCTTTACAATTAATGTTCTTCGTGTTTGAGTGAAATTTGGTTGGATCATCTCAAAAAACACTTTCATTATATAATTTTGAAACATTTGCTTATATGGGAGGTGTCACACTCTCTTGTTCGAGTTTACCTAGATCTTGCGTATAGCATGTATTTGTAGATCCGAGTGTTTGAGTGTAATATCTTGGGTTATCTCAAAAAACGCTTTCCGTATAACATTTTGAAACTTTTGTTTATATGGGAGGTGCCAGCCCTCTAGTCCGAAATAGTATTGTTTTTGCTCAGAGCGTATATTTACTTTCCTTTGTATTTATGTGTATTTTGCTATTTTGCTGTTATTGCGAATAATGCTGCTATTATTGTATTTTGAATATATTTTTTGTATGGGCGGTAGGCGTGTCCGTTGACCGATTTCGCTTTCAATCCCCCGATCTAGCTTTTACAACGGAGGCTGTGCACCAAATTTCATTGAACTATGTTGCTCAGTTTTCCCAAAAAATTTATTTCCACACACACCCAGCCAGCCAGCCAGACAGACGGACATGGCTATATCGACTCAGGAGGTGACGTTGATCAAGAAAATATATACTTTTCTATATCTGCCAAGCCTCCTTCTCTGCGTTACAAACGGAAAGACAAAGTGAATATACCTTGGGTGTAGAGTATAATTAAAGAATTTATTTCATGTTTTAGGATAATCTTGAACGTCTATAACTTCTGCAATACTGTTACATATTTTTTGACATTTTTCTTTACAAATTTTACAATCAAGTTCATTTTGGAGTCGTTCCCAATCAGAAATTGCATTTTTCCAGTTCCTCTCTGTTCGTGTCACTCTTATCCATATTACCATGAAGTACAAAATTTGTCAAAATCCAAGTGTGTTTCAACTACTCACAATACGACCATGTACGAGACAAACCCTAAACATTTTTTTTTTTTATTCCAAAATCTCACAATGGTATAAAGGTATAATACTTTCACAAACCAAAACTTGCTTTCAGCATTCAGTCATATCCCTAAACTCTGCTAAATAAGCACGATGATTTATTTGTGCACTATAAATACAGATTAAAATAAAGTTGAATACTCTCTCGTATCCTTTTCTAATTTAAATTTAAAGTTTAATGCTTCGCTAAATGCACCACACCAAATTTAGTAGGAATAAAAAGAGTAATATTCGTAAACGTAATGTAACATTTCGCACCTGCAACTTTTAATACGACCCTTGACAAAGTTTTAAAATAAAGCAAATATAAATATATACATGTCAGAGGTCTGAGTGTAACCAAAAAGCTTAAGAGTACGTAAAGTCATAAAAAACAAACCGGAAGCGTTTTTTTTTTTTTTTTTCCTTTACTCAGGCATTTCCTGTGACAGTGATAAGCGGCAGCTAAGTGGCTTAATTCGATGGAAGCGTAATGTGGTCGCATGTAACGTACGAACGAAGAGTACTTACTACTATGTTTTTATGCTTGTATTGTATATGTCATGGTATGAGTGAGTTTGTTATTTCTTATGCAAACACGCTCACTTGAGAGAGTACACATAAATATGGATAAATAGCATGAAGTATTCACATAAAAAGGTACTTAGTAGTGTTGATAACACAGTGATGTTATTGCTAACTTGCAGCATAAAGCAACTGAAGTACCTTGATAAGTAATGAAGTTAATTATAAAATATACTGACGAGAATGACTGTTAGCTCGAAAAAACAGTGCAGTGTTTTTTATTGATAAGAGAGTTAAAGCAAATGTATTCACCAGTTTCATTCCGTCCCCCTTACGCGTTAGCCGCGTAACTGCAAACTTTTTAAAAATTTGTACTTTTTTCGAAAAAGACAAATTCTTCTCTTTAATACCAAATTTTTTCGAAGGAGCCGGTTTTTAAATCATTGCTTGATACATGGATTAAAAAAGGCAAATCGTTTTAACTGTTCGAGTCAAACATCGCAAAACTTAAAGAACTGAGTTAGTGTTTTTCACTTGCATGGGCTCGATATGAGGTATCTCAAAAGAAAGTTTATATTTGAATTATGTGGAGACATTAAAATACTTCTTGGTGTCTGAAATCCAAACTTTTTTTAATTATATTCAAAGAACATGGTTGAGACAAAAGACTAACGTCCAATTTCGTGATATTTTCCCTCATAAACTGTCCTCAAGAAAAGGTAATAATATTTGAGCTTTGACTTTTTCTAATGGGGATATATTAAGGTATAACAGGACACATAGATAGCGTTACTAGAATTTTTTCTGTACAATTATTATTTAGAACTAATCTTCAAACGAGACGTGTATAAATTTGACAGCAATCTGACTATTGATTCGTGAGTTATATCCTTTTGTGTGAAGCAACTTTTGTTAGTGAAAAAAAATTGAAAAAAGTGAATTTCGAGCTTTGATAAAGCATTTCTTTTTGATGAAAAACAAAGCCGTGGAAACCAAACAATTGCTTGATAAACATTATCTGAACCCTGCTCCATCGAGAAAAATGGTAGAAAAGTGGATTGCTGAATTTAAGCGTGGCTGTACCAGCACAAATGATGCATAGCGCAGTGGACGCACAAATGATGCTGTTATTCCAGAAAGCATAAAAAAAAATCCACAAATTGGTTATGAACGATTGCAAATTGAAGGTGCACGAGCTAGCTGACATTGCAAAGATATCAAATGGTAGTGTTTTTACCATTTTACATGAACATTTGGGTATGCAAAAGCTCTTTGCAAAGTGGCTGCCGCGTGAGCTCACAGTAGACCAAAAACAACAACGAATTGATGCTTCAGATGCTTATACACCAAAATCCAAAATACAGTCAGCTGAGTGGACAGCAGTCGACGAACCGAATCCAAAGCGAGCAAAGACGAAAAAATTGGGCAGTAAGGTGAGGGCGTCTGTATTTTGGGATGCGAAGGGAATAATACTAATCGACTATCTCCAAAAAGGAACCACCATCAACAGCAACTATTACTGTGCACTTTTGGATCGATTGAAGACTGAGATCGCAAAGAATCGGCCACATTTGCAAAAGAAAAAAGTGTTGTTTCACCAAGACAATGCACCGTGTCACAAATCGATGAAAACGATGGCAAAATTGAATGAATTGGGCTTCCAATTGCTTGTCCACCCACCGTATTCTTCAGATTCAGCCCCCAGCAACTTTTTCCTGTTTTCAGATTTCAAGAGAATGCTTGCTGAAAAGAAATTTAAGTCCAATGATGAAGTAATCTCTGTAACTGAGGCCTATTTTGACGAGAAAGAGAAATCGTACTATAAAAGTGGTATCGAAAAGTTTGAAAATCGCTATACTCGTTGTATCGCCCTCGAAGGCACCTATGTTGAATAATAAAATCGAGTTTTGTCATTGTCATTATTGAATGACCTGTTATGCGACGTCCATTATAATAGCGGTATAAGTCTTTTTCGGCAAATGTAATACCACAATATGAATTGACTGGTATTTTGTCAGAAAATAATTAAATTAGGCTCTGTTTTACGGAGACTTTGCCTGAAATTGAGAAAACCATATTTGTCAAATTATTGACTATTATGCAAATAATGTGTATGGCATTACTTTTATGCTTGAATAGACTTGTACCAACATTAAAATTATCGACACATATGTCAATAAAATAATTCTGGTACAGTTGAAAAAATACACATATTTGACGCCAAACAGCAGTCATTTCAGTGTTTAAACACCATGAGATCGACAACACTGTTCGACACAAAAAAAAAACCCATGAGAAAATCCAAAAAATTCATAAAGTAGGCGTTAAAAAAAAAATATCCGTGTCTCGTCGTTTTTCTCCAGCACTAAAGATTTTTTTTTGATCGATTTTTGAAGTTTTTTATCCATTGTACATGAAAAAAAAAACAAAAATACCACATTCTTGTGTTAAATCGATGAACTTAACTATATGATCCTTACATCTGAGGTGTATCATGTGTTCAGAAAACTTTTGCAGGATATTGCGGGAAATATTTTTGTATAAAATTTTAAATTTAAAATTTTGCTATAAAATTTCACAACTATAAAATCAAAATTTCATCCTGAAAGCACAAAATCAGTAAGTACTTCTAACAGTCAATGTTTTCCAAATTTCACCCCAATGTAAAAATCTAAAACTACATTGTGGACAAAACTCGTTGTCACAAGATCATAACGAAATCACTCAAGGATCATTTTCCTAAAACAAATTAACTCATCATATCCTGCTTTTATGGTACTTTTTGACCCCTTTTTCTAAAACTGGGCCACAATGGGTTAAAGAATTTTGCAAAAATATTCTGCAAACAAATTTCACTAAGAGTTTTAAAGACGAAAAATTCTTTAAACTTAAAGTAAGCGCGTCAGGACTGTAATTAATATGCAATGTAAAAAGTCCTAATTTATTTGGTTTCGGGCTAAAATTTCGACCTTTAAGTGTTTAACAACTAGTAGTGAAATTTTATAGTGTATATTTCTGTAGTACATATTGACTCAATGTTCCCCTGTTTTAGGTGTCATTTTTGAACCTTTCTAATAAAAGGGCAAATGACCCACATGTGGGGGTTTTACAGGGTTAAAATTTTCTACAAAAAATTTTCCCGTAATATCCTGCATAAGTTTATTGAACATATGATACTCCTCAGATGTAAGGATCACGTAGTTAAATTCATAGATTTAACACAAGAATGTGGTATTTTTGTTTATTTCATGTACATTGGATACAAAAATTTCAAAATTCGGATAAAAAAAAATCTGACGTGCTGGAGAAAAACGACGAGATACGGGTATTTTGGTTTAACGTCTACTGTAAGAGTTTTTGGATTTTCTCATGTTTTTTGTGTCGAACGGTGTAATCTGTGCATTTTTATATGACTATTCTTTTTCACACTTTTTACTTATTTGCCAAATTTTCATAAATTTTTCATCTTTAAGTTTGATTTCATATTTATTTTTCCAATCATTTTGCTTTATTGTAATTTTATTTTGATTTACTATTTATTGAAATCCGTTGGCCTTAAATCGTCCACATAACATCTCTTAACTTTATTTATTTAAGTTCTCTGCCATATTTGCCTATCAACGCTCGATTATGGCCAACTTTTAATAGTCGAACATCATAAACTTTAAATGTGATATTAAAACAAGCACACACAGTATCATCAGGAAGTCGGTCACACTAGAGCATCCAAGCATCTAACTTCCAATGTACCTCTATACGTATGTTGCTCCCGTACACTTGTACAAACATGACAACACTTGTTCCACAATTAATTTCACTATCTCTTGTTGAATCTCTGTTGCAGATTTCTCTGTTGTAGTACAAGCAACCAACCAACCAACCAACTAAGCGACCTAAATTCTGTAACATTTACTTTGTGCTGCGATGTTCGCATAATTAAATAAATGTAAGTTACACCATCATGCATCACTACATAGAAGGAAGGTACACACAGCAGCATTTGAGTCAGCCCAGTCAAGCAGGCAACAACAGACAACACAACTCTTTCTCTTTAGAGAATTAAATGTTCAAAACTCCACTGTACACCAAGTAAAAGCACAAAATTTTATCCAATGCATTCCTGGTTTTATGGCTGAATGAAAAGACGACTACGACGACGACGAGGACATTTTTGAATGGAATGAAATGCCAGCCGCAGCATACAAAAAACAGCAGGATCTCACCATAACTGAGCATAGAATATGGATACAGATAAGCAGAAAGTATGCAACAGTGGAATGAATGGTTTAAATTTTGGAATACCTTGTATATTTGTACACCATCCATCTTAAATATTATCATATAACAAATACTACGTGAAAATTATACAATTTTCAGTTCGATCATTATCGATTGCGCTGAAACACGAAGTACTTTGATCGATTTGACTACACAAATAGTTTTCGCGCAGTCACAAAAATGTTGGAAATTTCGTATTTTTGAATTCCAAAAAAAAAATGCGCATTCAGAAAAATGCTTAGCACTTCGCTTCTTGTGTGCCAATTTTAACAGTTTCTTCTAAAAGTGTGTTAAGCTCGATAAGATTTTTCATGCACAAAATCGAAAAATCTCAAAAACCTGGTTTTTCCCCATATTTTCACTTAGTTTTTCAGCGAAATCACTAAAATATCAAAAAGACTATTTGCAAAGAATATTTTTGATGAAGAATTATGGATTAATCTATGTAAATATTAATCTATGTAAAATGGAAAACGTATTCGCTTTAACTGAGAGAATAGCAGCGAAACGATCTAAATATAAAATAGTCCGGCTTAATCCGTAATCCGTGCAATTACACTTACTTTTCATTTCGAAAACTTTTTGATTACTTTTTATTTTCGATGTGAAAGTGAAGCCTATTCAACGACTTTTCAAGACGTTTAACATTTCACAGTAGAAACGTAAAATTTTTCGCTGTCAGTAAAAAAATACACACAAATAAACAAGATTTATGAAGCAAAATTCTTTTTGATAAATTTATTAATTTTAAGTTACTCTCAAAACGACTTCCATTTTGTAAATATTTTTCACGCAATTTATATTAAATCGGATATAAATTAACTTATTTTTTTCAACTAATCGATATCTATTCGACATAATACACAATCTAAGGTTTCGAGAATACTCAATCTCACTCCGGTATTGTATGTCGAGGTATAAATTAATTTCAGCTATAAACCAGGGATTCAGAAAACTTGCTCAACATTTATACATATATAATGAAAATTTACATACCTTTGAACATTTTACATGGATTTTATAAAAAAAAAAAAATAGAATAACATGTACAACTTTTATTTTTATTATTTAAAAGGCTCTAGATTGTACATGCTCTTCTGTTTCCATGTCCTCTAAGCAGAGTCTACAGGAATCATCGTCTTCCAAGCCCATCTTTTTTAGGTGATAATTGAGTTTGCAGTGACATGCCATTATTTCACTGTAAGTTTTAATGTCTTTTCTGCTGAGATTTAAAACAGCTTCTACCTTTACATGTTGTGGGTTGATTAACCTTTTCACTTGACGTATGCCTTTTTGTGCTCTCCAGTGATCGGTCAGGCTATTCTCTTCCGATTCCCGAATTAAGTTATTTTTAAAGCTATTGTTCACTCCGTAGAAGGATTGTGGACCTGTGAAAGAATTGAGTGCCCCTCCCTTGGCCAGGGGATCAGCCCTTTCATTGCCTTCATGCCCCTCGTGCCCTGGTATCCAGACAAGAGTAACATCATTCCTCCTGGATAGGGCTTGAAGAAGTGCAAAACACTCCCAGACAAGCTTGGAGTGCATTGAAAAAGCCATTAGTGCCGGAAGTACCCCTTCTTTGACATTCTCTGGCACACAACTCTAAAGCGTGAGCCTCCACCTGAAAAATAGAAGCTGTTTTTCCCATTGTAACTGCTTTTTGGAATCTTGATCCCACGACTTCAGTTCCTACGCTGCCATCTTCTATTTTGGAAGTACAATTGTAAGAAGTTAAACATATTCTTGGAAAGTAGGTATAGCATTTATTAGCATATTTGTCACTTTTTGACTAGTGTATGGTATTCAATTTTGACACTTTCTCACCAAATAGCTTATAGTTAGCGAGATGTGTCGGTATATAGTGAAATCTGTCTCTACGCTATCTCGTCACACTAAAACATACGTCGTGACCTTGAAATTTTACCTTTAGCGCCCAATAAAAACTTCGGAAATCATGCTTTTTGCAGCTGCTTTTGATACATTTTTCTTCAGTTTCTTGGCAATTCCCTAGTGATGAGCAAATCAAGACCAGCGTATCAACGCATTGGTGTCGGTCTCAAAAAATTACCAAGATCAAGACCTCTGTTGCCCATCACAACACTTGCTGTATTGTATATATGCAAAGTTCGGTGGCAAGCCTTTTTGACATGCCAATATTCTTTTGGACTCTGTTGATTTGGATTATTGACCAGCAATAGAGTCGATATTGCCATGTCCGTTTCGCTGGCTGTCTCTCCGTCTTGCTGGCTGTCTGCTGAAATCATTTTAGTATTTTTTGGAAGCAAGATATTTCAATGAAATTTTGTGCGCAAAAGAAAGCTCGTGACCATGGAGACATATGTGTCCTAAGCCAAAAATTAAGAATATTTGTGTTATTACGGAACCAATGTGATTCATTTTGATATTTATCAGTTTGTTGGAGAAAAATTAATTGTATTTTTTTTTTTTTTTTTGGGAAAATCATAATGACCCAGAAAATTCCAGAAAAGAAAATATGTTTTTTAGATGCCCAATATACCATTCTAAATAACTAAAATGGTTGCATATGCTCCCAGTTGCTTATGGTCCTGAAAAGGTTAAAGGACACACCTACCGCTAATACAAAAACGCTACCATACATTAAGAGCAATGTTTCCGGGAATACAACCAAGTTACATCCTAATACTAGAAATATTAAGGGCAAGTTCTAAACAAAAACTAAGCGAACTCGAGTGAAGGGGACAACCCCCATGCATGAAAATTTTTCAAAATGCCGTTTTTCATGCGTTATTAAAGATAATGCAGCCAAGGTTATTGCAGACACTTGAAGTAGTAGAACCCAGCTCAAAGTGTGATATAGGTGAACTCGGACAAAAGGGACAGAAATAGCCAAAAAGAGCTTAGAACAACAATTAATTGAATTCGGTCATTAGGGCCTGGCACTTCCCATATAAACAAATTTTTCAAAATTGCATGTGTTATTTCCTTCATATGAAAACTAGTTTAAGGGTCACAAGCCCAGTTTGACAGACTCGGACAGAGGCTCTGGTTTGAGTAAAAAGAAACTCTTGCTTCATTTAACCTTGTCATGATCTATAATATACTTAGGTAGGGTTAAAAATTTCGAAAAGTTTTGAAAAATTTTAAGGACTGCAAAATTTCAAAAAACCATCGACGCAGTTTTTCATATATGTTTCTGCCCAATGGATTAGTATACATAGAAAAGAAGTGAAGTTCATGCTTGAAAAATGGGCGAGTCATTCATTTGACTACGACCACTTATCGTCCAGTGTATGGTGTTCAGCTTCGGCACCTAGCTACAAATTTCATCAAAATAACTTGTATAATTTGCGAGATATAATGGAATGTAACGAAAGTGTCAAAAAATATAACTCCAAAAAACTTACGCGGCCTTGAAATTGTATCCCTAACGCAGCTAAAAATCATTTTAAAAAGTGCAACTTAGTTTTTTTTTCCAATTCCAAACCACTGTACACTGCAGCAGCTGCATCATGACGGCAGGGGGTGTGTCAGCCGCCGGAAGCGGATAATGTGCGCCGCCAGAACAAAAATCTTATGTAATGTTTTCACTTCACTAATAGTTGCTGACCTACTTACAATTATCAGAATGACAACCAACTAAAAAGAAATCAAGGAAAAAGGCAAAGAAAATACATATAACAAGAAGAATACGACAATATGAAATTGCAAGAAAAGAAAGGAAAAAAAGAAGCAAAATGGCTGCCAACCGAATGGTGCGCATAAAGATTCTACCACATAATGCCTACCACAAACTGCAAAAATGGCTACCGCCTGAAGAAATGTACAGTAGTCAGTCCTATGTCATTGTGGTCGTGTGTGTATGCGTATGTGTGGCTAAAGTGTATTTTATGATTAAATGATGACGGTATTTTTCGGAGCTGAAGCTGAATTTAATGATTGTGCTGGATGACTATATAATGCACGATAATTTAAGGATGCTCCTCTACGATGATAAGAACGATGATTGCTTATACTATGTATATGTATGTGTAATCGTATAGAGAAATATCATTCTATATAATTGGAAAGTTATAAATAACAGGCTTCGTAATCATCATTACATCATATTTGGTTGGGAAATTGTCACAAGTGATACCACATACGTGTGATAATTGGAAGGTAAATATGAGCGGGGGGGATGTGATGTATGTAAATGATGCCAACAGCTGACATTTATTACTGCGGTGCCTGCGAAAAATGTACCAAATTGACGCAAACGAGAAAAAATTCCATCCGTCCCTAATCTAAGCGGCATTCTCTTTAATGGCCACACTTCCGCACAAAATGGTAACGGAAGTAAACTACAAACTTTCCCACCACATCCACACATCGTTTATGCGCTACTGCTGTACCAAATTTGTAGTTTACAACTAAAATTTTTTGTTTTTTTTTTGTTTTCTTCATTTCTAGAAAATTAAGCCAGCGCACACCACACATGTGACAGTAGTTACATTTTGCTTTTCGCTTCTTCTTCTTTTGCTTCATTTAAGTAATGCGAACCCTTTTTATTGCCCTTTGTAAGGGAATTCTCATCAGACCCATAAATATTGTCGTTGCTTCTTCTTAGAAATTCTTGGATTGTTTGTGTTCAAAATGTCTACTTTTCGTGTGTTTTATTCTATTTATTTTTTACAGCTGGTAACCTTTTCCCTGAAGTAATTTGTTATTGTACGAATGCGAATGGCTTATTACTTGTAATGCCGTGTAGGCTTTTTCTTTTCGAGAAAAATTTATTATGTATAAAGCAAAGGTCATTATTGATGTTTCTTGTTAATTGAAGATAAACCTATTTTTTGGATTACTTATTTAGTAGTTCTTACATACTTAGTTCCTATATGCTCAAATCGATCTCTAAAATCGAATATTTAGAGGTCGTTCAAGGTCAACGAAACTTTTTTAAATGAAAAAATGTGTAGAAGTATAATCAATATAGCTTTCAATGCGGATAATGAAGACGTATTTTTACATTGCTTGTTTGTTGCAAGACCGTCATAAGTCATAAAAATAAAAAATTTCGATATTAAGGCTTTTAAAGTATTTAAAGAATTTTAAAGAATTATTTCAAAAAAACACATCAAATACTGTATTACTGTTAAAACAAAGATAACATTATAATAAATCTTTGAAAAGAAACATGTGGATTGGCCTTGGGTGGAACTTTTGCCATATTGGTGGGCCACATAATTATCATTCTTCGAGTTATGGTGTTCTTGTTGCAACACTAACGTACTAAGTGCGCCATTAAAAAAACTATACGTTGAAAAATATACCAACAGAGTCATTTTATAAAATAGTACAGTTTTCTTGAAATTAACGACCACATGCTTGGTTTTTCAATCGATGTATTTTTTAATTACAATATTTTCTCGGGCAGTCAAGAGGCTCATAAATCTTCAATGGCCTTTTCAACTTCTGCAAACCATATCCAAAAGGAATGATGTGCCTCTATTCTGATTACCAGGTAGTTGAGCCAAAATAGGCTCAAGCTTATAGCCCCAGAGCTTTTTTGTGGAGTAAGCAATAACTTAAGTATCAACTTAACCCTTTTATGCCCATTGTTGCCTATAGGCAACATTGTATATTTGCGCTAAAAACTCCGTAATTTTTTAATTTTTTCGCCAATTAAGGGTTTTGTTCAAAAGTTTGATATATGTTGCTTGCTTATTAACAGATTTACCTTTAATAGTTATCATTTGAATAATGTTCTTTGATATGCCCATACGTGCAAGAAAAATTATGCAAAAAGTGGATGTATATTTTATATAATTAAAAATCAATATACATATAAATTAAGATCAAAAGGGACATAAAATAACTAAAAACATGAAAGAAAATCAAAATAATAAAATAGTTGCACAAAAAAGGGCTTAGTTCTTTCTCAGTAATTTTCTGAAGTCAATATTGCCTATGGGCAACATTGGGCACTAATGAATATATTTCGAATAATTTTATCTGTTGCATTAGGGATGCTTTCCATAGCTAAAAATCATAAAAATATCCAAGTTTAATTGGGAAGACTCCTCTGATGAAGAGTGAACCAGAGAAAATGCAAAATATAGTAAATTTTCAGAATAATGTTGAAAAAACCCACAACAACCCAATGACAGTGGTGAAAATATTGAAGTGAATTTTCTGGAGAGGATATTCAAGAAGACATGGAAAATGAAATTGAGCAAGAAATAAAAAACGAGAATTTTGATAAAATCATCTTTGGAAATTTTAACATGAGTTGGTGTTTCAGGAATTTTATATGATTTCTGTCTGTAAGTTGGAGAGGAATCATATGAATCATTTTGATTACTAATATATTCAGACATTGTCCAACATTTCCGAAAACTAAAATTTTAAATTGTTTTTCGATAATGCTTTTACTTCTAATGACTGAATTATAAAATAAACGTTTCTAAGGAGCACTGCCGTGTAAAGAATTTGATCTTGGGGGAAGAGGTTTTCATATAAAAAAAACGAAGGAGAACTTTACTGAACACTAAATTTGTGCCGTTATATATGGGTAAAAACCTCTAAAACTTCCGTATGCACAGACCTGCTAAGGAGTAGGAACAACTCATAATAATCGCCTAGGAAACTGTTTTCTAAGTCAAGAAAAGGAGTTATGTGACTTAAAAGGTCGAGGATCACAAGATATAGCTTTTGGGTAATCTTCGACTAGCTATTAATAGCTACAATGAGCACATGGGAGGTGTTGATCTTTCCAATAAATTGTTGGAACTATATGCTATTAACCGTCGTTTCAAGAATTGGTATCTGCACATAAATGTGTTGTAAATATTTTATTTCTAATTCCTACTTGAGTGTAAGGCCAATATGCAATGACTTTTACCTCTTTCCAAGACACTTCCGTTGGAGTTTCTTCTTCAAGAACCTTTTCCTGGTAAATTTTGATCTATCACTACCAAGTTGCCTTATGGATGCCACTCAAGTGCTGTAAATTTCGCTGTTTGGTCTTCGAATCTCTTTTAGGTGTAATTCAGAGTTTGGGATGGTGCATAAATGAGGCAGAAGTAGATAGCTATTCTACCATATAGATAGTAGATAGATAATACTATTTGTTCTTAAGGTCTATATTTGCAACTGTATAGCCTCAAACAAATTTTAAGTCCCCCAAAAATTAATTCGGGCATGAAAGGGTTAATTCGAGAATGGAAGAATTTTAGGCAGTTCAATCACAGTGGAAACAAAGTAATCAAAAAAGCTAGTTCTTTCCAAAATCTATTTCAATCCTAGAATATTAACCTTCAAAACAAACCATGAGTCAAATCGATCCCATAGGCGAAATTGTAAAAAAAAAAATCATTCAATGGCATAGCTTGTGTCTATTTCTTCATGTTATCATAGATGTTCTCCATTGGAAACTAATTCTGCCTTTTATTACTGAACTCCTTGCAAAAACTATTACATGGAAGCTATAATAGTATGCAAGGCCGAGCCAGTATTCCTGGACTGTCTTCTTTTTTTTTTTCCTTATACTCGCGAACTTCTTTGTTGTATATTCTTTTCAATCTCACCATAAAAAACTTCTAATTAATGTAGTGCCTAATTAAGGTCAGCAAATTTTCTCAAAATTTCTTTGTCAGTCAGCCTGCTTGACATTTTCTCTCAATAAAAGAATAAATTATTTTGTTCCATTTGCAATCAGAAGTCCTTTATTACTCACAAAGAGTCTTTTTTACTCAGAAGAAGCTTTGGAATTACATACTGTGAGTGTTATCGATTTGTGCTAAAATATTCAATTATTACTAACCATGAGTAATTTCTACTCACTAACTGTTAGATTTCTCCTCAATACACGAAGTAATAGGCAAGACCTCTACTGCATTTCGAAGCTCACTAAACAGTGATAGCTAAGACGGAAAAGAGAGCGCTAGTACTACATAACGCGGACTCCCCACGCTCACAAATGTGAACCATGTGAGTTGAATCGCCTCATGGTTAGTAATTTAGGGTTAAACTTCAGTATTAAAGATACTAAAATAGATATCGATATGATTAGGCAACATAGATTTACATGAAATTGACAGTTGCCGCAAAAGTCGAGAAGTATCGAAAAATCTAAAAAAAAGTAGTAAATTCTCGAAAAAATTGTAATTGCCGAAAAAGTCGAAAAATAAAGTTTAAATCTCGAAAGAGCCAAAATATTTCCAAATAATAAATATCGGAAAGTATTGGATTATTTTATAAATATCAAAAGGGTTAAATTATTCGAAATCACTAAATGAATGGGGTTTTTTGAAAGTGTAATAAGTCCAAATATGAGTTCACTGAAATTTTGTGATGAAAAAAATTTATATCTATTTTCACAGAAAGCTTACTCTATTGTGTAGAACTGTCGCCATTAAGTCGAAAAATTATATTGGTCAAATAACTGATCATTATGGCTTTGTGTGGATTTATTCCTTCCAATTCAAATGTAAAAAATTTTAGAACAATGGTTAAAGATCTCAAAAAGTTTAAAACGTACAATTGGATCATAAAGGTAAAGCCTGGTACTTTCAACTACCATAACCGGTTCTATGGCTGGACTTTACCTTGCGTTATAGAGCAATTCTGCGGCCATATTCGGATGCAACATTGAAAACTACATCGAAACTGAGTTTTATTGTTAATGTAAATTTTTTATGAAGTTAGTTTATTGACTGTTTTTTATTGCTTGTATAGTACTAATGAAAGTACCAACGCGCTTTTTCTAAATTGAAGTATGATAATTTTATATTGAACTAATTAAACAGTTAGTTCAATATAAAATTATCATACTTAAATTTTTTATGTTTCGAAATAGTTGAAGTAAAAACCAACTTCTTGTGAAATCAAAAAATCTTAATTTCCTTTGGATTTTTCAAGCACCGAGTTTATAAAAATTTCTTGTTCACTAAATTTTGCCCTTTTATCATAAAACGATTGAGATAAAGTTGCATATTTTGCTTTATGGCTTTAACGATTTTTTTTTTTTTTTTTCATATGCCAAGATTTTGATAAGACCACATTTCTCACAATTTTTTGACGCATGTACAATATAATAAGTCTATCATTTCTGTTAAGCACGAAATTTTGTATCCAGTTCAAAATAAAAAAAAAAAGCTTCAAAAGAGCCATGTAATGAATATTCAAACGTTCAAGGCAAGTATATTATATTTTTGAAATAATTCAAGCCTGAGAAATTTTATACGCCATCTTTTTTTAATTTAATTTGATAATTGAAAATTCACTCTAAAAACTTTTGAAGCAGAAAATTAGAAAAACCAAACATCATAAAAAATCTATTACTTTCACAATTAGCGCACGCAAGAATATCTTCTACAAAGCAAAGTGAATACAACAAAAGCAGTTGTCTCAAAGGATAATTAGATATAATGCTATTTAACGTAAGCAACACCAGGATAATAACGTATTTAATGTACATAATTTGTGTGATACACACTGCTATTCATAAGAAGCCTATGGAACAGAGCTCAAAACAACAAAGATGCCTATGAAGTTGACGTTAATGACGATTATTAAAGAAACTTTACAAAGGAACAAAACGCGTGTGAAAAATATGCAAAACTTTTTTCATAATAGACATGACATGTGCATGTGTCCTTTGCACACATACGTACTTGTGTATGTAAATAGGCATCAAGTCGTGCCCATATCCTTGCCTCAGCTATTGCGCATCGAAAACTTACTTAATTGCGGGTTAATGTATAACGTTGTTAATTTGATTATTTATTCATGGAATTCTTCTGCCACTTTTGCTGCTGTTGTTGTGACGGCTTCTTGTCGCTAATGTTTTCCCCATTTTTGTTTGGTTTTTGTGCCATTGCTACCGCCATATATTTGTTCGTATTGGTACTAGTGACGCCAACTTACACTTGCGTGTCATATGTGTATGGTTAGGAGCGTTTATGTTGATTAACCGTGTTTGTTTCAGCTCAAAAACGGGTTAAAATCTAAATTCTCTCTAGCCACTGAATGATACAGATAATCTTTGCATGAAATGATGGATATGTCATTTTTATCTTCTCTTCTTATACGAGCTAAAATTGTATGTTTGTTTTTTTGTTTGTTTTTTTGTACTTATTTCTGTGTCAATATTTTTTCTCGAAAACGGCTACAGCGATTTCAATGAAACTTGGAATAGTGTTAGATATTAGCAAACAATGAATAATGAGCTAGGTTTGAACTTTGTAAATTCTCACCAGAGGGCGTGGCACTGCACTAAATTTTAAATTTGATTTAGTCATAACTCGTAAACTATACAAGATATTTTGATGAAATTTGGTCAGCGGGTACGGCTTAATATTGCCTTGTTACGAATTAAAAGTGGGCGGGATCGAAGAAGCGCCACGCCCACTTTTCAGCCCTTGAAAATTTTGATTCAATATTACTCGAAAACGAATCCAACAATTTTTATGAAAATTTAGGAGATATTACCTCTAAAAACAAGAATTCATATGTAATACGCCGTTATATTGGGAAAACTCATTGAAGGGCGTGGCACCGCCCACAAAAATATAAAACGGTATAAAAAGAAAACTAATAATGCAAACATTCTGAAATTAACTGTGAAGAGCCTAATTGCAATAGGGCATCTCTGATTTGAAAGTGGGCGAAATGTCGCCATTGCGGGTGGAACCTCCCATACAAGCAAAATACGTTAAATGCTATTTCTCGCAAATGTTACAAGATATTTTAATGAAATTTGGTACGTAGGTACTACATATCAATGCCTAATAATAACCGAAAAGTGGGCGGGATCGAAGAAGTGCCACGCCCCTTTTTTAACCATTGAAAATTTTGATTCAATATTACTGGAAAACGACGCCAACAATTTTAATGGCAATTTAAGAGATTGTACCCCTAAAAACAGGTATTAATATGTGATATGCCGTTATATTGGGAAAACTGATGGAAGGGCGTGGCACCGCCCACAAAAATATAATACGCTATAAATCAGTCACAAAAAAAAATGGAATGAACTTTTTCTCCTTATATGCAGTCTTATGCAGATTTTGACGCTGAATCCGTCTCCATCAGCAGAACAGTCGTTATACCTGCAGGATTTTGAAATATCCTTGCTTGAAGTTGAAGAAAACGCTGTGTTCAGTCTTACAGCGTAGCTACACGAAAAAGTGAAATTCTTTTTTATTAATAGCATCAAATAGCCACACTCTTCCTTATCAAAATATCCTTTCTGACTTTTCTAATAGGAATCTTATTTTCCGAGTTGTGATTCTTTGATGATAACATATTTCTGCCACCATATAAAAGACGAAATATTTTGGCTGCGTGGCATATCCCATTTATTTATTTTAGGGCATTCTATTTCACCAAAAAAAAATTTGAGTTTTTGATATTTTTCTATAGCATTCGATACTTTCAGAGTTTTTTGTTATAATTATTCTCATCGGTTAATTTATAATTTTGAAAGCATAACCATTAGAGGTCAAAAGGTACGAGTTTAATAACAAAAAATAGCTATAAATAAAAACATCGACTAAAATAATAAGATCAGATTGTTTACCGAGCAGAGATCGGTCTCCAGGTACTTTTGGTGAAATGCAGCATAAATTTGGCAAATATTTTCATTTCAATCAACTCAAAATATCATACTTAGCATGCTACGATATGACTAACGAGAGAATTCTGTTATCTTCTCAATAATGATAAGTTCATACTTTAGATATATAAAATTGTACAAATTATCTTAAGAAGCGAGTGTGGGATTCTGGCACTTTACTGAAATAAAATTTAATGTATTTTAGTTCAAATCGAATGATTTTATGCAAGTGGCGGCCACCTTATGGACAAAATACACCTTTTCAAAATACATGATATCACTCAAGAAAGAATTTTCTGGATCATCTTAACTCGTGTTATCATGTTATATCTTTTTCATCTATTTAAAAAAAAAAAAGGTTAAGTGGGTTAAGATGTTTCAGAAAATTGTTCCTTGCGTGATTTTATGGTAACCTTGTAACAACAAGTCTTATCAAAAATGAAGACTAAAGTAGTCTGAAATTTCCAAAAATACTTTACATATTTTTAGAATTAGTTTTTACAATAAGGGAGTTTCTTTAATCTCGTAAACCCATATACCATGAAAAACTCGAAAGTTTACGAGCTTGTTTTCAGGAACACACATTTCTTCAATTCAAATTAAATTTTCAATTCAAATTAAATTTTTTTTTAATTTCGAATTAAATTTCCAAGCAAAATGGAAAGTTTTCGAGGCCTGCGTACATACAAATTTTTAAATTTTGTTTACGAGACGCAAAAGTTCTCGAAGTTTACGTGTTTTTCGAGGCCTTTACATGTTCAAAAGAATCCTCTTAATAAATATAACTAGTAAGGGTGTTACCTTTGGCCTGGCCAAACATTAAATACCCTACACAGCTGTATTTTGAAAATTTTGCTTATATGGGAGGTGCCACGCCCTCTTGTCCGAATTCACCCAGATATTTCTCAGAGTTTGAATTTATAGTTTTTGATATTTGAGTGAAATTTGGTTGGATTATCTCAAAAAATGTTTGCAGTACAGCGTTTTGAACCATTTGCTTATATGGGAAGTTCCACGCCCTCTTGTCCGATTTCATCCAGTTTTTGCTGAAAGCTTGTATTTATAATTCTTAGTGTCTGAGTAAAATTTAGTTCAATTCTCTCAAAATACGCTTTCAGTATAGCGTTTTGAACCTTTTGCTTATATAAGAGGTGCCACGCCCTCTCGTCCGAATTTGCCCAGTTTTTGCTCAGTGCTTGAGCTTACAATTCGTAGTATTTATGTGTATTTTGGTTGCATTATCGTAAAAAATATTCCAAAAGTTGCATTTTGAATATATTTTTTGTATGGGTGGTAGACGTGTCCGTTGACCGATTTCACTCATTTTCAATCCCCCGAGCTAAATTTAACGGTAGAGGCTGTGTACCAAATTTCATTGAATTATATAGCTTAGTTTTCCCAAAAAATGTGTTTTCACACACAGCCAGCCACCCACCCAGCCAGACAGACGGACATGGCTATATCGACTCAGGAGGTGACGCTGATCAAGAATATATATACTTTTCTATATCTGCCACGCCTCCTTCTCAGCGTTACAAACGGAAAGACAAAGTGAATATACCCTGGGTGTAGGGTATAAAAATTACGTGAAAAGTTTTCAATTTTGAGCTTTAGACATTTCTTGTCTTCGGTTGCGCCTAATGAAATTTTTTGTAGAATATTTTTGTAGGGCACTACTTATATTTCGGGAATAGCAAATAACAAGAAACAATTTTTAATTGAAAATATCTTTATTGTTTTCCAAAATATTCCCCTTGATGATCAATTCACTTTTGCATTCGTTCAAACCATTTGCCATAGCAGTTTTCCCATTCCTCTCGAGACACTTCCAAAACATGGTTTTTGAACGCTTTAACTGCTTTTTCGGCGCTCGTAAATTGTTGACCATGCAGTTTACCTTTGATGTTCGGGGACAAAAAGAAGTCATTGGGTGCCAAATCAGGACTGTACGGAGGATCTGATGTTTCGACTGCTCAAAAATTCACCTGTTTCACGAGATGTGTGAAAGCTCGCATTGTCATGATGGAGAATGATTCGCCTTCGGGAGTTGGTTTTACGAATTTCTCCAAAGGCTTCCGGCAAACAAATGGTCGTGTACCACTTAGAATTGACCGTCCTACGTTTTTTGTATTGGAGTGAAACTAATGTGCATCAGTTCATGCACTGCATCGATGTTTTGTGGCAAAACAACCGATTTTGGACGACCTTCACGGAAGTCGTCGGTGACCGAACTCCGACCACAATTGAATTCACTATATCAACCATATATTGTGGTTTTTGATGGTGCTTTATCGCCATACAAAGAACTGAGATCATCCACACATTCTTGTTGAGATAATCCAAGTCGAAAGTTGTGGAAAATAATCCGACGAAAACCTATTCTTGAAATTTAAATTTTTTTGCCAAATTAATTTTCTTAACTCACTGGAAACAAAACAAACAGCACTCGTACATCAAAACGTTGTGAGTATGTTTATGCTAAAAAAAGTCAAGCTTTATTATAGTCCTGCCAGATTTTAGCTCTTGACATTAGTGTTGCCAGTATCCGAAATATAAGTAGTGCCCCTCGTAACACATTATAACTTTGTTTTTTTCAAAAATTGGTCAATACGACGCACTAAAACTGAATAAAATGGGTTAAAATGTTTTAGAAAATTGTTCTTTAAGTGATTTTATGGTGATTTCGATAAGCCCAAATATTCCTCGTTCTTTGCAGGGTTTTGATTTTTTTTGTTTATACTGCAAAATTCGCTAAAAACTTTGAAATTGTACAATGATCTCCATAACGACTTCTGTTTTTTGTAACGTTCGAACAGCACTTTATGCACGATTATATTGTAACTGATACAAGCCAGGAAATATTTTTAATTGCCTTCTGAAAGTACTTTCAAATGATAAAATACCACTGCAGGTAAATTAAGAATTTAACGTTCAGAGCGCCTTCAGGGTATAAAAATATGCGTACGAATGTAACGTTCGCAACGCAGGATTAGCCCATATGTGTCGTATTTTGTGGGTATCTTGGGCAAAGGTACTGCGATTGATTGATACCCACACATAATATTCTATGCAGCAGATTTGAACTCAATTTCTGTGTTTCTATGACCATAAATCAGATTTCCATATAAGAAGATTTAAGTCCTTTGTATGGAAGTTGAGATTTTTTTATTTCAAAGGGTGATAACTCGGAACATAGGCGTGCAATTGGAATAGTTTGAAGGCAAAGGTAGATCGAGAAGATTATATCTATTCTATTAAGAAATGCACCATCTCCTTGAACTGATCCAAAAGCCTGAAAAACCGTTTTCTGCAACTTCAATTAAAGATATCTCAAAGACCTGATACCTGAGTCTGAATTCGGATTAACTTTTGAAAAGTACATATGCCTCAAGTTCAATCCATTTATTTATTAGGAAAAAAATAAATATTACAGCCTGAAATGCTCATAATATATTCAACACTGAAGCCTCGAAAAAATATCGAAAGATTCGCTCTTTAAAAGTTCAGTGAACTGAACTCATCACATGTTTACCATCACTAAAGATTTGCAAATGGCAACTGCCGCTGCTGGAGTATTTTTGTTTTTTGGGCTATAAAATGAAGACTTCACTGTGTGCGGTTCAAAACAATTGTTTGTAAAGTTTCAAATAGTTGAACCGAAATTTTCGTTTAAAAATGTTTAAGCTGTTGTTATTATGGTTATATGTATGAAAGTATACATGGGTTTTTACACTGCAAAGGCCATAAAATGAATTAACGTAATAGTTTGCACAACTTGCCGCTTATTTTGGAACAAAGGAAAGAGTTTGAAGAAAATTTTGTAAAAAATTATAATAAAAGTAAATCGCTGCCATTAGTGTAATATGCTGCAGAGTATGCAATTTACTTGGATAAAATAAAAAAGCTAATAAATATTTAATAAAAATACAATTCCATAAAAAATAAAATAATTCTGCATATGACACATGCAAGAAAATTAAATTGCTATCTACATATGTATGTGAACAGCCTGCAGCATAACATATGTATGCATAATTAAACCCACAACTTT
The DNA here is from genome assembly GCA_951812925.1 of Calliopum simillimum. NCBI lineage: Eukaryota > Metazoa > Arthropoda > Insecta > Diptera > Lauxaniidae > Calliopum > Calliopum simillimum. The sequence continues at coordinate 66,122,659 of OX638371.1, forward strand.
CTCATAAATAAAGGTAAAAAAACTCTGCATATCTTTTCAACAGCATAATTATTTTATATTTATTTAAGGAACAAAATATATTTTTTTGATATATATATGTATTTTTTTCTGGCAACAATTTAATATAAAGCGCGAAAAACCAATATCATAGTTACGAAACATCAACAATAAAAGTAAAAAAAAAACCTGCATACTTTTCAGCAGCTGTTGTTTACTGTGCTGCTTCTGGCAGGCTGGCAAGCTGGCAAAAGAGCAACAGATTTATTATGATCTTCATGAAGCTTTTATGGCGTTGAAATTTATTGCCATACGATTTCAAAAAAAGAAAAAAGCAACAACAAAAAACCCAAGGAGTTTTTAATAAACGTACGAGTATATACGAGTGCTCATCTCACAGAGAGTTTGTATGTCATAAAAGTTGGAATTCCTTAGCAAAACATCCATTCGAACCACTTTTGCCGTCAAAGGTTTGATGAAACTTTTCGTATTTATTAAAAAAAAGAAAGCTACCGCTACGCAAGACATTCTCTTTTGCGTGCAAATGAGTGTAGATTAAAATATATGGGTTTAATTAAAGGTTACTGTATATTGATGATATACGAGCTGCCATCACACACATTGAATTTATTAAAAATATTGCCAAGAAAATCTTGTGAAAGGTGTTTTTTTAATCCCGATAGAACTTGAAATTGTAAAAAATAACACAAAATATTATCCGTATTCACAATCTTTTTGCGTCGTAGCAAATGCAAAATTATTTGCAATTACAAAAACAAATTCTATAGATTTTTTGAAAAATTTTCAAATACATGCATGGCATTAACATTTGAAAATAATTTCGGACATATGGGCACCGCGGCTGTTCTTGACGAAGCGCATGCTGGACGTCCAATTTTGGGCCACTTTTTCGAGCACTGCTGGCCGTTTATCACGTGAGTCTATTCATGATGATTTGCCAGAGTATTTTTAAATAAATAAAAACAAAATTTATCCAAATTTATGTTATTTTTTACAATTTCAAGTTCTATCGGGCTTAACAAAAACACCCTTTATAAAGAAGCATGCATCTCGCATATAATTCACGTCATGTGTTTTTCACAAGAAATAATTTGAATTCAAAGTTGATTTGAGATACACCTAATTCCAAAGTCTTATATGTATTCTTGTTTACCTTGTCTTTTTTCTCCACAATAAATTATCTCTCCGATAAAAGTATTTCTTATTCAAGCAATAGTTTCTATAAGTTTTTAATAGCTGCTACATACGGAGTTTTCATAAATAGCTTGCGAATTTTCAATCTCATAGTGTGAAAAGTCAACTTCTTTTGGTTTTTCTTTCGTAATTAAATCTTCAAATGCACAGGCCTGCAAATGCGACTCTTTTTTTTTCCTCTCTTGATTTTTGAAGCCAATTATGGTGGTTTAGAACCTCCTATTCACGAATCTGAACTTGATTTATTTCCATCACGTCAGAATTTTGTGATATTCCAGTTTTCATAATCTCAAAAATAATGGAAAATTTTCTCGAAATTAGGACGTGATAGAGCAATTCTGTAAACGGATTTGGGCTCAGCATCAAAAAGTACATTAAAAATCACTCTCGTAATTTTAAGAGGGGTACCCTTGTTCGTCTGTGCAGCATTTGAAAACTTATTAACATAATTCAATAGTTTGTGCTTACGTACTCTTCAATATCACGCCTAAAATACTCAACAATGTTGAGTCAACATATTGAAACCATTTTTGCACCATATACTTTTTTTGGTGCTCCCCGTACGATCAAGATAAATATGATGCATAATATTCATCCAGACATCAAGTTTCATAATGCAGGTCAAGTAAGTAGATATGCGTTTTTTTTTTTTTTTTTTTCATTCGATTACCCCCATTGTCTAGACAAATCTGTCGAAATATCAGGGGGATACTCGTTTATGCTAATAATATGGTTTCAATATATCTACTGGTTTAGGCGTAGGAGCGACTGAATAATAAAATTTTTTACAAGTCCAAATGCATTTTGCGCAAAAATTCACTTAATTTCCGATATTCTCCTCAGGGAAGCATTTTAACGAAAGTTTACTTTAAATAAAATCGCCTTCAAAATCTATGTTTCTCAAGTTCAAAATGCAAATACGCCAGTTGGATAAAAAGTGATTGGGGCATATCTCCTTAACTATGCAAGATTTTGATAAAATGTGGTACAGAGGTGCCGATAATTATCAATACTAGTCAACGGGTGAAAAGTGGGCACCATTGAAGTAGATCAGCCCATTTTTTGATAACTGAAAATTTAAATTTGATTTTTCTTAAAAATGGCTCAAACGATTCTGATAAAACATAAGGATTAATAATCTTTCTGAAATTAATTATGGGAAGTTTTCTTGCTATAAGGGACCACTGAATTAAAAACTGTGCTAAATATAGGCGTGGTACCGCCCACACACGTTAAATGTTATGCATCGCAAACTCTAAAAGATAGTTCGATGAAATTTTTTAAAACAGATAATCATCGTCTATGCAATTAATTGTATGACAAGTAGCTGGTATATACATACATAAAGCCACGCCCACTTTTTAGAAACTGAAAAAATACTGAAAAACCACAGAGTTGATTTTGGCATTTTGGTGTCATTCTTTTGGCTACAAAAATTTTATCGCTTGAGACAAAAATTATTCTTCTGCCAATACTCGTGGAACGACTTATCAGATTTTAATGAAATTTTTTATCAGGCTATCTGTTTCGGCATATTTGCTCTGCAAATCATACTTATGAAAAAAGAGCTATGCATGATACTTTGTAAGAAGTTATCAATTGTTCTCGGCACTATTCAACTATTTTCGGCTTTTAACTTTATTTGCGACTTTTCGGCACACCTTAATATTTTTCGATATTACTACATTATTTAATACTTTTCATAATTTTCACTGTTTCCCTATACTCTTGCTAGGCTTTTCTACGGTTTTCGATACTTAACGTTTTTTCGGTTATTTCGGTTATTTTTTGATGATTCTACAATCTTCCTGAATTTTTATTTGTTAAAAATACTTTTCAGCACTTTTATTATTGTAAAAGAAACTTCTTTGATGTTTTTTAATACTTTAAGAAATTTTTTTACCTTCTTCTATTCTATGTATTTGAAATTTTTAACTTTATTTGATATTTTTTGGAATTATGATGATTTTTTTTTTTCGATGCCATTCTCATAACTGAAAATATTTAAGCAAAAAAATACCATCCAATACAAGAAGCTGGAAGTAAAAAACATAAACTTTAAATCAACAGATCAGACTGTCGGCCGAGCAGGAATTGTTTCGCAAGTACTTGTAGTTTTTTGACATCTTAACTATTCGAGTTGTCATCCGTTGAAATAAAGCTATAACATAATTAAGTCCTTTGTATAGAAAGGACATACTTTTACTACAATCGATAATAGCTCAAAAAGCAAAGATTCGATGAACCTATTTTAAAAACTTTTATTCTAATTCGGCAAGTGTTTACGACAGTTCACAAAAGAATTGCGAATGTAAAAGATTTTTCTCTAAATGATTCGGTGCCTCAAATTATGATAAATTTTTAAAATTTTCAGTGTTTTTTATAATTTTTTATGCAAATTTTCTATTCTCATTGTTTCGAGAAAATAGTTATTCAGGCTTAAAAGACGTCGGTTTTCTTTCATTATTTTCTCCAAAACTGACACCCCTTCATTGAACATTCTACATTTATTTTCTTCCACTCAAATTGAAATGGAAAAAAGCTTCATCATGGGAAATCCACGCAAAATTTCGAAATGAAAATCTGAAATTCTTTTGATTTTTTGTTCGTTAAGATTCCAACAAATCAACTGAGGATACAAGTAAACTCTGACAAAAATTGTAGTTGTTGTTGTTGTTATTGCTATCACAATTGTTATTGTTGTTATTTGCAATTGTTATTGCTGCTGTTGTTGTTGTTAGCCTGTTACTGTAACTGCTGTTGGAAAATTAATTCATGCCAATTGGCAACAGCGGAAGCGCAATTGTAACTTCCGCTTTTACATGTACGACGAAAACGATTGCGACTGTGTATTTGCTGTGTTTGTATTTGTCTAGGAATCTCACATTTGTGTTTAACTTTGTACATATTTGAGTTTGTGTTGAAAGTTTCTACCCAAGAGGAAAAATTTCTAGCGCTTCTGATCCAAGCACTTCAAAAGTGCTTGTCCCCATAGAAATTTAGAAGCACTATCACAATGATTTTTAATAAGGCTGCAGTAAGAACAACGTGAGTTCGAACCCAGCCCGGGAGATTTTTTTTTACTTATTTTACTTTTTTTTGCTTTATTTTTTTTTTAATTAAATATTTTTTATTCAACATCTTTTATTTCACTTTTCTATTTTCCTTTCTCTTATTAATTTACTTTTGTTTAACCGAATTGAAATTGATTACACAATGATTCCATATAAGGCTCCAGTAAGAACAACGTGAGTTCGAACCCAGCCCGGGTGATTTTTTTTTTCAGTTTTTTTATTTGTTTATGCTTTATTTTTTTTTATTAAAATATTTTTTATTCAACCTTTTTTATTTCACTTTTCTATTTCAATTTCTCATTTTTATTTACTTTTGCTTACTTGAATTGAAACTGATTGCACAATGATTCTATGTAATGCTGCAGGACAACATTTGCTTAATATACAAATTTAATACCTCTTCATATCGTCGGGTGTTGGTGGAGCGGTCTAAAGGGTTGGTAAATGTAAGAAAAAAATATCTAGCAAGCGGAGGGTCATGGGTTCAAATCCTGGCGCGGCCAGTTTTTTTTTTTTTTCTTTTTTTTTAATTTTATTGAAAAAACGCTTACCGCAGCATTACAAATAAGCGCTTTAAAAACTCTTTTTTGGTAAGGCTGCGGTAAGCTTTTGCTCGCTTACATCCTATGACATGCAATGTTAAAAAGAAAGTATTGTTCTTACGGAGCGGAAGCGCTTATTGGTGAAAAGGATGCACTTAAGAAGGGTTTTTGAAGCACTTTTTTTCCCCTTGGGTAAGTACATTTCTATGAATGTATTTTTTATTTTTATTTCATTGTATTTGGTGAACAAGTTAGCAAACACGTGTTGCCAGGGTGGGTGTGTGCGCTGGTTTTGAAGACGTTTGTATTGTAATATACAGAAATTTACATACATATGAACACATACAGTTGTTCTTGTACAGTAGAACAGCTAGTATACTACTTGTCAATGTGTTGTATTCGAGTGTAATGTTAAAGACTTTTTTATGCTGCTTAAAAACGATTCAAAAGACAACTAACAAGACAAACAGACGCGCTTTGCATTGCAACCCATTAGGGAGCGTTTTCACGAGAGAGTTGTCATTTGGGTTTTCAAATGACAACGCTTTGTCAGTACAATTGGAAATGCAAACAATTTCAAATGCAATTTTTTTTTTCTACTCTTTAGAATGTTATTGTTTTTTCCTGCTGGGGTTACAACATGTTCAATTCAAAGTTAAGAAAAGACAAGTTAATGTACTACCAATGTTTGTTTACATGACAGCAGTAGTTCATATAACTGTCAGTGGCAAGTATTTAAACTACATAGAGCACACAATTTTATTGTGTAACCTTTACTTCAATTTAAAGGATCATACCTACTTGGTGAGAGACTGTTAAAACATATAAGATTTTAGTTTTCAAAACAATATGTTTATTCTTAAGCAGAGCTTTGTCAACAAGTTTATTTGAGTGAACTATTTAAGTGCTACATTGTGTAAAGCACGAATTTAGATGAAGCACCTCGTACAGTCTTATGAGATTATATATTTTAAGAAATATTTCATGACATAATATCTCGCAAGCCTAAAATATTTAAGTAGATGAAATTTTGTAGGTACTCGTTATTGCCATGATCTTACAAAAAAATTATCAAACTCAAATAAGTACCTCGCCCACTTTTTGCCGACAATGTTAAGGATAATTCTTCTATTTTTATAAATGGGTCATTCCATTCCAAAACGGAAAATTAGAAAAAATTTAAATTTAATCCGATTAGCTCTATTTTAATATTATCATTATGTTAAATGTCCAGTGTTTACTTATCTCTAAAAAAAACATTGAAAAATTATAAAAAGGACTTTTTCCAGCATATTTATCTCATTTCGGCTCAGCTTATATTTTATTATCAACCATAAAATTTTTCTTTCTTATAAGACATGGTTTTCTACTTCAAAAGTTATCATTACGATATCCTCTCTTATTGGCTGTGACAATAAGTAGTAGCAGTTTGGGCCGATTTTTGATCAAAAAACAAACTGGGCCAAATTTGATTTATGACCACATGGCTTATGCGGTTTTGATTTGTGAACAAAGATCGTCTTAAGCAGTTATTGCTTATTATAATAAACATCATTAAAACATTAATAATTCGGTTATATACTACAATAATTTCACTGATTTCAATCTTGTGCCGCAAGACAGAACAGAATGTCCCGTCGCACAGTGCGAAATTTTCAGAGTCTAGCGGAACTTAATTCATATCTCAGCACATATAGCACTTATAGTTATGAAACTTAATACTTGGATATATATTTAATTGACAAAACATTATGCAAAAATTAAGGGGGATCAGACAAGGGGTTATTATACCCCCCATATATGGAAATGCTTAAAACGTTGTATTTCTGCTCCCATACCAGATATCGCTATGAAACTTGATAGATATAACCATTTTCTTATCAAAAAATCATAAAAAATGAAGGGGGTAAAACAAGGGGTATTTGCTGTTTCTTGCATTTTTATTCAGAAATGCTTCTTAATTTCGAGAGGATTCCCCCTACCTTTTTTGTATATTATAAACTACCGTAATTATAGTTACCTTTAAACTATGGATAGTATCAGATGTTAGTGTTGGTGAGCCTATTTTTTCCAAAACAAAACCAACGATGGCGCCCGATGTCGGTTTTTCATGAAATTTCGGTGTTATATGAAATTTCCAAAGACATTCTGGAAAAGGTTTAGTTAAAAAGAAGATCGCAAAATATCGCAATAGATGTTTTATGTTTCCAGTAGAGGATAAACCTACCTTTTAAATTTTGTACGTTTCAAAATGGCAATTTGTGGTAACACCTTTTAAAGTATCCAATGAAGTTAAAAATGTAAATCTTATCCACTTCTTGAAAAGCACAATTTTCACAAACAAATCACGTACGAGTAAGAAAAGATTTTGCAATTATTTGAATGCCAATAAGTGACAATTTTATTGAAAAATAAATGATAAAAATTTCGCGGCCTACTGACTTACCGTTTGTATGTACCACTCTATTAACTTTTACAAATCGAAAAGCTTTTAATAGGCAAAAAGTATGATTGAATAAGTAATGCAAGTTTCAGGTGCATTTTGTAGTCGTTTGGCAGGGTTTTTCACCAAACTGAGTATGAGGTTTTTGAGGTGGGATATTAAACTACTGAAATAATGAATAATCTTACGCATTTTATGTATTTCAAAAATTGAATATAGTTCCGCTAAACTTCCCAAATTTCGCACTGTGCGTCGGGTCACTAATTCAAAATTTTATATTTTTTCTATCAAAATAGCTGGCTTCAATCTTGAATTGTAGTCACATATTTCTTCAATTGCAATATAAAAAAAAAATCATAAAATAACAGAAGTTTGGCTAAAATTCTTTCTTAATAAAAGAAATTGAACGTTCCGTTTCATGTCCTATGAGTCACACTTATTTAAACAACAATTTACAACAGAAAACATAAACTTTTTAAAATTTCCTTATAATTTATTAAAGAAGGGTTCTTTAGTTATTTTTCGAGACTTTTTTCACAGCCTTAGGATTCAAAATAGCTTATTTATGACCAAAGTTTTTTCATAATCTATAGCAAAATTTCCAATAAGTTACAATGGAATGCCCCATATAGGAATGAAACGAAGACTATTGAATAAAATTTCTTTGCTGATTACAAATCTATACAAAAATCTTATAAGAAACGAAAACTTTCTTTACTGAACTCGTTTTTTATGTTTCAGGCAGGTTCCATAAAATTTGTCAAACTTTGGACTTGTAACTTTCCTGTCTTTGAAGTGTCTTTATTCAAAATAATACATACTATAGTTTGTCTTGTGCCACAAATTTGACCATTTTGATTTACTTAAAAGAAAAACTACGCAGCTGTTAATTTAAGCTAAAAAAACCATATCTGAGCATTTTTCCTTTAGAGCCGTGACACCGCTCACTTAAAAACATGATGGCCATATTATTGTTGCTTAGTGATGACCCAAATTTATTAAAAGCCAATACAGAGGTTGAGGCGTGAGAACATTTTTATACCCTACACCCAGGGTATATTCACTTTGTCCTTTCGTTTGTAACGCAAATTATATATATTCTTTATCAGCGTTACCTCCTGAGCTGATATAGCTATGTCCGTCTGTCTGGCTGGCTGACTGGCTGGCTGGCTGGCAGGCTGTCCGTCTGTGGAAATATTTTTTACAGGAAAACTAAGCAAGATAATTCAATGAAATTTGATTAAATATTTTTGTTGTAAAAGTTAACTCCCAGGATTGAAAATGAGCAAAATCGGTAAACGGACACGCCTACCGCCCATACAAAAAATATATTCAAAACGCAATTTTATAAGCATTATTCACGATGACACAAGCAAAATAGACATAACTACTAAAACTAGAGTTCGCCTTGTGGTCGAAATTCGACCATTTCAATTTGACAATAAAATAAAGAAAAAAGTTTTTATACCCTGCATTGGTCGATAAAACACAAAAAGCTTTTAATAATCTTCCTTAGGGTTCAGCTTATCTGCATCGGTGTTGCAATATCGTGCTTTTTATTTAGAGGCGTGTAACTCCTACTTAAGAGCATACAGTTTTTGATATCTTTCTGTATCAAAATTCATAAAAATCAATCATGGTATCGTGCTATATAGTGCTAACCCTATATCTATACCAAATTTCATAAAAATTGCATGCAGTAGTTTCGCCGAGAGAGCGTTTTTTTAATGGTCATGTTATCGTTCCTTAGTGCCAATCCAATCTCCATACCGAATTTCGTTAAAATCGATGCAGCGGTTTAGCCGTGAGAGCGTTTTTTCCATTAAGTGGCGTGGCACCGCCCACTGAAAAACATTATGGTCATATTATCGTTCCTTAGTGCTAACCCTGTCTCTATACCAAATTTCGCTAAAATCGATGCTGCGGCTTAGCCGTGACAGCGTTTTTTGTCATTTAGGGGCGTGGCATCGCCCACTGAAAATATAATGGTCATATTATCGTTCCTTATGCTAACCCTATTTTCATACCAAATTTCGTTAAAATCGATGGAGCGGTTTAGCCGTGAGAGCGTTTTTTCCATTTAAGGGCGTGGCACAGCCCACTTAAAAAAAAAGTATAGTCCTATGCACTGCTCCTCCTCATCGCCTTTCCAACAAATAAAAAATCAAGCAAATCGGTTGAGATTTAGGTATAGAAACAGGGACTGAACCGATTTCGTTTGCCTATTTATATATAGATAACGACTGCAAGCTCTGGCGAAAAATTAGACAAATTTGAATAAGAGGGCGTGGCACTTCCATATAAATAAAAGTTTCAAAATGCTGTAATGAAAGCGTTTTTTAAGATAATCCAACCAAATTTTACTCAGAAAGCGTTATTTAAGTTTATACAACCAAATTTCGCACAAATAATTGAAATAGTTTGCGCACGGTCTGAGCAAAAAAGTGAATTCAGAAAAGAAGGTATGGCACCCACACTACAAGAAAAATTTTAAAAATGCTGCAGTGTAGGGTATTTAATTTTTGGCCACCCCAAAAGTAGCACCCTTACTACTTTCTATTTAGGAGCGTTGCACCGCCTACTTAAAAACATAGAAGTCATATTATCGTTCCTTACCTACTAAAAAATTATAGGTCACTTTTCTTACTTTTGAGTTACTAAATACTAAATTGATTTTAAACTTTTTTGGCATTAAATTCCGAGTTTTTCAAAAAAGTGTGAAATTTATTCAAAAACAGTTTAAAAATAATATTTTTTTTTGGCATTGTTCTATATAAATACTTTTTGGTCTTAAAATTAAACTAAAATTTTTACTGTGTAGTGCTAACCTATACCAAAATTCATAAAAATCGATTCAGCAATTTAGCCTTGAGCCCACTTTTAAAAAATATAACATTTTTTGCATTGCTCCTCCTCACAATCTTTCTAACAAGAAACAATAACAATAATTCCGAATTCATAAACAAGATTTATAGCGCAAAAAGTTTCACCTGAAATATCTTATAAAACAAAAAATCAATAAAGCCCTTCTCAGTCAATTATATCGAGGGCTCCGACAATACACAGCTGCTCCATAATCTTAAAAAAAAAATTGACGATAAACTTTTTGATATGACAAGATTTTTTTATAATTTCCAACTAACTGCCAAGATAACTGCCAAGATAACTGCCCAATATTTTAGCATAACTACTGAGCTTTCAAGTGAAATTGGCTCATTCTACATCACATCGCTCAATTACACAAATCTGAATAGCACTGGTTAAGGATTACCCCTGCGTTTTTGCAGTAACTGAAGAGTGACTGTTGAAATGTTTTCTTCGATTTCTGTGATTTTCTGCATCGTGACTCTACTACACTCATAGTTAGCGGTGTTTTAATTTAGCGTTTTACTAGACAATTACTCCAAGTTATGATGGTGCCAAACCAACCAAGCGTTTCAAATCATCTTCTAACGAAGGATAGAATGGTCATCCGTCGATGCTAAGTTTGGATAAGGCACAGTTTTATATTTTCGGTTCACACATGAATGCCATTTCTTGTAGCAAAATTTCATTTTACTGTGGGACATACTAACTAATTTGAGTATTCGGACAATTCAGAATTCAAATTGCTCTCTAACTGAAGAACTTTGTTCAAATTCTGCATTGTATGACAAAATTTTGGCCTCCTACTTTATGTTGCTGTATATTTTTATTGTTGTATACCCACTGGTGATTTACTTTTTGATTGTAGTCAGGTTTACTTACATATGTTGTGCTTAAAATTGCTATATTTATCCCCCTTTTTCTTTTTTACTGTTTCTGTCTTTTTAGAGAACAGAACAATTTTCACTTTTGTCCTGCTTAGTTTTTTATTTTACTCCATTTCAGTTCCGGAATAAAATTTTTGTTTTTAAACTTTGCTCCAAACAAGAAAAGTTAAATAAGCAATGGAAGACCATTTATCGTAACATACAAAAGTTTAAGTACGCCAACAACAAGGATATATGTTACGTTTATGTTTTTAGTAAAAAATACAATTTTGCTTAAAACAAATAACTTTAACAAATACTAAGTTTGCTTTATAATGTTTCAAAACATTTCGCAACAACTTTTACCCGTTGCGGAAAATCAAGTGCAAAATGTTTAAATTAGCACATTCATCAAGAAAAAAATTAAATAAAATATAAATAACAGAACACACCTCTCAAATTAAGCAACATAATGTTTATTAAATACATAAAATAAAAAAGCACTTAAAATACTCGTAAGTTATAAGTAAGTTCCTTCCTGCAACGGAAGTCAACCATTTTGCAAGACACTATCATCTCATATTAACTGTATTTCATTTCCGTTTCATAACAGAAAAAAAAGTAGATTCCCTTACTTACTTACATTTTTCTATTTTTCATTTTTATTTTCTACTTCCATTTTAGTTTTTCTTTAATTTTGTCAAAGTGCCAACAACGATGATAGTCAACTCCAGTGCATAAAAGTTGTAAAAATGCAGCCCAATTTTTTGAGTATCATACCATACCGCACTATAAAATCGAATGAAAGAAGAAATTGGTAGTGCAGCAAATTGACTACCATTGCTTTAATAGCAAACGTAAAAGAAATAATCTTAAAATATCAGCAAATATATACTATGCGAAGGGATGTCCTTTATCAATTTAAATTACATTTCGAACAAAAGGTGTGCAAATCAGTCTCACATAGCTAGTTTACTTTTGACTTTTAGAAAAGTTTCATCATTTTACTTAGAGTTTGATTTTAAAAATTTTTGTGAACTTTGTTTACAGTGTGCAAAATATCTCAGACAGATTAACGATATTGTGTTGAGTATTTGGTCAAATACTACATTGAAGCATTAAACGAAATAATCGAAGCAAAATAACAAAGTTGGTGTGAATGCAAGACTAATGTTCACGTAAATTGAAAAAAGTGAAGGCCCAAAATTTCCCCTTAGGGTCACAAGACCACGGCTCAGCCAAAACAGTATACAGCACACTGAGATGCAACATAGCATCATCCACACCAACAGCACTCAACACAGAACATTCAACAATGATAGCATCCACACACTAACAACACCAACAACACCCACTCAACACAAAACACAATCGCCACAAACCAGGGGTCGAATCGACGCATCCGTGAACGTACAACTCGTGACGTAAAATCGTGTGTTTCACATTACATTACTTTGCATTATTAAATACATGATTTTATGTCACGAACTGAACGTTCACGGATGCGGCGATTCAACCCCTGGCTTGGAATCTAGTCAAACTGGTTTTGGGATTCAAACATATGCCTGGCAACAACAATATAAACACATAAAAAACCATTCAAACCGGAGGGAGAATGCCGTTACACACACGCTGTGTGAAGTGTAAAAGCAGGAGCAGCCAGTGAATCGAGATCAGTCTTGCGAGTGGCATCAAACAGTGAAATCGATTGAATTCAGTGCAAGTGAATAAAAATACAAGTTATCAAAGGATCAACAAGGATCAGTGAAACTACAAACATACAAAGTAAAAATAGATCTACAAAGTGTTACGATACTAGAGATGATTAAACTGCTACAGGATCAGTGAAAGTAAATAACGAACATCAGAGTGAAGCTGAGTTACAACAGTGCATCAAGAAGTAGAACGTGCAATGAAATACCAGTGCAAGCGTGCTCCAGGACATCATTAAAAAAAAAAAGCATTCATAGTGGTGCTAAGATAGTGAGAGTAGTTTGTAGAACCGTTGGACCAAGCTTCACAGAAATACGTGACCCTAAAAAATCTTTCCGATCCTGTGAGAACCTCGTCAAATAGAGTAATTAAAACCAAGACAGGAAGTTTAGGCAGTAGAACCATTGGACCAAGCTTCACAGAAATACGTGACCCTAAAAGTCTTTCCGACCTTGTGAGAACCTTGTTAAACAGAGTCGTTTAAATCTAAGACAGTGAAGTCAAGCAATAGAACCGTTGGATCAAGTTTCTCAGGAATATGTGACCCTAAAAAGTTTTCCAAGCCTGTGAGGTTCTTATCAAACGGAGTATTTAGACTATAAGTGAAACTTAGGGCTAGTACTTCCTCTAGAGACGTCGAAGAACAGTTAGAGAAAAGGAGTCAAGTAGCTAAGGATAATGAATAAGCTAGAAAATAAATATTTTTGTAAAGCACCAGAAGAAAATCAATAAAAAATCGAAGTAAAACTGAACTACTGTGTTCCCATTTGCAAGAACCTTGGACCCCGGTGAGTTTAATCCCAGGCATTGATCACGTCCGCTACAAAATTGATAGACGATAACTAAAAGAATTTACTCGAACCGTCGAGATGCAGTCAACAGATACGATGCCTTAGCAGAACAAAGACACTTCCTGTAAATCAGAAAATATACTCATACAGAGAAAGTAGACAAAGAAAAGGAAATAAATAAAAATGTGGACATTCCTGTGAAGAGAGTGGATAGTGAGAAGCGTTTGTGAAAATCGCGCCCTTTAACAGAGAACATATTGCATCATTTGAAAAAATTTCATATATATTTTTCTTGGAGTATTTCTCTCGAGCGCCTTCTTTTAAATCGAATTTTCTGTTTTCGGCTAAATTGAGTTAATTCAAAAGTAACCTGAAACACTTAAGTAGCTCAATAAAAAGAAACGCAACTTAGTTATTTTTAACTAATTTTGTGATGCTTAATTCAAATATGGTAATGAAATTGCTCTATCATGTCAGAACTTTGAGATATTCTAACCTAAACCTGCACAAAATACAAGGTTGAACGCTACTTTTGACTAATTTAGAGGTTAGTATATGACAAGGCATCCAAAAAAATGTGGTTAATTCTTTTTATTTCTTATATGGGCACGGCCACGTAAGACGAAGCTATACAACTTTTATTTTTTTTTTTTTAAATCTCCCACTCATTTGCCCATATTTCATAAGTTTACATCTAATGCTGTTAAAAAATAACGTTTTCAAGTATATAAGTTGATTTAGGGGTGCTTTTTTCATAAAAACTTACTCTTGCTTGTGAAAAGAAAAAAAAAATGCCAACAAAAAATAATTCCCGAAAAGAAGGTAAAAATTTGCTTTATTTTTATTGTATCAATGCAATTTTGATTTCCTCAGAGAGGAGATGTTTGAAATTAAGGATTTACATTGATATTTTGAAGGAAAACCAGTTGCTTGTGCATATTTGTTGGCGATGAATTCTACCGCAAAAAAAAAACATAACGTTCCCAAAGAAATATATTAAGAAGTTTCTTGTAGTAAGTGGGTAAAATATTAAAATGCAATCACCCTTTTCGAGTGTTTTCAGTCTTATTTCTGAATCCATTTTAAAATTACCTAAATAAAGTATCTACCATGGTGAACATAGCCACTAAATATGTATAACGTTCCCAACATTTTTTAATCAAAAATCATAAGTTATATTTTTCTACTAAAATTTCTTCTGAATCCACGCGATGAGCTGTGTTGAAAAGGATAGAAATTCCTTACAATAATTTAAATCAACCAATAAGAACTGCTGGATTGAAGAGCAAGTTATGGACATAAATCACGCTAATTGCTATTTTGAGATCTATCCAAGTGCATAGGATATCACAAATATTTCGTTCCTTACAGGCTTTTTATAGCTTCCGAAACAACCTAGTAATATTCTTGTTACATGTACCAAATATCATGCGTCTAGCTTAATCCGTTCGGCCACCTGTCAGGGCTCAACATAAAAATTTGAAAAAAACAGAAAAAAATTTATTTTCGACTTAATTTTTTTTGTTGAACCCAGACTGCGGCCAAACGAATTTAACTAGATGCATGAAATTTGGTACAGATAACGACAATATTATAAAGCTGCCTGAGACTAAAATTGGACGAGATCGGTTAATCTTCACTCCTACTTCCCATGCAATGTTTTAACTAGCATATATGGGAGGTAGGCGTGAACATTAACCGATCACGCTCAATTTTAATCCTTATCAGAAAATGGCTCTTAGTATTATCTGTACCAAGTTTCATGTAGATAGCTTTATCCTTTTGGGAGAAATCGTAATTTCAAAAAAAAATATGTATCGAGGTTTTGGAGCAAAAAATTTGTAACTTAGTGTAAATGGGAACCTTCCAAGGAATGAAATATTCATATATTTTCATCTTTATGGATGTTTGGACTATTTGGCTGTAATTGCCCTCAATTTATTAATGGAAATTCGTACGCATAACGTTCCCAACGCTTTTGCATAACGTAACCAACGATGCTTTAACGTCTATAAATCCACAAAAAATAATTTTTTCTGCACAGTTTTAAGTTCAATCATTACTTTGATCCTTTACCTTCAAATTATAGAAGATGATCGGGAAAATACATTACTAGATTCGCAGACTTTTTAGAAAATGTGCACTGACCTCAAAAATCGCTTGCAAAAAAAAATAACGTTCCCAACGGCTCTTAAACTCTTATAACTCCAAAGCCATAAGCGATAGACAAAAACTTTGTTCCTATGAAATATTGGCCTTAGGGAGCCTTATTACAGGCACTTAAGATATCATGATGTTTGATTATTTTTCAAAGAGATATGGGCAAAAATGTGCGTGCGAATGTAACGTTCCCAACGGTGGCCGTGCCCATATGCAGTCTGAAGTACTTTTTGAAAGTTGAATCCGATTGCATCCTCAGAATATTCAATATATGTACCAACAAAATTTTGAGATATCCTTGGTTGAAGTTGGAGAAAACGGTGTTTTCAGGCTTAGCCGTCGCTACAGAAAAAGCTGCAATTCTGTTTTATTTATATTTATAAATTGCATCTGTTACTTATTGCTTTAAGTACCATAATGTGAACACATTTTTTTATTATATTAAAATTTTTTTCTCCCACTTCAACTACCTTATCAACCTATCTTGACTAAGTACCCTTCCCAATAATGTTTCGATTTCCAAAATTTTAAGTATTAAACTTAAATTTATATATTAAAGTCTTTTAAACATTGAATGCCAGCATAAATTTTAATAAGTAGCAGCAAAATTGTTACCAGGTTTAATCAATAACATGAAAGTTAATTTTTTATTGCTTGGAATTCTTATGGCGATGACAGTACTCGATGTCCAGAGTCATGTTTTGTTATCAAAGTGTTATGATGAACTTTTGATGAGAACAACGATACCTACTGCTGCTGGTGATGATGATAATGATGATTATGATAATGCTTACAATTTTTCCAAATACAAACACATACATAAGTATAATACATGGAAGTGTATAAGCACACCATCACACAGTGCGAAATTTGAAAGGTTTAGCGGAACTTTATTCAATTTCCGAAATACATAAAACGCATCAGATTATTAGTAATTTCGGTAGCTTAATATCAGACCTCAAAAACCTCATACTCAGCTTGGTGAATAACCCTACGAAACAACTGCAAAATGCACCTGAAACTTGCATTACTTATTCATTCATACTTTTTGACTATAGAAAGCTTTTCGATTTGTTTTAGTTTATATAGCCCAGGAAAATAAGACGAAAAAAGAGCTTCTGTGCGAAAAAATTCCCAGTGGAATTTTTTCACCGGCATTGTCTTTATTTATGCATGATACACAAACTGTGAAAAGTTCTTTGCAAAGTCGTGTGCGCATAATAAGTTATTAAGGCTCAAAGGTCGCTAAAATCAGTTTTTTGAAAATATCTCGCTGATGCTAACTTTTACAGAAAAATGTTGGTCTCCAATTTTGTAGCACAAGAAATTTCCTACAAAAGTACGTTAAAAGTATTTGCGTACGACTTCTAGTTTAGGAGATCACCCAATTTAAAAAGTTGTTAACAGTTATGATATGAAATACTAACTATGAGTTCATATTAAAATATCTTACTTTTTAAATTGCAATAACTCTTTAATGAAAAGTTGTACAAACAAAATTAAAATGCCGTTTGAAAGATAATTTAATTTTCTATATATAATATAAAATTTTTTTTCGAACGGCTCATGACCTTAAAAATATTCTTGAATAACCGTTGAGGCTTCGAAATTACTGATTTTTTAAGGATATCTGCGAATTGGTAAGTACAACGATAAAAAGTAATGGAACCAAATTTGTAGAAAATTACAAGATCTACAAAAAATAAGCGATATGTGTACACATAGAAGTAACCGTTTAGAAGATATTCCAAAAAACCCTTAAATTTCTAAAAACCCGGTTTCTATTGAATATCTTATATACAGTTACTTCTATGTGTACACATACCGCTTATTTTTTGTAGATCTTGTAATTCTCTACAAAATTGGTCTCATCACTTTTTATCGTAGTACTTACCAATTCGCAGATATCCTTAAAAAACCAGTAATTTCGAAGCCTCAACGGTTATTCAAGAATATTTTTAAGGTTATGAGCCGTTCGAAAAAAAAATTTCTTACGGTATATAGAAAATTAAATTATCTTTCAAACGGCATTTTAATTTTGTTTGTACAACTTCTCATTGAAGAGTTATTGCAATTTAAAAAGTAAGATATTTTAATATGAACTCATAGTTAGTATTTCATATCATAACTGTTAACAACTTTTTAAATTGGGTGATCTCCTAAACTAGAAGTTGTACGCAAATACTATAACGTACTTTTGTAGGAAATTTCCTGTGCTACAAAATTGGGGACCAACATTTTTCTGTAAAAGTTAGCATTAGCGAGATATTTGCAAAAAACTGATTTTAGCGACCTTTGAGCCTTAATCTTCTCTTCTTATACGAGCTAAAATTGTATGTTTGTTTTTTTTTTTTGTTTTTTTGTTTGTTTTTTTGTACTTATTTCTGTGCCAATATTTTTTCTCGAAAACGGTTACAGCTATTTTAATAAAACTTGGAATAAAGTTAGATATTAGCATACAATCAAGAATGAGCAAGGTTTGAACTTTGTAAATGCTCACCAGGGGGCGTGGCACTGCCCTAAATTTTAAATTTGATTTAGTCATAACTCGCAAACTATACAAGATATTTGGATGAAATTTGGTAAGCTGGTACGACTTGATGGTACCTTAGAACAGACAAAAAGTGGGCGGGATCGAAGAAGTGCCACGCCCACTTTTAAGCCCTTGAAAATTTTGATTCAATATTACTCGAAAACGACTCCAACAATTTTAATGAAAATTTAGGAGATGATACCTCTGTAAACAAGAATTAATATGTGATACACCGTTATATTCGGAAAACTCGTTGAAGGGCGTGGCACCACCCACAAAAATATAAAACGGTATAAAAAGAAGACTAATAAAGCAAACATTCTGAAATTAAGTGTGAGGAGCCTAATTGCTATAGAGCATCTCTGATTTGAAGGTGGACGAAATATCGCCATTGCGCGTGGAACCTCCCATACAAGCAAAATACGTTAAATGCTATTTCTCGCAAATGTTCCAAGATATTTTAGTGAAATTTGGTATGTAGGTACTGCTTATTAATATCTTGTTATAACCAAAAAGTGGGCGGTATCGAAAAAGTATCACGCCCCCTTTTTAAACATTGAAAATTTTGATTCAATATTACGCAAAAACGACTCCAACAATTTTAATGACAGTTTAAGTGATTGTACCCCTAAAAACAAGTGATAATATGTGATATGCCGCTATATTGGGAAAACTCATGGAAGGGCGTGGCAAAGCCCACAAAAATATAATACGCTATAAAAAGAAAACTTCAAAAGCAAGCTTTCTGAATTTAACTGTAGGGAGTCTACTTGCTCCTAGGCACCTACAAACTGAAAGTAGGCAAAATTCGCCGGTGCGCGTGGAACCTCCCATACAAGTAAAATACATTAAATGATATTTCTCGCAAATGGTACGTTATATTTTGATGAAATTAGGTACACGGATCTGGATCATGAGTATCTATGTCACAACGAAAAGTAGGCTTTGTTCAATAATTGCCACTCCCTTTTTTATCAAAATATCAGGCACAAAAAAAAATGGAATGAACTTTTTATTCTTATATGCAGCCTTATGCACTTTTTGACGCTGAATCCGTCTTCATCAGCAGAACTGTCATTATACCTGCAGGATTTTGAAATATCCTTGCTTGAAGTTGAAGAAAACGCTGTGTTCAGTCTTACAGCATAGCTACAAGAAAAAGTGAAATTCTTTTTTATTAATAGCAACACGCTCCTCCTTATCAAAATATCCTTTCGGATTTTTCCAATAGAACTCTTATTTTCCGAGTAATGATCCTTTGATGATAAGATATTTCAGCCCCCATACAAAAGACGAAATATTTTGGGTGCGTGGCATATCCCATTTATTTATTTCAGGGCATTCTATTTCACAAAAAAAAAAATTTTACAGCCCTATCATCTAATACGTTAACGTTCGTTTTTCAGCAAACGAAAGCAAGACGAACGAAAACTTATTTGGTAGCGCATAAAACGTTACGTAGTTTACGTCTTCGTTTACGTAAGTGGCTATGTTTCATGAAGCTCTTTGACAGTTAATGTCATTTTGATTAACAAAAATAAATATTGTGACTTTTTTTATTTTATTTAACATAAAAATAAATTTTGAAATCTTTAAGAACATGGCCAAATATGATATTTCCATAAGAAAAAATTCAAAACTATCATGTTTTTCTATCTTAAAGTTTGCCTAAAAACTTGAAAATCATCCATGAAGCAGTGAAGTTGACATTTGGGTCATATGAAGTTCGCCCTGGGCTTTTTAAATGGTCGCTACGTCACTGCATAAAGTTATTTCTTGCCTAAAATGCAAAAGTTGTTGAGAGCAAGCCTTTATCGAACCCATATAAAGGCAAGCCAAAGTGGTTTTGTAACAAAAGCTGGTAAATCCGCGCATACATTTGCAAATAACTTTCGGCCCATTTTACGTTCATCATTTCTTGAAATAACTTTAAAACTGATACTATACCATCTTCTAAAGGAGAACTTTGATCAAAGCATGATATTCTCAGCACAATATGCCTATCTAAAGAGTAAGTAAAGTTAGTTTTATATAAAAAACCCTCAACCTCAGTAAAATACTATAGATGTCTTTCTAGCTGAAGAGGATGTCTTTACTAATGCTAATACAGATGCAAGCCTTTCGTGCTGATTTAGCTGAGCTTGTTTGTTGCTTACTGCATGGTCTGCTTACGAATAGCATTTCTGTCACACATCCTTGAGAGTGCGGTGTTGACTAGGCCTGTGAGAAATATACCTTTTATCTAGCTTCTGGTAGCTGATGGCCTACTTTTAATTAGAAAAATAAGTTTTCAAAGTAATTACCTACGCTGATGACACATTCTTCATGGTACATGGAAAGGACTGTGTTTTCTCGAAGAAAACCTAAAATATAGTCCATATAATGATTGAATTGGTTCGGAAATGCAGATTCCCAGCTAACTCGCATTAGAGTTTCTAGGAAAAATAAAATTCTTCCATTGATCCATCGAGGTAGATTAACATTCTTAGATTTTATGAAATTCCTAAGTAAAATTCTTGATATAATGTTATACCAATATACTGTGGACCAAATATTAAAAAAAGCCCGAACTAAGCTACAACGAGCCGCTGATTGATATTTATTTATTTCAGCTTGATTCAACGCAATTTTGGGATTAGTCTCTTCAAATATGCGATAAATGAAAATGCGATTTTCCTAAATTGAAATTTTTTTTTATTATTTTTAACCAAACGACAAAAAATTTTTGTCGTTTCAAAATTTCATTTTTCAACGTAATTTGACAGAAAAATCGTTTTATAGGATACACTCTGCAACGTAACATATAGGCAGTTACGTTATGTTTCGTTTTATAAAAAATATTAATAAACAGCACTAACTTTCGTTTTAGACGATATGAAACCTTTGTCAGACGAAACGAAAAAAAAGTTTTTGTCTTACATGATATGGCTGTTAGTTTTTGATATTTTTCTATACCATTTGATACTTTCCGAGTTTTTTTTTATTATTATTCTCATCGGTTAATTTATCATTTTGAAAGTATAACCATTAGAGGTGAAAAAGTACGAGTTTCATAACAAAAAAAAAAAATGAATAAAAACATCGACTAAAATAATAAGATCAGATTGTTGACCGAGCTGGGATCGGTCTCCAGGTACTAACTTATTATGCGCACACGACTTTGCAATGGACTTTTCACAGTTTGTGTGTCATACATAAATA
Organism: Calliopum simillimum; assembly: GCA_951812925.1. Lineage (NCBI taxonomy): Eukaryota > Metazoa > Arthropoda > Insecta > Diptera > Lauxaniidae > Calliopum > Calliopum simillimum. The sequence goes on from OX638371.1 coordinate 66,144,059, forward strand.
AAGACAATTGCGGTGAAAAATTTCCACTGGGAATTTTTTCGCAGAAAATGTCTTATTTTCCTGGGCTAATAGATTGGTACATAAAAACGGTAAGTCGGTGGGCCGCGAAAATTTTTTCATTTATTTTTTAATAAAATGGTCACTTATTGGCATTCAAATTATTGCAGAATCCTTTCTTACACGTGTGAGATTTGTTTGTGTAAATTGTGATTTTTAAGAAGTTCATAAGATTTGCATTTTCAACTTCATTGGATACTTTAAAAGGTGTTACCACAAATTGTCATTTTGAAACTAACAAAATTTAAAAGGTAGGTTTATCCTCTACTGAAAACACAAAACATCTTCTGCGATATTTTGCGATCCTCTTTGAAACTAAACCTTTTCCAGAATGTCTTTGGAAATTTCATATCACACCGAAATTTCATGAAAAACCGACATCGGACGCCATCGTTGGTTTTGGTTTGGAAAAAATGGTCTCACCAACACTAACATCTGACACTCTCTATAGTTTTAAGGCAACTATTCGTACGCTAGTTAATAATATACAAAAAAGATAGAGGGAATCCTCTCGAAATTTAGAAGCATTTCTGAATAAAAATGCAAGAAACAGCAAATACCCCTTTGGTTACCCCCTTCATTTTTTATGGTGTTTTGATAAGAAAATGGTTATATCTATCAAGTTTCATAGCGATATCTGATATGGGAGCAGAAATACAACGTTTTAAGCATTTCCTTATATGGGGGGTATAATAACCCCTTGTCTGATCCCCCTTAATTTTTGCATGGTGTTTTGCCAATTAAATATATATCCAAGTAGTAAGTTTCATAACTATAACTGCTATATGTGCTGATATATGAATTAAGTTCCGCTAGACTCTGAAAATTTTGCACTGTGCATCATAGTAAACTCTGCCATGTAATGCGCACTCAAGTGGTAAAGAAAAATTGTCAACATTAAAATTTTCATCAATTTTTGACATGCAAGTGTAACCCTTTCATCAGCATAATTTAAACAGGAATTCATGGGTATAAAAAGCAAAATATTTCTTTGACATGCAATAGAAATTTACTTATATATTACATACATATATAAAAATGGTGTACGTTTTTATGTCATATTTTTATTATTACACAAAGTAATAAAAAAAAAAAAAATAACCAACCAACCAACCTCAAGCTCTATTATTTTATATGAAACTTAATTAAATGGTAAATGCAACGCAATGTTGATTTTTATTTTGTTATTTTTACGCTTGATAAGCGCTATCGCTCATTAATCGCAATACATAAACATCTGAATACCTGTTGTTAAATAACAGTAAGTTCGTAACCAAAGTAATAAATAAAATCATTAAATTTATCACCAATCAAATTGTGGTTGTAAAATTTAAGCTTTTCAAGAATGCTTTAGACATTTGCTCATAACTTTTTTTGAGTTTATGTGTAGATATACGGTTTAAGAATTCCCAATTACTATTAATTTGAAGATGCCATCCATAAAATAGATTCTACATACATGATAATATGTTCACCGATCGCGCTGAAACTTTGCGGCATAGTACTTTAATCGATTTTGGTAAACATTAGAGCTGGGCACGTGCCTTATTTTTTGAGGCCAGGCACGAACATAAAACGAACAAGCCCGGATCCGTACGAATATTTTTTTAAATCTCCAAGTTATGAACAATTTCGAGAAGTAGTATCAGCGATTTGGATTTTCTTATTTACTTAAGTCACAACCTATAAGCTGCTTTCATTTTGAGTCCTTTTTATACCCTACACCCAGGGTATATTCACTTTGTCCTTCCGTTTGTAACGCAGAGAAGGAGGCGTGGCAGGTATGGAAAAGTATATATTCTTGATCAGCGTCACCTCCTGAGTCGATATAGCCATGTCCGTCTGTCTGGCTGGCTGGCTGGCTGGCTGGCTGGGTGGCTGGCTGGCTGGGTAACGGCTGTGTGTGGAAATACATTTTTTGGGAAAACTGAGCAAGATAATTCAATGAAATTTGGTACACTGCCTTCGTCGTCAAAGTTAGCTCGGGGTATTGAAAATGAGCGAAATCGGTCCACGGACACGCCTACCGCCCATACAAAAAATATATTCAAAATGTGATAAAAAGAGCATTATTTGCAATAACAGAAGCAAAATACACATAAGTACTAGAGATAGTAAGTACAAGTTCTGAGCAAAAACTAGGCAAATTCGGACTAGAGGGCGTGGCACCTCCTATATAAACAAAAGTTTCAAAATGTTATACTGAAAGCGTTTTTTGAGATAATCCAACTTAATTTCACTCAAATACTAAGAGCATTAATTGCAAACTCTGAGCAGAAAGTAGGACTAGAGGGCGTGGCACCTCCCATATGAGCGAAAGTTTGAAAATGCTATACTGACAAATTTTTTTAAGAAACATTATCCGAACTTTACTCTAACACTCAGAACAATAAATACAAGTTCTACGCAAAATCTAGGTAAGCTCGGAGAGGGCGTGGCACTCCCCATATAAGAAATTTGTTCTTATACTCTCCTAGAGGTTACGGAAGAATTCAACAATTTATTTTATTAAAAACTTGTATGTACAAGAATACGTATATTGGATAGTATTTATCAACTAAATGTTTAATAATATCCGAGTACTTGAAATGCAGTGTAGGGTATTTAGTTTTTGGCCAGGCCAAAGATACCACCCTTACTAGTTTTTTCTTCATACCGCGCACCATTCATATGTTATTTGTCAAATAACACAACAAATTTCAGTTTTTTTATTACGCTTATCAGTCAAGTCTTGTAGACAACACCAGAACACCTTGTAATCGCATTCAGAGTTAATTTCATATTTATGCTCCTTGCTGGCTGGCAAAAACTTTTCCAACTCGCGCAAATCTTAAGACTTTCTACAGCGCTATTAACTAATGCTATTGCTGTCTCTGTCTAATTGCCAGATAGATTAAGTGTGTGCTGCTCGAAGATCGGCATACGGAAGCAGGATATGTCTGCGAGTTGCACACGTATGCGTCAACTTGCGTTTAATGGAGCAAATTAAAATGGCATAAATTATAAACTCAAGTTGTGCGCTGCGTTTAAAGGAATGGGCTCGATTTTTCTTATATCCCTACAGTGCGCCCATCATTTTTATGGTTCCTTCATTGGTTGCCGTACACCGTTATACTGCATGCATGCAATAGGGTGGATCATGCTCAAGAAATTTTCGAAATGCATGCAGTCCTATGCAACATAATTTAAATAGTACCTGGAGACCGATCCCTGCTCGGTCAACAATCTTATCTTATCATTTTAGTCGATGTTTTTATTCATAGCTATTTTTTTCAATGAAATTCGTACCTTTTCACCTCCAAAGCTTTCAAAATGATAAATTAACCGATGAGAAAAATAATAAGAAAAAACTCGGAAAATATCGAATGGTATAGAAAAATATCAAGAACTCCAAATTTTTTAAGAGAATTAGAATGACCTAAAATAAATAAATGGGATATGCCACGCACCCAAAATATTTCGCCTCTTGTATGGGGGCTGAAATATCTTACCATCATGCCTCGGAAAGTTCATTAAATTTTTTTTTGTGCATGAGTTATTAACTAAAATTTTTATTTTGGTAAAAAGTGGGCCTTACCATTATTGAACAAAGCCCACTTTTCGTTATGCTTTAGATACTTGTAATCCAGGTCCGCATACCAAATTTCATTAAAATATGTTGTACCATTTGCGAGAAATAGCATTTAATTTGTTTTACTTGTATGGGAGGTTCCACGCGCACCGGTGATATTTTGCCCACTTTCAGGTCGTAGGTGCCTAATAAAAAGTAGATTCCCTATAGTTAAATTCAGAAAGATTGCTTTAGTAGTTTTCTTTTTATAGCGTATTATATTTTTGTGTGCGGTGCCACGCCCTCCAACGAGTTTTCCTAATATAACAGCACATCACATATTGATACTTCTTTTCAGGGGTAAAATCTTTGAAATTTTCATTAAAATTGTTGAAGTCGTTTTCAAGTAATATTGAATCAAAATTTTCAATGGTTAAAAAAGGGGCGTGGCACTTCTTCGATCCCGCCCACTTTTCGGTTATTACAAGGCATTGATATGTAGTACCTACATACCAAATTTCATAAAAATATCTTGTAACATTTGCGAGAAATAGCATTTAACGTATTTTGCTTGTATGGGAGGTTCCACGCGCAATGGCGACATTTCGCCCACTTTCAAATCAGAGATGCCCTATTGCAATTAGGCTCCTCACAGTTAATTTCAGAATGTTTGCTTCATTAGTTTTCTTTTTATACCGTTTTATATTTTTGTGGGCGGTGCCACGCCCTTCACCGAGTTTTCCCAATATAACGGCATATAACATATTAATACTTGTTTGCAGGGGTAACTTCTCCTAAATTTTCATTAAAATTGTTGGAGTCGTTTTCGAGTAATATTGGATCAAAATTTTCAAAGGCTAAAAAGTGGGCGTGGCACTTCTTCGATCCCGCCCATTTTTTGTCCGTTATGAGGTATTATTAACCCGTACGCGCTCACCAAATTTCATCCAAATACCTTGTATGATTTACGAGTTATTACTTAATCAAATTTAAAATTTAAGGCTGTGCCACGCCCTCTGGTGAGCATTTACAAAGTTCAAACTTAGCTCATTCTTCATTGTATGCTAATATCTAACACTACTCCAAGTTTCATTAAAATCGCTGCAGCCGTTTTCGAGAAAAAATTTTGGCACAGAAATAAGTACAAAGAAACATACAATTTTATCTCGTATAAGAAGAGAAGATTCGTTCAAAAAATTACGTTTGAACCACCTTGACGTTTTTTTATTAATGTATTTTTGTGTATTATTGCATTCGCATATGTGTGTGTATGTTGGTTTTATGGCTTAAAATGTAAATTTCAACTGAATGAGCGACATTTTAATGCGACTGTATTTATGTTCTCAAATGAGCTGAGTCAAGTCCTTTGCAAATTGTGGCATGCGTGTGCGGTTGCCTTTAAGTGGTTTTTTTGGTTATAAATGCGTACGTGTATGCAGCATGAACAATATCTGCTATGAAGTTTGTTTGTATTTGTTGATTGTGTTGCATGTGTTGAAGCATTTTGGCATTGCTACTTAAGTTGTGCAAATTATATGCAATAAATGTCAAAAATATCTAGCTAGGATATCTGTTTTTATTTTTATCTCTTTCTTCAAGTATTCTTAAGATGTTGAAGATGAAATTTTTATGAAATATTTTGGAATAACATTAAAATTTTCTCTTTTTATTGCAGGTGAATGCATAAACTGCCCAATTTTGATAGAAATGCTGTAAACTGAAAAAGTGCCAAACGCTAAACAGGTAAATTTTAAAACAAAAAGAATACTGAAATTAAGTTTCTTAAGAGAAGTCAAATTTTTTAGTTCTTTTTTTTTTCAAACCACTATTTTTTAAAAACTATTTCGTCGCTATATAAGTGAAAAGTACTAAGTCAATTGTCAAGTTTTGAGAAATTTGATGTTCATAAATTTATTTATTTTTTTTTTTGTATGGAAAACGCTGTTTTGCTTTTACTTTTTAGTACAGTCATTTGGTAGTTTTACCTGGAAAGTTTTGCGGGATTTCTGCAAATGAGTTATTTTATAGATTTCGATGTGCTCTTTCAGAATTTCAACTTTGCTACCTCGTATCGTGTTCGCTCGAGCCGCCATATTGGAAAAATGGCGTCCAAAATCAGTTTTTTTACAAATATCTCTTTAACGGTTATATCTAGAGAAAATTTTTTTAGTACAATGTTGTAGCTTATAAAATTTTCTATAAAAATTACCTTTGAATTGTTTTCGTACGACTTATAACTCAGGAGATATCCTTGTTCAAAATTTTAGAAATATTAGTAAATTGTGAATGCCACTTATGAGTAGGCACAGTGATGTGTCAAGCTGATAATTACGATAACTTATGAACGGTGAGTCGCACGTTTAAAATAAAAACACCTATCTATAGGGAATAACTTGCGCTACAAGTTATATATTACTTTTTTTCATATAACCTATGGTTAAGGAGATATTTTTCCAACAAACATAAAATTTTGAAAAAAAAAAGTTTTTTCAAAATGGCTCCTAAACGGTTCGTCCCAGAAAAAAAATTGTTGATGCATTTTGTAGAACGTTCAATTTCCTATAAGAATCTCTCCGAGCTGTTTTTTCGTCAGACTTACCCTTCATGAGATATAGCGTCTTGAAAATCATTCAAAATTGAATATTGTTCTATGCGCCCTACTATGTTCAATTTTGAATGATTTTCAAGTCGCGATATCTCATGAAGGGTAAGTCTGACGAAAAAACAGCTCGAAGAGACTCTTATAGGAAATTGAACGTTCTACAAAATGCTTAGGAGCCATTTTGAAAAAACGTTTTTTTTCAAAATTTTAGGTTTGTGGGAAAAATATCTCCTTAACTATAGGTGATATGAAAAAAAGTAATATGTAACTTGTAGCGCAAGTTATTTCCTATAAATAGGTGTTTTTATTTTAAACGTGCAACTCACCGTTCATAAGTTATCGTAATTATAAGCTTGACACATCACTGTGCCTACTCATAAGTGGCATTCACAATTTACTAATTTTTCTAAAATTTTGAATAAAGATATCTCCTGAGTTATAAGTCGTACGAAAACAATTCAAACATCATTTTTATAGAAAATTTTATAAGCTACAACATTGTACTGAGAAACTTTTCTCTAAATATAACCGTTAAAGAGATATTTGTAAAAAACTGATTTTGGACGCCATTTTTCCAATATGGCGGCTCGAGCGAACACGATACGAGGTAGCAAAGTTGAAATTCTGAAAGAGCACATCGAAATCTATAAAATAACTAATTTGCAGAAATCCCGCTAAACTTTCCAGGTAACATCATTTTTTTCTCCCAAATGATTGTACTATTTATGATGAAAATAACTATTGGCTTAATGGGTTTTTTTAGACAAAAGACTATATTTTGGACCAGAAATACTTAGTGTTTTTCACTTGTATAGGGAGAATTTGTTTTACTATTTTTTCCATCTCTCCTCTGCTTTCGATAATTATTGCTCATTGAAAAGTAAAGGCCCTTAAGCGAGAGACTACACGCTTTCAGTAGCCAAAATCAAAGAATTTTTGGTTAAAGTTTGGCTTCCGAGAAAAACGTTTGCGGAAAGTTGTTCTCGAAATGGCATAGCCATGAACAATTTTTAACCCTCTCCGGGTCAAAAATATTTGAGGAGGACCAAAAATCTGAAAATTGCCAAGGAGCCTAATATAATAGTACTAGAGACGGGAAAAATAATATTTACCATCTAGATTTTGAAGGATGTCAAATATATTCGATATTGACCCACAAGAAATGCTTTGTTTGTAGTACTGATGTACCAAAAGTACAATTACGAGATCTTGAGCCTGCCGAACACGAAGCTAAGGACTGCGTTCGATAAAATTGTCCCTCACATTTTATCCAATAACTTGTTTTCAAATTGCTCAATTCAAAATTTTTTTCGCAGTAGGCTTTGAATTGAATGTACCAAAACTATGGTTTTCAAATTTTGTCCCTAGTCAGTCATATTTACTTAAAAATCAACAAGCGAGCTATAAGTTCGAAAGTCTATAATAAAAATTTTTTAAGACCACCCGCGGTAGACTACCAATAGAATTGCTCGGAATAGCAAAGTTAATGTGAAATTGGTATCAGAGTTCTGAAAAAATTTTAGGAAGACTTGGGTGTCTTTCGAAAGCCAGATTCCGCGAGAGAAAATTTCATTTGTGACCAAAACAAAAAGAAGAACTTCGTCACAATTTTAAAGAGAACCCCAACATTTCATGCAGAAAACTGGCACAGAAGGTGAAGAGTTCCGAGTTTTTAGTTCGCAAGGCCAAAAAGGAGGTTAGTTTGAAGACGTTTAAGGTACAAAAAGTTATTGACAGAAATGCTATGAAGAACACGAATGCAAAACAGCATGCCATAAAATTAAAAATTAATTTTTTTCCAAAAATTCGAATGCTGCATTATGGACGACGAAACATATGTTGTAGCCGATTTTACGCAGTTTCCAGGAAAAAAATTTTACACTGTAGACTCGCGGGGGAATATGGACGAAAAGCTTAAGTCAAAAAAGCAGTCAAAATTTCCTCGTAAGTTCTTGGTTTGGCAAGTAATCTGCAGTTGTGGCAAAAGGAGCAATTATTTTGTAACCACTGGAACAGTAAACTCCGAATTCTATACTAAGGAATACTTCAAAAAAAACTTAAGCTTTTCCTACGAAAGCATGAAGTTTCCACTATCTTTTGGCTAGACCTAGCATCTTGTCATTATAGTAAATTGGCCTTGGAGGGGTACTCAAGAAATAATGTGATTTTGGTGCCTCGTGAAGTCAATCCTCAAAACTGTCCAGAACTCTGGCCAATTGAAAGATACTGGGCTTTGGTCAAAAAGGAGATAAAGGAGAAAAGTTGTGTTCAGCAGCTCGAAAGTTATCAAATAATACCATAAAATCATGACACTACTTATATGTCAGAAAAGTTACAAAAAAATTTGTAAACAAAAATATTATTAAAATTCTAGATATGTTATAAAAATTGTAATAAAATGGCGGTTCAAGAATATGTCTAACTTTTAAAATCGGACTGCTAGTTCTAGAGATTTTTTGAATTTTGTATGGGACAATTTTATCGAACGCAGTCCTTAAATCAATGGAAAATTATAAAGAACCGAAATTAGATTTACCTTTAGACCTTTTTTGATTGCCAATAGGTCTGTTATCTTCCCTTCTTTCTCTTTCTGTCTACTCTATCATAGAAATCCAAAAATATTTACCAATCATGAGATACTTAAATACTACTTTTATTAAATACACAGAGAATTATTATGTCTCAAAAAAATCTACGAAAAATTAATCAATGTAGCCTTCAATGATCGCTTCTATTATGAAAGGACAAAAGCATGTTTAGAGGATCTGTACTAACAAGGCAAGAAATAAGGCATTGTTATCAGCAGGCATTGAACATTCTCCTATTGGACTAGTTCAATGTATGTAAGTATTAGGGTGGGTCGATTTGAAAACTGATCTCGGCTACCCCCCTATATGAAAGTTCATTTAATTCTATGACTATTTGCCCAAGGAACTATACTTCTGCGTTCAACTTTAGTTCGGCGCATTTTTGATCGAAAATTGTACCTTTCATCAATATTTTTTTTATTTTCACTAAATTTTAAAAATTTTTATTTATAAAGACAAAAGTAATGTCATTATATGATTTGGCTGGTATTCTGTCAGTAATCAATTAAATTGGGCTCTGTTTACATAAAAAATTCACTTGATGGTGTGTTATTGATGCTATATATTTAAAAAAAGATATTGGTCAAATAGCCGATTATTATGACCGACTTTCAAAATAAACGTTCATATTTTTGGATGAATTTTTTCAAACAAAACACCAACCTAGGCTGAAAGTTCATTCAATTCTATGAATATTTGCCCAAGAAATCATACCTCTACGATCAACTTTAGTTCGGCGCATTTTCGATTGAAAATTTTACCTTGCGTTTAATATTTATTTTTATGCTTAATTTTCCAAATTCCTATAGAGACAAAAGTAATATCATAATATGTTTTGGCTGGTATTCTGTCAGTAATTAATAAAATTGGGTTCTGTTTTTACGAATACTTTACTTGATAACGTGAAATTGATTATATTTATTCCAAAAAATTATATCGGTCAAATAACCGATTTATTATAAACAATTCATATTTTTATATGGATTTTTTCAATCGAAATACCAACCCAAGTGTTTTTGGATGCTAGGATGCCGAATCTAACATTCTTTTTTTTTCAGGGCAATATCTAGTGGCAGTTTTAGGAAAAAACTAGCCGCTTTTTTTAATTTTACAGAACAATATACCAAAAATCTATGTATAATCAATTCCACGTTATCAAGTAAACTGTTCGTAAAAACAGAACCCAATTTAATTGATTACTGACAGACTACCAGCCAAAACATATTATGATATTACTTTTGTCTCTATAGGAATTTTGAAAATTAAGCATAAAAATAAATATTAAACGCAAGGTAAAATTTTCAATCGAAAATGCGCCGAACTAAAGTTGAACGCAGAGGTATAGTTTCTTGGGCAAATATTCATAGAATTGAATGGCCTTTTACATCGGCGGGTAGCCGAAGTCGTTAAAATTTCCTCCATACAATTTGGCTCACCCTAGTAAGTATGTATTAGAATGGTTAAAATATTAGAGTTTTTTTTGAAAACCAAATTCAAAAAAATAATTCATTAAAAGAAGTTTGGTCCATATTACGATAAAAAATTTCAATTTGCAAGAAAGTGCTGCAAGCTCAGAGTCTCGAAGATTTTTTTACATCTAATACTTCAAGTGTTTAAAAAATGAAGGATTTTGAAATCTGACAAAAGTTACCCAAAAGTCTGCAAGCTATAAAAAATAAAACACACCTATAAATTGCCAAAAATCCCAAACCTGCTTTAAAGATATAAGCATAACTCAAGAACCACATCTTTGATTTCAACGATCATAGTGTCTTATGATTGCTGAATATAAGGACTTTTAAATGGTGTATGCAAACTAAATATAAAACCCGTTATAAATAGAGAAAATGAAAGTAAATAAAAACTAGTAAGGGTGTTCCCTTTAGCCTGGCCAATCATTTAATACCCTGTACATCAGTATTTCAGAGCTTGCATTTACAATTCTTAGTATCTGAGTGAAATTTGGTTTGAACATCTCAACAAACGTTTTCAGTATAGCGTTTTAAAGCTTTTCTTTTATGGGAGGTGCCACGCCCTCTTGTCCGAGTTTGTCTAATTTTTGTTCAGAGCGTACATTTATAGTCCTTCGTGTTTTTCAGTATAGCATTTTGAAACTTTTGCTTATATGGGAAGTGGCGTTTTAATTTTTTAATGCACTTTTTAATTAAAAAATTTTAAAAGAAAAATAAATCACATCGTTTGCTAACTCCAAAGCTAGCCTTAAAATATGTCAAACATAAAGATTTTTTTCGAAAAAGTTTTTAAAAAAAATCGAAAAGTATAATACTTAACACAGTGCAACAAATTGAGGGGAAAAAATTCTAAATGAGATCTCGATAAATCTTTTGAATATTTTAGGGTCGCTGATTCCGAATCTGACATTCGTTTTTTTTTTTTTTATATCAAGTCAGTGATTCAAGTTATCATTGCTTTAAAGTGCAGAACACTAATGTTTCTGAGATATGGCGTACATCCAGGAAGTAGTTTAGTTCACTTTTGCCAACGGCATCAAATTGCTCAGATCTACAACTTTAAAACCATAACTTTAGCTTTTCCAATTGGATCATTGCTTTCTTAGATATCATCCATTGAAGTAAAGGTATGCAAATTGAATATAGTCTTTTACGTGGACTTACGATACTTTTACTTCAATGGATGATAGATCGGAGAGTAGGAAATGATTCAATTGAAAAAGTTAAAGGTATTTTTGAAAGAGAAAAAATTGGGGCTATTCGATTCCGTAAACAAAATTGAACTACACTACTTTCTAGATGTACGCCAAGTGTCTGAAAATATTGTTGTCTGCACTTGAAAGGAACGATTACTCCGATCACAGGCTAAACTCGGATTTACTAACCCTAAATTAGTCAAAACAGTTATTGAGATCCCATTCAGAATTTTGTGTTGCACAGTGATAGACTAAGAGCCAGCGCTTGGCTGACCCTCCTTATAGTATCAAAGCTGAATTTTTTTGTGAGTGTTCTTCCAATAGTAGGTATGAACTTTTGTTCTAGTGAAATCCTGAGAGGTGGTGCCTTCGTGAGATATCGGATGTAAAAGGTCGAGAAAAACTATTTTTTCCAAATATCTCGTTTTTCCCCGTTTACTTTAAATATTTATCTGAATATCCCGTATTTACGTAAAAATCAATGATTTTATAAAATTTACACCACAAAATTTTTTTCAAATGCTTTTGAATTTTTTTAAATTTGATTTTTTTTTACTGCATACTTTTATATGTCAAAAACACTTTGAACTATTAAAATTTTAATATGGTTTTTTACAGCCTAAAAGCATGCACAAACATTTTTTCCAGTTAACTTTCGTGGTTTTATTTATTTGAATATCTTTTTTTCTGCTCATTGCATTTGAAAATAAATTGCATTTCTGAACCAAAACTGTGGAAATGCGGTTCCGTTGTATGGAGTGACAGCACTGTGCGACCTATAGTTTAAGAGGTATAGTCCAGTGAAATTGGACTTTCCGATCCAACATTTTTCTTAAGTCGGTTTATTTTGTAGTTTCAAAGTATGCACAAAAATTCGAGACTGATTTTAGTATCGTAAAAAAAGTTAATCCGGTACAAAGGTCGAGAAAATTAGTGTCTCGCTAACGCTTATTTCTACAAAAAAATGGTTCTGCACAATTTTGTAGCTCAGAAAATTTCATATCGAAAAATGGTACAAATTATTTTCTTACGACCCACAGTTTAGGAGATATCCTATTTTAAGGCATTTTCAGCATACAAGTATTCAGAGTAATATGAATGTTGATTTTGAAATTATTATAACTATAGTATCATGGCTGAATTTTGTTGTGGGTGTTTCTCCAATAGCGGGTACTAACCTTCGTTTTAGTCAAATCGTGAGAGGTGGTGCGTTCACGAGATATCGTGTGCGAAAAGTCGAGAAAATCAGTTTTTTGAATGTTGACTTTGGAGTTAATATAACTATGCCTAGTGATAGTATCATATATTCATTTGTGGATGTTCTTCTAATAGTGAGCACTAATTTTTATTTCAGTCAAACGAGAGGTGGTGCCTTCGCGAGATATCGGGTGCGAAAGGTCGAGAAAACCAGTTTTTTGAATGTTGATTTTGAAATTAATTTATCTGTTTATTTAATTTGTGACCAATATTTTTAGTTTTGATGCCTACGTCATAGTATCATGGTTGAATTAAGCATAGTTATATTAATTTCAAAATCAACACTCAAAAAACTGATTTTCTCGACCTTTCGCACTCGATATCTCGCGATATCTCAGCCATAATGCTATGACGTAGGCATAGTTACATTAACTCCAAAATCAACATTCATATTACTGTAAATACTTGTATGCTGAAAATGCCTTAAAAGAGGATATCTCCTAAACTGTGGGTCGTAAGAAAATAATTTGCACTATTTTACGATATGAAATTTTCTGAGCGACAAAATTGTGGAGAGCCATTTTTTTGTACAATAGAAATAAGCGTTAGCAAGATACTAATTTTTTCGACCTTTGTGCCGGATTAACTTTTTGTACGATAGTGAAATCAGTCTCGAATTTTTGTGCATACTTTGAAACTACAAAATAAACCGACTAAAGAAAAAAAATTATAGATTTTATATGTAGGATCGGAAATTCCAATTTCACTGGACCATATCTCCTAAACTATAGGTCGTACGAAAACAATTTGCACCACTTAATGTCCGCAAGTGTTTCGGACATAATCCCCAGGAAAAAACGGACATAATCCCCATAACGATATTTTGTTATTGACAACAGCCGCAGCTCAGGATTTACAACTCCCAAAAATTCCAATACCGTTTCCGCTTCCGGCTTCGCGGCGGTGTTGGATTCTAACAATATATACATTTTTTAAATGGATTATTGCAAAAATGTTGGTCAATCTTAATTAAATTTTTCGGACATAATCCCCATTTACGAAGTGGGGATTGTGTCCGTTGGGGTTATGTCCGGTAACCTCAAAATTTTATAAAAAAAAATTGTCCATATTTTTTTAAAAGAAGTATAACAAACATCTTTAAGAATTTACGCGACTCGGTCGATTATGGGCAATATTAGGTGAAATTTTTTTAAAACATATCTTTTTATGAGCCCTCAACAATAATGAGTTTCTGAAATATATGAATAACATAAAAAAATTCCAATATCTTTTTGAGACTCTTCTTACTTTTCATAAAACATATTATTGAAAAGAAAGTTTTTGTTGTGGAAAAGGTGAAAATGGATTGTATTTATTTAACTCTTTTGGAACAAAAACTTTTTATTGTAACACCCAATTTTCGATTGTTTTCACATTTTAACGCTGAATTCCATTGTTTTTCCTCAGCTCTCTTTTCTGTTGTTTGTGATTTTTTGGTTTTTTAATTTATGCGGCCATTTCAACACATGGCGGAGTTACCCACAAGAGCCGTGCATTTTCTGACCACTCAACACAATAACTCTTTAATGAGATTAACGTATACTCGGACGTATGTATGCGGCTGAACTCACTGAAAAAACCATCAACCAAGTTGATTCAACATCAATACATAAAGGCATCTGGTAGTCTGGTGTGCTGTGTGTCCGAAATGACCACATTGTAAAAACATTAAAAATCAGTTCAACACTTTGAAGTAACTGCTGCCACTATGTCCGAGTACGTACATATATATATGTATGTAAGTTTGGCATGTAATTGTTTTCAGAACGAATTAAAGGATAAAAAGGATACTAAGTGCAAAAGAAACAAAAGATGCATAACTCTTGACTTTTTAATAAGAGTTGATTGGTGATACATGAGCGTTATAATTATAATTTTTTAAAAAAATGGGGAAAAATGGTTTAATCATACGAAAATTAAATAAAGAAAAACTTTACAAAAAAATGTTCAGTAATGGTTTTTAATATCTTTAACAAAAGTTTTAAGCAAAAATTAAATAATATGCCCATCATATGACGTCTCCTTCAAAACTCTCAATATAAAAATGTCAGTATGATTAATGTTAATGGACTATTCAAATTTTGTGTAACCCAAAACTTGTTGTTTGCCTTGCATACTAAGCTAATAAGAACCTCCAACATTTTCTGTAATTTTCTGACTTTTTCTTTTTTCTTATGTAAATATTTATTATCCTTTGGCCATATAAAAAACCAAATTGTGTAGGTTTGTTTGTTTGTATTTATTTGGTTTTTAAGCTTTTTTCTTGGTTTTTTATTCAATTTCATTTGTAAGCCCAAAATCAACTGACTTTTTGAAATTTTTGCACACCACGAGAAAAAGGATAATTTGCATTTGCTTGGTTTAGTTCAAATTACCACAGTTTTTGGTGTAAATGTTTAGTCCTTAATTTGCATAAAAAGGACAAAGAATAATATTACACACGATAGCCGCCTCTTCACAGTTAGCAAATTGTGCACTGTGTTATTTTGATGGTGCTTCATTAGGCAGCATTCATCTAAGTGCCTTGCAGTACCTCGTAAGAAATTTATTCATCTCTGAGTTTTACCCGAAACTAAATAAATTCATGTTGTAATCGAAGTGATATTTCATTAGCTTAGGACTTGAGAAACTGTAATTTCTCAAGTGATATTACATATGGGGCATTCCATGGCAAACCGCACACCATTTGTTTCTGGATTTCCAATTTTTTAGAAACTTTTTTCTGACAGTATTGGTTGAAAAAAGCTTTCATGATTATTGTTAAATTTAAATGCTAAATATTTAGCGAAATCGTGTATATTTTTCTTTCTTAATTTTCGCTTTTAAACGAGCTTTTTATTAAAAAAATATTTTAAGAAGATTTTCAAGTTCAGATTATACTCATTTCTATTAAGGTTTCACATATTTTTAGAAATCTAAGAAATTTGAAATCTAACAAGATTTTTTTTTTCGTTTTGACTTTAGATTTAGTAGACGATTTCTCGATTTGGATCCGCTACAACACTTTATATTGAGAGGTTTGATCAAATAACACTGTGGAACAAAATTTGGTCGCCAAAAGTTTACTCGAATCTGACGCTGCGCGGTGAAAATATAGGCCAAAATAAAAGACCATTTGGCTCAGTTTGTTCAAGTTGGCTCTAGTTTTCGAGAAAAGGTCGTTTGAGTTTTGCACCTTGAATTATGTGATTTTTTCGATGTATCTCGTAAGTAAACTGAGTTTTATTGCATTTGGTGGTGGGGTTTTGTTTGTCTTGTCTATATCTACACATTCATTACCAAATCAGTCCTCTTGGATGCATTTTTGACAAGTTAGAGCACAAAATTCCCTAGAAAGTGATATTTTTTGCCTTTGATGACATTCGGCTCAATAGAAATCAATAGATTTATGTACAGGTTTCGCCTTTTTCGTATAGCGTCGACAACCATTAATTTTCTCCTTCAATACTTTTCCGGAACATATTAAACCCCCTAACTCCACTCCTTAGAGGGAACCCCTGCAAAAATAAGATTTTTATGAAGCTTTTACTCCACCTCCAGGGCCCCAGGTGAAGTAAAATATAAGACCAACCTGTATAATTTTTATTTTCCTCAGCACTTTCTCCCAACTTACTTACACCCTATCTCTACTCCTTAGTGGCGCTTCCCAGCAAAAATTACGTTTTATGAAATTGACTTTGGCCACTTCCAGGGTACCTGAGGTGGATTGGAGTGTGAGACTTATCTGCAACATTTTTTCCGATCAAACTAACCCTCTAATCTATTTTTCTGCCTCAATAATTTCTCGAGACTAACTACATTCTTATTCTACTCTTTGACCCCAAAAGTGTGTGGAATAAGAGATAAATATGTTCGGGAAAACAGTTGAGGGGAAAACAAGTATAATGGA
This sequence comes from Calliopum simillimum, assembly GCA_951812925.1. Taxonomy (NCBI): domain Eukaryota; kingdom Metazoa; phylum Arthropoda; class Insecta; order Diptera; family Lauxaniidae; genus Calliopum; species Calliopum simillimum. Next base: position 66,160,670 of record OX638371.1, read on the forward strand.
TGTTGATTTCACATTCCACCTAAGGCAGAAATTGGCAGAACTAATTTCATATGAACGTTGTTTTTGCGGGGGAGTCCCCCTAAGGTTGAATATAGAGGATTAGTATTTTAGGGAAAAATGTTGACAGGAAAAAATAATGTAGGTTGACCTCACATTTTACCCATTCTGGAAGTGAGTGGAGCCGATTTATAAAAATTTTATTTTTGCACAGGAGCACCCTTAAGGGGTAATGTTTGACGGAAATGATGAAGAAAAAAATTAATGGATGTTAATCTTACACTCTGCCCCACCAATGACACCGTGTTAGTGGAGGGAATAATTTTCATGCAAACGTAACTTTTACAGGGGAGCCCCCTAGTGAATGAAGGTGGTAGATACATACGTATGTTCGGAGAAAATATTAAGAGGGAAAGTAATAGGTGTTGGTTTTACATTTTACCCCTCTAAAGGCGACATCTGTGCAGCTATGGGGCAATTTGTCGATCATCCTCATATTTGCTAGAACTTTGAGCTAGATGAGACCCCAATTATTATTATACAATCCACCCCATTTTTTTGGTCTCACGCAATACTTTATCAAATCTCATGAAGAAAAGAGTTGTAATGTATCCGAATTTAGTAAGTAAGAAACTTCAAACAAGACTAAATCATGTCCTTTGGACTTGTTCATTTTAGATCTACGTTATTGGAAATTTTTGGAACTTCTTAAAATGATTTCAATATATTAAAACTAAAAACGACTGTTTCTTCCAGACTTTCATCATCCACTGAAGCACTAACTCTATAATATTCAACATTACAAATTGTTAATGTAAAACCATTATTTTACTTGAATCTTTTAACACCTAGATACATATAATTCTGCTATTGAGTTGTTTCTTTTGAAACTAGTAAAAACTAAGAACATCTGTCTAAACTAACAAGCACTTTAAAACTCAAAAACAACAACATTTTTACTTTGTAGTAGAAAATGGTATATAATACAGTTTACTTAATGGTTCATTGACATTATTATTATTTGTCTACTACCTATTAACTGATTCTATCAAATACAGTTAAGTATAAAGTGTGAATTCAAAACAATGAAAATGCCGGAAGTAACTTTTTCAGTTTTTAACCTTCAAAATCTATTAATTTTAATTTCACAACAGATAAGATATTTGCACTTAAAAAACATGTGTTCGATTTTGGGTCAAGGCCAGTCAAATGTATCAAACACTTTCTTTTGTTCACTTTTGAATTCAATATAAATTTGACTTTTTTTTCTATACTAATCTTTATTATATCACCGGAACTTTAGCCGCTAAGTAAATATTGACAGGATTGCGTCAGAATAAAATTTTATAAGATAACTAGCTAGCTCGGGTAACGTTGTTCTGCTCTTTCATGTTTGTGGCGCGATGATTTTGGTTGATGGCCATGTTCTGTGTCCGGACAGAAGTTGGGCAATGCACGTCCGCGTGAAATGCGTTTTCTATAGGATTTTGATGAGAGGTATCTCATTTTCTTCAGGAACTTACGCTGATGTCAAATTTGAAAGAATTTTTAAAATCCCAACGACAGTTTTTTTTTTAAGTCGGGTAAAGTGATTTTTCAGTACAAAATTTTTGACCATATTTTTTTAAAGACCAAAATTTTGAAAACAGAGGCCTAAGAAAAAAATGTAAACCGCAAACTTTATTCTACAGATTTTTCCCTATCATTTGATATTAAGAACATAAAAATGTAACTGCCGTAGAAAAAGTTATAACCTTTTGCAAATGAGAGTGTTTTTTTGGTAGTTTGCACACTAAAATCTATATATACCAGCTAGGAAAAATTTAAATCGAACTGTTGTGAACTAAGAAAAAAAGGTGTCCAATTACTCCTGAGCGCTTACTAAATAAGACAAAAAAGTTTTGAAAAAAAGTTCTTCGACTACTGTTTGAAAAAGGTCGAAAAACGGTACATGTGTTAAAAAGCACAACAAAACAAAACAAAAATAGTCATTTTCGATGTTTTTATTAGTGGTGAATTTGAATCTGGTCCCAGAACTGCACACATATAGTTTTTGAGATATTGTAACCTAAATCATAAAAAACACAATTTTTAAATTTTTTTAAAATTGTTATTAACAACATTAAAATTAATCTAGATACCCTAGGTCAAACATGCATGGTGAAAGAGTTTCTTATATCTTTCCTTAGGGTTCAGTCTAGCTCCATTCCTATTTTCATAAAGATCAGTGGAAAAGTTTAGCCGTGCAGCGTTATTTCCCGTTAGAGGCTGCGCTTCGTGCGTCCTTTATATCAAGTCAAAAATCGTTTTTTTGATATTTTAGGTTTCAATATTTCAAAAACTACGTGATAAAGCAGTTCTGGGACCAGATTCAAATTCACCTCTAATAAAAACATCGAAAATGACTATTTGTGTTTTGTTTTGTTGTGCTTTTTAATAAATGTACCGTTTTTCGACCTTTTTCAAACAGTAGTCGATGAACTTTTTTTCAAAACTTTTTTGTCTTATGTAGTAAGTACTCAGGAGTAATTTGACACCTTTTTTTTAGTTCACAACAGTTCGATTTAAATTTTTTCCTAGCTGGTATATATAGATTTTAGTGTGCAAACTACCAAAAAACACTCTCATTTGCAAAAGGTTATAAGTTTTTCTACGGCAGTTACATTTTTATGTTCTTAATATCAAATGATAGGGAAAAATCTGTTGAATAAAGTTTGCGGCTTACATTTTTTTCTTAGGCCTCTGTTTTCAAAATTTTGGTCTTTAAAAAAATATGGTCAAAAATTTTGTACTGAAAAATCACTTTACCCGACTTAAAAAAAAAACTGTCGTTGGGATTTCAAAAATTCTTTCAAATTTGACATCAGCGTAAGTTCCTGAAGAAAATGAGATACGTGCTATCAAAATCCTATAGAAAAAAGTTTTTTGCCTTAAATCACGCGGATGTGCAATGTAATGTAACAAGGTATACTTAAAACGAAAGCTGCTAATGGTGCGGAAATAAGTAAATCATGTTCAAGGGTTTTTTGTATGAGAGTACAAGGGCTGTGGTCCAATATCCCTTTTTTATACCCTACACCCAGGGTATATTCACTTTGTCCTTCCGTTTGTAACGCAGGGAAGGAGGCGTGGCAGGTATAGAAAAGCATATATATTCTTGATCAGCATCAACTCCTGAGTCGATGTAGCCATGTCCGTCTGTTTGGCTGGCTGGTTGGCTGTCCGTCTAAGGAAATATTTTTTACGGGAAAACTAAGCAAGATAAATAGTTCGATAAAATTTGGTACACTACCTTTGTTGTAAACGTTAGTTCACGGGATTGAAAAAGAGCAAAATCGGTAAACGGACACCCAAAACGCAATTTTATGAGCATTATTCACGATAACGCAACCAAAATAGCAATAAATACTAGGGATAGTGACTGAAAGCACTAGTCGAAAACCAGGTGAATTCAAGCGTGGCTCCTCCCATATTAGGAAAAGTTTCAAAATGCTGTATTGATAGCGTTTTTTAAGATAATCCAACCAAATTTTACTTAGACACTAAGTATAGTAAATGCAAGTTCTGAAAAAAAAACTCGGTAAGCTCGAACGAAGGAGCGTGGCACCTCCCATATAAGTAAAACTTTCAAAATACTATACTGAAAGTGTTTTTTGAGAGAATCCAACCAAGTTTCACTTCGACACTATGGACAGCAAATGCAAGCTCTGAGAAAAAAATAAGCAAACTCGGACGTGGCACCTTCCATATAAGCATGAATTTCAAAATGCTATACTGAATATGTTTTTTGAGATAATTCAACCAAATTTTACTCAGACACTAAAGACAAGCTCTGAGCAAAAACTTGGATCTAGGCAAGAAGGCGTGGCACCTCCCATACGTTCAAATTTTTTGAAATGCTGTAAAGAAAGCGTTATCTGAGATTGTGCAACCAAATTTCGGACAAATACTTGAAATAGTTAGCGCACGGTCTGAACAAAACTACTCCAATTCAGTAAAGAATGCATGGCGCCTACCCTTCAGGCAAAATTTTAAAAATGCTGCAGTGTGTGGTATATAATTTTTGGCCAAGCCAAAGGTAACACCCTTGCCAATTTTTGCATTACCTTTGGTAAAATCAATCAGCTAGGATTTCATTCGGAAAAGATTTCGAAACTATGAAGTATTTGGAGTAATATGTCGTTAACCGTTTTATTAAGCATTTTCAAGAAACCAAATAGCCATAACTTTTATTGAGGATAGGAGTGCTTATTACTTTTGTACACAAATGCATTACTTCACAATCATACAGATATTTGGCTAGCACGTGAATAATATTCAAATAAATAAATATAGCTATAATCTGCATAAGTTCCACCAAATTGAGGTAAAGATATTTCCGGAAGTGTTATATGCTCTTATAGCTCTTAAAAGCAAACCTTTCTCACAAAATCTCCATATGAGTGCCCATGCTTATGCTCAAATCTGTGCATAATTCATAAATTTATACGGCGATTTTTGCCAGCAGTAAACCCTTAAGTTTTTACATACATACATATAAGCAATTCTGCTCTATTTAACCCATTTTGTGCAAGATAACTTTTAGTGAATATTCCTAAATTCTTACAGAATAGCAAAATATATTGGAAACTGTCCATTTTTGTTTTTGGGTTCATGCTGTCTGTAGATGAATTTTAGTTGTTGCCAAGTTCTTAGAGCCCCTTTGAAATTTAATTATTGATGACAACATTTTTGTAGGGTTAAAACTGCTTAAGAAAACAACCTGAACACCAACATTGGAGAAAAAATCGCACAAATATTCTGCTAAATGGTATTGAGCTGCTACCAATAATCATGTTGAATTTTTGCGGAAGAACACATATAAAGAACATACAATATATCCTTACAAGCACACACACACACGCACGCTAGCTCACATTTAAGGTACACAGCAGTACAATTAAATACGAAATGGCAGCGCATAACAATACGAAGACGCCAACATTTGCATAAATTTGCGCCAAAATTGTATTACTCTTGTATTTATGACTTCAAGCGGCAGCAGCAGCACTAACACAAGAGCAACGACAGCAAAGGATGCATGTAGTGGAAATCAAGAAAAGTTGGAAATTTCAAGGAAGGAAGGATACAGGTCCTTAGGGATAATCGTAGCGGAAATCAAGTATTGAAAATTATCGTGAAATTTTATGACTTTGTTTTGACAACACAAATGCGCAAAGTTTACTACATACATTGAAATACATATGTATGCATGCATGCATATATTCGTATACTCACTAGTATATGTATGACGATTTAATTTAAAATATGAATTGTAAAATTAAATATCCTGTATGAAATAAATGAAAAATATATCCAATAAATTTTTATTAATTTAAATAAAAAATGAATTCAATTTATTCAATTGTACGCAATCAAATTTGGAGAGTAATAACAGCGCACTGTTAAGAAAAACATGCTAGGATGTTTATTCTTTTACTCAATTTTGAGCGAAGTTATTCATAAAAAAAAAATCACAAAAAAAATTTGCTTGGGAGCACAATTAATTTTTATGCTTTCCTTTTATGAAGTTATTGCATTGAAGAAGGTATGTATTTGTAATAATATATGTAATAAGGAAAACCCTAATGAAAACAATGAAAATTTATTGTTAACGGACAAAATTTTCCTATTTAAAAATAAAATCGGTTTTTAAATATCGCATGAGATTTTTAAAAATTGCATGACACTTTCCCATTTTCTCTTTTCAATTTCGAAAAATTGCATAATATTTCTAAAATTTCCTATGAAAATTTATATTCTTCAATATATGTTGATATTATTTATTTCTCTATAAAAATGAATGCAGCTTTAGAATATCGCAAGAGATTTTTCAAAAATTGCTTGACACTTTCCAAAAAATATTTAAAATTTCCAAAAAATGCATAATGTTTTCAAAACTTACATTCAATTCAATTGCATTCAAAAAATATCGCAAGAGAATTTCCATCCAAAAAAGTTTCGAGAAAAAATGTCATGAAAATTGCAGCTTTATACGAAATGAAATATGATATTTTGCGTCTTCAAAACTTAATAAAACTAATTTATTATAAATAAATCTAAAATTTTTGAGAGACTTTTCGCCTTGTTAGATTGATACATTAAAACTATAAAATTTTCAAGAAAAATCTCATGAGACTCAACGCATGATATATGTTGAAAATTTCAAAAGAGTTTATGTCCTAAAAAATTTATTAAACATAACATAAAATATTATGAAAATTTTCAATAATATCGCATGCGATTTTGAAGAATTACCGTGTTATTTATTATCATGTCATTTTCTAAATTTGGAGCAGCAAAATAAAAGACAAAAATTTTTAAATTTTAATATCATGAAACTATTAGATTAGGTTAGATCCGGGAGATGAATTAGGCCTCGAGAATGAGCCCATTGTATACCCGATACTAAGAACTTTAGCAAAGAAAATCTAAGAGAACCACTTGGATGTACATATATACTTCCATATGGATTTAAGACACACTCCAGATAGTGAGTCAAGCGATTCCAAATTGAAATGATCAAAATTCCTTCTACGTCTAAGCGCAAGCGCTGGATATACGCTAAAATAAATTGAACACCGTTTCTTCCATATGAGGGTCTTTACAACTTCTACAAATGTCGCCAATGTTTGAGAAACCTAAACGAGATGCATGGATTCCCATGGCACAATGTTCAGTTATAGCACAGATTAAGATCCGTACAATGTGTTTCTCCATTGTTATTAAAAATTTAGTGCGATTTATACTATATAATGACCAAATTGATCTAATATGGTTGCAAGCTTGAAGATTGGACCATCTAGAATTAGCAAGCTAAATACATTTATTTTCAATTTCTCCCTAGATTTCGCTAAGGGACTTTCTTATTGAAAGGTGAGCTAAAAGGGTTACTCTCGAAATTACATTGACCTGGAACCCAGAAAAGTGTTAAATTATAGTCCTCGCTAATATCGCAAAGGATGTTCCTACAGCTTAACACAAGTTTTGATGTGATATAATTTAATGAAATTGCTTTAATAGCCGCCTGGCTATCAATGTAAATAACAACGCTTCCAAGGAATTGGGACTTATGTGCATTGAAGATTTCGCACGCTTTAAGAACAACATAAACCTCTGCCTGAAAGACACTACAGTCGTTCGGCAGTCTGTAAGATTTTGCAAGTCTGAAGACTTAGAATAAATGCCTGTGTCCAATTTTGACCCATCCGAGTATATTTCGAAGGATGCGTATAAAAGAGCTCAATTTTCCCTTTCGGGTATTACCACCTGGAAGTTCGTTGGGAAGAGAACATGCATTACAATCCATAAATTGAAGTAAGATATTATTATGACCAAAGGATTTCGATTTCCAGAAACCCAAATCTTTAAGTCTAATTGCACTTTTCGGGGCCATATTTTTGGCAAAAATATCAAGTGGTTCAAGGTGAAGAAGTGTTTCCAGTGCAGCAATAGTTTTAAAAGCCCCAGTAACACGAAACTATTGCTTAATATTATTTAAAAATTGCAGGGATTTTGCTTTATAAAAAATTTTTAAAATTTTTATAAATATTTTATACCACGAAAACATTTTTCGTGTTCTCATTATTTCAGAAGCTCATTAACACAGTATTTAAGTGCAAATTAAACAATTAATTTTTATAATTTAATTTTACTCAAAAACAAAAAAAAAAGTAAATTAAAACCAAATGAAGGGACATTTTTCCATCCTCATTCAATAGCTGCAAATGACTTTTTAATGGAGCCTCCACTTGTTTATTGAGCTACCATTTTAGGGGCCATTAAAAGTACAAACTTTTCACTGCGGTCAACGAACAAAAATAATTCAACAAAAATATAAATCAAAAAACTGCCAGCCAAGGACATTTAAAGACAGTAAACGAAGAAAAAAGAAGAACCATAACAACCACAAGGAAGAGCCACATGAAGGCGAACAAAATCAGCTTTGCATTTTACTTTAAATAAATAAGAAATGTGGATGTATAGTGGTAGTGCTGTGGTGGTGATGGTGTTTATATTGCTTGGGAGTAACACCGTAACTTTATTCTTATTACCACCATTTAGCTGTTTATCTTCCGTTTTTGTGTGTCTGCTCTTCTTTCTTCCGTTCGTTCTGTCATGGCAGCAGATGTGCCGTTCATGTGACTCAAATTGATTTGGCATTATTTATTAGGCGATTTGTGCAAATTACGCATATTTGAGAGAAGATTTGTGGGCGCCGTATTATTTTTTTCACCATCATTATTGACATCTGTTATTGTAGTATTGTTTTTGCTTTATTTGGATTGTGAAATTAAAAAGTATAGAAAATAACCAATTCTAAAGTAAAAACCTTTTAATATCATAAAATTTTCTTAGAAGTAAAACAAAATTAATGCAAGATTCAAACGAAGCCTTGCATATACAAGATTTTACTAAAAAGTCGCATGAGACTTTACCTAAAATTCGCATGCGACTTAACCAATACATTGCGAAACTTTATTGAAAGTTGCATTAACAAAATCTTATGAAAAACTTGAATGAGACATTACTATAATTACTAGAAAGTTAACAAAGTTTTTATTGAAAGTTGCATGAGATTTCTGATATTATTATTCAGGTTCTTATGAGATTTAAATTTTTTCTTTATTACCACAAAATTTGCCTTAAATTAAAAGAAAGCAAATTTAGCCAAAAAATGATAAGTCGTTACACCAAAAATTATACGCGAATTTTTCAGGAAATAATTTTTCCAAAACAGTTCCAAAATTGTTTTAAAAATTGCATCGGAGAACATAATTATTTGCTATTTGTGTTCTCACATAAAGAACATGACTTATGGAAATGCGTTCGTATCCGAGCCATATTCTCGTACTTTCCATCAGAATGTTTTCTAAAGAAAAGTATTTTCGAAATTTCACCGCACTGTAAAACTACTTTTTGGATAAACTTTTTGTCCCAAGGTCATAGCAAAATCACACAAGGAGCATTTTTTTAAAATTCACTATCCCACTAAAACCGGTTTTTTGGGTCTGTTTAACCTCTTTTCCCAAGAAATGGGTTATAATGGGTTAAAATATTACACAAAATATGCTACGGAAAATATTCATTAGGATTCGCCGAAGTCAGGAAATTCTTAAAACTTAAGAATACTTAATAACTTAAAAAAATGAAATGAAATGTTTGATTTCTTTATTGACATTGACGATTTTTTGGCCTTCGCGGTGAATTTTCGACTTTTTAGTATTCAGCTATTATTACGCATAGTGAAATTTTATAACAAATATTTCTGTGGTACTTACTGATCCAGTATTCCCCCATTTAAGGGGCAATTTTTGTCAAAAATGATCCATTTTTGGTGGATGTAGAGAGTTTTCTACAAAAATATTCCCCTTAACATCTCCCATAAATTTTAAGAAGACATGATATACCTCAGATGTAAGGATCGTAAAATATAGTGTGTCGACTCTACACATGTATAGAAAATTTCAAAGACCGATTAAAAAAAATTTCGACCTGATCCAGAGAATCAGGAAGACACGTGTAACTTATTTTTAGCCACATTTTCAGAATATATTGGTTTTTTTCATTTGTGCAAGCAAAAGTTGAATTTTGTCGAATGGTGTTATAATCTATATCGATACCTCTAACGTAAAAGTTGACAACTCAAGTTACCAGCTTTTTACGGGATCGAAAATCAAAATTTCGAAATCTACACATTTGGTTCCATCTTGTGTCAAATTTTGGTACCTCTTGCTTGAAAATTGAAGGCCTGGGCGCTATTTTTGGAGTTACAACCTAAATTTATTTTATATAGGTTTTCATACAAAAAAAAAAAAGTTAAAATACAAAAATGCTCATTACTCAAAACTACGATTTTCGAGTTACCAACTTTTACGTTGGACGTATCGATATATATAAAAATGAAATGGTGTCCGTATGTAGCTTATGAACGCGGAAACTACACGGCCGATTTGCATAATTTTTTTTAAAATTGTTTGTTGTGGTCTGTAAAAGGTTCTTAAGGGGATGAGATGCCACTGAGAGGAACGGGGGTTGCACCCCCATACTAAAAAAATACAAAAAATGCTATATCTCTACAGTTATACAAGCTATGATTGTGAAAGTTGGTGAACTTATGTACATATAATGTATGTATATACCATTCACCATGAGGGGGATTGAACTAGGGGACGTTGCACCCCTCATATGAAAAAAACACACAAAATGCTATATCAGTGTTCCTATATCAGTTATTGTTATGAAACTTTGTACATGGATGTTTATTGCGTCTACTATTCAGCATGCAAAGCTTAAGAGGGATTGAACGAAAAGGATTTGCACCCCCCGTACAGTAAAACTACTCAAAATGCTATATTTCACCTTGAAAAACCTGAAGGGTTGGAAGAGAAGGATGACGGAGATAGATCGGACTTGAAACATATGTAAAGGGCATCGGGAACGGGCGAACAAAGTCGCTTCCGGGCCAGCTAGTAATATTATAAAGTTGACCAAAAAGAAGTTCAGAAAAGTGAACTAAGCTTAATAAATTTTTTTTTTATGTATCAAAATAACTTTGTTGAGTTAAATATTTTCCATTGTTATTGACCACCTCTCGCCATCTTTTGGGCAAAACCATAAAATCGTCCTTAAAGAATTCCTGGGTAAGTCATTTTGCAATCCTCTAGGGCAGTGATAACCAAACTCAATACTAGCGCATTTGGCCATTTTGGATAAGCTGCAAGCAATTGACGTAGATCTGCACAAATACTTACACAGTTGAAGGCTTATCTGTAAGTAAATACGTATACGGAAAGCTTTTAAGCACAAAAGATCAAGGAGACGTTGGCTTAGACTTTGGATATCACTGCTCCAAGAAATTAAATTTTACACCATCAAGATAATTGAAACAAATGGAAATCTGAAGGTGCAAGGTATGGGCTGGATGCATTAAAACATGCCAGCCAAGCTCCTTCAGTTTTTGGCTTATCACCAAAGAAGTAGTTCCGGACATTTTGTACAAGCGCTACATTCAATCTTGTTAATTGTTGATAGTATAGTTCCAAATTAATCGTTTATCAACGTAGCACACAGGACCCTTGCAATCCCACCAAATATTAAACAAAACCTTCCTTGGCGTAAGTTCCAGCTTTGCTACGGTTTGGGCACATTATTACCATACGTTATACATTTTTTATCACCAGTAACCAATTTGTACAAAACTGGTTCAAAATCATTCCGATTCAGAAGAGATTACCATACTGAAATGCGGTCAGTAAGGTTTTTTGACTCAGATCATGTAGCAATGTTGCGACTGCTTATGCGTCGGTCTTCCTCCCCCTTTTCAAAAATTTCGTCCACTTTTTGGTGCATTGTCGACAAGATTTAGGAGCTTCTTTTACATCAAAATTTCCTGAGTGGAATCAATCATACCATTTTCTAATGTTCTTTTCGATAAAATATCTGCACAAATTTTTCTCTGGGCCTTCGTGGCCGTATAGTGTTTTTGAAAGAAATAAGTAAAGTAAAATCTAACGAATTTTCTCCGATTCTGCACTCATTTTAGTGACATTAAAACAGTTTAACAATGAAGAAACGACAATGTGTAAATGTGTAAATGTTTTTAATTCTCAATGATGTCAATTACCTTTAGCAACTTTGCTATTTCACTTTTCTGAACTTCCTTCTGAATCGGTCATTTGTCGAAGGGGATATATGGCTGTGATCATCTCACTTTTTTCGAAATTTGCAGTTGGATTCTCTGATTTTTATAAAAATTCACAGAGATGTTCTAAGTGCTTAGCATGGAGACCTCTCATTATTAGTTTTGCGAAAAAAAATTTTTTCCAAGTTATGGGCATGGAACTTCAGAGTGTCCAAGTGGTGTTTTTGCGTAAAATCGATGCAATTTTTTTTTTCCCGCCGTTTTGTCAAAAATAAATTTTTTAAATTTTTGTTTTCGGATTCTTGTAGCATTTTAAAAGTTAATTTATTTTCTATTTTTAAATTTGGAAAATTTTGAAAATTTACAAAATGGCGGCCATTTTTTGAAAAATCTTAAAAGTTGATTATCTCAAAATAATATTCTTTTTATTTTTTTATTTTTTTTTTACGAAAAGGTGAATGAAATATAAACATTTTGTAGAAGACTTGTTTTGCGCTAAATTGCTGCGAGAGCCACAGGAACTTTTTTTCTAAAAAGTCACGTGACAATTTTTTTAACTTTGTTTTGTGCTTTCATTTACACCCACTAGGTGGCCAAAACTAAAAATTTCAAAGTACAAGGATATAACTTCCATTACTTAGAAAATAGAAGCTATACCAAAAAAACCAATATTTCCTGTATGAATCATAAAAATAAGTATTGACGAAATGACGGCCATATTTTGAAAAATCTTAAAAATCAATTTTCCAAAAAAAAATTTTTTTATTTTTTTTTTTTACTTAAGTGTTTTGAAAAACGAATGTTCATCATAAATCATATATGACAAAATTTAAACTTGTGGCAAATTTAAGAAAAACTCTCAAAAATTTGGTAAATCTTATATTAATGCAATTTTGGTAATGGGTATTAACTAATATTGATATTAAGTAGTAATCTGCGAACTTGGAAAAAAGCATGTATCGCCGGTGCTTACGAAGACTATCTCTTCTTTAAATGCGGACAAGAAAATCCTTTTTTTCAAACTGCGGCGAAAAATATCTTTTTTGTGCGAATGCGGACAAGAAAATCACTTTTTACAAAATGCGGCGAAGAAAATGACTTTTTAGAAAATGCGGCGAAGAAAATCTCTTTTTTAAAAATGCAGCGTAAAAAATCACTCTTTAATGCAAATTTTTTCGAAAAAAGGAATAGGAAAAATTTCTTTTAAAAAATTATTTTTTCGAAAAGGGATTTTCTTCGCCGCATTTTGTAAAAAGTGACTTTCTTCGCCGCATTTTGTAAAAAGTGATTTACTTCGCCGCATTTTATAAAAAGTGATTTTCTTGTCCGCATATTACAAAAAAGGATTTTTTTCGCCGCAATTTCAAAAAAAAAAATTTTCTTCGCCGCAACTTTCCGTTGGAAGATTTTCTTCGTAAGCACCGGCTATATCAACCAGCGCCATTGCCACAACGACAAAAAAGCAGAAAAACAATTTTCTGCCGAGTGACACATATCCCCTTTCAAAAATGACAGATTCACTTCTTCTCAGTAGTTCCTGAATTTATACGACAGAAACACCGAAGCACTAACTCCTTTCGTATTCACATCTACACCACCATCAATGGAAATATTTTTTTTCTAGATAAGTGCAGAAGTCAATGTTTTCAATGTTATCATTGGTAACTTTTATAGTGATGGCAAGTCTGACTGAGTCTTTTGAACTATTTTACCCCAATGTCAATTTAAAAATTATTTGATTTAAGTTTTTGAATGTCTTCAGCATACATAAACATATGTACGTACATGTATGCGTAATTCGGAAATAACATCTACTCATATAATTTTCTCAGTAGCAAAATATTTCCAAAGAAGACGGTGTCATACTTGGAAAATTGTTATGACAAAGTTTGCTTTATTGCTTTTTTGCTCCCAAGAATATGAATACTCTTCTAGGAATTTAAGCTTCTGTCACATTTAATATTAAGAAACAAGCGCCAGAATACGGAAAAAAAATAAAAAGAGGTCGAGGGCAAAAACAACATGAAAACGAATTGGATGACGAGGACGACGGCGGCGAAGACGACGAATGTCATTAAAATATGTGATGTGCTGTCAACTGTGATTTCATTTGAATGGCAACACTGTCACCGGATATAAAGAATTGCCACCACTTGTACAAAATGTAAAAAAAAATTACACGTAAAGGCAAAAGAAATTTGTGGTACGGGTTGGATGTAAAAAGGAAATAATCTCAAAACGTAATCACACAAGAAGACGACAACAGCAGCAGTAACGACAACAGCAACAACGTCAGTGATAGCAACAAAGACGATAGACGTGTTAGCATCTAAGTAAGACTATGACACTCTATCATCAGTAGGTGTCTCACCTACTTCCAACCACACCATTTTAATGTCTGTCCTGGCAATAGACATTTACTTAGTAATTACATGTCCATCAGTTAGACTTTCGAAAATGTCACCCCCACAGTGCCGAGTAGCATGAAATTGAATGATGCTGGCAATACTCTCTTATGATGTCGGCGGTCGGTGTCGATGTGTTTGTGTGTGTCTCTTTATAGAAGGATGTTGCCGATAGAGCAGCAGGGCATGGAAGTCTAGGCGGGCTGCGCATAATTACCTGTAACACGAGAGTGACGCTAACATGAACTCAACTAATGAAGACTCCGGAGAGCACAAATTGTTAGGAAAATGAATGAATTAATTAAACTGTCAGTCAAACCGTCGCACGGTCGTTGGATAATAAAGTTGGTTTGCATGTGAGTGGGATTGTGAATTGCACTCGTATGCAGTTTTTGAAATTTATTTGACTTTTACAGGATTCAATAGTTGTGATGTAATTAAATGGTAATAAATTTCAAAGTACTTTGATGGGCTGCTGGGAGAAAACGAAGAAATTAATTAAACGTTATTTGAAGTATGATGTATTATGAAATGAAATCTATGAACATGCTGGGAAAACACATTTTCTCAAATTTTAAGTATTTATTCGTTAGGTGCAACTGCTATTGTATTATACCGAATGCAATCCTAGATATTTAATACCGTGAAGCAAACCCTAGACAACAATTGGAGGAGCTCAGAAAAATACATGAAATAAGTAGTAAAATGAACAAATATCAAAAACAGCAAATCTTATAAAAAAAATTACATTGGTATGTAAAGGAAAGTTCTTGACGTCAACAGACAAAAACAAGAAAAAATTTTAGATGTATATAGTTTTTTATGTTCGACAATAAAATTGTGGTAGCTTGTTAAGACTTTGAGATATCTTAACCTAAATCTGCAAAAAACATCGTTTATAGGCTATTTTTTTAAGTTATGCAACAAGAAGGTGAACTTTTTTTGTCATGAAACTGGTTATAATAGCTAAAACTTCTACACAGACCCCTAAATGTAAGAAGATTGTTGCATTGAACATTTTTCCTATGAATAAAAGTAGTAAGAGAAATCTGTCTTTACTTAAAACATCTTTTTAAAAATTTGAAAATATTTTCGCATCTTTTCTATATGGAATGTATTACATAATGATGTAAAAAACATAAAAAAGATCAAAAGGATATAAGTGTAACGACTGTTTTGGCATTGGGCTAAGATAGGCGTTAGCAAAGTCCAGGGTAAGTCTAAAAGACAATCCAAAACTTTCAGCTTATAAAATAATTTTTTTTTTTTTATTTATTAACGTCTAGTTTTCAATTAAAATTTATTTTTATATTTTTTTATTGATTTATTTGTTCTTATGGAAAGAGTTTACAATGGGTTTATTTAGTTTAATACTTCAGTTTTACAATGTTTTTCTCTGGTCACTTAAGGTGCCAGGAGCCTTTGAGAGAGATATACAAGATCTTCCAGGCGACTACGATCCTATGACCATTAGAGCGCCCACAAGATATATGAAATGTGCAAAGTTTTGAATTTTTTTGCTCCCCGTCCATTTAATGAAATTAGAGGTCAAAAAAATAAGATCTCAATAAAAAATCTGGAATCGGTAGTGGAAAAAACCCAGCCGGTTTTCGATCAAAGGTCGAAAAATTGACTAAAAAAAGGGAAGTCGCTTTGACTGCCCGTTACTTCAAATTTATTGATTTTTTCGTAATGTTTCTAAGCCAACTTTTGTAGAAAATAACTAGGTTAACATTACCTTCTCAGAAAGTTTTGGTCCAAAAATTAAATTTGTGGCTGTGTCGGTGCGAAAATCTAAAGTTTTTAAGAAAATTTTCATGACTTTTTTTCTATAAATTGGTTTTTTGTAATTTTTTAAGGAAGAAATATTTGTTCTGGAATTTTAATATTGCAGGGGATTAAACGTTGATTAATTAAACACAAAAAATTATTTAAAAATATTAAGATTTAAGGTATGGAGCCGGTCTCAATGTTGGAAAAAAATAAATATTTTAATTTTTTTCTTTTAATCGCTACTTTATTGAATGCAAGAAAATGCATTGCTAGTTGTTATTAAATGCATCATTTAGAACTGCTTTTTGCCTCCAAAAAGAGTTATGAAATGGGTTTGTGCAATTTTTTTTCAAAAAGTTATGATCATTTTAAAATGACATCATGAAAGTTAAAAATCATGTGTGGATTCTCTATAGCAATTGCCATATTGCTATATCTTTTATAATGGTATTTAAAAATGGTCATAACTTTTTAAAGAAAAATCATATAGTACAAGACCATTCTGAAACTCATTTTGAAGAAGAAGAACAATACTAAATGACGCATTTAATAAAAAAGACCAAAACGATTTTGTGCGTGTTCTACACAACTTCAAAAATCGTGTTTTTTGAACATTAGCGATGAGATATCTCACAAACCATAAGTGATATAGCAATTTTGCGCCCAATTTCGAAGTCAGCATTAATAAATACATCTAAAATGACTATTTTGGTTTTGGTTTGTAGTTGTTTTTTTTTTTTAAATACCATTTTTTCTTATTCAGTAAATGCTCGCGTGCAATTTCACATCTGTGTGCAGTTCACGACAAATTGATTGAAATTTTTTCCTGGACTGCGTGCACGAAATTCGAAATTTTCGATTATCTCTGCTGGAACAGCCCAAAAACGCATTACAACGAAAATAAATGCTATTTTCGTGTTCAGCGATCCCAAATTAGTTTAGAAAATATGACTACCAAAATGGTTTCTTACCAAATTAAAAATTAAGAACAAAAAAATAAAAAAATAAATTATTTTTCCTTACTTTGAAACAAGCTTCATTCCTTAAAAACTAATATTTTTTAATAACTTTTTATTTAATTTAATCAACATTTAATTCCCTACAACATAAAAATTCCAGAACAAATATTCCGCACTTTGAAAATTACAAAAAACCAATTTATAGAAAAAAAGTCATGACAATTTTCTTAAAAAATTGAAATTTTTGTACCGACACAGCCACAAATTTAGTTTTTGGACCAAAACTTTCTGAGAAGATAATGTTGAACTAGTCATTTTCTACAAAAGTTGGCTTGGAAACATTACGAAAAAATGAATAGTTTTGAAGCAACGGGCAGTCAAAGCGACTTGCCTTTTTTTAGTAAATTTTTCGACCTTTGATCGAAAACCGGCTGGGTTTTTTCCACTACTGATTCCAAATTTTTTATTGAGATCTTATTTTTTTGACCTCTAATTTTAGGAAATGGACGGGGAGCAAGTAAAATCAGAATTTTGCACATATGGGCGCTCTTATGACCATGGGTACTGTAACGATACTATAATGAGCATCCAGCACCGTGGATAAATCTCTTGTCACTTAAGGTGCCAGGAGCCTTTGCGGGAGACATACAAGATCTTCCAGGCGACTACGATCATATTACCATAGGTACTGTAACGATACTATAATGACCTTTCAGCACCGTGGATAAATCTCTGGTCACTTAAGGTGCCAGGAGCCTTTGTGGGGGATATACACGATTTTCCAGGCGACTACGATTTAACAAACCACCCTAAGATACCTAGAAATACAAGGCCTTTGCACTTTTACCTTTTGGCAATCAATGATTAAAACATCAATATTATTTTTATTTAATTATGATGTTGTCGCACTGAACGTTTGGCTGTGACTGCCTGCATGCTGTGTTTGCAGTCGCGGTTTTATAGTTGCGGTTGGTAATTTTCATTGTGTGTGTATGTATGTGACAACAATGTACCCAATGGGGAATGGAGCGCATCAATAGCGCTTCTGAAGCGCTCCAAAGCAGCAGTGAAGCGCATCTCTCTCGTTGCCAAAAGCGCTGAAATTAACATTGGCATGTCATTGGAACGAAGCGCTTCGCTCTCGCTACCAGAAATGCTCTTTGGATGCTTTTGGATGACAATAAAAATATTTAAAAAATTAATTTTTAATTGAAATTTTACGTCTTTCGTCACAAAGACACATCAAACTATTATTTTTTTTTGATGTAATTATAATTATTTTTATTTTACTAAATTAATTCTAATTGAAAAATTGCAAGTTGAAAACTTTTGTGTTAGGTCTGGGCCGGAGTTGAACCGAGGACCTCCACTTCTGCTACAACTCTCAATCGCAGTGCCAGTCGCTAGACCACTGCTCTATCATTGCGCTCTTACGAAGACGACTTATGGATTTATTTTGTTTTGTACGTTAATACGTGACCGAAAGCGTATCGTTCTCGCTACCAGAAATGCTCTTTGGATGCGCATCGTTCTCGCATCCAGAAATGCTCTTTGGATGTGCATCACTCTCGCATTCAGAAATGCTCTTTGGATGCGCTTCGCTCTCGCTACCTATAGCGCAGAAAATATGCGCATACAAATCAGCTCTTTAGATGCGAGAAGGACGCGCATCGCTATTGCATCTTGGGAATGCGCATCAAAATTTTCTGTTGGGTACTTATTGTTGCCTATGTGCATTAATTATTCTGGATTTTGGTTATTTTTGGTGTTTTTATTTTTTTGTGTAATATTTATATTGAACATTTATATTATTATATATCATTTGGGACGTTACAAAAGGAGAAGGAAAAAAAATTGATTTTCGGAACCGAATATTATCTATACTACAAAAAAATTTTTATAAGAACATAATTATGTTAAGGTTAAGATTAAGATTAAGATTACTAAGATTAATCTTTATTTTTCAAGCAAACTTGGGTATCTATTTTGTTTAGAATTTTCTAAATGCTAATGTAGAATTTTTTGTCCGACCGTCATACTTCATAGTTTCATCACGTCTCTCACACTCTATAGTCTAAACTCCCTCTGCTTGGTGGTAAAATTCAGCAAATAAAATTTATTCATACGAAATGTTAGACAAAATAAGTTTTTCAAATAAAATGAAAGCATATTGAAAAATTAGCTACCAAACAAAGCTGATACATTTCGCCATAATAATATAGCTACTAAACAGGAAGCGAAAGGAAACGCCATCATCTGGCGTTATAATAAAGTGGCATAGAAACGCACACTAGCGGAGTATTACACAATTTGCCACAACTTAATACAACAAACGAATTGCGTTGAGTGAAAAGATACAACACTTCGCATACAAAGACAGAAGAAGAAATATCTATGTATACAAAATGTAATAAAAGATAGAAGATTGCAAACAAAAACGACAAAAAAAAAAAGAAGAAAAACTGATGAAAACTTCATAAAATCAACGTCAAAATGTCATCAGCACATAAGTAGCAGCTTAAGGAACAAAAAAAGTATTAAAATAACAAACACTGACACATCAACCAACATCAACAGCAATGGCAACACTCACTTACATGCATACCTACTCGCATACTAAAATATGTTGCTTACATGTCGTACGTACAGGCTGACTTGGCATTCACACTCAATTTTAATAAAAAAAAGCAATAGCAACAAAAACAAAAACAATAAAAGCAACTTCAGCAGCAGCAAAAACAACAGCAACAACAATAATAAAAATGAAAAATGTTTGAGTGTTGTGCTCCTCACTGAGCTGATGACGTGCAACATTTCCTGTTTTTTTTTTCTTTGCTACAACCTTACTTTGTGCCACTGTAGCTACAATGTGCATATGCCTTAATTAGGGTGGCTTTATTTGAGAATAAATGAAAACTTAAATTTTGTGTTATGATTTGTATGAACAACACTGCCAATGCCAACAAAGTACTAATGTTGTAAAGTGTAAAGTACTAACGTTTGGCACCCATCCACCTGCCAAATTTAATCAAAATAGCTTGTGTAGTTTGCGAAACATAATGGGATGTAACGAAATGTATCAAAAAAGTGGCGCGACTTTGAAATTTTACTCCTACAGGGAAAAAAATGAGTGTCATAATTTTTACTCCGGTGGAGTAGTAAAAAAAATTTAAATAATAAGCAAAACTTTTAAAGAAACTATTTGATCGTTCTTACTAAAACAGGTGTTAACATAGAAATAGATTACATATGTTTCGGCTATTTCCACATACAAAGTTATATATTTTCATATATAAACATGTATATAGCCTCATCAGATCAGTTTTAGTTAATTCTTGTCAGAAGCCACACTCGAACCCTTGACTCCGGTTTTCTAATGAAAGAGAACGCGGTGCTTTACCAATTAGGCTATTTCCAAGAATAAATTTCTCTGTACAAGAACGCCATATGTATAGATCATAAGGCTCACCAGCGCCGTCTGTTGTGAAAAATTGCCAAATTGTATTTAGTTGGTAACACACTCTGGTTTTGAGACATGCTACGCTAGCTACAATTAAAATCATTCTGTAAAGAAAGTAATATTTAAGGGAATGTATCCGGGTATGAGACGGGTGTTGTTTTTCAGCCATAACTTTTTACTGGTCAAACCGTTTCAAGTGTTTTATATATATTGTTCAAAAGGCAAGAAATGCATACGACTTTCTTCTGAAGGACGTAGAAAGTTATTTCATCTCTTTTATGTTATTTTTTAAGAGGTTTTTGACCAGTAAGTTCTACAATTGCACTAAAAAGCCATTAGTCAATTTTTTCCCAACGTTTCATCACATTCAAGAGTTATGGCCAATTTTCTAAGTACCTTTTTTTACCAATTCAAATTTTGTATCCGGGTATGAGACACCTAGAAAAATGCAATGAAAATCATAAAATATGAAATAAAGATGCCATGACTGTGTATTAGCACAAACTTTTATTAATTTTTCGTTACATTAATATTGATATTTCAAAGTTGTACTAGATTTTGGTTCGAAAGAAAAAGTGTCCATATCGTTACAAATTTTGTATCCGGGTATGAGGCACCTTTAAAAATGCAATTTAAATTAAAAAATACGAAATAAAAACACCATAACTTTACGTAAACACATATATCATTACATACATGTCGATATTTGACAGTTGCACACGATTTGGGTTCGAAAAAAAGTCTCTCATACCCGGATACATGATGTGTCTCATACCCGAATACATGACACTTTTTAAGAAAAGATTAAAAGTAATGTTTTAACCATTTATATTTGCACAAACGCAAATCGTATCACTTCCCATTTCCAGTTGATTAAATCCAAAATATAACACTTTGAAACAGATCATAAAAAACTTTTTACAGTCGAGTTGCGACCTGAGGTGTATAACTTGAATAAGCAATAGATCTTTTCACTTCGGTGTTGGCTTAAAAACTTTGTCATAGTAAGAGGATAGTTCGTCATTAGTCAGATTGGCAATATTAATTTTGCATCATAAAAAAAATCGACTGTATCATAACCGGAGGTGTCTCATATTCGGATACATTCCCCTACAAATTAAATATATTGAAATAATAACTTAATATTTACGAAAAATGGACAACATTTTTTATGTGTGTATTAGAGTGGTCCAAATTTTGTATGGAAAAACCAAAAGTGTTAAAAAGTCAAGGGGCGCGCGACTTTTCTGAATCCTTGGATCCTGCTGATTACAAAAAGTGCTTTGGAACCAAAAAAAAATTGCGTTTAGATATTCCGCAACGAGCTTGAAGGTACTTTTTAAGGAATTTTTGAGTTTTTGAGTACTATTTTTAATTTAAACGCTATATCTTTTGAACCAGATAAGGTATTTGCAAAAATTAAATTGCATTTTGTTAAGAATATTTTGAGCCATTTTTTGCATTAATAATAATTAATGTTGTCTTTTCTAATTTTTTTTAGCAGCACTTTAAACTTCAAAATTTGTTAATATTTTGAGGTATTTGCACTTTCAAGAACCGATTTTTTTCTTATTTTGCTCACGCGAATTTTTTTTTATGTTTCTCTTTTCTTACGCATTAATTTATCTATCAACTGACTCCAACAACTAAGCCACCAGCTTCACTTTACTTGCTAAAAACCGTAAAGTTTAATCAAATTTGGCCAAAAAAAAAACTTTGAGTTTAAAATTTTCCTGGTGAAACAGAAACAGCAATAGTCATTTAAGATGTATTTGTTCATGAAAATTCTAAATCCGGTCTCAGAATTGCTCTATCTTGTACGGTTTTAGAGATATTCTAACCTAAAAATGCAAAAAAATACCGTTTTTGATAATTTTGAAGCTGTTATATAACGACAAGGTAACTTTCAGCTTGGTATTGAAAATAAGAGTGACGGCATTTTTTTTGAAAACCCAATTTAAATTAAATCGATATCACTTTAATCCTCTGAAATATCGTAAGCAGAAATAATAAAAAACGTTTTTTTTTTGCACTTTTTCAACTTTTTAAGTTAGGATAACTCCGAGAATAAAAAAGATATCGGTATAATTTAAATTGGATTTTAAAGAAACAAACTGGCACTTTTAACCACTATACCATTTTTTTGTGGCTGAAAGTAACCTTGACTTGTAATATCACTTTAAAAAGAGCAAAAACGGTGTTTTTTATACTTTTATGTTTGAATATCTCCTTAACCGTACAAAATAGAGCAATTTTGAGACTGAATTCGGAATCAACAGTAACAAATACATCGAAAATGGCTATTTAAGTTTATTTTTGACTAAATTTTTTTTTAGTTTTTTTTGAAGATCTATGAAAACTATCTGTTAACCTGTTTTGCCAAAAATAACAAGAAGTGCAAAAATTTCGATATTGCAAAGAATGTTGTTTTACTCGAAAGATTAGGAACTAATGATTTTATAAAAAACAAGTGGTATCTTACGTCATCCCATTAAGATATCTTATTTCAATGCCTTGAAAACACTAAAATGAATTTTTTTTTTTAGTCTAATTTAATTATACTTAATAGTTTTTAGTGAGTAAAAGTGTTACTATTAGCTTAGTTGTTGAAATTATTTTAAAGATGAATTCATGCATAAAAATATAAAAATGTTTAAAAAAATTTGCTAGAGCAAAATAAGAAAAAAATCGGTTGTTGAAAGTGCAAACACCTCAAAAAATTAACAAATTTTTAAGTTTAAAGTGCTGCTAAAAAAAATTGGCAAAAAGTAGATTAATTATTATTAATTCAAAACATGTTTCAAAATATTCCTAACAAAATGCAATTTAATTTTTGCAAATACTTTATCTGGTTCAAAAGGTATAGCGTTTAAATTAAAAAGAGAACTCGAAAACTCAAAAATTCCTTAAAAAGTACCTTCAAGCTCGTTGCGGAATATCTAAACGCAATTTTTTTTTGGTTCCAAAGCACTTTTTGTAATCAGCAGGATCCAAGGATTCAGAAAAGTCGCGCGCACCTTGACTTTTTAACACTTTCAGATTTTGGACCACTCTAGTGTGTATTCTCCTTTAACTCCTAGAAGGAGCATAGGGCCAATATGAAACGTCTTCATTGGTCGCGATCCATTGCGTTGAATTTTATCTTTGCAGCGACTTTCCTGATTCTTAGATTTCTATATCCAGCAACCTTTGCCAGTTAGTTTCGGTCTACCACGTTCTCTGCTGCCTTGTGAATTCCACTCCAGAGCCTGGCGACAGACTTCGATGGCTTTACAACAAAGACGGTATACTTAGTTTTGATCAAAACCCCCGAAAAGATAGCCCTCCCGAGGCTTGAATGAAGGTCTTAGCCCCAAAAATCTGTGTTTTTTTACAGTTTTTTTTAACTTATCTCAAAAACCACTAAACTATTGGAAGTAACTCAACCCAAATCTTTGAAAAGGATTAATTTTCTACATTTTTGTTTTTTTCTCATTGCTCTACAGTTAAGTTTGCTCTATGGAAGTCCCGGAAGAAGTTAAAATTTTTTGATTCTAAAAACGGTTGCTATAACTCAAAATATAAGAGACGCACAAAATCTTTTAGAATTTTGCTGCACCTTAGTGTAGAGGTCTAACAAGATTGTAGTTGATCTTGATTCGAATCCTAGTGCGGCCAGTTCGAAATTAAATATCACTCCAATTTTATCAAAAAAATGACTATGCTGTAAGATTATTCGAAAATTCTGTATTTACTAAAACTATAAGATATAATTTATTTTATTGCAAGATTGTCACTATATTGAATTGAAATTCTAGTAAAATTTACTAGAAACAAATTACTTAGTATGCAAATTGTTTTATCAGTGTACTGTGAAAAATAAGTTTCACTCCAAAAACTATAAAATCCATAGTAATACGTTGAAGAAAATTAATCCGGTTATTTGTTTAACCCTCATGTTGTCACCACTAAAATTTGTCACATTAGGTACTCAGGGGTCTGGCCAGACCCCATGCATATTCATATGGGTTTTATTCTAAAATTGTACGATATTTTCTTACTTTTATTAAAAAAAAAAATGTAATTTACATTTATTAAAGTATTTATTATTACATAAAAAATGTATCAGACCAAAGCATAAAACGAAAAACAATAACATATATTTTTAGTCATTAGTTTGAGTACATTTGAAACATTTGTAAGAGCATTTGGAGTGCTGCTGGCATACAGGATCAGAACATATTTCGCAGTAGAAACGAGTTTTTCGCCGGAAATTGTCGTTGATGTGGCATATCTGGCAATCACGTTTTTTCTCTAAAAAGTTGGCCCCACTTGAGCATGGTTGGACCGCTGCTGTCTGAAAAGAATAATGGGAAATAAGATACGTAATCAAAAAAATATATATAAAAACAGGTTTCTTACCGAAATTGGTGCTCCGAGGAATGCTTCTACAGCCTATCTGCAATCAAATTGTTTTGTAACTTGTGGATCGTTACTGCGGAATTCCGATAAAGATGTCAGAAATATTCTTCGAGAATCGGTTCTAGTGTAGTTTTCCAATTCTTTGCAAATTTTATAGCTCGCTAAAGCCATTATGTCAATCATATTGAAAAAGAGAGCTAACGTCCAGCGTTTAGTTTGACGTTTTGTGGTAAAATGTGTTAGCATCTGGTCCATAACGTCAACCCCACCTTTAGTTTTATTGTAATATATGATTGCTTCAGGTTTTTGTAAATTCTCTTCAGTCGTTATATCATAATGAACAGTGGATAAAAGGATGACGGCTTTGTTTTTTTTTGGGACATAGGAGCATATAGATACATTGTTTTCATAAAAACCGAATTCTGACGATAAAACTGGGCGAGAATGATTTTTTTTCATTTCTGGTGGAATGCATCGTTTATTGCTTCGCAGTGTCCCAACAAAAGCCAACCCTATGTTCATTAGCCGCTGACATCCTTCCAAAGATGTAAAAAAGTTATCTGCAACAATTGTTCTGCCAGAATTTGAATATTTAGAAGCAAGACGCATCATCTCATGTTCTCCTTGATTCGTAGCTCGCTCTCCACTTGGATTTTTGCCAGTATATATATTTCCATGCAAAGGGTAGTGCGTCTTTGCGTCGCATGCCCACCAAATCTTTATTCCATATCTCGCGGGTTTTGACGGAATATATTGCGTGAACTTTGTTCTGCCGCGATACGGAAACAATTGCTCATTTATAGTGATATCTTTATGGGGCTTGTAATTTTTTTTCAAATTCTCGTTAAGCATATTCTAGACATCACTTATAGGAGCAGTTTTATCAGTTTGTGAACGAAATGGACGTGTTCGGCTGTCATCAGAGCGTATAAATCGTAGTATTGACAAAAAACGTTTATATGCCATTGTAGCTCTAAAAATTGGGAGATTCGTAGGCCTCCAGAGCTTCGATGCATGTTGCATATTACTACGACTCGTGTTCCTGTGTCTCATCATTCTTTTCTACTTCTTCATCATCACTTTGAAACTCTTCTTCAATTTCAAATTCTGGATTTTGTTCAGCATCTGATGCATCTTCTTCATTATGCAAATAGCAATAGTCTTCATCTCCTTCTATGGCAGACGGATCTATATTTTCTTCATCAACATCTGCTGCTCTGTCACGTTCCAGGTCATTGGCTAATGCATTGGCGATTCGTTCAAGAAATGATGGATCAAAACGTGAATATGTCTGGTAAACCATATCCACTTCATTAATCACTTCCTCCGGCTCTTGCATTTTCTTTTTTCAAAATATTTATGTAGTTCGGTATAAGTTTTTACAGAAATAAAATAACCCGCACAGAAACCACGTTACACGCACAAAAACCACGTAATACTGACAAATTGACCTTTCTTCACAAAGAAATAAAGAAATGTAACGAACAAAACTAAAAGGAAAACCCCCGGTACATATCAAAGGCAAAAGTTCAAACATTCACAAAAACAAAGAAAAGAGAAGCCAAAAAATTACGAAATTACCCATTTGCTCAAGAAATATGATAAAAAAAATACACAAATAGGGCAAGCCCCTCATTATGCTAACAAAAAATATATGGAGTCTGGCTGGACCCCTGGGTAGCGATTATGAGTATAATTTGAATTTTCAAAAAAACTCGGCTCACCCTGTTTTTTTTTAAAATATTTTTTTATAATTTCATAAAGAATTAGTTAGTTGAGGAATTCATGAAATTTGAGGTCGATATCAGAACTGGAAGTATTAAAAAACTTGAAATAAAAGTCAAAAGGGTCTGGCCAGACCCCAGAGTTCGTTTAAGGGTTAATAGTCAAAACTAAATATGCACTAATGATTTGAATTAACAGTTAATTTTCTTTTATATGAATTCTCATTACTCTCTTTTGTTAAAACATACACATACACCTTTGTAACTTTCGTTAACCTTCATTTTAAAATATTAACATAATCTAATGTAAGAATTTATGCTTAAAGAAAAGTAGTATTAAATCATCCGCCGAACCCGTCACTAGACACCGGGGATTAAATTTAAAGTAAAGTGTTTTATTTTTTACATACGTTAAGTACTTAGTTCCCGATTTAACTCTTTATTGTAGTCTAAAATTCGCTCATGGCTGAAATTCGGGAGATACAATTAAGTAAATAAACTCTCAATAAAAAGTTTTCAGAATAGGGACAGCCATGCCTTCTGTGAAAACAAACTATTATTATTATTTTTGGTACGGTCTATCGCCCTACCGAATTCCAAAAAAAAAATATGCAAAATTTTAGCCGTGAAAATCCATTTACCCATTAGGCTGCCACGCCCATTTAAAAATAATAAGTTTTAAATATATTAATCTTCCTTGGAGTCTACCTGCATACCGAATTTCATAAAATTCAGTGCATCCGCTAAGCCGTGACAATGGGCCTTATCGTAAATAAATATTCTCGAGAATTTATTCACTAGCTCCCTGGTTTGCAATCGCAAAAAAAAATTTCGTGGAAAGGGAAATTCACTGGAAAAATTATGTAATCGGCAATAAGTTGGGAGCGAGTTTTTTCACTTTTTTTTTGTTAAATTTGCTACTCAACTTTTTGCTAGGGAGTACTAATGTATAAATGAATAATTATAAATAACGTTTGACAGATTAAAAACTTTAGTTCAACAATTTTAAAGATTATTGAAATAGCTTTCATATGACACTAAAGTTTTCAATATCCATCCAAACGTTTCCAACTTATACTGGTTCTGCTAAAACTACATTTCACTTAAATTTTTTTTTTTTTTTAACTTTTTGATTCAAACTTTTGATTTTTCAAATCCACAAAAATGATTAAAAATTCATTTTTTACTTTCAAAAACCAAAGCATTAATTTAAATTTCACTGCTGCAATTGCTTCTTTTTCTTCTTTTGCATTTGCTGTTTCTTGTTTATCTTTTTTTTAAGTCAGCTGTCAAAATCCAGTGGAAAATGGAAAAAATGTCAACGATTTATGGAAAAAAGCGTTGCCACTTGTTTTTTTTGTGCAAAATGTCTACGAAATTGGAAAAAATCAGCGTTCAGACTGGTGTTTGCGCAAAATGTCAAAGATATGGGAAAGTCACAGCGTTGCCAGACGTTATTTTTGTGTAAAATGTCAACGCTCTTAGAAAAATGCAGCGTTGCAAACTGGTTATTTCTGAAAATGTCAACGATATCAAAATAAAAAAAGTATCCCTGCAGGAAGGGGAGTTTCCATTAATGAAATATTCAGTACTTCCACTGCTCCTTCCCCGGGAGGGAGAGAACGGAACTCTCTTCAGATTTACGATAAGGCCCAATATGTTTTCTCATTAGAGATGGTGCCACGCCCACTTAAAACATTGAGTTTTCATATCATTCATTTTCTTAAGCGATGAATTTGTGATCTCGAGTCAAAAATCTAATGTCCACCCCAACGACAATGTTTACGTAAAAAGTTCTTCCTGTTTTCTGCATTGAAATACTTTGCGCTTTTGTTTGTTTGTTTGCTTTGACTAATAATAATCCTTCCTGTAACGGTTGCATTTTTTTCGCGGTTTCTTTACTAAGGATTCCTTGCGCTGTTGTTGCGCTCAGCTCCCGCCGCTGGCAGTGTTGGCATGTATTGTTCTTTTTCATTTCAGTTTTTGGTTACTTTTTCTTGTCTTTTCTGCATCTATGCCACATGTCTTTATCCTTTGTTTGCTTTTCTTAGAGTGTTGCTGCCTTCCTTTACTCACTCACACTTTTGTTGCATGCTGCCTTCTTAATTATCAGCTTAAGACACAGTTGCTGCATGCATGCATGAAGGATTTCATTTTGCGTGTGTGTGTGTGTAAGATGCATAGACACATGAACTAATATTAGTGTACTTTCATTTTGAAGCACTATACATCTTTTAGTGTCAAATGACAACGCAACAAAGTAAAAGAGAGTGCAAGTCTTAACATTCTTACTTCAACTAAAGTAATTTGATGTAAAGAGAAGGAGGCAGTAAGGGACTTAAAGCCTTTTAAATTTCATGGGACAGAGCGAGGAAATATTGCCTATTAAACTTAAGCCAAGTGTAGTATTAGGCCTACGTTTTTTGACGTCCATATACAATTGAGTTAATTTTTAAATTGCAATAACTCAAGAACGGTGAATCGCACGATCAAAAAGTGCACGGATCTCTTTTATAAAAAAATCAAATGCTCTACAAATTATTTGTATACTCCACGCAGAGAAGGAGGCATGGCAGGTATGGAAAAGTATATATATTCTTGATCAGTCTCACCTCCTGAGTCGACATAACCATGTCCGTCTATCTGTCCGTCTGGCTGTCTGTGGAAATATTTTCACGCGAAATCTAAGCAAGGAAATTCGATGAGATTTGAAACAGTGCCTTGAGAGGTCGTGGCACCTCCCGTACAAGCACAATTTCCAAAATACAGCAGTGTAGGGTATTTAATGTTTGCCCAGGCCAAAGGAAACACCCTTACTATTCTCTATAAAAATCGATTTTTTTAATTTTATTTGTAGATTATGTGATTCTCCATTAAAAAGATCATTGAATTTTTTTTTTATTTTTTATTGGCTCACCGTTCTTGAGTTTCTGGAATTTGAAAATTAGCATAATTGTAGGGGAAGAGTGCCGCCTGCGGGCATGGTTCGGGTGTGGGCACCCCTCTTTTTTTATTTAAAGCGTGTATTTTACTGAAATATTGTTGTGGATGGCAATATTACTTATTTAAATGGTGTTCTTATGTCATTTTCGTTGTTTTAGTGGAAAAGAAAGATCCAATAGGCCCTTTAAAGATATCGCAGAAAAAAAGTTGTTTTTAATAAGTGTGGGTGGTAAGGTGGCATATTACTTTGCAAAAAATCTCGGTATTTAGTTTCCAGACAAGTGGACCGAGGGGCAGATGGAGGAAATGGATTGGTATAAAAAATGCATGCTTGGCAAAAGAGCAATGTCAACAAGGGCTAGAAATTACGTCACCTAGCCAGCTTAGTCTACAAAACAATTTATCTGGCATTGACGCCGAAGATAATCAAGTCTGGTTTCTGGGCAACAGGCATGATGCCATTCAATCCAGACGTTTTCAGTATCTCTGATTTTGTTGAAGCCGTTGAGCAGAATTTGTTGAATTTGTGTGAGTCAATGTTACCAAAATAAATTAATTATGCTTTCTTCTCCATTTGATTGCGCTTTGCCTCATATTTTCCCATTTTTACCCGATTTTCTAAATATGCCCACAACCGAACCAAAATTTTTTTCTTCAAAAATGATCACTTCACTATTTTTTTGATATATTTTTTCCAACTGACAAAATCAAATTACTTTCTTCACCAGTAGTTATCTAAGGTCACTAAATTTCCATTGATACTTATATGTCTGCATAATATATGTACATTTGGTTAAAAGTTATGCG
This sequence comes from Calliopum simillimum, assembly GCA_951812925.1. Lineage (NCBI taxonomy): Eukaryota > Metazoa > Arthropoda > Insecta > Diptera > Lauxaniidae > Calliopum > Calliopum simillimum. The sequence goes on from OX638371.1 coordinate 66,190,822, forward strand.
TCGAAAACAAAAAGGTGCACACACCAGGCACTCTTCCCTTATATACGCGTTAATAGAAACAAGCCCATTATCAATTTGAATGTATGTATATAAGACTGGTTTAAATTTATACTCGGAAATTGTACTGGAAAGCGGAATTGTACTAATAAATCATATATTTTCGAGAAACTTAGTCTCTGTCCATAATGAATCAAATGGCTGCAAATATCACTATAATTTTCTAGTAAATTATTCTATATTTTCAGTTTATTAAGATTTTATCTCATATTTCTAAAAATATTTGCTACAAGCTGGTCAAAATGTATGCATGTTTGTACAATATCGCAAAAAGAACCACAATTTTATCAACTATATCCATAAATTTATTTTTGAAATATAAACTTGAACAAATAATGAAAAGCAAACAAAAAGTTTTTATCGGAATTTGGCCTCATTGCAAATGTGTAGTGCAATTTATTTTTGTTCATAAAATAAAATCAAAGAATTTCTCGTTTTTGGTAAATTTCGCATAAATTGGTTTGTACTTGCGAAGGGTATCATTTTCTACGAATTCATAAACCGCAAAACCATACTTTAATTTTGTTAAGTTGAGCTCAAGATACAAGTAGCAGATAGTTTCAACATACATACGCTCGAGGCAATATGTATACAAACACCACTACCAACCAGTCTGTTGCAACAGCACAGCATCAGTAGCAACTGTCTGCATTTCCTTCCGCCAACATGGCTTTTAAGTAAAGTCAAGTTCTCTTCCGGGTTTTTTCACACATGGACTATTTAAACATTTTTATATATGATAGCAGTGTGTGTGTGTGTTTGTGAGTGCGTGTTTGCATATATATCAGTGTAAGTGTACGTTTGTGTACATAGAATACCCAGTAGAAAGTAAAGATAAGTTTTAAAAAGTAAACAAGATTCTTCTATAATGTCTGAATGAAGGTCCTTCCAGTTTCATCTATCGTTTATCACTTTAATGTTAAATACAGAGAAATGTCATACTTTAGTTGAATGGGGCGTTAGGAAATAACGCCTAATAAAATAACTCCCAAAAAAAACGAAATAATGTCCAAAAAATCAAATAACGCCCATAACCAAAAACTTAAAAGACTAATTTTAAACATCAGAATGGGAAGATTATATATTTTGTAGAGAGTTTATGCTTCATGACTAACGTGTCCATTTATACTGACTTAGGCTGCATTTATGATCGAGCGACGGGAATTGCTTTATCGCAAGTAGCGTTTTCGCCACCGTAATCGCTATCGACAGAATGTTGATGATCTAGAGGAGTCGAAAGCGATTGAATACTTATTGTACATATTGGACATTAAAATTTCTAAGATTATTTTCAAAAAATCTGAATGAAGATGTCAAAAAAGTGGGCAGAGAGTTTTTAAAAATTTTTTGAAGGTCATTTAGACATCGCCGTTCTATGTAAAATCTATGCTTGATGCGGTTTTTATTTTCTTTTGACCTCGAAAATGCTTGGAATAAGTCGTGCGACTTAACGAAATTTTCGCCTTGAATCAATGTATATTAAAAATAGTACCTAGAATTATAATTATTTATTGTTTTTTTAGAGTAAATACTCACAAGAAACGTATTTTCGAAATTTCTTCCTTCTGTAAAACTCTAAAACATTATTTTGGACAAAACTTGTTCTTCCAAGACTACCATGAAATCACGTAAGGAACAATTTTTCAGAACATTTTAACCCATTATAGCATGTTTTATGGGTCTTTTTGATCACTTTTTTCAAAAACTGGGTTATAATGGGTTAATGTGCTCCACAAAATTATTTTACGAAAAATTTCACTATAGTCCGAGATCCGGCAGTAAAAAAACGTATCGATCGAGTTTTTAGTTAAAATCTAGTTTTTACATATATTTATGAATGGCCATTCCTCCATATGGAGGAACATATTTTTGGCGGGTTGCCTATCGAAATGTGGCCGCAAGTATTATCAAATTGCGATAACTATGAGCCGTGAGTCGCACAAGAAAAAGTGTCCAGATCTTTTTTATGGAGAGCCATATGCTCTACAAATAAATTTTATTATATGGAAAAAAAATTTAACGTTTAGGAGATATTTATTAAAACCCGATTTTTATTTACGTTTATTGCTTATTGCGTAAAAAAATAAATTTTTTTTAGCATGTAGAGCATATGACTCTTCATAAAAAAGATTTTGACACTTTTCCCCGAGAGACTCACGGTTCATAAGTTATCTCAATTTGATAATACTTGCGGCCACATTTTGAGATTCAACGCAGCAAAAATATATTCCCCCATTCCTAAATACATGTAAAAATTAGGTTTTAACTAAAAACTCGATCGATACATTTTTTAAATGTCGGATCTAAGACTACTAGGGGCCACCAAAGGCAAGAAATGCTTAAAACCTTAAAGCAATGCCTAAAAAAGTAATAAAAATAGTTATTTCAACTAAAACTTCAGCGATTCGCTACTCTGTTACAAACATTTTTGGTTGTAAATTTTAGTCGCTCTAGTCGCTCTTAATCGCTCGGAATAGCTCGAAATCGCTGTATCATAAACACTTTTATACGTACTCGTACAACTTATCGTATCGCATCGCGGGACGCGAATACGATCGATCATAAACACAGCCTTAAACTAAGGTCTTGCAAAACCCTGCCTTCTGTGCTTTTTCTTGAGAATTCAGGTTTTTGGCCAAAAAAGTGCTTGCATTAGGACAATCTGTTTTTGTTTTGCGCATCCAACATTTTGGGTTGTGTATTTCGCTTTTAACTTTGTACGTTCGTCATCTTACGTTTATTTGAGATGTTTCTCCTTATGAACTAAATAACCTGCCAAAATCCAGTTTTTTAATATGAAAACCAGTGTAATGGTAATTTTTTTGAAATTTTTACTGCTTTTTGGTCATAAAGCGATTGACAAGTTCTTTATGATAAAATAAAAGTCTGGCAGCGCCCTATAAAATTTCGCAACAGGTCATTTAAGTCGCACACGTAAACACAAAACTCAGTTTTCTTTATGCAATACTAGCAAACAAACAAACAAGTATATGTACATACATATATATGTAAATAAAAAGACATACAAACGAACAAACTATAAGGATTTGAGTTGCATCTATAACAGAGTGGCAACATAAAAAGATTCCTTCACATCGAGCAATACAAAGGCTTAAGCCAAAGCATTGTTTGATTTCGCCCAAGGGGCAGAGACGCCTACCATTGAGAGTTGCAGAACTTTATCTAGGTGTCATAGTTTCTATGCAAACGTAGATATGTACTCCTGTACAACACAATTTCTGCAATTTTTGAGGTTTTTGACTTTGCAATGTTTCTTGGGTATTGCATTTTTGATTACTTGTAAATTCAGCATGCGTTTTTCTGCCGATTTAAGCAAAAATGTAGGCTGCTGTTTTCCACAGGAGAACATCATTTTTTCAGGAGCAGAGCTGTTGAATTTTATAGAAACATTTATAATTTACTTATATCTAGAAAATGTGTGGTCTATTGCCTTCGGTTCATAGTCAATTTGAAACAAAATACATTTGGAATCAAATTAAAAGTATTTTCTTGGTACATTTTTGTAAATAATTTAAAATTATTGGATTTTTTTAGCACTTCACTCAAAAAGTTGTAATTTTATTGTACAGTAAGTTGGGTCGCCAAATGAAGTTTTCTGTTTACAACTACAATTTATATCTCGATATATTGTTAGATAACACACAATTTTTGTATGCAAAACCTTTTTGTTCAGCTACATAAATCGAAAAAAAAAAATCACAAAAATACATCAAAAATGTTCAAGTTCTGTATCAGAAAATTCAACGTCATGGGCGTTTTTGAATTTATTGCATTTGATATTCATTTATTTTGATTTTTAATTGTTTGCAGAGAAGAACTAAGTCTTAAATATGCATAGATGGATCACAATAGACCAACAAAAATCTATTTTTTTGTGGGTTTTATAGCCAAACAAAAATGTTTTCCATACAAAATTGTTTTTTCTTTTTTTTTTTTTGGCCCAAAAAATTCTAGCCCACGTGAAATTTTACCCGAGTTCAAACATTGTTTCAAAACTCTAAAGATATACCGAGGGACATAAAGGGTTTTTCAATAGGGACGCTACAAAAGAAGACCGATAGGGACAGCAAACGACGCCATATTTTTTCCCGCTTTCTTGACATTTCTCTTCAGTAAGGTTTGCCATTTCATCATGGAAAGATATACGAGCCAACAACGAGTAGAAATTATTAAAATTTACTACCGAAATTCGGAGTCAGTGGCCTCAAATTTAAGAGAGCTACGTCCAATTTATGGTCGTCATAATCAGATCAAAACTGAGCGTCTAGTGGAAAAATTTGAATCCACAGGCACAGAACAAAATTTTCCCGTGCCAGTGAGACAAAGAAGTGCCCGTAGTGTCGAGAATATTGCTGCCGCTGAGGATTCAGTTAAGAAAGCTCAAATGTGTCTCTCACACGTCGTTCTCAAGCTTTGGGCATCTCTGTGACGTCGTTGTGGCGAATTTTGCAAAAAGATCTTGGCCTACATCCTTACTAGATCAAATTGACGCAAGAATTGAAGCCGCTTGACCACCAGAAGCGTCGTATGTTCGTGAATCGGGATGAGCAACAACTTGAAAATGATTCGGATTTTCATCGAAAAATCATCTTCAGCGATGAGGCTCATTTCTGGCTGAATGGCTTCGTCAATAAGCAAAATATGCGTTATTGGTCAGGCAGCAATCAACACGCACTCTATGAGTCAACATTGCATCCCGAAAAAATTACGGTTTGGTGCGGTTTATGGGCCGGCGGCGTCATTGGGCCGTACTTCTTCCGAGATGATCAAGACCGGCACGTTACTGTAAATGGGAATCGCTACCGTTCAATGATAACCGAATATTTTTGGCCCAAATTGGATGATATGGACTTAGACAATATGTGGTTTCAACAGGACGGCGCCACACAGCGAATGTCACAATCAATTTATTGAAAACCAAGTTTGGTGAACGTGTTATCTCACGAAATGGCCAAGTCGATTGGCTGCCTTGGTCGTGCGATTTGAATCCGTTAGACTATTTCCTGTGGGGCTACGTCAAGTCTATGGTCTATGCCAACAAGCCAGCGACGATTGATGAACTTTGTACGAATATCGATCGTGAAATTGCAGCAGTATCGGCCGATTTATGCTTGAAAACCGTCGAAAATTGGGTTCAGCGTCTGGACTTCTGCAAGAGTGCCCGTGGTGGCCATGCTAAAGAAATCGAGTTGATATCCAAAACCGTTTTTGTTTTATTTAAAAAAACATTTGTAGCGCTCTTATTCAAAAACCCTTTATAAGTAGTTATTTTTTTTTTTTGCTATTAGTCGTTAGAGAGTTATATCAATTTTAAAACTACAACATATAAATATTACGAAGTTTTAAAACTTTTTAAATTGATTTACCTTCTAAGCTATGAGTAATAGGAAAAAAATTTATGGAGCTTTTTCGTAGTAAATTATTAAAACTAACCTCAAAAATCGTGTTTTTGAAGTTCTACGTTAGTATATCTCAAAAACCTTACGATACTGGATTCGGATTCAACACCGATAAATACATCAAAAATTATTATTTAGGTTTCGGCTTGTTGTGTTTTTTTTTTTTTTTTTTTTTCAAATGTACCATTATTCGACCTCAATTTAAAAATCATATGAAATATCTGGCATATTCTTTAATCTTCTTTTGTGTTTGAAATCTTACTAAGCAGAAACCGTTTTAAGCCATAATTTTCTATAAAACGGCAGTGAGCGACGTATAAGTTTGAAAAAATTCTCAGCTCACCTTTAGACACCATCTTTCAGATTTTCAGGATTTAAACTTCCAAAAATCCTTTTTTCTATTCTATTCAGTATATATTGCTCCTGTTAATGAAAGTTCGAAAGAGATTAATATTTAACCATATATTCATAATAACCACATGATCACGGACGGAGCCAGAAGTCATAAAACACGTCCCATTTTTGGCTTTTCTGTACGTGAAATTTTCCTGTCGAGTTATTTCACGTGAATTGGCTACCAAGAACATACGATATATCATGAATATGTTCATGCTAAAAATTCTCAAACTCTTGACGCTTTGAAAACGAACATCCATCAAGTTATGACGTGTCATTGAATCAGTCCTGTAGATGTCCCATGAAGGACATTTGAATGATGTTGTATTCCACATAAAATTGCGAGATCCAAATAATACAAAAATAATAATAAATTCTGGATCGAAATCTACAAATTATATATGTTAACTTTCTGAACCACAACCCTTTACTACTACTACTATACTACGCTCTGCTGATTTTCAAACAATCGAAAATCTTGTTCCACTTATTTTACATAAGCTGCTTAAAACTATTTTAAAAATATGTAGATATCAGGAAAAACCAATGACATTTTCCACAGTACTGGATTTATTTTACCCTATCAACCCTTAGTATTACAAGTTTTCAGAACGAAAACATTACGCTGCAATTTTTCGGACATTTTCGTTTCTAATTCTATGCAACACAATGTAAATGTGCACTTTTTTAAGGGTCATCTTTGAAATCAATTCCATTAGAGTTCACTGTCAACACATTAGCATCCGTAGAGAGAGGCAGGCAATTTGCAACTCTGCACCATGATAATTATAAATTCCGCTAATTAAAAATTAGTGGATAGTCTCAAGCATACAACAGTGAAGTCGAGTGTGTGGCAAATGCATTAGTGATTCGGATTCAATTGTGGCACGGATGGATGATGAAATTAAAAGCCAGACCCGAGCAAAAAAAGATCACAAACAGATCCGAACAACATAGCTACTCGCGTATGCTGGAATGAATTAAATCATTCGAAAAAACAAAATCGAATTGAAAAATGCCAACAGCCAGACAAGCACGAGTCAAAAGCGTCTGATTGACGCTAGATGTCAGGGTAATTTGGGTTCGCAAATACCACGTGTACATGTGTGTGTGTGTGTATCAGTGTAGATTAGTTTGGATACTGGTGTGTGTGCTGGCATTTGTTTACCAGCGGATGCAATTGCAACTAATGTTTGTCTATTTGTGATGCTACTCATGTTTTGTTGTTGTTGTTTTTGTTTCTGTTGTTGTTGCACATTTTACAACAAATTGAAAAACATGAATCCCATAGAGGTCACTTTTGAGGTGACAACAAATTTTGCATTAAATGCATCGAAAGACAGACAGACAGCACAATGTGTGTCCGTCCATATGTCGAAATAGAAGCGCTTAGCTGGTTTTGTTGGAATTTTTGTTGTTTATGGTTATGTTGTTGCCAAACATTGCTTTTGGTTTTATTTTTTTCTGATGCACACGACATACTACGAAAAACAATCATAAATCATTTTGGTTCCATTCGCTGTTCCATATGCGTTACGCTGACTCCCACTCAAAACAGTGGTCACAGAGGTTAAACTGATGCTTCGTCGACATTGCTGTGACAAAAAGGAGAAACAACCAAAGTTCACTAAAGAAAAATTGCGTTATACAGGTTTTTCACTCCAAGTTAAACTTTTTTCAAATCAACTTAACTTTTATAAAAATCGAATTGAACCAAGGTGACTAATCTTTTCATATGTTGTTGAGTTTGAATAGGTATGCACATTTAAAGTAACAGACACAAGTTTTTTTAAAAAACAGAAAGGAACAAAAGAGTTAATTTTTCATAAAATAATACATGATTTACAAAATGATCAATATTATCTGTAAAAGATTTATTTTAGCAAAAAGTTGAATTGAAACTATAAATAAGAGTTCTATTTGTAAAAAATTTTATTTGATTTGGAAAAATTTTAATTTGAGTTCGACGCATATCAACATGATTTGGAAAAAGTTCAACTTGTGGTGAAAAATCTGTCTCATGAGCTTTTCGAAAATATTCCATTGATTATACCCTACACCCAGGGTATATTCACTTTGTCCTTCCGTTTGTAACGCAGAGAAGGAGGCGTGGCAGATATAGAAAAGTATATATATTCTTGATCAGCGTCACCTCCTGAATCGATATAGCCATGTCCGTCTGTCTGGCTGGGTGGCTGGCTGGGTGGCTGGCTGGCTGGCTGGCTGGGTGGCTGGCTGTGTGTTGAAATACACTTTTTGGGAAAACTGAGCAAGATGATTCAATGAAATTTGGTACACTGCCTTCGTCGCCAAAGTTAGCTCGGAGGATTGAAAATGAGCGAAATCGGTTCACGGACACGCCTACCGCCCATACAAAAAATATATTCACAATGCAATTTTAGGAGTGTTTTTCACGACAGTGCAACCAAAATACGCATAAATACTAAAAATTGTAAGTGCAAGCTCTGAGAAAAAACTGAGCGAATTCGGACAAGAGGGCGTGGCACCTCCCATATAAGCAAATGCTTAAAAACGCAATACTGAAAGCGTTTTTTGAGATATTCGAACCAAATTTTACTGAGACACTACGAATCATAAATGAAAGCTCTCAACAAAAATTGGGTGAAATTGGACAAGGGGGCGTGGTACTTCCCACATAAGCAAAAGTTTCAAAATGCTATACTGAAACAGTTTTTTGAGATAATCCAACTAAACTTCACTCAAATACTAAATACTATAAATGCACGCTCTAAGCTAAAACTAGACGAACTCGGACAAGAGGGCGTGGCACCTCCTATATAAGCAAAAGCTTCAAAACGCTTTACTGAAAAAGTTTTTCACTTTGACACTAAAAACTATAAATGCAAGCTCTGAACAAAAACTGGGTGAACTCGGACAAGAGGGCGTAGCACCTCCCATATGAGCTTAATTTGAAAAATACTGCAGTGTAGGGTATTTAATGTTTGGCCAGGCCAAATTTTACACCCTTACTAGTTTTAATTAAATATTTATGTAGTTCAAAGTTGAATATTTAAATACTCAACAAGGTTTGATTTTCCCAAGAATAATACAATTGTCGATAAATCATTTTTCAGTAACCCAGTGTGCCAGACGGTTCACTTTGTTACCCGCTACTGATCCGTTACTGGTCCGTTTGCGGGAGAAATTCCAAAAAAAAAAAAAAACGATTCGCATTTTTTTGGGAACTTCTCCCACCAACGGATCAGTAACGGATAAAAAAGCGGAGATTTGAACCGCCTGGCGCCCAAAATATTTCTTTATAAATTTGGACAATAACACAGAGCGACAAAAGCAAATTTAGTTTCTGAGGCCTTAGTTTTGTGAGCAAATACAGATTTACCAAAGTTATCCGATACCTAGGGTATAATATATTTGCTAGGATTGACTCTAGTTCTCCAGATATCCTTGCTTAAAAGTGCAATAATCGCCGTTTTGAGGCATATTTGGAGAAGTATAGCGGTCACAGCAAACAGTGTAATTAATATTTGTTAGCGTCACCAAAAAGTCATATACTTCCTCATTAAACTTTATCTCTTTACTTTTCCAGTTAAATCCTTGCTTTCCGATTTATTACCCTTTTTATCTCCATACAAACAGAACAGCTATTTTTGCTTTTTTGATGTAGGATTTTTGTAGAACTAGAGTCAATTCAGACAAACAAACCATACCCTAAGTATTCAATTACCTCAGTGAATCTGGATTATTTCAAAATACTAAAGCCGCAAAAAAAATAAAGTTGGAATACAATTACTTCAATGGTTGTTTACTCGGAAAGCAAGGATCTAAGCAGAAAAATTAAAATCTAGGGTTTAATGAGGAATGCTATGTCTTATAGATTTCATTTACAAAAACTAATTATTCTGTCTACAGTGAGTGTTATCCTACTTCAAATATGCCTCAAAACAGCTATTTTTGCACTTTTAGACAAGGATATCAGGAGAACTAGAGCCAATTCGGCTAATCTGATATTATTTTCATATTTAGTAGGTCACGATTCCTTCAAATCGTCTCCGAAAACCTTTGCCGCAAAATCAGTGTTGGTCTGTGTAGTCATTATGAAAATAACGCGCAAAATTTCGGCTCTATTTCGTTAAAAATTTGGACTTCATTTGGGAAAAGGAATAAAGCCCAAAAAATTAAAAAAACAAAAAACGCCTAATAAAAGAAATGAAATATCGGCAAAAAAATATAAAATAACACTCGAAAACAAAAACGAAATAACGCCATCATTTTGGAAATAGCGCCCAAAATTTATTTATGTATTATATATGAAAATAATTTGGACGTTATTTCAGTTTTTGTTATTTCCAAATTGATTATCGCCAAAATTTATATGAAAATAATGGCGGTAAGAAATAACGCCCAACAAAATAATGCCAAAAACAAATTATTTTCATATCAATTTGAGCGATGATCATTTTGGAAATAACGTCCAAAATTTGGTCCTTTTTTCGTTTAAGATTTGTTCATTACATACATCGTTTTTATTTTGGGCGTTATTTCATTAAAGCAAAACGAAATAGCACCCAAAATAAAAGCGAAATAATGCCCAAATCGTATTTATTCATTTATTTTATATGAAAACCATTTGGGCGTTATTTCATTTAGCGTTATTTTCCAAATTTTTGTTAAGTCGATTTAAATTATTTTTCCTTTTTGGTCCTCGATGTATAGCAAATTTATATTTCATTTTGCGATTGATTTCCAAATGTTTACTCTGTACTTTAATTAGCGTATTTTGCAGTTCAAAGCATCGCCTGTTAGCATTTATCCTTTTGCAAATATAATCCTAATTCCAAATATTTTTCTGAATATCAATATCATGTGAGGCAACAACAAATTCAGGAATTTTAATCATGTTTTTATGTTTGGATAATCTATTAAATTTTTATATTTAGCTGAATGAAGGCATATACATATATGTATAATTCTCATTAAAAACATAACGAAGTTACGAAAAAAATTTTTTAAAAGTCACAAATATTCTAAAAATGATAGCAGAGTCCTTCAACAGTTTTTCTTTCTAGTATTTTATATACAAATTCTAAGATATTCTGCTTCGAAGTGCAGAAATCGTTGGATCGAGGTATTTTCAAGCTAAGTATATCACTTAATATTGGGTCAAAAAAACTCATAAAAACGGGATATAATGTGTTAAGTTGTTCTAGAAAATTGTTCCTTGCTTGATTTCATATTAACCTTTTGGAACTTATTAATCCATTATATTCCGTTTTTATGGGTCCTTATGACCCCTTTATCCAAAAACTTGGTTATAAAGGGTTAAAATACTCCACAAAAAAATTTCATGAAAAATTTCACTAAGATTCACTGAAAAAAGAATACCGACCGGACGGTAACAGCCCTGTATGGTAGCGCACGCGCACCAACGACTCATGATAAACACAACATTATACGCCTTCAACCGAAAAATATACCACAATTTTGAGGGCTGGAAAATAATTGTAATAAAAAAAATATCTAAAAAAAAATAAAAATGGTGCTCCAATCCCTAAAATGGCTTTGAAAAAGGAAAAAGGTTTTTTTCGACCAAAAATAAATTTTTTTTTTTAAGTGCAATTATTTTTTTCCAAAAGCTCATACTTCCTTCAGAAACCCTAAAAATTTTATTAAAATTGGTTGAAAAGCCGAGGAGCTATAAATTTTCAAATATAGGAATATCGAACTTCCTATTGCCGCCATCTTAAAAATTTTCGGAATTTCGGACAATCATTTTACCATAGTAATATTTTAAATACTAACTTTTCACCAATTTTTATAGAAATCGGAGATGTCAAGTCGAATCTCGGTCGATAATGCAAAGAAAGTCTCAATTGTATATTAATTGCAAATGCTTTGATTGTCTTAGGAACCAATAAATTACTTCCCACTGTACCACCAGCAGCATTTTTATGTTGCATCCACGTATTGCATATGGCGTCTGCTGCTCGGGTGACCAATTTTTTCTTATTTTTTCTCCCCCTCTTTTTGTTTTATATTGCATTTACTTTTTTTTATTTTCTTGTTTTGCTACTAAGCACAAAATGCACATTAATCAAATTTTCTGTCTGGATCCGAAAACACAACCGTAAACAAGGAAATTATTACAGTGTACGCGCGGTCTTGTTGTTTACTCAGCGGTTTGAGGAAGAAACGTTTGTGCATTTAAATGCAAACTTTGATTTTTTTCAATATTTTTTAAAATTTATATTTTAATTAATTTTAATGACTATTCAACATAATGCTCATAAAAACTCAATGAACTTTAAATAATGCGTTAAGATTTTAATCAGGTTTTGGTGTGAAATAGTGATTGAAATGGAAATTAAATGAATTTAAGTGGAAATACCAGCATTACTCTATATAAGTAATTGCCAGTATGAATTTTGTGAAAAGGGTATCCTTACATAATTCTAGGACATATGGATACCTCTTAGAGATTCTTTCGATTTACAATTCCTTACAAGAGTGACAAAAATTGTGAATGAAACAACAAAAAATTATTAAAATGGAGTTTTAAAGAAAAATAAAACTAATAATAATAGTTTTTAAATAAAAAAACATAAATTGTTTTTTTAAGAAAAACAACCTCATTGAATTATGTTGTGTGCTTGTTTAATTTATTTACATATCGCGACCTTAGAACAACATGGTTCTAACTGACATTTTTTGTGAAATTGAATTACAGTTGCTCACAAAAGTATTCGGAATTTGAAATTTTTTTAAAGAATCATAAAATTTTTTAATTACGAACTAATTTTTTTCGAATCACTCATAATAGGGGAACTGATGCTATTGTGGTATAGTTTTTCAATGTGGTATGGTCGCATATCTCCGAATTGGGATGAAACCTGCGAACGTAACTGCTTTTATCCTGTCAGAAAACATGAAAAACCAGGGATGTGTTGCTGTCATGCACCAAACTAAATTTTTCCGATGTCAGTTGAACGAAATGTAAGTCGCGTGTGGTTGATTTTTTTTGCGGATTTTTTGCAAAAAAATTTTGTTAAGAAAAACTTAGGTACATTAAGCTAGCAGAGCGAAAATGGCAGAACTGAAAAAAAAAAATATGGCAGAATTATAGGCTAATTATAGGCTAATTTTGGGCCCAAACGCCGAATTTTAGGCTCTTCATTTTTTTAAAAAAAAAATAGCTCTGCCAGCTTAAGTGTAAGCCAGCAGAGCTGTTTCGAGAAAACACATACGGGACGTATATTGAACTAAAGTAAGTAGTCAAAAATTATAGGCTAATTATAGGCTATTAAAATGCCCCATCGCCAAAAGGAAAGCTTTTTATTAAAAAAAAAAAGTTCTGCTAGGTTAAGCTTAAGCTAGCAGAGCGATTTCGAAAAAAAAACATTTTGTACTAAAGAAAGTATTCAATAATTATAGGCTAATTATAGGCTATTTAAATGCCCCATCGCTAAAAGAAAAGCTTTTCATTTAAAAAAAAAATGGACCAAATCAATTTTCTTGAAATAAGGAACTTCGAATAACAACAATTCCACAGAAAAAAAAAACAACAACAACAACAAAACTACTACAACAACATCAAATTTACTACTACTACAACAACAGAATTTTTACATAAAAGTAGGGGTAAGTGGGTGGCCTGTGGCCGCTGCTCAGGATTTAAGCCCGTCAGACATCCAACACCGGCTTCGCGGCGGCCTTCGGCCGCGGATCAGTCTTATGCAAGCGCAGTAGCTACTTATTATTTAAAAAAATTTTTATTAAAAATTGCGCTCGCAATTTGACTAGCAAAACTATTTGTTGGATATATGATAGACTGATCCGCGGCCGAAGGCCGCCGCGAAGCCGATGTTGGATGTCTGACGGGCTTAAATCCTGAGCAGCGGTCACAGGCCGCCCACTTACCCCTACTTTTATGTAAAATTACTGTTGTTGTAGTAGTAGTAAATTTGTTGTTGTTGTAGTAGTTTTGTTGTTGTTGTTGCTGTTTTTTTTCTCTGGAATTGTTGTTATTCGAAGTTCCTTATTTCAAGAAAATTGATTTGGTAGTTTTTTTTTAATTGAAAAGCTTTTCTTTTGGCGATGGGGCATTTAAATAGCCTATAATTAGCCTATAATTATTGAATACTTTTTTTAGTACAAAATATTTTTTTTTCGAAATAGCTCTGCTAGCTTAAGCTTAACCTAGCAGAATCTTTTATTTTTTTTTTTTAAATGGAAAGCTTTTAATTTGGCGATTGGGCATTTAAATAGCCCATAATTAGCCAATATTTATTGACTACTTACTTTAGTTCAATATACGTCCCGTATGTGTTTTCTCGAAACAGCTCTGCTGGCTTACACTTAAGCTGGCAGAGCTATTTTTTTTTTTAAAATGAAGAGCCTAAAATTCGGCGTTTGGGCTCAAAATTAGCCTATAATTAGCCTATAATTCTGCCATATTTTTTTTTCAGTTCTGCCATTTTCGTTCTGCTAGCTTAATGTACCTGAAAAAGTTGCTTTTTGGTTATGTTTTATTTATATTCAATAAAGGTAAGTGCTAAGTGTTGCGAAATAAGGATTTAACTGTGTAAATTCACAAAGTTTCCCATTTTATTATTAGAATTTTGTAATTTCTAAAAATTGGCCAGTGTGGTATAGTCGAGGTTCGCTAATGTGGTATATGAATATTTCTTGTTATTCTTAACATTATTTGATTGCTGTTTATTTTTTTATAAAAACTATGAGTTTGAGAACCAATGTAAATGTTATTATGAACTTATTTCATACCTTTCAATCTTTATATTTGGTTGTATGGCTAAGTATACCACATTACCCTACTTATATGTACCACATTACCAGCCCAATTTACAAGTACTGATCAGTATATATACCACATTGTGCCACCATATATACCACATTACCTCCCAACTTTTTGGAAACAGCTTTTTTGACTTTTTCCAGATTTTGCTCAATAACTTTTTTTAATGAAATTGCACACATTTTATTGAAATATATTCTGTAGCCAATACTTCAATGATTAGCATACAATAATTTGGCTGAAACTGGTCCAACGGTTCCCCTAATTATAATTGGGTAAGTAGCTAGTTTTATTTATTAAAATAAACTTTCCTAAAATGTAACTTAAAAATGTAAAAAAGAGCTCATAAGCAAAATCCTACTTAAATTCAATACACAAAAGTAATCGGAATTCCGAAAAATATGGCAATATCTTAAACACGAAATCAAAGAATAATCCAAAAGTACTGGCGACACTCTTAATATTCAACTTACCGTTAGTTTAAGGTAGCTCAGTTCTGTTTTGTCAGTTGTTTTTTAAGCGAAGGACTTCGTTTTTTTCGAAAAGTAAGATGGAAAGAAAATCCACAGCATTATAGAAAGAAAAAAGTTCCATAATTCACTACGCTTTGGTTGGTTATCGAAACTAGGCATTCGAGGCTGGTCAGATATCATAAGAAAAACTAAATATCAACCACGTACTTCAGCAGTGCACATTAATAGAAACCTCACCTATGATGCAACTGATCGCAGGATACTCAGAAATGCAAGTTATAATGGAAGAACTCAACGTCTCAAATCATTTATAAGTAAGGCCAACCGCAAATAGCGCTTAGAGTTTACAAAAAGCACTTTAATTGCAACGAATGGTTTAGGTCAAGCGTTATTTTTAGAAACGAGACAAAATATTATATGAATTGTTTCTTTATCATATATGTAAGCGCTTCTCACGGTTCGGCGTACTTATAAATGGTTTGAGACGTTGAGTTTTTCCATTATAACTTGCATTTCTGAGTATCCTGCGATCAGTTGCATCACTTATGTTTAATCCATTTTATTAGGTGAGGTTTCTATTAATGTGCACTGCTGTAGTACGTGGTTGATATTTAGTTTTTCTTATGATATCCGACGAGCCTCGAATGCCTAGTTTCGATAACCAACCAAAGCGTAGTGAATTATGGAACTTTTTTCTTTCTATAATGCTGTGGATAGTCTAAATACTTCTTCCAGCGCCGCTTGCAATCTCCTTAAGGGTTTTAATGTCCTCAAGCAATAAAATTTTTTTCATTGAAGAGTGGTTTCTTCTGATTTTCTTCCCATCTTACTTTTCTAAAAAACGAAGTCTTTCGCTTTAAAAAAACTGATAAAACAGAACTGAGCTACCCCAAACTAACTGTAAGTTGAATATTAAGAGTGTCGCTAATACTTTTAGATTATTCTTTGATTTCGGGTTTAAGATATTGCCATACTTTTTGGAATTCCGAATACTCTTGTGTATTGAATTTGAGTAGGATTTTGCTTATAAGCTCTTTTTTACATTTTTAAGTTACATTTTAGGAAAGTTTATTTTAATAAATAAAACTATATACTTTACAAATTATAATTATTAAGAGTGATTCGAAAAAAATTAATTCGTAATTAAAAAATTTTATGATTCTTTAAAAAAATTTCAAATTCCGAATACTTTTGTGAGCAACTGTATATATTACTTCGTACTAAGTAGACCCCGCTCTCTCGATTACCGCTACTCAAATATTTCTAACTCGTATGGTTTCTGAGATAATTAATGAAATTGAAATGCACAAGGTTCTATGTACACATATTCAAATTAAAATTAATTTCACAAAGTTCTAACTGCCAGATAGAACTTTGTGCTTCTGTAAGAGAGCAGGAAAATTAGACAAAATCATATAATTTTATTAAACAAGCCCCAATTTTGAGCCGACATGTCTAATTTTGTTTTCGAAAAAAGGTTGAAAAACGGTTTGGTTTCGTCTAGTCGGTTTTTTAAAATGTATTCCCCATCCAATTTTACATAAAATATAAAAAGCAGAAAACTGCAAATCTCCACACCTAAAACCGATTTCAAAAAACTTAAAACGCTTTTTTCTCAAAACATGAAAAATGTAGATGTCTAGTTGTAGTCTTAGCCCGACGATATGTTCATGTAATTTTCAATAGTAATTTTAAAATATCCACGGAGTAGGCATGACACGGTAAAGAATTTTTGCACTTAAATGAGCGTAAACGCTACAAAACAAAATTTTCCACTCAAATTGTGGTTTGTATGTATGAAAGACGTCTTTTTGAAGTAAAATAAATTTGTTTAACTAATAAAGCGAAGAAGGATTTTATACCACGGCAAAGCCATACTTTTTGTGCAAACAAAATGTACAAAATGTTTTGTGTTGAAGGCTAACATGTATGTATGTATTCTCCTTTAACTCCTAGGAGGAGCATAGGGCCAATATGAAATCTCTCCATTTGTCACGATCCCTTGCGATGACTTTGATCTCTTGCCACGATTTTCCCGATTCTTGGATTTCTTTTTCCAACGACCTTTTCCAGTTGGTTTTGGGTCTACTCTAACGGCTTGGTGTATTTTGCCTGGTTCATTTAGAGTTCGGACATTCCAAGAGCCGATGCGTGTTCGAGTTTTCATCGAAAGGATTTTAAAATTTTGAGAAACCATATTGGTTCCAGTTATAGAAGAATCATTCCTAACTATGCATGTTTCTTGCACCTCCAAATCCGATGTGCATGCTGCCGAGGCAGGTGGATTAACCATACTCTGGTGGGTACCACTTGGAGAGTTATTTGCCATCGTTTTTCGATCCATGCTTCATTAGTATAATCTTCTCGGCAACGCCCCACGCAGTAAGTTATAAGCTTAAAACTGGATCCGGCAAGCGCTGCAATTATAGTGGCCAAATTCACTTTTAATTTCAGCCGCCCAATCTGGAACAGACGCGGACCTGGGAGCCGCCCACTCTGGATCAGACGCTTCAGGATTTCGACAAGATGCTTATTTTAAGGCGGCATCGACTCGCCTTGTCAGTGCCAGTTACGGGTATTGTGGGTTTTTCTTTCGAGGCGCAACGCTGTCCAACGCTACACCCTTCCACACCCTGGCTGGTCACCCGCTTTTAGTCGCCTTTTACGACAGGCATGCTTACCTCGGGCATATTCTGACCCCTTACCCGCAGGAAGGCTAACATAGAAACATAATAATCAAATTCTGCACGACGAAAATATTTAGAAAAAATATTCAAGATATTTAGTCTTAATATTTGTGATCTAGGATAGGTAACTTAAATTGAGTCCAAAGTGATCAAAACTCGAGAGCACAAAATTTCTCCAGTTAAACTGTATAAGTGTAAGCAAAGAGTGAGTGAACTTTTTTTGTTTTTAAACTTAAATTACACAGTGCGACAAAATGGAAAAAAAATTTTGCCCCTGGGGTCTCATAAAGTTTTTCTGATAGGTTATGAAAAATAAAAATACAGGTATTTCACCGAATATGTGTATCAGTGATTTTTTCCATTTTATGGCTCCTCAAAGTTTAAAATTCGCGTTTTATATGAAATTTTGAGATTTTATGAAAAACCATCTTTTTATGAAATGTTACTTGTGTCCTTACCTTTAATTTAAGATATAGCACTTGAGAATCCGCATGGTAGTTTTTGTTTTATGAGCAAAACCATTTTCAATGTATTTTTTTTTTTTCATATATTTCGGAAAATAAAAAAAAAAATCATCACAAAGTTCTCTAATATTAAAGTAGCAAAAATTAACAGTTTTGCTTATAAAACAAAATTTACCATGCGGATTCTCAAGTGCTATATCTTAAATTAAAGGTAAGGACATGAGCACCATTTCAAAACAAAGATGGTTTTTTCATAAAATCTGAAAATTTCATATAAAACGCGAATTTTAAGCTTTGAGGAGCCATAAAATGGAAAAAATCACTGATACACATATTCGGTGAAGTACCTGCATTTTTATTTTTCATAACCTATCAGAAAAACTTTATGAGACCCCAGGGGCATTTTTTGTGTTGCACTGTGTTATTATAACTTGATCCGAATTAAATTTTTGTCGCTGAGGGCAGGCATGGTACAGGCATTTTAGCCACTTCAGGGCTTTAGTATCATTCCACAATATATCAATGACAAGAGAAACCTAAATCAGATTTAGAAACTATGAAACAGTAACGAAATAAAAGTAATCATTAAAAAATAATGTTAACAACTTTGCGATTGTGATTTCAACTTTGTAAGTGTAAGTAAATTAAAACAAAGACATCAAAAAGATTAAAATGAACTGAACGGACTATCTGAAAACTTATACAGACGAAAGCCATTGGAGTTTTAAGCGAAAAAGAGAACAATTAAAACTCTTAAAAAGTTATGCCGTAAGCAGACTTTTAAACTTTATGATTTGCATAAATTCCAACAATATTCATTACCTTGCTACAAGCGCATAAATTTCATAAAATACTTAAACTTTTTATAGGATAAAAAATTAATATGATAAAATGCAGAGCGTTTTAATTACTTTGTACAAAATGAAATACCCAAACAACACAAAAATGGTTGTGTATTTTTAACAAGCGATAAATAAATAAGCGGACTACTTTGCATTTTAATAAACAGAGTTTATAATTAAAAAAATATTAAAATTGGAATTTATTTCCCATTCTTTGCAGCTACAAAAATGACGATCAAATGGCGACAGAAATTTAAAAATCGAATAAAACTCAAAACGATGCAGCAATTTATCATGGACAGCGGCGAATCAGCAACAATTAAAATGTTGCACGAAACAACAGCTAAAAATCACAAAAGCAAAAGCAACAGCAGCAATAAAATCAACACCGACAACAACAGCAATAGTAACGACAGCAAAAACAACAACAGCAATAGTAACAGCAACAACAACACGAATAACAACTCAAAAAGCACAAACACTCAGCATTCGAATAATTCAGTGAAAAATGCGCTTTCAACATTAAAAACTGCCATGAAACAGCAGCAGCAGAAAGAAAACGAAGCAACTGCGAGGTCGAATGCTGTTGCTGTTGACAGCACCACCACCACTACCACCGCAAACACCTCAATAAAAACACCAGCAGCAATAGCTGCATCAAAAGCAACAACAACAACGACAGCAATAAATGCTCCCTACAGTATTGAGCAAATAAAAAAGAAGTCATCATCAGCAACATTCACTGCAACACCAACAGCATGGACAGCCACAGCAGCAGCAACAACAACACTTCAATTGAGTGTAACACTTTTTCCATTGCTGTTGCTTTGCTTCATTTGCAACATTGCAATGGTGGCCGCTTCTTTTTCATTTTCTTCCGTTGGCTCTTCATCATCATCTGCAGCAATTGCTGCCGCTTCGGCCGCCTCATCTTCATTATCATCGTCATCGTCAGCATCATCATCAGCAGTAGGTGACGATGCAGGTGCAGCTGTTGCGCCTGTTATTGGCGCCTCATCTTCATCGTCCTTCTCATCTTCGCATCCACCCGTCATCAGATCGGCCAGCAATAGTCAATGCACCATTGCGGAATTCGCCTGCACAAATGGACGCTGTGTCCCGCTCAACAAATATTGCAACAACATGAACGATTGCGGCGATGGCAGCGATGAACCGCGTTTTTGCACACGTAAGTGGCGTATTCGGTTTCTGTATTTTATTTGCATGTCCTTTTTCCTTTAATTATTTGCACACTTTAGGAAGTAGAAAAGTAAGTAATTAGAGTTCTTTTAAATTTGATTTAGAACTTTTAATTCGACATAGAATGGGCATCGTATTGAATTACTGAGTTATTATCAAATGTATTTTCTTCTTTTCCGAGTTAAGTGACTTCAGTTTAAGGGCCGATTTCACAATGTTCAGTTTAGCCTTAACGAGAACTTTAACTGGCACTTTGACATTTAATTTCATTCAAAATATTTATTTATCTGGAAGTTAAATTTTAACTGGAGATTGTGAAAATGGCCCTAAATGTTTTTATCGAAGCACGTCACTCAGAAGTACTACAATGTTTTCTTGCCCATAAAACTTCTTCTAAATAGTTTGTGAGGATATTACGGAAGCAAGTCAGTGGAGGCTGAAAGATCATGACACGGTCATCCCAGAATTCATATTGACTGAAGGTCCTTTTGTAGAAATTTTTGATGGCCTCGATAAGCCAACAGATTTTTTTCTTCTTCCGTCCCAATACAAGTAAAAAGTAATAAGTTTTAATTATTTGGTATATCTGGTCCAAAATATATTAGTATTTAGTTTGATAAACCCCATTCAGCCATGTCTCTGTTAAAAAGTGGTTATTCTCATCATAAAAGTGAACGAAAAGCACCGATTTTCATACAAAAAAACAAAATTGTATTTTTTTTGACATCAAATATCTCAAAACTTGAAAAACTGACTTATTACTTTTCACTTGTTTAGGGACGATGTAACAGAAACTATTGTTTACGAATTGAATTTATACGTATGGTAGGGGAAGGTAACCGGTTGTGCGCCGGGTTTCGTTTTTTGCCCGCAACTTGCATTCAAGTATACATTTTTCAGACTTGTGGGTACCAATGGAGAGCTAGAGGCAGTAGGTAACCAAAAAGAAACAATTTTTCTATAATTTTTCAACAAAAAATTTTTTTTAACAAATTTTGTAAAGAGCTTGTTTTTGGACAAACAAAATTCTATAACCGGTTGTGTGCCACCCTGAAAAATCCACTTCAAATGCAAAATTATGAAGAAAAAGCAGTAAGAAATATGTATTATCAAAATTTATTTATCAATGAAGCCTCTAGTGCCGAAAAAACATCAAGAAAATGTGACTTTTTTAAATAACTAATCATCCTCATTGGATTCGCAATTTTTGCATGTATAATAGCTCTTTTTTATAGCAGCGCATTTCAAATGCACAAACCGATCGCAGCCACCGTTGCATTTGATCGAATTGGCTTTTGTCAAATTTGGTGGCATTTTCATGCAAAAAACATGGTGGCCCACAACCGGTAACGGCAACCATACCTTAAGTGTGACTGGCAAAATTCTCGTGGCGAAAAATTTTGAGCAAACTCGATATAAAATCAGAAAATTTAACAAAAATACTGCATAAAATCTTTAGAAATTACTTTATTGAAAATTTCTTCGACAATTTTTTTTGTTTTGTTGTAGCTGCGGGTCAGATGCGTCCTTTCACTTCAGTGTTTGCACTAATACTGTCTATTGTCAATGTTCACATAACCTCATACTCAGATCTGTCATATTTTATAAACGTCAAAAAATACAAGGGGTGGCCCACAACCGGTGACGGCCCACAGCCGGTTACCTTACCCTACTATTTATATTTCGGGAAATGGAAACACTAATGTCAATAGCTAAAATCTGGCAACACCATAATAAAGTTCGACATTTTTTAGCAAAAACGTGTTCACAACATTTTGATGTACAAGTGCTATTTATTCTGCTTACAGTAAGTTTAGAAAATCGATTTGGTGAGCCTCTTTTTGAGCGATCGATAAATTATGGGGTATCCAACGAGAAAAAATTTTTTTACAACTCAATGTTCGTGCAAAATCGAATATATTGAAGTGGAACTAATGTACAAAGATGCTTCTATCTCACAATATGTCACATGACGATCTTGCATTACCAGTTCATGCACTGCAGCGATGTTTTGTGGCACAGCAACCGATCTAAGAAGACCACGACTGTATTCACTTTACCAGCGATATACTATGGTTTTTGATGGTGTTCTATCGCCACATAAAGAACTGAGTTCATCCACACATTCTTGTTGAGATAATCTACGTCGAAAACCTTCACTTGAAATTCCCATTTTTTGGCCAAATTGATTTTCTTAACTCACTATTAACAAAACAAATAGCACTTGTACATCAAAACGTTGTGAGTACGTTTTGCTAAAAAATTTCAAACTTTATTATGGTGTTGCCAGATTTTAGCTATTGACATTAGTGTTGCCAGTTCCCAAAATATAAATAGTACTCCTCGTACGCACCAAATTTAGAATTGAAAACTTACGACTTTAATGCTTTTCTTGGAATAAACTTTTGTATGAGATACCATAAACTTCCAGGGGCGGATCCAGCATTGTCAAGAGGGGGGCACGATTGACTACATTTCTAGATAATAACAGAATGTACATATAATTTAACATATAATTTAGGTTTGAGAGAGGGGGCGATCGCATCATCGCCCCCCCTCTGGATCCGCCACTGTAAACTTCCAAGTTGGAAAGATTTTCTCATGCCATTTATTGGAAAAAAATAATGATTTGATGGGATCCTTAGCAACCATCATATAAACAACAAAAGCAATTTTCCAAAAGAAAACAAAGATCGTGTCTTCAAAACTCGTCCGATGATTGATGTGTTAAATTAAACATTTGAACAAGTTTATAATGGTACAAGAGAATTGTAAATAAACAAATCAATGATTTGAGGAAACTCCATGAAGCAGTAAAGCAGTATTGTTCTATGAAGCTTACTCAAAGTTGTTATAAGGTTTGGTGTCTAGCTGATAAAAAGGGCTACTTTAACAAATTTTCCACTTATCAAGGAAAAGACGAGAAAATGAAAACTAAATTCGCAAATTTCAGCATAAAATAACGTATTACATGGCTGAAAACAAATGGGGTAAAAATAATTAGTTTAATTTGATAACTATTTTACGTCAGTTCGACTTCTTGAAAAATAGAAATGGTCAAATAGAAAAGAAAAATTCACAAAATCTCAAAGCGAATAAAATCGTGGAACCAGGAGACTTAGACTTCAGGGTTTCTTCCACTGCTGTAGGTCAGTTTCGAAGTGGCAATGGTCTTGACTGAAAATCCACATATATGTTCCTGACTAATCTACTGAAAAAACTAAAAATATCTAAAACAGTTGATTAAAAAATGATTTATTTTATGCATGTCCGACGTTACTTCAAGGCTATTGACCCATAACTATTTTTTTGTTTTTTTTTTATAGAACAATTGGTTCATGTATCATATCGTGTGACACAATATCGTTTTGTCCATGTGCTTGATATCAATTATCCTATAGTATTATAAAGTCAATTGGTAATTTATGTTGTTTTTTTTTTTTTTTTTTTTTTTGACGCCACTACTTAACAAGGCTTAAAAGCATTATAGACACTGACGTTGTTTTTTTTTGGAATTTTTTTATTTTTTATTTCCGCATCATAGCAGTTGACATCCTTCGAATCGACACTGCTTTTCCGGCATCCGACTTCATGTTGCTGTCATGTTGCTTTTGAACATTGTGCTGACATTTTTGCATACCAACCAAATTAATTATTTTTAATTAAATTATTGACATGACAGTTTGGTGTTGGTGTCACTCAATACCCACACACACACAAGCGCATTAATGCATTTAAAAAATTAAGAGAAAAGCATAAAACTGTGTATTTAATGTCAATTAAAAATTGACATTTGTCATATATAAGAATGATGTTTTTTGCTTTGAACTGAACCTAAATATAAGTTAAAGTTAAACTCTTTCAATATTTTTAAATTAGGGTTTATTTTGTACGAGTAAGGTGGCATGTAGAAAAGTTTTCATACTCTTAGGAATTTGGTTAAAATGTTTATGTTTTTAAATAAAAATTCAAACCCATGCATCAAGAGTTGCAATTCATTTTCTTAATCGTATGGACAGTGCTATCTCAAATTATAATAGGACCGAAATTACCAGCTGTTACCTCTTACATTTGTACCAAATCTTATTCTTCTGTGTCATATAATTTAAGTAGCTCTTATGATGAAATTTTAGTAGGGCGCAATGCCTCCAATTTTTTTGTTGATAATATTCGGTCCAGTGCCCTTTACATTGTATACACGTATATCCAATTTTATTTATATGCGTCAAATAATATCAGATATATGATAAATTTTTTTTTTTTTTTTTTTTTTTTTTGAGGTGTATGACACCAGCCACTTTTCCAGTGAATCTTATCTTATCTCAGTGCCTTTTACTCCCTGAGGAGTTATAGGGTTAAAACTGATTTTCTGACTTATTTCAGAATAAAAATGTTCTTGGAGCACCCTAACATTTCAGAGAAAATATTTCTATGGCGAAGTTTTAGCTAATTGTAAGAGCTTTCAGATAACACAGGCCCACAAAAAAAAAGGTACCATGCGCGAAAGATCAGACTACCTGAACTTTATGTTTTCGGGGTCGCTGAATCCGAATATGGTGCCAGATTAGCGAAGTTGGTTCGCGTTTTTTCAGAAATCAACAATAATGCTGAAAATTAAAGATTTTTCCTGGTTTCTGAACTTCGCTAATCTGGCACCATATTCGGATTCAGCGACCCCGAAAACATAAAGTTCAGGTGGTCTGATCTTTCGCGCATGGTACTTTTTTTTTGTAGGCCTGTGTAATTTATACGGTTTATTGGGTTTAAAAGGCTCTCGCAAAGTTCTGGACCTTTATTTTTTGACTTTGGCGGCTATTTTAGAATGAAAAAGATTCCAATAAAATATCTTCTTATAATTTATTTTTTTTAAATCCTCGTTAAATTTCCTTTAATCTGATGGTACATTTGTCATACCAATTTTTTTGATTGAGGTAAGAAAAAAATAATTTTCCATTTGAAGGCTTCAGTAGATAAAGAGCAGCACGAGTAGCGCGCACATCATACGCAGCCCAACGCATGCGAGTAACCAGTTTGTTACATAGAAAAGTATTTGTTTCTGACCTTAATCCAAAAAATTGGTATGGCAAATGTACTAACGGATGAAAGAAAATTTAACGCGAATTTCAAAAAAAAGTATAAAAGGATATATTAATAAGATCTTTTTCATACTAAAATGGCTGCCAAAGTCAAAAAATGGGGAAAAAAATTAAAATACCAACTTTAAAGGTCCAGAATTTTGCGAAATCCTTTTAAACTCTACAGTAGACCGGTGCGTTTTGGACGAAAGTTTAAAATTTGTCGCGCAACCGGCAGAATTGTAAAGTTTAACTATCGACATGAAGATTACCGCCACCCTAGCTCTGAGAGATGACGGGAAGGGGTGTCGATATATTTTTGAAGGTTGAAAAACGTGGTTTAAAAATGCATGCTCATAGGTCCGAAGGGAATCAATTCTCAACTTCGTAGTAGGTCGAAAACTGAAATCCAAGACATGGATTCTTATGTATTTTTTCCCGTAGAATCGAATGGCATCATAAGTTTTCTGATCAGACGTTTATTTTTGGCGTTAAGTGAACTTTTCAGCTCAAAAAAGTCGAAATTTTTCCAAATCCTCTGTTTGAGCACTCCACAATTGAACAGAAAAAATCTTAGAAAAATTTGAATAACACATTTTGTTAGGATTTTTTCTGACGAATCCAGTGGTACCATTTTTTCTTTGCGCTACGACATTATTTTTATTCATGAAAAACGAATTTTTGATTTTTATTATGAAAAAATATCACGAAATCGGGCGTAAATATTTAGTCAACGACGGTTCCCAACGTCCGGACGGTTTTTTTTTCGGTGCCGCCTAGTAAAATTTTTTCTGAAGCTGGTAACAGTTCGAATCAGCCACTCTGTGTAAACCATATACAATATCTGAAAGCTCTTTTAATTAACTAAACTTTCGCCATAGAAATGTTTTCTTTAGAACGTTAGGGTGATCCAAGAAAATTTTTTTCTGTAACAAGTCAGTAAATCGGTTTTAACCCTATAACTCCTCAGGGGGACATTTTAGACCCCCCCTCCGAGTGCAATTTTTTGTTAGTCTAGACCTCTTCTCTCACCTCCCAGAAGCTTCGTTACCTTATGCAATACATTGTTTCGATCTTTTCTATTAAAAGTTTCGCTTACTACACCATCTTTCAGATTTTCGTGAAATTTCCAAAAATCCCTTTTTTTTCTATTCAAGTCAATTTACAAGTCGTACACATTTTGTGACATAATAATCGACTATTTGATCAATATAATTTTTTCAACTTAATCCCATCACTTTTACTCCACTAAGTAAGCTTTTCGTAGGCCAAAGCCCATATTATGGCATTTCTTTTGCTTCGTTGGTTTTGTGAATTTCGAAATAGAAAAAGTTGTTCAGAATAATCTTACATTTTTTTGTGTTCTACCGATTTTTACACACCCTGTAGATGACGAAACCTCATTGACTGCAGCTGCAAGCTTTCCTAACTGTCTGTCAGTTTATCGTGAGCTTAGGTAGATCTGCTATTCTTTGAGATAGTCACTTCGAGTACAGCTTCCTATAGGGTCTTATTTTTACTCTGGGATAAAAAAAAGTGTTTGCTTTAAGCCTCCAGCCAAATGTTGTTACGTTCTACAGAAATGCGCAACAATGTGTTAACGAATGAACACAATGAAAGTGTATTGTTTTCATTGTTGGTTTTGTTTTTTTAACAGTTGTTTTATGTATCTTGTTATGTTTTTTTATTATTTATTCATTTTATTTACTTTGGTTCGTTAACAATTTTCGCATATCTTTTTAATTTATCTGCACTGAGGACACAGAGTTTATTTTAGTTGGTGCTACTTTTAATTGGATTTTTTAGCCATTTACCCCGAGTTTAATACACAACGGCAACATTGTTGGAGCCATCGAGAGTTGGAGTTGCTAGGATGATGATAGTGATGGCGTAATGTTGAGTTACGCATTGAATGTCACAAAGGATAACGAATTTTGTGTTGAGTGTTTATTGTTTTTGGTTTCAAATATTTTTTGTGTTAAAATAAAAATGTTATTTACACTAAATTGGTGCGCGGTTTCATCGTTACGGGTGGGACATTTAAAAATTGAGTTTTCTTGCTGTTATTCTATTATATGTATAGTGTATATTGTTTCAATACAAAAGCAACATAGAAGAGTGCAATTTTAAGACAGCTGCCAAAATGTTAAAAATCTTCCTGAAATTACTGTATTTACTCTATGCTGGAGAGTAGAACGTATTCGCGAATGCTAACACATGGAACTCACATATTAAAATTCTTAAAAAGGTGAGAACTACAGAGTCCTAATGATGTTGTCAACGTTCTTCCAAAGAACTGGTGGAAATAAATCATCCTGGGGTCTTCAAGTGACAAGCTTGTTACTTAGAGTAAAAAAAAGTCGGGCTGTCACACTCATTGACGGTCATTCACATTATCTAAGGACAGTTAAATATCACACTTAACCCCTATCGTATATAGTATCAGGTATGCATTGAATAAAGAAGATGCTTCGCTCAAGATCCTTTGCCAATACGAAGGCGTCAAAGTTATACTCTTACATTACGAGAAGCTTTGTGTTTACGTGGACTGTATTCTATGGGTTCTTTGCTGTTACGAATCCTGGTTATAGATAAGAATAGACGATGTTCTGAGTTATTTGTCTCCCACTAATCGTGGCTGAATATCTTCAGACCTTGTTCACCCGTCCAAACAGTGGTAGGCGAATCCAACATAGGAGTGCGAAAAAGGTCTGATAATCTTCATTTCTATCGACGACAATGAAAATGAATACTTCCGAACACAAAATTATGAATTCTATAAATTTTGTAGCCCAAAACCACCACCAACTTTTTTTAAGTTGCCGGCAGAATCCAATATCCTTACAAATTACAGTGTTCTACCTCAAACTATGGTCTGCCGGGAAATAGGATATTTTAACATAATTCGTGTATAAGGAATTTGGTGGTGCTAAACGTTTTGCTGAATTGGTTCATTCCCCCATACAAAATGTTCAAATGAAAATTTCATCTAGAAATGGGTGTTTCTCAAAAAGAATATCTTATTAACTTCTGATAAATCAATGATGATTGTCCTTACGCTTGTAACGCAGAGAAGGAGGCGTGGCAGGTAAAGAAAAGTATATATATTCTTGATCAGCGTCACCTGAGTCGATATAGCCATGTCCGTCAGTCTGACTGGCAGGCTGTCCGTCTGTGGAAGTATTTTTTACGGGAAAATTAAGCAAGATAATTAGATGCAATTTGATACACTACCTTTGTGGTAAAAGTTAGCTTGCGGGATTGAAAATGACCGAAATAAACGGGCAGGCCTACCGCCCATACAAAAAATATATTCAAAACCCAATTTTATGAGCATTATTCACGATAACGCAACCAAAATATACATAAATACTAGAGATAGTGACTGCAAGCTCTAGCAAAAATTAAGTGAATTCAGAAAAGTGGGCGTGTTACCTCCCATATAAGTAAAAGTTTAAAAATGCTATACTCAAAGTGTTTTTAAAATAATCCAACCAAATTTCACTTAGAAACTAGGTAAGTTTGGACGACCGGGCGTGTCAAGTATAAAATTGGAACTCTCAAAGTGATACGAAATGAAGCCATTCAAAAACTTTGTGGTAAAATCGCTGAAAAAAGAAATATATGTCAAAATATCGGAAAGAATTAAAGGCACTAACTGGTCAACGAGCAAAATGAAGAAGTTTTGTGGTTTTCTGAAAAAGACAGAATGCACAAGAAGACAAAAAAGGATTAAGAAACTATCAAGTTATAGCATTCAATGCAGTTAATTGTCTTCCCCAAAAAATGTTACATTTACTACGTGTCTTAATTCATCAATTTCAATACCCATTTCCATTCTCATTCCCCTTTCTACTGCCACATCCTTAAAAAGCAGCATCCACTAAAAGCTTCATGCTTTGTTGCACATTTTGTTTGACTCAAGTTGCAACTTAGAATTTCAATTAGAGTGCAAGGCAAGGCACTGACAAGAATTACAATTCTCTTAGACCAAATAAAATAGAAAAAGGCACAATAATGACAACAAATAAAAGCACAATACAATGAAGTGTTGTTAAGAGAAAACATGATGTCAATGTTGCCATCAAGTCAATTTTTTTTTTTTTTTTTTCTCCTAAGACACTCAATTACTGTCGGTCGTGGTTACTTGTTTGCCTTGCTCCAAATATACAATATATACGTTTCCAAAGGACAAATTTTTCCAGCAACAGCCAACAGCAAAGACAACAACAAGTGACCACAATTGACGCCTTCTTGTTTATGTTGGCCATATTGAATTTAATTAGAAATTAGAAAGAAAGCACAACAATGAAAAATAATTCCAAAACTTACAAGAGAGATAATAAAATTGAGAAAAAAAGGAAGCAAAAATACCAAAACAATGCAACTTAATAAGGATGACTGCAACCAACAAATGTCCACTGAAACAATGGCAACAACAACAATGATAATAAATGGCACACAACAAAAAAACAGCAAATTCGAAAAAAAATAACGCAACAAGTGTAATTTAAGTTACACAAAGGTATGCCATGGACAGATGATATTTCCTTTTCAGCTTTATATTTTCCCAGCAATTGCTCTTTTGTTAAGAAGCTAAGGGTTTTCACTTTTAAGCGAGTATATACAATAATGGATCGAAATTTATATAGGGAAAACGCAGGAGATTTGGCACCCCAAGGTCATATGGCACCCCTTTCAATTTGAATACTTGCAGGTTTTGTAGCATTCAAATATGGAGACAGCTTAAATCAGTTACGCGAGAGACTACATGGTAGTAGATTGTTTGGCTGTAGTTGCTATAACTTATTGTGTGCGCGATTTTAATAAAAACAGTTGGGAATGTAAACGGCTGACTTTTTATACCCTACACCTAGGGTATATTCACTTTGTCCTTCCGTATGTAACGCAGAGAAGGAGGCGTGGCAGATATAGAAAAGTACATACATATTTTCTTGATCAGCGTCACCTCCTGAGTCGATATAGCCATGTCCGTCTGTCTGGCTGGCTGGGTGGCTGGCTGTGCGTGGAAATATTTTTTACGGGAAAACTAACCATGATAATTCAATGAAATTTGGTGAGTTGGCTGTGTCGTAAAAGATAGCTCGTATGATTGAAAATGAGCGAAATCGTTCAACGGACACGCCTACCACCCATACAAAAAATATATTCAAAATGCAACATATATGCAAATGTATTAAACAGTTCAACCAAAATACACATAAATACTACAAATTATTAGCGCAAGCTCTGAGCAAAAACTGGGCTGATTCGAACAAGAGGGCGTGGCACCTCTCTTATAAGCAAAAGCTTCAAATCGCTATACTTTAAACGTTTTTTGAGATAATCCAACCGAATTTCACTCAGACACTAAATGCACGCTCTGAGCAAAAACTGGGTGAACTCGGAAAAAAGGGCGTGGCACCTCCCATATAAGCAAAATTTTAAAACACTGCAGTGTAGGGTATTAAATGTTTGGCCCGGCCAAATGTTACACACTTACTAGTTTTTTCACCGCTCTGGTGAGTATTTGAAACAGTTATATGGCGCATATCGTCGTCTGAATTCTCTTTTGCCCTATACGCATATTTGTTATAAAAGCAAAATCACATAACCTGTGTCGACAACAACACAAGTTATTTGCTTTTGTGTTTTTAACGAATATGCGTATGGGGCAAAGGAGAACTCAGGCGAAGATATATCAAAATAAACATAATTTCGGATGACTACGAGTGCGAGTGAACATGTTTATTCATTTCGTGACACTTTTATTGGGTATATGCAAAAAAGGAGAAATTGCACCCAGTGATGTTGTCCCGGTGCCATTTCTCTCTTGACATGTTATGAGACATTCGGGAGTACAAATATAAAGCACTTCAACATGCATTCACTTCAGACTCGCTGAGCCTTAGTCAGGTAGGATCATTTTCTATAATTTTTTAAGTCACCCTGTAAAAACTTAAAATATAAATAAAATTTGGCAGAAATCTTATAAAGTGAAATCTCGCCTATACCAACGACTTCGAAAGACACAAAAAAATAACTTCTTCTGATAACACTAGTTTACAAATTAATTATTTTTTTCTGTGATCTGAGTGCCATTATCAAATTCTAATGTAAAATGACTCTCTGATTCCGAAAATAACTATATTTTTTTTTTTCTACGGAGGCGTTTTCGAGAAATCCCCCTTTTCCTGTTTTTGAAGGGGGGGAAAAATATGATCTCATATAATCACATATATCTCGTAAACCAATAAAGCCAAATTATTACGTATGACAACAAACGAAAGATAATAAAATTTTACATAAACGCCTCATACTTTACTTTTCGATCAGTTTTTTAGTTTCTGTGTTATTAATAAACATTTCGAAAAATTTTGATTTTTCTTTTGAAAAATCGAAAAAAAAAGTTTTTCAATTGGGATATTTTCTTGAAAAAAAATTCGGTAAAAATAAAAAAACTTCATTGTGCAAAAGTCTAAAGAACTCCAGTAAAAACAAGATACTAATGAAGAAAATCGATGGATAAATAACGGAGTTATAATCAATTAAGTGAAAATACCAAAAGTCAAATTTTACTCTATTTTTGTAATTTTCCTTGCATAAGGATACAATATTGAAAATTTTTTTTTCCGATTCGACCGATTCATATTTTTTTTTTGATTTGGTGGACCATCATAAGTAAAAAAAAATTGTTTTTATTTTTTTCGCTCGTGTAGTGTTGCCGTATTAGAAAAAAAAACAATTATTTGAGGTGTCACTTAACTTAAACTGATCTGTAAAGAGAATTTAAATTTTACTCCTTATCTGAGGATATCATTAAAGAGGCAAATAAATTGCCTTTTTAACATTGGGTCATTTGTTGAAATCAGATGAAAATTAGCCAATTTATAGTAAACCAAATTTCAAATTTAAAGCAAATTTCGATGATTTTCAGAATCTTTCTTTAACGCCGTTAACATTTTCTTGTTCGAAAAAATAGAAAAAGTCAAGTTTTATTACTTTTGTCATTTATATATTTTATTACAAAAATTTTGAGTTAATACGGACCAAGATCGGATGAAAAATGACAGCTCTATTCTAGATTTAGTGAATAAACATATGAAATTTTTGTTTTGCTAATTAAATAGACAATAATTTAGTAGGTTCACTCACTAAATCTAGAATAGAGCTGTTATTTTTCATCCGATCTTGGTCCGTATTAACTCAAAATTTTTGTAATAAAATATATAAATGACAAAAGTAATAAAACTTGACTTTTTCTATTTTTTCGAACAAGAAAATGTTAACGGCGTTAAAGAAAGATTCTGAAAATCATCGAAATTTGCTTTAAATTTGAAATTTGGTTTACTATAAATTGGCTAATTTTCATCTGATATCAACAAATGACCCAATGTTAAAAAGGCAATTTATTTGCCTCTTTAATGATATCCTCAGATAAGGAGTAAAATATAAAGTTCTCTTTACAGATCAGTTTAAGTTAAGTGACACCTCAAATAATTGTTTTTTTTCTAATACGGCAACACTACACGAGCGAAAAAAATAAAAACAATTTTTTTTTACTTACGATGGTCCACCAAATCAAAAAAAAATATGAATCGGTCGAATCGGAAAAAAAAATTTTCAAAATTGTATCCTTATGCAAGGAAAATTACAAAAATAGAGTAAAATTTGACTTTTGGTATTTTCACTTAATTGATTATAACTCCGTTATTTATCCATCGATTTTCTTCATTAGTATCTTGTTTTTACTGGGGTTCTTTAGACTTTTGCACAATGAAGTTTTTTTATTTTTACCGAATTTTTTTTCAAGAAAATATCCCAATTGAAAAACTTTTTTTTTTCGATTTTTCAAAAGAAAAATCAAAATTTTTCGAAATGTTTATTAATAACACAGAAACTAAAAAACTGATCGAAAAGTAATGTAAGAAGCGTTTATGTAAAATTTTATTATCTTTCGTTTGTTGTCTTACATAATAAGCTGGCTTTATTGGTTTACGAGATATATGTGATTATATGAGATCATATTTTTCCCCCCTTCAAAAACAGGAAAAGGGGGATTTCTAGAAAACGCCTCCGTAGAAAAAAAAAATATAGTTATTTTCAGAATCAGGGAGTCATTTTACATAAGAATTTTATAGTGGCAACCAGATCAGATTTTTGCTGTAAACTAGTGTAATATGGTCCAGCAGAAGAAGAAAAACTTGAAGCAAAAACCACAACCAATGCAACGATTAGGGGTTCCAAAAAAGAGAACTTCTTGGTCTTGGTAATTTTTCAAGTTCAAGACCAAGTCGCTGATATCAGTCTTGGTCTTGGTCTTGCTCACGATGATCATCAAGACCAAGACTGCTTTTTAGGTGTGCCATGCCGGTTTCAAGCATAAAATCATATCTCAATTCGAGATTTGGCATCTTAAAAACCCAACTTTTGTAAAATTAAGGTTTGGAAATTTTGAATACTCAACAATCTTTAGAAATTTTTTCGATACCAAGACTTAATGACCAAGATCAAGACCAAGACTCAATATCCGTATCAGAACCAAGACTCCATGGGCAAAAACTAGTCCAAGACCAAGACTGCTATGGTCTTATTGATGTTTTTACGTCGATAGCCCCGTTGCTAGAACTCTTATAGTAATTATTTTATTGTAATTTATCACTTCATAATAAGAAGTAATAATAATAAAACAAAAGATAACATCCATACAACTTTTAACAATATAATCAAATTTCTGTATGATTATTGTAGAATTAAGTAAATGCTATTAATGCTTTTCCTAAAAAGTGATATTTTGTATTAAAAGAAATAACCCAAAGTCACAAAGATTGTACATGACAAACTGATTAACATTTTTATATAACAAGTTCAAGGTCTGTCATAAAATTAAAAACAAAACCTTTTAAAATGTTTAATTTAAGGTCGGACTACAACTTATGATTAAAATTAGATGAACTAAAAATTACAATCTTGTATCCTGCATAAACTATCGCATAAAATCTTGCCGAATAAATTTTATGAATACGATATTTTCTACCAAACGCTTACAAAGTCGTATGAATGTGGCTTACCACATCTTAGCAATTTCCATTCAATAATAAAACCGCCGCAATGGCCATATTTGAAATAAAATAGGAAAATCATTCAATGGAATTTTACCAAACTTAACATGCAAGCGCTTGGTGTCGCAAGCAACAAAAGTTTAGAAAATTTAATAAACTTAAAAAGCTGAGGCAATTTCTTTAATACTTAACTGAAAATTTAATTTTCCACAAATAAATGCTAAAAGTGAAAATTAATTTATTTTTATTATTTTGTTCTTACCCCAGAACTACTGCAACTAGCGCGTTTTTCATTCTTTTATGACGTTTTTTGAATTATTTAATAAGTTGAAAGTGTGGCTTCGTACTTTCCCCCATTGCAATTATTTATTTTTATTTATTTCTCCATTCTGTTTTTCTTTTCTTTTGGAATGTTTTCTCTAATTAGTTTTAATTAAAATGTTCTCGCTTATTATTTCTCTCTTACAGGCTGCAACCGCACCTACTATGGTGACATCGGTTTGACGTATGGCCTGGAGCTACATCGTCCGAAACAGGATAAGGTACCGTACGTTTGTGTACTAACTTTTACCGCAGCTGGCGGCCATCATGGTGACGTTGTGCAGGTACATTTTCTCATTTTACCCGTTAACTGTTCGAATATAGCGAAATCTGTGTTTAGGATCTCGATAAATATATACCTATGTGCCTTTAAACAGAATATCTCAAAAATCTAATAATTCCATTGATAAATTCGTTTGACTAGACCAATTCATGGTGCGAAAACTCTATAGGAATCGTTAATTGAAATTATGCAACGCAATTTCACACATATACTTGAAATGGCCCGGAGAAATTGTCTGATCTAACTTCAGTTGTAGAGGTTAAACTCGATTGGTATGGCCATCTGGTTGCATTTTTAGTGTAAGTCGGTGTAAGGTATCTATTTTGTGCGGCTACTTGGTCTGCATCTCAAGCATGTTATTAAGTAGCTAGACGGTAACAAGACACGTCAAGCACTAACAATCGCAAACCGATTTTACATCTAGACACAAGTTTATAACTTTAAATTGAACTTTTAGTTTTAATACTGCGTTGGGTTGGTTGGTAGTAGCTAGTGTATATCACACAATTAGCATCCATGTGACGTTTTAGAACCGCAATCCTTGCAAGACCATAGGGATAGACGTTTGTTTAACGAATTAAATGAATTCTGTCACCCAAAAAAATTGCTGCGGTAGGTTTAACAACATTTTGTTGTGGATTTTACAATTCTCTGTGGATTTGCTAATTTAAAAGTTAATATAATCGAACTTACAATTAATTGTTAATTTTACAGCAAATGCAATAATTTCTACCAGAAATTTGTTAAAATTATCGAAATAATTTTTTTTTTTTTTTTGTTGTGAAATCTACAGCAAATATTTTATTTTTCACAGCTAATTTTTCAAATGTACAACAAAATTGTAATATTAACTGCAAAAGATATGGGATGAAATATGAAAGTATATGCTGTAAAACATACAGCATTTTGTTACACTTTTACAACAGATTTTTTTGGGTGGTTACATTATGATACATCTATCCGATACATTGTCGAGGAAATATTACCCAAATAACTTTTCCTACTGTTTGCCGAGAAAATTGGTGATTGTTTCTTTCTCACCTAGGTTAGGTTTAAGTAGCGGCCAAATAGGTCCATAGTGATATTACATCATCACGGACATAACATAATTTGATGTAATAGATTATCAGCCCTCTTCAGGCTTAAAGGAATTAGAAGCCATTGCGATTGGTTTAAGACCAGCCTCTGAATGTTCTTCAAGATTGCTAAAAAACATTAGTCCAAGGGTTATAAATCTAGATCTTTCAACCACTAGACAAAAACACACCAGATGCTCCAAATTTTCCTCTTCATCGTAATCATACCAGCGGCATCTACTATCAATGGGTAAATCTCGGAATGAGAGATAATAAGCTGATAAATTGTATAAACCTTCATTATAAGTGTTCTTGATGTATATCGACTCATAAATTATTGCACATATCGATAAATATTGTACTGCGCTATATTCTGTAATTTGACAGGTCTTGTTCTTTTCCGATCTTGCTGTGCATTGTATGCACATCTTAATTGTAATTTATATTTTAATATACCTTTGAATAAGTAATTGGCGTTCTTCTTACTTTCGTTAGTATTCGTATACAGCAGCAGCTGTAACAGTTCTAAAAGTTGTCTCAAAGTCTCATAAAATCTTGTGTCTGCGTCGTAAGTTATTCAAAGTCGAAGGTCATAAAACCAGTTTTTTGAAAATATCTCGCAAACGGATATTTTTTCAGAAAAATAGTGCACGACAAGGGATTCCCTATAAAAAAAAGTCTTTAGAACTGTTTTCGTACAACTTATAGTTTAGGAGATATTCTAATTAGAAAAGGTATTTTTTTAAGGATATTACCAAGGCTATAAAATTGTCCTGCACTATTTTTCTGAAAATAGTTTACGAGATATTTGCAAAAAACTGATTTGTGTGACCTTTGACCTTGAATAACTTATAACACCGACACGAGATTTTATGAGACTTTTAAGACAACTTTCAGAACACTATAATGAAGGTGTATTCGAGCTTATCATCTCTCATTCCGAGGTAAAACCCAAATCTGACTGGCCTATAATGACCATGACAATCGATAAGATATGGTCCAGTGATGGCTCTTTCAGCAGTTCTACATGTTTTACGTAATGAAGAGAGATGGTAGTCTGTTTTATCTTTACAGAAAGTTGGACAAAAATTTTTAGTTATTTAGCTAGTATTTAGGTTTAGGTTAGCCTCACAGTAAAGCGATTTCTGATGCATAACATTATGGTGCTGTAAGGGGAGTTCACCTTTGAGTAGGACACCCGCTTTTGCCTGTGCATCAGCAATTTAGTAGGTGACCAGGTACCCAGTTGAGACATGTTTCAAACTAACTGCTAAGGGTTAAGGTAGATGGTAGCATCGAAAGACTGACTTGAATTTCATTATATAACATGCAAGGAATTTAGCGGCAGCTTGACTAACAACATAAAAATTTAAGCGATCGACGCCACTGCCCACCTCCAAGTTAGCTTGGAAGATGCTACAGTTTTTTAGCAATTTATACTTTAGTGTTGCATTACAGGTGGGAATAAAAACTCCAGCTCCCATTCGTGCTTCTTGTTTTGAGCCGTCCGCGTAAATATTAATAGCACTCGTTGAGTCTAAAGCTTGGTTAACCTAAGAATCTCTCGATTCTATGTTAACAGAGAACTTCATATCAAGATGAAGTGTTGGTTTACAGCAGTCAGTTGAGTTTTTATAGATAGAACTTAATTTGATGTGACCGAATTCTTTGAAGCTAAAACAATCAATTACTTTCATTCAGAGCGCAGTCGCATCTAAGTAGATGGGTAGCCTGTTAAGTATTTCATTTAATGATTCTACTGAAGTAGTTTAGGAGCACCCGTAACGCTCAAGCACATTAATCGTTGAACTCTTTCTAATGGTCTTATCAAATATTTATTTTCGAGTGTTCTTACCCTGTAAAAACTGCTGTGCGGTAATAGTATCGTTTCCCAGATCTGAACATTTTATATGTAGGTTAAGTCACCCAGGAACAGTATATACGTATGTATGTATAAATAAGGGGAGCACTACCTCATGTTGGTAGCAGTTGAATTGAATGCAGGTGTAGGAAAATAAACCGATATCTCCACAGATTCGTCCAAATCCAGTTTGTCTGCTCTCTCGTTTCCTTTTATGTTCTTATGGTCGGGACCACAGATGAGAGTAATGTCGAACAGTCGTTTAGAATCGGCATAGTTCCCCTAAATACTGGCAATGCCAATAGTTACAACTTTTCTAGTATTTTACATTTAAACGTAGCTCCCAATATTTAACCAACTGATCCATTTTTTGTATTGCCGTATGGATGGATTGAAAGTGTTATTTTCTATTTGTTGTCATGTTCGCAGAGCTTTTCTTTTTCCTCTTTGCTACCTAATGTTTACAATTTCCCAATTTCTAGCTATAGAGCTCAATCAACTGTCAAAATAAAGTGAAATAGCACCTGATGACCACCACTTCATTGACGCTCTAGTGTTTTCGAGTCGAAAAGAAATTCAAGTGCTTTGTACTGATGCTATTTGGAACTTTGCCTGGCATTGACAAATGTTTGCAAAAATGCAATAAACGATTGAGTTGCTTAGAATGAAAATCATTCTATGTTTGGCAGTACATCCAAGAGGGATTGTCCCTTGAAGGCTTAAAACAAAAACAAAAAATATAAAACATTTCATTTAAATTACTTCAATTCACTTTGTTTTTCTCCCTCTTAGTCATTCCACATGCAATTTAACTTAACTAACCTTTGATTTGAAATTCCATATAAATTACCACAAATTTGTAGCCAAGTGCAGCAGCTTTGAGGTGTTTTTGAAAATAAAGAAAAGAAATGCAAACTTTTGATTTCTTCCTTACGTAAGCTCCTTTATTTCCACTTCAACACTTCAGCGTAGACTTTGCTGCTGTAAGGTAAAGAAAGCTCTCGGCTTTATTGCAACAAATCGCCGTATCGTTTTTGTTTCCGGTGCTGGGAAAATTCCATCTGACAGCTAAAATAATTCGCTGTTGCTTTCAAGTGAAACTACTTTCGTATGCCAGACGAGTACTCAAGGCGCTGACAAACTAAACTTTTGGCTGTAGCGAACTGATAGCCAGCTATTTCTTTTTCCCTCTCTTTACATACAATGGAGCTGCACTGAGATGTTGTTGGAAGATGCTTAACTACAATATGTATGTAGGTGTGTGGAAGGCACCAACTTTTAAGAAACGTTGTTTGTATTAAATTTCAAACAATATACCTATATTCCTACAAAGTTTTTAGTTACTCTTTCGCAGTCTTTTGTTGCCTGCAAACTTCAAAAGGCATACGATTTAAAAAGTTAAATAAAAAGTTGTAATGGAATATTCGCATGGATAAGAAATTTAGTTTGAATTAATCGTCGTACTTTTAATGTTAGTTTTTAATTAAGGCTTTCTAAGCATCGAAATTTGAGTGCTAAAATGTCAGACCAATATAAGTTAATTTAAATTTATATGTAAAACTCAATTTTAGCTAAGTTACTTTAAAAAATGATTCATTACGTACTCCTTCGACCTCCTAGAATAAATTCATGACAAAAAACATAATACCTTTCACACGAATCCTTAGGTTTGGGGTGATTTTAACGGTAAAGGAGCTGTGATGTTTTGATCTCAAAATGTACACCATTTAAAGCGTCTCATAACTCCTAAACTATTAAGTTACCAACGCAATTTGTCATTTTTGTCCCGTGCATAAGTTATCAAGTTAATTTGCCAAGTTTTTGCATGGAGACCTCACTAAAATATAGTTAGGTTGTAACTTCAAAAATTGGTCCCAGTCCTTCAAATTTCAAGCTAGAGGTACCAAAATTTGACACAAGATGGAGTCTAATGCGTAGATTTCGAAAATCATTGTCCCGTAAAAAGTTGGTAACTTGAGTTACAAACTTTTACGTTGGATGTATCGATATATTGAAATATCTAAAATTTTGATTATGGAGCGTTTTATTGATCTTGGCACTAAACAATATTAAAAATAGTATGCTTTTTCGATAGCAAAAAAACTTATAGCCTGATTTACTTTTTTCAAAAAGATCAGAACATAAATATCGGCTAAGAAATGTCCTTGTTATCGAAAATTTTGTGAAGCTGATTAGGTCGATTGCATGTTTTAAAACGTTTAATGTATCATAATTCCGAAGCCGTTAAAGATACCACTATGATTTTGCATTCAATTCAAAGATAATTTTGTTTTCTATCGATGAAAAATATTTAAAAAACATCAAAATAGTAGTCCGTTGATCGTTTTTTGTAATCTTGGTATAAAAAAGTACTAAAAAACTTACATTTTGAATGTTGCCTGGTTCAATACCTTTTCAATATTGGCTAAGAAATGTCCATGTTATGAGCAATTAAGGAAAACAGTAGTTGTAATCAACACATCGACAGAAAAGATCCGGGACTAATGAAGAAAAAACTAATTTTTTTGTCAGATTCCAGCGCTTCTCTATACAGAGCTAATAAAAAACAACGTTCATGAGTGTTTTAACTACGTTTCGTTACTGATTTGGATTAAACAACGCTCCAAGCTCATGTTTATATGGTGCGTTGCTAAATCACTCACAAACGTGGTTAAAACTTATTCAACAACACTGGTTGCCAAGCGTTGTTAAGTTCGAATCAATAACAAAACGTAGTCAAAACACTCACGAAGCGTTGTCAAACTCAAATCAGCAACCAAACGTAGTTAAAACACTCACGAAACGTATACACTTTCAGTCAGCTTTACAATAATGATGGCTGTGGCTGAGTTGCTAATGTCCTCATCTATCACATGACAGGTTCCAGGTTCAAATCCCCGCAATATCAAAACAGAAAAAATTTTATTTAAAGCATAAAATTGAAAATAAAAAAAATAAAATAATGTCAGTTTTCATTGCCGTTAACAGAAAAAAATTTTTTTGTCTATTGTATTTTATTTAGCAACGCGCGTTGTTAAACGAGCCATGTTCATAATTTGGGTCACTATGTGATCAAACTAACTACGTTTCTGCCACTTTTGACAATGTTGTTTTATCTGTGTAACATTTCTTGTAGACCGATTTATATTTGGCCTCAAAATAAGAGTTTTTTTCGCCAAGCAACTCTTCAATGTCTTTCCAGTGACCATATTTTTTTTAAGTCTACAAACAAGTAAAAAGAATAGGGTGGGTGTGAAAGCAATTCAAAACTGAATTCATTCATTTTAATTATCGTTTTCATCGACTTGTGACACGGTGCATTGTCTTGGAAAAACAGTAAACGCGGCACTCATTTTGAAAGTAACGTTCGCATCCTTAATCTGTCACACAGTGCGTTCGTTGAGCCCATACAAAAAATGGTCAAAAATAGAAGGAGTGGTTGGATATCGATGAAATTTGGTACTTTAAATAATTTGGCTGCTGGGCTCAAAAATGATTTCAGATTTGTTGTAATCAAAAAAATTAGAAAAATTAGTATTATTTGTTGTAATCTTTATAGTTTTGCTAAAAACCAGGTGTTAAGGACGATTTTCTTAAGTCCCATGTATAACGATTTTTTTATTTATCTTCAAAATATGTGTTTTTGTAATATACGTAGTAGAAATAATGTTTTATGTACTCTTGAAACCATTTGTGTTAATAAAAACAAAAAAAATGTTCAACATAAATTTTATATTTCATGTAAATTTTTCATTTTAAGCATTTTTAAAAAAAAAAAAAAAAATATTTGTAGGACGAAGTAGGAAACTTGCAGTTCCTGATTATATAGAATCAGTAGGGTAAGGGAGGGAAATATGGACCACCCATCTTTCTTTTTTAAATAAAACCCAAAATACATAAGACAAAACAGTTAATTTTATGTCATTCAGTAAAGGAAACAATTTACCTTAATCTGATTCACTTTTAGATAAATATCTCATCAGGATAAAGAAAAAAAATTAAAAAACTGAAAATATTTTGATTTTTGTCTATGGGCCAACGCAGTGTGTTTCATGTTAAATTTTAAACATACCACCTTTTGATATCTTAGATGTGTCAGCTATCCCACACAATTTCACTTTTATCAAATCGGTCGCGAAGAGGGATCGGAGACACCCTTGGTCATGTCCAAATCTATTTTCGACCTTTTCCCAAGGATTGATGCAATAAAATTTTTCCACCAAAATGGGCCCAAAACGGTCACATTTTATATTCCAGCTCTGTTGATAAGCGTGTATTTCTGTCCACATATGTTGATATTTTCGATTTGAGTACAGTGGTATTTCTAAATTCTACAACTCATTCAGTTTTTGGGAATTTTTCGGTGATCGAGGTGTCTTATTATTCAAAATATATGGTAGTTATGTTTTGTTGGGAATACAAAAGGAAAATTAATATATGATTTCCGAAAGAAAAGTTCGCTTTTCTTGTGGAATAAAGCAAATGTTAATATTCCTTCCCATTGGTTTTACTACCGTCGAAATAGAATACAATACCGAATGAACTTTGCAGCAATTTATACAAATAGAAATTTATTCATTCCAATTATTTTCAGGTCACTTTGGACAGCTTTACCATTGGACGTTTTACATCCTACATACATGATGGTTGCCCTGATGGTTTTATGCAAATCGCAGAATCAGCGCGCACCCCCTTCGGTGGCATGTGGTGTGGTACATCATGGGGACCAGTACTTTTCTATAGTGAAACGAGGTCTTTAATTTTCACCATTAGATTAAATAAGTAAGTCCAGTGTAACATGCAAAATCATAAAAAAACGAGAAACTTCCTATTATCCCGCTGGCCGAATTCCAACTAATTAAATAATTTTGTAAGGGAGAAAGAGAGAGAGATAGAAAAAAGAAATGCAAACTTTGGCACATTTTGTTTCCTGCTGATGCAACTCATTAAAAATTCTTTTAAATCTCTTTCTCTATCCTATTAACAAAAGTTAACGAAAAAATAGAAACAAAACAGAAAAAGAGAAATGGGGAAAATGTGCAACTTTAACTTCGTATTAAATGTAACAACCTGTGTGCCAATGCTGCCTGCATTTGCACAGGGTGCACACAATCGAGTATGCACGTTTTAATCATTTGTTCCCAATTGTTTTAGTTCAGTCTTTTGTTTTTTCATGTCTTTCTCTATCTCCTTCACACTGTTACTAACTTTTTTTTTTTTCTCTTTCATCTATAGATTAGCACGGGATCAAAGCGGGTACAACTTCGACTTCCGCATTCGTTACAAAGTTTTATCGAGGGACAGCGCTGTGACGCGTTATGGTGGCATTAAGCTTGAAGGTAGGTTTTACTCCGGAATTACGTACAATATTTGCGCTGAAAGTTTTTCCTTTTTTCTTGCTGAACTGAATTAAGTTAACTCTATTTGGTTTTTTATTGAATAAAAGAAGAAATGAAAGTTTGGTTGAAATTTCTAAAGCTTCGTTAATAAATTAAAAATATTTTGCAACATTTAACATTAATAGTAAAATTGATCAGCTGCGAAAAGTTAAGGGAAACATTAGGTTGAATGTGTTCTTAACTTTTAGCAATCAATTTAAAAATATTTGTCAATTTTATTTTAGGTCAATTTTAATTAAAAGCTTTTTTTAATTTATCATATGGCAGTCAAAATATTCGAAATGAATAAATTAAAATTTTTAATTAAAATTGACCTAAAAGCCCAAATATCAATCAATATTTAATTAAAAAGGTCACCAAATCAACTTTTATTGGAAAAACCAAAATAAAATCTGAAATAAATTTTAAAAATTCATCATTAATTTTATCTTTAAAATATTTGAAACAGTTCCGTTCCAAGAAATAAAATTTATGTACATACTTTCATAGGACAATCTGAGGAAGAACTTTCTCGCAGAGAAAACACTAGAACATAAATGAGTCAATTATACGGTAAAACAAAATTTGAGTTTGTTTGTGTGTATAATTCAAAGTTTGGCCCTATGCTCCTCCTAGGAGTTGAAGGAGAATACATACATATAATTCAAAGTCGTACTTCATTTCTAACATAGCAAAAAAGGAGGACAAATTTTTGTCTTGCGTATTAATATATAGATAACATTGGTCAATTCAAGACGAAAGATTTGAGACATCAAACGGCTCATTCCGAACATTTTTGAGATCGTAATAAAATCAAAACCGTATTAAGCGGTGACTTTGCATACTGTAAAATCCTTAAACTATACGAGAATAATGAAAAAATATAATTTTCCGAAAATGATAATGAGATTACACAAGGAAAATAGACATATTAACCCATTATATCCTGTCCTCATGAGTCTTTTTGAACCTTTTTTTTTTCAAAAACTTTGCTATAATGAGTTAAAGTATTCTACAAAAATATTCTGCGAAAAATTTCACTTGAAGCCACCGACTAAGGAAAATGCGTTAAAGATACAATTTTTGCATTAAATGATTTTTAAAGCACCATCTAATAAAATATTTCTTTTAATATTAACAGTTTCCTTAAAACTTCTAAGCTATTCAATATTGAAGTTTTTAGAATTCAGAACTTTGAACTAAAAGATTTTTAGCTTCTTTGTCATGGACATAAGAAGCTGAACAAAAGCGCTTTTGTGTTGATGCCAAGTACCTACAACAACTCCTTGCGATGGACCACAATTAGCGAAGTTGTTCATTTCTTCTTTGCTATGGGGGCTATTCACTCCGGGGTGTCTAGTGCTTCTAAAGTGATCCTGGGATTTTTTTCCTTAATTTTTTATAATTTATTTTATAGTATAATATCATAATCTCACAGATTGATACTATTTGGGTTGATGGAAATGCTATTTTTTATGTTGATTATCTGGATGATTAAATTCTCCAACTGAAAACCAAATCAATCATTTAAAAAAAGCCTACAAAAATAATGTTCTCCATCAGTTTGAAGCAAAAACTTTATATGGCAATTATT
This sequence comes from Calliopum simillimum, assembly GCA_951812925.1. Taxonomy (NCBI): domain Eukaryota; kingdom Metazoa; phylum Arthropoda; class Insecta; order Diptera; family Lauxaniidae; genus Calliopum; species Calliopum simillimum. The sequence continues at coordinate 66,235,802 of OX638371.1, forward strand.
CGCCTGAAGATTGTCAAGAAATTTTTACTATCATTCAAAAGCCCTTTGTTTTTGTTGTGCGGCTGTGCAACGTGGTTGACCAATAAGGTCTTAACACATAACTAATTTTGATCATAAATTCTTACATTTTGTTCAACATACTGTGTTGTTATTTAAATTTAGAAATTGTCATTCACATACGATACCTATGATATCGCCCCTATTCAAGTGAAAAACATTAAGTCAATTTTTCAAGTTTTGAGATATTTGAAGTTAAAAACAAATTGGTTTCGGTTTTTGTGTGGAAACTGTTGTTTTGCTTTTTTATACCCTACACCTAGAGTATATGTATTTACTTTGTCCTTTCGTTTGTAACGCAGAAGCGACGTGGCAGATATGTTAAAGTAGATATACTCTTGATAAGTGATAAGTATGCTGCAAGACTTATTGAGTCACAGATCGAAACAAAACAATTGACGACAAAGTCAACAGAATAGTCGCGAGTATAAATTCAGCAGCATCGTGTATGAACACTACAAAAGGCTTCAAACCTAAAAACTCTTGGTTTGATCATGAATGTCACAAGTACTGTTAAAAAATGCTTCTCGCTCACAATAAAGTCAGAAAATATAACTTAAATATATTTAGAGCCTGTTATCGTACGTGCAGGCACAAATACACGGACTTATGCGTATCCAAAAAACTTTCATGGAAGCTTGAGAACATAGAGCAGCTTGACGCAGTTAAAAATTCCTCCGATTGGTGGAAACTCGCAAATTCTTTGAAGCGACATAAGCCTTCTCGAAGCCACAATCTCTTAAACAATGATTTCCATGATTATTTTAAAAATCTTCTAACCGACTCTTCCGTTTCATCGTTTTCTTTCAATGCCTCTCTGGTCATTGATCCATTCCTTGACTCTCCATTGGAAATGTTTGAACTGAAAATTGTTCTTGAAAACGCAAATGCAAGCAAAGCGCCTGGTCTCGATAGGAAACCCGTCGAGTTTTATAAAAACGCACCGATAACGTTCCTGAAGGAGTCTCTTTTTGTTTTAAATGAAATCTACTTGCGGGGCATTATACCAACTTCCTTCAATAAAGTATAATCCTTCTATATAAAAAAGGTGATGCAAATTGTGTTTCTAATTACAGAGGCCTTTCCTCACTGAATTCCTTTTATAATATATTTACGGCACTCATTCTTATGGCCTCGCACTATATCAAATGCCAAGCTCCATCAAAAATGCAAACAGAAGGCTATAGCGAACGAGATCAAGCTGCGCAAATGGGGATGGATTGGTCGCACTCTCCGGAAACCACACAGCGAAGTTTGTCCACAAGGCAGTAGAGGACGTGGTAGACCCAAAACCAACTGGAAAAGGTCGTTGGAAAAGGAAATCCAAGAATCGGGAAAATCGTGGCAAGAGATCAAAGTCATCGCAAGGGATCGTGACAAATGGAGAGATTTCATATTGGCCCTATGCTCCCCCTAGGAGTTAAAGGAGAATACATACATACATACATACATACATACACTCATTCTTAATAGACTAACACCTTGGCTTGATAACAGAGCTATCGTAACGGAGTTTCAAGCAGGTTTCCGTAAAGGATACTCGACTACCGATAACCTTTTCAATCTGGCTAGTATCATTCAATTAAATTTCGACGATAAGCAAAATCTTTACGTTTTATTTATAGACTTATCTTAAGCCTTTGACAAAATTAAGCGCGAGCTCTTGTTTTTTAAACTTTCACAAATCAAAGAAATTTCTTAAACCCTTGTAAAGCTTATACGCTAACACAACAAGACAAATGTATGCAGTATTTCCCTTTCAGCTGACATTTTGGTCACTGAAGGAGTACGCCAAGGTTGCTCGCTAATCCTGGTATTATTCTCCCTTTTTATAAATGACTTACATGATTGTCTTCCTGGTGGCATCACAGTTAGCGGAGTTAACATTAAAACGCTCATGTATGCTGATCACTTGGTTTTAGTTCCAAACTCCATTAGTGGCCTACAGCAAATGATAGATGCACTATCCGCATATTTTGAAAAATTGCAACTAAACTTAAACCTAGACAAAGCGGTTGTTTTTAGAAAGAGAACTCGAATCTCTTCACAGTGTAGATGGATATACAGAGGACAACCGATAGAGGTTGTTAATGAATACAATAGAAAGAGAACTCGAATCTCTTCACAGTGTAGATGGATATACAGAGGACAACCGATGGAGGTTGTTAATGAATACAAGTACTTGAGAGTGTTGTTTACATATAACATGTCCTTTACCAAGCATCTTAACGACAGAATACAAACTTCAAAATACGCGATCAACTCAACCTGGTTAAAGCCAAGATTTCTCTGATACCGCTCAAGCTGGCCAGTTTTACGATATGTATCCCTTGCTCAAGCTTTTTAATTTAGGCTACATTAATGACTCCTATTCTACAAAAGTTATCTCTTTGATTTTTAAAGCCAGAGGTGGCCTACTTAACATCAACGCTCGCGCTTTTAAGGCGCATACTATCGGTTTGTGCTCCATCTGCAATTTGGAGGCGACTCAAAATACTTTTCATATTATAGCCATCTGCCCAATTTGCAAACATTTTAGAAAGAAATTTCTAGGTCAGGAGTTACTATCTTTTGCACAAGTACTAGAGTTTTTAAATGGTAAAGATTATTTGGCATTGTATAATTTTTTGGAACATGCGCTGAAATCTATATATGTACCTGTAATATATTATTGCATATTAGAGCCATTTGACCAAATGTAACATCCTTAGGTAGGTACTAGTTTTTTTTTTTTTTTTAATGATGAAAATAACCAATTCTTTACAGAAATATGACTCATAGACTGACTAAGTGTTTTTCACTTAAACAGTGACGTTACATTGTACCTTCCAATCATATAACAAAACTAATATTTTTTTGTGTTTTTTTGTATTTCAAGACCTATTGCCATGGTATAATGCCAGTAATTTCCTACATCAAAATGCCATTGAAGATTTTACAAATTCAAGTGGTGCACGCTCCGATCGTTATGGTGAAGATTTCAGTTTATTTAGCGCCTATGTTAACAATAAGACATTTGTTGACTCGCTAGAAAAACCAATAATTAAGGATGAACAAAACTACACTGAACCCAGATATTATCTAGGTAAGCTGGCGGCATATTTACTTATTAAATAATATAATTAAATTTGGATTTGATATTTCATAGGTGATCTTATACCTGGCACATACTGCTCAAGAATCTATAGCGATTGTGATAAGAAGATATGTCGCCTACAGTCACCAAATTATCCAGGAATCTATCCAAGAAATCTAACTTGTTATTATGCAGTGCGACAGGTGAGTGAAAAATTAAACTTTCAAATTGTAAATCAAAATTTTTTACAAAAAAAAGTTAACAAAACCAAAAAAATTAAAAACAATTAAATGTTTTTTGTATCATGAGAAATGGAATTTTCAACTGACAGTGTTACTTCTACTCAATTACGTTAAAACAAATAAAAGTCTATTAGCGTAAAAACTTTGTACCGAAATTCATTTGTTTTTCACTTGTTCATGGAGGATTTGAGAGCGAAAAAAAGGACAAGCAATTGCGCATCCAAATAGAACGATAAGCGTAGAAAAGGAAACTGAAGAAAAAAAGGACACAATCAAAGGAAACCTCAAAAACCACTCAACGTAATTGATACTTGTAGGGAGGATGAAAAAAGAAGATAGATGGATGAACAAGACCAGAAGAGAGAAAAAAAAAGGAAAAGGATGTAACATGAAAGCTGCTGCGGTTTCCGCTTAAATGTTTGTGAATGAAATGTGAAAAATTAAATAGAACAATATACATATGTATGTGTGTGGCACTCGCCAGTTAAGTTACAAGACTTTAAAAAAACATGTTCCTGTGTTTAAAATAAGTCAATGTTCAATAAGTCAGCGAACCAATGATGGGATTGGTTTTTCGGGTGAATTCAATATTACATTTGAACATTAAGCTATGAGTTTCATCTAGTCAAGAATAACCGAAAACTCTACACAGTAAATCATGGTAAAAATACATAAAGAAAGTTATTTAGTAGCGTTTCATAAAGTTCTTCACAAAGTCTTCTTGGCTGTTACCTTTACCACATAAATCTCGCTGAATACTCCACATATTATAAAAGGTTGAGACCGAAAGATTCGTCTTAAGTTTACTCTGTAGAAAAGAGCGACTTGCCCAGCAGATTGCGAATCTTTATTGTATACATACAAAGAAAGTTCCACTTAAGATTTTATCTTTCAAATGGTAAAAAAATTTATTGTTTATATCCTATTGACGTATAAGTAAAGTTAAATTAATGTGGAAATAAACGTCATTTGATCCATGCTTGTTAGTAGCAAGTAATGTAAATTTTCTTATTATATAAAATGTTTCTGAAGTTTCTGTGGTCGTGAATATTTCATGAAACAAATAAATTTGATCAAACTGAATAGAGGTTGAATAAATTGTTGAAATAAATGAAATGTATGTACATGTGTTTGGTACATTTTATGTAAAATGCAAAAAATATTTGTAAGTTTCAACTTTCTTCCAAAATATATTCAATTAATTCCATTATACTTCAGCAACGATATGTGTGCAGTTCTATGATATCACACGTGGCCGTCGAATACATTCAAAATAAAAACTAGTTAGGTTGTTACCGTTGGCCTGGCCAAACGTTTAATAACCTACACTGCATTTTTTTTTTTTTTTTTGAAAATATTTCTTTAACGTTGCCACAACCTCTTGTCCGAATTGATACAGCTTTTGCTCAGATCTTCCACTAACTGTTCTTAGTGTCTTGTCCAAGCTTGTCTAGCATTTGCTCAGATCATACACTTACTGTAGTTAGTGTCGGTGTGAAATTTTGTTTGATTATCTTGAAAAATGCTTTCAGCATAGCATTTTGAAACTTTTCTTATAAAGGAGTTACCACGGCCTCTTTTTAGATTTCGTCTAGTTTCTGCGCAGATCTTGCATTTATAGCTCTTAGTGGCTGAGTAAAATTTAGTTGAATTATCTCGAAAAACGCTTTCAGTATAGCGTTTTGAAGGTTTTGCTTAAATAGGAGGTCCTCTTGTCCGAGTTCTACTTGTTTTTGCTCAGAGCTTGCATTTACTGCTCTATGTGTCTGAGTGAAATTCAGTTGGAGTATCTCAAAAGCCGTTTTTAGTACAGCATTTTGAAACTTTTGCTTAAATGGGAGGTGCCACGCCCTCTTATCTGAGTTAGCCTAGTTTTTGTGCAGAGCTTGCGCTTACCATTCCTAGTGTTAATGCGTATTTTAGTTTCATTATCGTGGAAAATTCTACTTCAGTTGCATTTTGAAAATTTGTTTTGTACGGACGGTAGGCGTGTCCGTTGACCGATTTCGCTCATTTTCAATACAACAACCAGTTTGACGACTGAGGTAGCTTACCAAATTTTATCGAATTATCTTGCTCCCAATAAATATTTAAAAAAAAAAAAAAAAATTAAAATTTGTGCATTGGTGTCTCTTAAAAATGGTTTTGATTTGTCCCAAAAATGATTTTTACTTTTTATACCCTACACCCAGGGTATATTCACTTAGTCCTTCCGTTTGTAATGCAGAGTAGGAGGCGTGGCAGGTATAGAAAATTGTACATATTCTTGATCAGCGTCATCTCCTGAGTCGATATAGCCATGTCTGTGCGTGGAAATACTTTTTGCAGGAAAACTAAAAAATATAATTCAATGAAATTTAGTACGTTGGCTTCATTGTTAAAATTAGCTCGTGGTATTGAAAATGAGCGAAAGCGGTCAACGAACATGCCTACCGCCCATACAAAAAGTATACTAAAAACGCAAGCAAAATACACATAACTACTAGAAATAATAAACACAAACTTTGAGCAAAAATAGTCGAATTAGGACTAGAGGGCGTGGCACCTCCCATGTAAGCAAAAGTTGCAAAAAGCTGTACTGAAAGCGTTTTTTAAGGTAATGAAACCAAATTTTGTGCAGACACTTGGAATATTTAGTGCAAAATCTAAGGAAAAACTAAGTGAATTCAGTCAAGAAGACGGGGCACCTCCCATACAAGCCAAATTTTCAAAATACTTCATTGTAGGGCTTATTATTTTTAGGGCAAGCCAAAGCTAACACCCTTACTAGTTTTAATTTTTTAATTTAATTTTAATCACGGTCGCACGGAACATTTTTTTCGACTGTACAAATTTTAAATTAAAAATATTACAAATAACCAAGATTTCCCAGTTCACGTTGCTTCACCTTATCTGGTGAAGTTGTCGTAGCATCACCAATTTTTCCAAATTATGTTATTTTGCTTATGCACCAAATCCTATCAGTGATGAATTTTTTGTAGGGGCGTGGCATTGCCCATTTTTCTTTTGAAGATCATTTGTCCCGGCGCTCTGTATACATTTATCAAATCGCATTAATGTGCTTTAAATATTTTCAGAGAAATGATAATATCTGTTGGGGCGTGGTACAGCCATTTTTCCCAGTGCACATTATTCGTGTTGGTGCTTGTTACATATGAACCAAATCTCATCCATGTACTTCAAATAGATATGATGGTAAAATTTTTTGATTCACTGTTTACTTTTCTGTGGAAATACCCATATATATTTTTGGAAATAACAAATATTATACTTTCTATAGCCCTAAAAGAATCCAAAAGTACTTGAAAAATACTTAAATAAGCTACAAATTTTTAAGCGCGCAAAGCACGGTTTTTAAGGGTAACTTAAGAATTTGAGGATGTGTTACAATTTTACAGTATAGGCAAACTAAGTACTCGATAAGATCTACAAAATCTGTTAGATCTCTTAAAAAGTGTATGCAATTTTTCAGATTTTGTAGCGCTGTGTAATTAAAAACTTGGAAAATTTACATTCAAGAAGATTTTTGATTTTTTCTTTAAGTTACATTTATTTCTAAAAATGTTATAAATTAGCTAAAAACAGTAAGACTTTATATATATGGTCCCATCAGCCAATTAATTTTTATTTTTTTTTTTTTATCACTTTCTTGAGATTAACAATAAAGTATGTTCTTTAATTAAAAAAAGTTCATATTAAGCACATTCATCTCCTTTTTTGCGGTGAAATAGAACCTTTTTTTCTTTAAAATATTATCAAATAAGAGCGAGACTAGATGAAGATGAAGAAAATCAAAAAGACTGAAAATAATGACTCTAATTTATACTTAAGTTCTTTTGTTTTACTTCTTGTTTCCAATTATACTTTAAGCCTCAAAGGACGACACTGCGTATGAGTGACTTTTTTTCCATTAATAACAAAAAGAAAATGGTCGCTTTGCTTTCAGTTTCTTCGTATTTGGTATCTGTTTACCCTTAATCCAAACCACAAAGGCGCTTAAAGTTTTAAGTAAATTTTCGTTGAAACACTTTTGACTTTGACTTTCAAGAAAAATAAGTAACCCAAGCTGCTTGGATTTTTAAATTTTTTCTTTGGCATATTGTAGACGTTACGACCGCAATCCTTAAGGTACAGCAATTGCTTTTAAGTAACGTATGCCATATTAAGCCTTCCACAGTATTAAATTACAAGAGTGCACCACCAGGTTACAAACCGCACACAAAAGTCATACAAACAATTCATGTACCCACCATCGAAACAATGGAATTACGAAGCAGAATGCATAAAGCCCAAAGTTACATTTTAGACATCGCTCGCAATTTTGTGGTATAATTTACACACTAAATACACTGCGACACAAAACTTTTAAGTGCCCACATGTACGATGGGTGGGTAAATATGGCGAATTCTTAATTATCAGTCAGGGTGCATTTAATATTGAAAGTTTTTAGCTCATGTCTGAGTTTTCATGATCACGATCTTAGTATAACATTTAAGATTTTCAATCTCCGCAATATTTTCAACACTTTTAATTTTTTAAAAAACACAGCAGCAGCATTATAATTTTTAGTGAGTTGTACCATTAAACAAATCAGACATATTATTATGATAAACCTTTTTGGTTACAAGGGCATCGAAAAAAAAAAAAAGTATAATGAACTTTTTATTCCTTATAAGTACGCAGTCTTATGTACTTTTCGACGTTGAATCCAACCGCATCCTCAGGATAATAGTAAGTTCGGGTAGTGTGATATAGACATTTTTATTTTCTAAATTACACATAATTTTAAAACCATAGCTATTTACTACCGATTTATTTATTATGTTTTTCTTGATGCATTGTGCAGTATATTATGATTTTGGAGTTCTTTAGCGTGAGCCAATCTTAAGTTATTTCAACAAAATGGAAAAAAGGCAAAAAAAATTATAAAACAAAATTGACGGGTAATGTGATATACTATATCGAATATGAAAATTTTGGACCAACAAAAGACTAAAGTGTTATAAAGTTGCTTTAGTTGTGGAGCTTTTACTTCCGGTCAGGATTGATAAACAATACTAAAAACAATTTTTCAAATCTTTACCTAATTTTTCTTAAAAACTGTGGCTTTTATATAAAAATGTAGGTCCAACAATTTGTTGATAAGGTAAAACGTTTTGAGTTTGGGCCAAAAGGCCATCGTTCAAAATATTGTGCATTTCAAAAGGAGTTTCAAATGTTTTCGGGGCCAGAAATACACTATATCACAATACCCGAATTTTAGTTTTAAAACAATCAGGTTATTTTAAAAAAACACACTTCAGTAAATAAAAACCTCATTTGATTTATGGTAAGGTATATTCACCCACTAGCCAAATTTAATATATCGGCTTTCATATCAATTTATATTTAGGCTAGATCCTAACATGAACGCGCACTCAAAAACAGTTTTGATAAACTGCTAAATCGATTTTACCACACTGAAGGCAAAATAAACAAAGGTGGGAGCTCATAAACTTGCAACATGTTTCTTTTTCTGTTACTGTGGTGTTGACAAAAAATCATTGTCGAGAGTTGTTTACTTAAGGAGATATGCTGGTATATCACATTATCCGAAGTTACTCTACTTTCCAAGTTATGACCCTTAGAAAAGATGTTATTACAACCCCTTATAAGGAGTCATCAATGGTAATCGAAAATGCTATACTAGAATCCATTTCAAATTTTTGTTGAAGCGTGTTATTAAATCAATCGTATTTCTGCTAAAATTAATTATGTGTTTTTATAATTTTTTTGATATTTTTCAACCATTTTAAATGTTTTTTCGAAATGTTTTGATACATTTCATTCAATATTTCTTGAATTTTCCAAAACAATTGTTTTTGTCACCGTTTTGCTTAGGCATTGTTCTAACCTTTTTCGAAGTTTAAAACTATTATCGCAATACATATATTGGATTTCCAACACTTTTTAACTTAAGTACTCAATTATTTCACTTGTTTCTCATTTTACAAGAGTTTTTTGATGTTTAAATAAAAGTATTTTCCGAAACCAGAATTTTGAACTGAATTTGATTTATCTCCATAGCGTTTCCATGATTTTATTCTACATGGCGAGAAATGTCGTTGTGTTATATCCGGAGAATTTATCGTACCTAAGCACATTTCCGCATAAGGGTTCCAAGAGTATTAAGATTTCTCGAACAAATCTAATGGTATTTCGAAAAAATAAATTTCGCCAAATCTTGCCGAACAACATATCTACGTATAAAAAAAACCATTCAAATCAAGACTATTTTTCCCAACTTATTAAGATTTTTAATATCCCAAGCAAAGGAAGGGGAATTTTGAAAGTGAGCAATGTATCCACCCTTTGAAAACAATCATAAAAATCATGTAACTGGATCTTGAGTTATGGAATTATGAACACCCAAAACGAGGGTAAAAACTCGGAAAGTAAGGCCCCACTTGGAAAACTTCAAAAGTACGCATTGCTCGATAAGAAAGATTATGGCTATCTAATGGCATTGGAAAAAAATGGAATAACGCTTTTTCTAGAACTTCACGAAAAGCTTTAAAATAACGCTTTTTACAACTTCAAGCAATAAAATATAGAATTTTTACAGGTATATGAGCAATTCTGGCTTCGAATTTGGTTTCAACGACGAAAAGTACCTAAGACTAGGGTAAAGGAGCGAAATATGGACCACCAATCTTTCTTTTTTAAATAAAACTCAAAGAACATAAAACAAAACAATTAATTTTATGTCATTCATTACAGGAAACAATTCATCTTTAATCTGATTCATTTTTAGATAAATATCTCATCAGGATAAAGAAAATAAAAATAAAAAAACTGAAAATACTCAAAATGAAGATAAACAAAATGTGTAGTGTTATATGGACTATATAGTCCGTATTGCCCTACATGTTTATTTGGTACACAAGTTGCATATAAAAATGTCACTTTCACATCCGGCACATTTTTCATGACTCCAAGAACCTCAGATTACATATTCGCCACGGCGATCTTTTGAGTAAAGGGTATTACATTATATGCATTTTTCATCTTCTTTTCCTTTGTAGTTTACGAATTACAAATAATGGCCATCAGACTCGTCATGAAAACTGCAGTTAAATTCCCCATCTAAAGAAGATGATTAATACGTAGGCTGCTACATATATTTCTAGCCTAGGCAACACTTAGTGTTGCAAGGTGCAATCTGACATTTTCATTGGAAAGTTTGACATTTTTTAGCATAAGCGTACTCAGAACGTTTTGACGTACGACCATCATTTGTCTTGTTTACAGTGACTTGAAAAAATCAATTTGGCAAAAAAATGGAATTAGCTCGTTCCGCTTGAGCAACGTAGGACGGTCAATTCTGAGTGGTACGCCACAATTTGTTTGCCTGAAGTCTTCGGAAAAATTCGAAAAACGAACAAGAGAAGACGAATCATTGTTCACCATGACAATGCGAGCTCTCACACATCGGCTCAAACCAGCGCCTTTTTGACCGGCCAAATGTCGAACTGCACATCAAGAAAAAAATGCGTGGTCAACGATTTTCGTCGCCAGAAGATGCTGTTGAAGCGATCAAAAACCATGTTTTGGAGTTGTCTCAATCGGAGTGGAAAAAGTGCTTCAACAATTGGTTTGAGCGCATGCAAAAGTGTATAAATCATGCTGGAGAATACTTTGAAATACAATAAAACCATTTTTGATGATAAATATTCGCATTTTCATTATTAGGCCAGAAATATGTATAGCAGCCCACGTACAATTGGTATTGTGGCTTTTTTCTTTGGTGGTCCATATTACCCACAGAACGTGTTGATGAAATCAATGTTTTTTTTATCAAAAAGTTTTGTGGTTGATGAAATATTTTGTGCTAATAAATTATAAATGGTATTCACAGACTTTATATAATTAACCATTTATTTAAAAACACGATGTCTTTAAAGTGAAATAATCAAATTTACTAACTAGAAAAAATGAATCATTAAAAATTTTTTTAGGAAAAACAACTTCACAGCAACATGCAACTTCACCTAACGCTAAAATCGCACTATTATAAGCTTTAGGTATTAGCGTAAAGTTTGAACATGAATAACGGTAAATCCTATATATGCAATGGAAAATAACAATGTGGTCCATATTACCCACGTAGTCCATATTTCCCTCCCTTACCCTACTTATGCTCAAATTTTTATTTTATTTTTGGTGACGAAAAGCTATGTTACTGCTTAAATCACACTAGCCAAGCAAGTGAAAAAAGACTATAAGTTGTTGCAATAGTTAAAATGAAACAACAGTTAAGATTCCAAGAAAAAACTTGCTCACGGCGTACATCCAAATCAGAGCCACCCTAATACACCATATATTTGCACTCGTTGCCACTTGCGGGCTCGTAAAATTCACAAAGTTTGCAACAAAATCTAATCCTGCAAATAATAATCCTTGAAATTCTCTTGAAGTGGTCATTACATTGGCCTGCAGGAAGTATTTCATTACCAGTACCAGCAGCAAATCTTGAACAAACAGTAAATTTAAGTGACAAATTTTAAGTCTCAAAATCCTATTTAGTTCTTACACCAGACATTTCACATTTTATAAATACTCGGTAATGTGTTTTTCTATGCTTCTTCTTTCCTTCAAAGTAAACAATTTTCAAGTCGATAAAAAATTTTGTGTCTTTTTTAATTTAATTTTAATTTTTTTCTTCGTTTTTTCTATGAATTTGTGCGCTTTTCATGTTGCCTGCCGTCGTTACCATGTTCTCGGTCTGTCTTTCCTTTGTTGTTATCAAATTGTCTGACATTATGACATTAATGTTGATAAGATAAAGTCACTTCAGTCAGGCAGTCAGTCATTTTAGTCATAATTTTAGCTGTGTTCTCCTGTGTGCTCAAAACATAACCACAAAATGTGTTGCTACACATACACACATACATATGTGTATGTCAAAATGTTACACTTTTGCAGCTCTTTACGAAGGTACTTAATTTACGCACATTTTTCATTGTTAAAATAGAAGGTTTTCGTTGTTGGTGTTTGTGTCTGACAAGAGCTCCCTTTGTCTTTGCAAGGAATGGGATTTAAAAAAATTCTTAAAAAATATGTAGGTATCTTGTATTTAAATTGAAACTTCCATAAGGTGATTATCAAGGATAATCTTGGCATGGGCGTCGAGAAAATGTTTGAACCATCATGTTGCATCATTTGAAAAATTTTTATATATTCTTGTTCGGTCATATTAAAAAAAAAACTAGTAAGAGTGGTATCTTTGGCCTGGCCCTACACTGCATTTCAAGTATATTATTAAACACTTAGTTGATAAATACCATGCAATATTCTTGTACATACAAGTTTTTATTAAAATAAATTGTTTAATTCTTCCGTAACTACTAGGAGAGTATAAGAACAAATTGCTTATATGGGAAGTGCCACGCCCTCGTATCCAAGCTTACCTAGATTTTACGTAGAGCTTGCTTTTACTGTCCTTAGTGTTTGAGTAAAATTCGGTTAAGTTTTCTTAAAAAAATCTTTCAGTATAGCATTTTGAAACTTTCGCTTATATAGGAGGTGCCACGCCCTCTAGTTCTACTTCGCCTAGTGAAATTTGGTTGGATTATCTCAAAAAACACTTTCAGCATAACATTTTGAAACTTTTGCTTATGTGGGTTGTGCCACGCCTTCTTGTCTGAATTTGCCTAATTTTGCTCAGAGCTTGTACTTATTGTCTCTAGTATTTATGTATATTTTGCTTTTATTATTGCAAATAGTGCTCTTATTATTGCATTTTGAATATATTTTTTATATGGGTGGTAGGCGTGTCCGCTGACTTATTTTCCATACCTTGAGCTAACTTTTACGATGGAGGCAGCGTACCAAATTTCATTGAATTATGTAGCTCATTTTTCCCAAAAAATGTATTTCCACGCACACCCAGCCAGCCAGACAGACGAACATGGCTATATATTATTTATATATAATTTATCGTCTGTAAATAAAATTTTTCGCAAGGCTCCACTTCGGATTCAATTACATCGGGGAAAGTTACCTAATGCTCCTTTGCCCCCTGAGCTAATACTCACTAGATGGGGAACTTGGCTGGAAGCAGCAATATTTTATGCAGAGCATTTAAATGAAATTAAAGATGTTATCTGGCAACTCGACCAGAACGATGCAAAGGCTATTGCAAAAGCTAGATCAGTTATCGGAAAACCTCAACTCTTTGCAGATCTCACATACGTGAAAGCACATTTTGGATTTTTTACGGAAATTATTAAAAAACTGGAGACAAGAGAGTTTATGCTTTCTGATTCATTGGCATTGATGAATGAAGTTAGAAAAGCTGTGGGAAAAATCAAAGAAAAAGACGGTTAAATATATCAAGATAAATTATATAACGTTTTGGAGAGAAATCCTGGATATATGTAATTTCATTACAAAAATTAATGACGTATTGAATGGTGTGACAACAACTGAAATTACTGCTGTCAGTCCAGATGTAGTGTCTAAATACAAGTACGCCCTAAGATGTAGAAAGATGATTTTCTGCTTACAAAATGATTCTTACAGATTAACGGCAAAATTTAACTTCAGTAAAATTTAGAAAAAATATTTATTATTTACTGTCAACTGAATTACAATCAATAAGTTTTAGTGCAAAAAATGCACAGAAATAATTTAATTTGTGGTTTTTTTAAACTTTATTACTAAATACAAAATCGAAAGCATAACCTTTTAATAAAATTTAAATAAATAAAAATAAATTAAACACATTTTTTCTACAATAATTCCTTGAAACGTATAAAAATGTGGCATATTTTCATTTTTGCATATTTTTGGAATAGTTTAGAACATGCAAAGAATATGTTTTGCATATTTTTGGCATATTCTCATATGTCGCTATAAATCAAATCTAGAATACAGAAAACATATTTTACAAACAATACAAAATTTTTTCAATGATCACCAAAAAAGTGAAATATAATCCGCAGTCTACTCATTAGCATCACATTTCAGACGTCGCACATTGGCGACATTTCTCAAAAGTGGTTGCAAAAATCAATTTTGGTGTGGTGGAAATTTGCAAATCTAATGATGCAGTTCCATAAACAAATGATCAGTGCTTAAGGATGTAAAATTCTATTTCATTTAAAAAAATGGTTCGCTTTGTAGAGCTGGTCAAAGTCGATGGTTTTTTCGAGTTTGTAATTTTTTTTTTTTTTTTTTTAAGATGTGGATCTAATTTTTCTGCAACTTATGAAAGAAAAGTTAATTTTTTTCTATTTATGCTATAAGCGGTTTTTATACTACATATCAAGTAACACTAAAAATAAATGATTTTTTTTTTCAACTTCGAATGGAGTTTCAAAAAAAATGTTCGCAAAAGATATCTTACGGATTACTAAAACTAAATAGACTGAACAATTCTGAATACAATACAAAAAAATTCAGCTGCGTTTTCTTGCAGCTCTATGAGTTATAATGATTTTTAACAGGAAACCTGTGGCTCATGACGTCATTTTTCGAAAAGGCGCACACTGCGTTGGCTAGTGGGCAAAAATCAAAATTTTTTGTGACTCGAAACCTAATAATATTGGTATCAATCGACAGGTAATTGTATCAATAAAATAAAAACAAAATATTTAGGGGAAAAATTCAGTTTTGGCTACGCTGTGACACTTCAAAGTTGAGATATTTTTCAAAAAAAAATCATGTTTTATTCACTTCGTTTTGGGTTCTCTTAAACAAATAATTATCAAAAATTTGTCTTTTGATTAAACTAAGCGAAGTAAAGTTTTTTATTATAAATAATATTTGAGTAAATAAATAAAACTGAAAAATTTTGGAAAATATATAATTTGATGTATATTGTAGTGATTTTAATACACGATATTATCAAATGAAAAACTTCAGAAATTGACAAATTTCGATGAAAAAAAAAAAACAAATCTTATAAAAATAAGTGCCGTTTTTTTTCTTAATCTACTAGTTCAAATTCTATATAATCAAGAACTGTAAATAACTTTTCCTATTTCGTCCTACAAATATTTTTTTTCTTTTTTCAAAAAATGCTTAAAACGAAAAATTTGTATTATATATAAAATTTATGTTGAAAATTTTTTTTTTGTTTTTATGAACACAAATGTTCTCACAAGTACAAAAAACATTATTTCTACTACGTAGATTTGATTTGTTAACATTAAACATTACTTTTTCATCATCGTTATATATGGACCTTAAGAAAATCGTCCTAAATACCTGGTTTTTAGCAAAACTATAATGTTTACAACAAATCTGAGATCATTTTTGAGCTCAGCGACCCCAAATTACTTATAGTACCAAATTTCATCGATATTCAACCTCTCCTTCTATTTTTGACCATTGCTTGTATGGGCTCAACGCACTGTGAGGCGTTGCAAAAATTAATTTCGAGTGGGTTTCTTTTACAAATCTGATACTGCCATCAGGAGCTAAAGGATTTAAAAATTTGAACCCATTCGGGCAAGTGGTTTGGTTTTTACAGCCTCTTAAAAGTGAGTAAATTTTAAAGTTCGCGAAAAAATTTAATTTTTGAGAAAAATGCTTCAGGTTTAGGTTGAATACTTTAGCAAATGGTTAAAAAAAAGCGATTTTTTCTTTCACTTAAAGCATTAGTGGTCTTTTCTCATAAAATTGATTAGCAAAAATCTAAGTTTTTTAATAGCTTTTATTTTTTATGAATTTTTTTTGAAGACATTGCTTTTAGCGTACTTTTTAAGCTTTGGGTTGAAATTAAAAAAAAACTTCGCTTTTTGTAAAGCTCGGCTTACCACACAACTAATTGGTGTTTATCTCTTAGCTTGTGCTCCAAAAACTGTATGGTTTTACTTACAACCCTTTGTGTAAGAGCAACTTTTATGGCGAAACCTATGGATGAAAAAGCTAATTTCACGAATTTTTATGTACAAAACTTTATATTTTTAATTTTGTTTTTGTCGATTACAGCGCCATCTAGGACGGATTAGAAAACATTTTTTAGACAAAATTTTCTAATTTTTTTACGTAAAATTCGAATCTTCAATAAAAATTGGGGGTTTCGATATATAATTTTGATTTTTCCCCTACCCCACCCCCGTCGGAGGGTGGGAGGGGATCAAGATTCATATCGTTGAATAGATCTCTAAAAATTATTGGACATGTGTTTTTTTGTTTTTAGATTTAACATCCAATTTCTGAAATATTTGACCGTTCCGGGATTTTCCTAACGATATGTATGTAATTTACAGAAAATCTAACTTCAACAAAACATTGCTTTTAACTCTACAATGTTATTTAAATGAAATTTAGAATAGCAATAGCTATGAGAATTTTCTATCCATAACCGAAAACAAGATTAAAATATCTGAAATAGTTCAGAAGTTATGATTTTTGCAACGAGAAATGCCAAATGTAGCCATTGTGCGTCGAATGGCAACCAAAAATATCGAAATCCCGAAAGTTTTTTTAACAATTTAACTAATTTTGTGTCAATGCAGCCTCAGAAAACTTATTTAATATTAATTTAATTTGGAAACGTTGGAATTGATAAGCTTTTGTGTACCAGTTTGACCCTGCAAAGCTTTATTGGTATTATCTTTTCCAGTATAAAGTAAAAAAGCGTCAATATTTTGTTATGATCACCCATATGGTTTTCGGACTGTTGGAAAAACATTTTTTCACTGTCCAAAACATTTTTAAAGTAAGAAATTGATCTTCATTCTGCCTAAGGACTACTTTCCTTTTCTCTATGATAAATTCATAAAATCTCAAGAATAACATTTGAGCAAATAAAACTAAATATTTGAATAAGAATAAAATCCAACAACAAAATTAACCTTATTTTTGCTGTAATAGTACAATCATTTGGGAGAATAAAATTATGTTACCTGGAAAGTTTTGCGGGATTTCTGCAACTGGGTTATTTTATAGATTTCGATGTGCTCTTTCAGAATTTCAACTTTGCTACCTCGAATCGTGTTCGCTCGCGCCGCCATATTGGAAAAATGGCGCCCAAAATCAGTTTTTTACAAACATCTCTCTAACGGTTACATTTAGAGAAAAATATTGTGTTGCAATATTGTAGCTTATAAAATTTTCTATAAAAATGACCTTCCAGTTGTTTTCGTACGACTTATAACTCAGGAGATATCCTTAATCAAAATTTGAAAAAAATTTGTAAATTGTGCATGCCGCTTATGAATAGGCACAGTTATGGGTTGAGCTTAAAATTACGATAACTCATGAACGGTGAATTATACGATTAAAGTAAAAATATTTATTTATAGGGAATTACTTGTACTACAAGCTACATATGGTTTTTTTTCGTATGACCTATAGTTAAGGAGATATTTTTTGAATAAACCAGAAATTTAGAAAAAAACCGTTTTTTCAAAATAGCTCCAAAACAGTTCGTCCTAGAAAAAAAATTGTTCTTGCGTTTTGTAGAACGTTCGATTTCCTATAAAGGTTTCTCCGAACTGTTTTTTCGTCCGACTTACCGTTCATAAGATATCGCGTCTTGAAAATCATTCAAAATTGAACATTGTACTATGCGCAGTACTATGTTCAGTTTTGAATGATTTTCAAGTCGTGATATCTCATGAAGAGTAAGTCTGACGAAAAACACTTCCAAGAGATCTTTATAACAAATTTAACGTTCAACAAAACGCATGAACAATTTTTTTTCTAGGAAGAACTTTTTTGGAGCTATTTTGAAAAAACGGTTTTTTTCTAAATTTCTGGTTTATTCAAAAATATCTCCTTAACTATAGATCATACGAATGTAACTTGTAGTACAAGTAATTCCCTATAAATAAATATTTTTATTTTAATCGTGTGATTCACCGTTCATGAGTTATCGTAATTTTAAGCTTAACACATAACTGTGCCTACTCATAAGCGGCATGCACAATTTACAAATTTTTTTCAAATTTTGATTAAGGATATCTCTTGAGTTATAAGTCGTACGAAAACAACTGAAAGGTCATTTTTATAGAAAATTTTATAAGCTACAATATTGCTCCACAATATTTTTCTCTAAATGTAACCGTTAGAGAGATGTTTGTAAAAAACTGATTTTGGACGCCATTTTTCCAATATGGCGGCGCGAGCGAACACGATTCGAGGTAGCAAAGTTGAAATTCTGAAAGAGCACATCGAAATCTATAAAATAACCCATTTGCAGAAATCCCGCAAAACTTTCCAGTTAAAGCTACCAAATGACTGTACTATAAAAGTTTTTTTTTTATCAAAATAAAATTTGTGCAACTTTTTCATATGTTTTTTTTATTTGTTTTTTCATTATTTCTCTTTAGCATGATGTACCCCATGGCAAGCATGCACTGATACTGGTGCGGCAACCCAAGGGAAATCTTGTCTGGATATCAACACAAGAGGCTGCACTGGGTAACAAACTCACAGCGAACAGTAATGAAAAGGATAAAAAATTTGAGCCCAAACTAAAAACTTGGAACGATTGTGATTTTATACAGGTAATTAAACTTTTGACAACTTGTTTTCTTTTTTTTTTAGATTTCATTGTACTCACTAGATATTTCTAGTAGAGAAAATAAATCAATAGTTCATATCATATTTGTTCGTCCAGCCATATTAATTTAAGTATTATTGAGAAAAAACTACAACAACTAATCATTATTGTTTCATGTATGTACTATATAGGCTACTCCAAATTCTAAATGGAAATCAACGGTAATTGCCGTCATATTATGTTTCATTTGTCTTCGAACTATAAACCATTTGTTTTTGAGTAGACATTAGCAAGCACTTTTTTGAACTTTGTTAACTTTCATGTCCTGAAATTATAATGCACAGTTTCTTTAAAAAAATAAAATGTACATTAAAAATAAAATGCATACTAACATAAACAAATACACAACATACATACCAGTAGCGTTGTAATGGATTAAAGAAATACTTCAAAACTTTTGTAAACTCTAATCTCATCAGTAAAATTAAAATTTCATATTCTTACAACAAACGTCTAATGTATATCGATACATCCAACGTAAAAGTTTGTAACTCAAGTTACCAACTTTTTACGGGACAATGATTTTCGGAAACTGCGTATTAGACTTTATCTTGTGTCAAATTTTGGTACCTCTAGCTTGAAATTTGAAGGGCTGGGAGCAATTTTTGAAGTTACAACCTAACTATATTTTAGTGAGGTCTTCATGCAAAAACTTGGCAACTTAAGTTGATAACATATTCACGGGACAAAAATAACAAATTGCGTTGGTAACTTGACTTACAAAGTTATTACACAGTTAACTTAGTTAACTTTTCTTTAAAAATCAGTGGTTGTAAGTCTTACATGCCAACGTAATGTCCGTAGAATATTTTTAATGGTAGTTGGCAAATTAAGTTACCAACTTTTCTCATGAAACATTTGGTTGCTGAAAGAGAACATAAGTTGTAACTATGTAGAAATACAACTCATATGTATTAATTTTTATCCAAATTATAAGTTGAAATTGTCATATCTCTGTAAATTAATTTGGAATAGTGACAACGATTTAGTAGTCGAAAGACCTTTATTTGGACTACAGATTTCCAAAGTACCTATTTATTAAATTTTTGTTTTTGGTTTTCTTGTTTTAACGAAAACAATACAAAAATGATCATAAATAAAAACTAGGATTTTCGAGTTACCAACTTTTACGTTGGACGAATCGATATGATATCTATGCATATGGGGCATTTTATCATTAATCTCTTGCATCTCCAATTTTTTTGAAACTTTTTTTCTTATTACGTATTACTGATTGATACTATAGTACAGTCATTTGGTAATTTTACCTAGAAAGTTTTGCGGGATTTTTGCAAATAAGTTATTTTAATGATTTCGATGTGTTCTTTCAGAATTTCAACTTTGCTACCTCGAGTCGTGTTCGCTCACGCCGCCATATTGGAAAAATGGCGTTCAAAATCAGATTTCTACAAATATCTCTTTAACGGTTACGTTTAGAGAAAAATATTGTGGCGCAATATTGTAGCTTATAAAATTTTATATAAAAATGATCCCTCAATTGTTTCCGTACGACTGATAACTCAGGAAATATCCTAATTCAAAATTTGAAAAAAATTAGTAAATTGTGGATGCTGCTTAGGAGTAGGCACAGTGATGTATTGAGTTTAAAATTACAATAACTCATGAACGGTGAGTCACACGTTCAAAGCAAGAACACTTGTTTATAGGGAATTACATTCACTATAAGCTACATTTTATTTTTTTTTCACATGACCTATAGTTAACGAGATATTTTTTCAACAAACCTAAAATTTAGAAAAAAACCGTTTTCTCAAAATAGCTCCAAAACGGTTCGTTCTAGAAAAAAAATTGTTCATGCATTTTGTAGAACGTTTGATTTCCTATAAGGATCTCTCCATACTATTTTTTCGTCAGATTTACCCTTCAAGAGATATCGCGACTTAAAAATCATTCAAATTTGAACATTGTGTGGAGCATAGTACAATGTTCAATTTTGAATAATTTTCAAGACGCGATATCTCATGAACGGTAAGTCTGACGAGAAAACAAGTCCGAGAAACCTTTATAGGGAAATGAACGTTCTACAAAATGCATAAACAATTTTTTTTCTAGGAAGAACCGTTTTGGAGCTATTTTGAAAAAAACGGTTTTTTTCTAAATTTTACGTTTGTTGAAAAAATATCTCGTTAACTATAGGTCATGTGAAAAAAAAATAAAATGTAGCTTATACAAAATGCATAAACAATTTTTTTTCTAGGACGAACCGTTTTGGAGCTATTTTGAAAAAAACGGTTTTTTTCTAAATTTTACGTTTGTTGAAAAAATATCTCGTTAACTATAGGTCATGTGAAAAAAAAAATAAAATGTAGCTTATAGTGGATGTAATTCCCTATAAACAAGTGTTCTTGCTTTGAACGTGTGACTCACCGTTCATGAGTTATTGTAATTTTAAACTCAATACATCACTGTGCCTACTCATAAGCAGCATGCACAATTTATTAATTTTTTTCAAATTTTGAATTAGGATATCTCCTGAGTTATAAGTCGTACGGAAACAATTAAGGGATCATTTTTATATAAAATTTTATAAGCTACAATATTGCGCCATAATATTTTTCTCTAAGTGTAACCGTTAAAGGGATATTTGTAAAAAACTGATTTTGAACGCCATTTTTCCAATATGGCGGCGTGAGCGAACACGACTCGAGGTAGCAAAGTTGAAATTCTGAAAGAGCACATCGAAGTCTATAAAATAACTCATTTGCAAAAATCCCGCAAAACATTCCAGGTAACATCATTTTATTCTCCCAAATGATTGTACTACTAGCCTTATTGATTTTAAATATTTTTTTTAACAAGACATCCAAGAGAGATATAACTTTTAAAAAATATTGCAAAAATTACGTTAATTTTTTTAAATTCAATGTGCTATGGATTTAAAATCGTCAGATAATACTTAAAAATGAAAAAAAAAAAAACTATAAAAGTTTCAAATTTTCTTTGGTTAAGTAATACAGTGGGCTCAAAGTTGAACTTTTAACACCAAAAATGCTCTATGGATCTTTTAATATTATCAACTGCTGGGTAAAACGTTTTAACTTATTTGTTTAAAGGCAATTACGTTAATGTGCTGTATTGCCGTAAAGTGTAATGTTTTTTCTTTATAAGAAATAGTTTGTATTTTTTCTATCGATTTTAGGTGAATTATGACGATTTTTTAAATATTAAAAAAAAAATGGTAAAAATGGGAAAATTGCTAATTTTGGAATAAGAAACAAAGTTGAGTGCACGACATTGCCCCGTTCTACTCTATATATCATTATTTTTCAATATATGCAGTTATGTTTACAATTTCATCATGGAGAGATATACGCTAGAACAACGTTTACAAATTATTCAGTTTTATTATCAAAAAAATCATTCTCCAATTGCAACTTTTCGTGAGCTTTTGCCATTTTATCGTCGTAATAATCGTCCAAGTGTGCTCGCTATTCGTCGAATTGTTGAAAATTTCAAGCGTACATTTTCAGGCAAGTGTTGCTGAAGACCGCAATTTGTCGATTCCAAGACGTTCTGAAGAATTGGGACTGTCTCAAACCACAACCTGGCGGATTTTGAGAAAGGATTTGGGCTTGCATCCGTATAAAATTGTTCTCACTCAAGAACTAAAGCCATTGGACCACCGTGAACGTCGTGAATTTGCTGATTTTGCCTTGGAACAACTTGAA
Organism: Calliopum simillimum; assembly: GCA_951812925.1. Taxonomy (NCBI): domain Eukaryota; kingdom Metazoa; phylum Arthropoda; class Insecta; order Diptera; family Lauxaniidae; genus Calliopum; species Calliopum simillimum. Next base: position 66,258,426 of record OX638371.1, read on the forward strand.
AACGATAATGATTTTTTTAAGAAAATCATCTTCTCCGAAGAGGCTCACTTTCATCTGAGTGGTGCGGTAAATAAACCAAAACTGCAAAGAAAATCCACAAATTATTCATGAAAAACTATTACATTCACCTAAATTGACAGTTTGGTGTGGGTTTTTGGTCTGGTGGAATCATCGGTCCGTACTTCTTTCGAAATGAAGCTGGTAACACCGTTACTGTTAATGAAGAGCGATATAGCTCGATGATAACCAACTTTTTATGGCCAAAATTGGAAGAAGTTGATTTTGACAACATCTACGTGCCACACAGCAACTGCATCAATTGAATTATTGCGAGAAAAGTTTGGAGATTCGATTATTTCAAGAAATTGTGACATTGAGTATCCTCCAAGAAGTTGTTATTTAACACCATTAGACTATTTCTTGTGGTGTTATTTGAAGTCACTGGTCTTCAGCAATAAACCAGACGCTCTTCAAGTTTAAGGCAATATTGAACGTGCTATTCATGACATACGACTTGATTTAGTGGAAAAGTGTTCAAAAATTGGGTTTATAGAATTCGTTCCCGCAGAAGAAGTCGTGGAGGCCATGTGAATGACATTTTATTCAGAACTTAATTGTATCGATTGTACTACACATTAAATGAAAAACATTTGAATTTCCTTAACAATTAGTGTTTTTTTGTTTTTTTAAAGAAATCATATCACTCTTATTGGAAAACCCTGTATTACGTAACGCATCATGGGGGGTTGGACAATTTGCTACGAAGTGTTACATGGGGGGGGGGGTCATCAACTACGTTACGTAACGTGGAATTTATAATTTGTAAAAGACATTAGCAAATCTAAAAAATTCTTAAAGTAGACGTTTAAAAAAAATACCCATGTCTCGTCATTTTTCTTCAGCACGTCAGTTTTTTTTTAATTGATTTTTAACGTTTCAACTCCACTGTACAAGAAAAAAACTCAAATAACGCATTCTCGTGTTAAATCGATACATTTAACTATATGATCTTTGCATTTGAGGTGTATTATGTGTTTAGCAAACTTATGCAAGATATTGCGAGAAATATTTTTCTTAAAACTTTAACCCTCTACATCCCCCGCACATGAGTCATTTTTACCCTTTCCCTAAAAAGGTACAAAAATGACACCCGAAACAGGTGAAGATTGAGTCAGTATGTACTACGGAAATATTTGCTATAAAATTTCACTTTCTGTCTCAGTACAATAAAAGGTCGAAATTTCATCGCAAAAGCCACAAAACTGCCAAAACCAATGAAGACTTGCATACTTGTTACATTTTTGTCTCACTTTTCTTAAGTTCCAATCACTTTTCGTCTTAGATGACCTCTAGTAAAATTTTCCGTAACATATTTTTGTCGAATACTTTAATACATTGTAAGTTGTTTTTGTTTTTTTTTTTTTGTACAGTGGATATAAAATCTTCAAAAATCGATTTAAAAAAAATCTGACGTGCTGGAGAAAAACGACGAGACCGGGTATTTCTTTGTCTTTCTTATCCAACGTGGGTCTTGTTCTTTCTTAATTTTGATATACCATAGTACCATATGATTTGCATCAAATGGTTGCAGAAATATGACGTATTTTATTTTAATAGAGCATTGTATGACGTTCTTCTTCTGAAAATTATTTCTCCCTTTGCCCTTTGCATATGTACCAAATTTTATCTATCTGCCTTAAGTAGTTTTAGAGAAATGATGAATCAGTTTTTAGGAGGGCATGGCACCGCCTATTTTTCTAGTAAGGATTATTTGTGTTAAAGCTCTTTATACACGGGGCAAAGTAAAAACCACGTTCGTGATTGTTTTAACTACGTTTCATTGCTAATTTGGATTTAACAACGTTCCAAGCTTATATTTGTATGGTGCGTTGCTAAATCACTCACAAAAGTAGTTGAAACTTATTCAACAAAGCTGGTTGCCAAGCATTGTTAAGTCCAAATCAGCAACGAAACATAGTCCAAACACTCACAAAGCGTTGTTAAACTCAAATCAACAACGAAACGTAGTTAAAATACTCACAAAACGTACGAAGATGGTGTTGAGGCGTTTAAAAATCGTGTTTCAGAGCTATCATCTTCGGACTGGTTAAAGGTCTTCGACAAATGTTTTGAGCACATAACGTCTTAAGAAATATACCCCAAAAAATGTCAAACTTTACAACTGACAAAAAAATTATGCATCGAATAACACTAGGAGCGCTATATTCTCGAAATTTTTCGAGCAACTCTCGTATTCTCCGATTTTTTGTTTTCACAATTCTTTGTAAATAGCTCTTATTTATTTGACAGCTAGTTTGAGACAAGTTTTTTTAATTTTTTTAATTAAAAAAGGTGAGTGAAAAAGGGTTAAAAACACTTAAGTAGTTGCTGGAAAAGGAAACTTATAAACACCCTTTTCCAGCGCTTAAAAGTTGGCTCTCATACAAATTTGATATTTTTATCTAAATTCACGTAAAAATGTAGACATTTGTATTGATTTCGACAGTTTTTATTAGTTTTTCAAAGGACTTGCAGGCTTTGTGGAATGCCTGCTTAATATATTGGTGTAAAAAACTGGAGACAAGTGAAAGGAAATCAATGGAATCGACCATATGTTTATGTAAATACTTATTACAATCTATGCTTTTACGAGAGGCCCTTAATGATTTTTCTCATAAGGAACATTTTTTCATAAACCATACATTTGGATTTGTTAGACAATATATTGCAGGTTTGCAATTTGTACGTAAATGTATAATTTTGAAAATTACGAAAAATACGAAGGTACCAAATATTTAAAGAATCTTTGAGATTTTTATATATAAAGCTTCTAATTACTTCTTATATTCAATAAATTGTCGAATATGTGTCTTTTCTTCGGCAAAGCGAATAAATCGCCATTGTTTTAAGTATAATTCACAAGGTAAAAGAGAAAAATGTAAAGTTCTTCATAGAAAGAATTCATAGAACCGGAGAAAGTTGAGAGATATGAAAATCAACGCAAATAATTGCATTCATTGGAGACGATTCATTGCTTTCTTATGCTACACCTATGAGTTACAGAAAAAGGAAAGTTCAATTTTTGATAACATTAACTAGTGTAAGGCATAACTCCAGAATATCTGGGCTAACCTTTAGCATGTGTTCTCCAATCCAAATTCGGTAGAGCAAAGAATGAAAGTTTTTAGCTGATACTGACGACATTTTGCTTCGTCATGACAGTGATCGCCTTCAGCTGTGATTGAAGTGGGTTACTACATGTCACTACGGAAGTAACAGCATGATTTTCTACACAAAGCCAAACCGACCACATAAAATAAAACAAAAGTAAGAGATACCTCCATGGTTTTCATTAAAAACAAAAAATCACTTGAAACCATAGAGAATATCCTCTTAAAATTTCTGTTTCCATTTATATGAAAACAATATTAAGGAGAAATCTCATCGTTTTCAATAAAACTCTTTCTTGAAACAATGTTTTTACTCTATTGAAAATTATGTGAAAATCATCTAAATTTAATGAGTAGCCTTCTTGAAAAATGATAAGATTTCTTCCTAATATTATAAAATTTTCATAGAAAATGTTATTTTAAGAAGATTTCTATATGGTTTCGAAGTGACTTTCATTTTGGATGAATACCGTAGAGAAATCTTCTTAATTTTGTTCCATTTTATGTGTTCATAATTCGACCACCAGGTTTCTCGTACACGTCCTTTTAATTTACAATTTGGCGTAACGTAACCTTGATGACCTCTCCTTCCCATGTAACACTTCGTAACAAATTGTGCGACTCTCCCTCTCCCTGGCGCGTTACGTAATATGTGAACGGCCCCATTGTTATTTTCTTGACTTTAACCGGATATATTTGCTATTTAAAGCCTACTTTTCGCATTATGGATTATATGATTTTTTCGCAAACCACCCTTATTGTTCCGGTGATTGTCGAATCTAAGATGAACATTCTCATTCAATGAAAAATTTCAGGGCAGAAATTTTATCTCTTTAAAATTGCTAACAATTTTTTAAGATTTTTATGTAATTTTTTTTATGAACTGAAACAGTTTTAAACAGCAAATATTATAATTTATAAAATTTTTATTTATTTAACAAGGTTTTTCTGCACAATTTAATTTGAATTGCTATTACGGTGGTGTATATTATTACCTTGCCTTCTAATTCCAAGTCAACTGTTTTTAGCCTCTAGTTACTTTGACCGAACGTGCCCTTGGTTTGTTTTTTCGAACATTCTTACGGATCTTGCGAATCTGTGTACCTGCTTTCCGTCTGCGAATATTTCTATTGCGAATATTCTTATTACGAACATTGCCATTACGACGTCTGCTGCCAATTGGACTGGTGTTGGTAGAGCCAGTGTTGGTAGAGCCGGTGTTGGTGCTGCTACCCTTACGAATCTTACGTTGAGAGGTCCATTTCAAATTGCTTATTGTGACCCGCCTTCTACCACCTCCTGCAGAAGCTGATCCACCAGTTCCTGATGATGGACTAGATGGAGGAGAACTTGGCGAACTAGAAGCAGATGATCCAGAATCTGATGCAGGTGGCGATGTAGCTGGAGTTGGAGTTGGAGTGGGAGTTGGAGTTGATGGTGATGAACCTGTTCCGGATTGCGACCGAACATGACAAACTGCAAAAATTGCAAGTAAAAGACCCAAAAGCAAAAGGGAAGTTTTCATTTTTGTTGGTTTTTGTTTAAGTAGCTGTTGTTTTCTCTACTGAAGTATAAACTGTTACTGATAAATTTTCTAACAATTCGTTGCCTTTTATACAAAAAAAAAAAAACTTAAGTTTCTGGATATATGGCTATATGCATACATATAGATGTATGTATACTTTTTATTTATTCAGATTGTTTTTGATTTTGCAAACTTTATTGATCTAAATTATTTTTGAAATAGCGACATTAAAATAAAAGTCACCGAATCGTATTTAAAGCTGTGCAAACAGTCTGATTTCGGGGAAATATTAGCCTTGGCTTAAAAGTTTGATCGGTTAAACAAAATCTTTTATTAATGTTTTCTCTATGCGAAAAGGTAGAAGATCCATGTGATTTGGCTGATCCTTTTGAATTGAAAAATAACACTTTTGCAAGCCCCTGACATGTGCCAAGAAATTGCTTCAAAATTTTATGAATTTAGCAAGAAATTCTTGAACACTGCAAGTATCTATTGTCACAGTTTAGGCCCAACATAAAGGATTGTGCTTTTACTAACTAGGAATTGTCCCCGTAAACCTTGTGTCTCTCCGTGGGGGGAGGGGAGTTGGGCAAGCGTCATGTTTTGTAAATTTTTTGAGTTTTTTGTTTAATGCTACCGTCGCAAAGTGGGAGAGGATCATTTTGTACCGAGGCACCTAAGTAAGAATATGTATACAAAAATATTTATACAGGGTGTAAACGTTAAGGTAACGAAACTTCTAGGAGGTGATAGAGGACGCCTAGACTAACAATATATTGTATGTGAGGTGAGGTCTAAAATGTACGAATTAGGAGTTATAGGAAAACTCTTAACTTTCTGCCATGTTTTACAAAAAAAAAAAAATATTTTGGATCACTCTAACGTTTTAGAGAAAACAACTCTAAGCCAATTATCTAATGCTGAAATTAGTTTATAAGATTAGAAAGGATCTGGGCCTTTAAATTGCGAATGTATTTCTTTCCTATTTTTTGATTTTGCCGGCTTTTTTGTATGAAAAAAATCTTATTAAAAATCTTTTATAATTTATTTTGGGATTCTTGTTAAATTTCCTTTAATTCGGTAGAATATTTATCATAGCCGTCTTTTTACCCTACACTCAGGGTATATTCAATTTGTCCTTCCGTTTGTAACGCGGAGAAGGTATATATTCAGAGAAGTATATATATTCATGATCAACGTCACCTCCTGAGTCGATATAGCCATATCCGTCTGTCTGGCTGGCTGGTTGGGTGGCTGGCTGTGTTTTGAAATACACTTTTTGGGAAAACTGAGCAAGATAATTCAATGAAATTTGGTGCACTGCCTCCGTCGTCAAAGATGACTCGGGGGATTGAAAATGAGCAAAATCGGTCAATGAACACGCCTACCGCCCATACAAAAAATATATTCAAAATGCAATTTTAGGAGTATTTTTGCACGGCAATGCAACCACAATACACATAAATACTACGAATTATAAGCGCATGTTCTGAGAAAAAACTGAGCGAATTCGGACAAGAGAGCAAAGCAAAAGCTTCAAAATGCTCTACTGAAAGCGTTTTTTGAGGTATTCGAACCAAATTTGACTCAAACACTAAGAATTATAAATGAAAGTGTCAACAAAAATTTTTTGAAATTGGACAAGGGGGCGTGGCACCTCCCATATAAGCAAAAGTTTCAAAATACTGCAGTGTAGGGTATTTATTTTTTGGCCAGGCCAAAAGTTACACCCTTACTAGTTTAATTTCAGGTCAGAAGAATTTTTGAAATTTGGGAGAGCTTCAAAAAGCTTTCTGAAGTATTTCATTTTCAATCATAAGCGCATCTGCTGCATAATACGGGTTCTTTCTTTTTAAATTGCATGCCCTCGGATATAAGCGTTCTGAAGCTTACCACAGCCTTCCGGAAAAAGCGGTTATTTGTTATGCGGCAGTAAGCGTTCTCTCAATTAAAAAAAAAACTGATTGCACAAGGATTCGAACCGTGGTCCGTCCATGTGATCAATAGAAACATAGTTTGACATTACAACTACGGACTTGTTAGGCCTCGTGACCAGTGGCGCGGATTGGTAGGGGCAAGGAATGACATTTCGGGAAGATATTATGGTTTTACTATAGTGCAATAACGACACTCCGATTATTTTCAAAAATTGAAATTTCTCACACAGTTGTTACATGATCCGCTACGTTTTTCTATAGAGGATGACGAAATATTGTCTAAAGCATCTTCGCAATATTCATTAGGGTGTGGAGTGGCCGATTTGAAGACTGAAAAAGTGTATCTGTTGACTTAGGCCGGCCAAAGTTACGCGGAGATGCTTGCATCGTAGTGCCATTGTGAAGTAAGACAGGTTTCATGCCATCTTTTCCGCAGTCAATAAAAATTCGCAGGCACCTACTTCTGCGTGAGTGCACCAAAACGGTTTCGAATGTTGTAGCAAAAGGTGTAATATGCTATTTGACTGAAACATAATTTGACCTCATCGCTGTAATTTTGAACCAAATATCCCCGTTTTTACAATCGAGATACAAGCACTTCTCAATTACTTCTGGTCAAATATATCGTCGGGTTTTGTGATGTTTTGAGTTAAGTACTATATACAGAAATATGAAGAAAAAATGACTCTATACCCAGTTTAGCCAAATTTTATATAAAGTATAAAAAGCGGAAATCTTCAAAGTCCTATACAAAAAACTAATTTTAAAAAAGTGAAAACTCTTTTTTTTTTCAAAAAATGAAAAATGTAGATGTCAAGTTGTAGTTTTAACCCAACGATATGTGACCGTGTATTAGAATCTTCACTCACCCACATGTGGGGGCTATAGAGGGTTAAAAATTTCTACAAAAATATTCCTCGCAATATTCTGCATAAGTTTACTGAACACATGTGAGGATGTAAGGATCATATAATTAAATTCATCGATTTAACACAAGAATGCGGCATTTCCGTTTTTTTCAAGTACAGTGGATTAAAAAATTTCAAAAATCGATTAAAAAAAAAATCTAAAGTGCTGGAGAAAAACGACGAGACGCGGGTATTTCCTTTAACGTCTACTATAAGGATTTTTTTTTTATTTTCTCATTTTTCAGAATTTTTAAGTGTGTTACTTAATGACATTCATATATTGAAAATGAATTTTTAATTGAACTTTTAGTCATATATTTGCAAAGATCGACTTATATATAAATTTATCAATGCATTTTCTAACACATACATAATTATGAAAAATTAAGGAACGTATTAATAACACGGCTATAGTGACATATGTTTCGTCTTTCGCCACAAAGACTCATCAGACTATTTTTGTTGTAATTATAATTATATTTATTTTACTAAATTAATTATAATTGAAAAATTTGCAAGTTGAAAAACTTTTTGTGTTTTGGCCTGGGCTGGAGTTGAACCATGGGCCTCCCGGTTGGTCGCACAAGTCGTTAGACGAATGCACCAGCCTTACCCGGCTGCGAAGCCGACAATTATGACATCAAGGCTCACGTATTAGCACACAAGCAAAACTGGCAAAAGTTGGCTTCGCAGCCGGGCAAGGCTGGTGCATTGGTCTAACGACTTGTGCTATCAACCGGGAGGTCCTTGGTTCAACTCCCGCCCAGGCCAAAGCACAAAAAGTTTTTCAACTTGCAATTTTTCAATTACAACAAAAATAGTCTGATGAGTCTTTGTGGCGAAAGACGAAACATATGTCACTATTGCCGTGATTTTAATCCGTTGCTTAATTTATCATAATTATGTGTTAGAAAATTTTCTCATTTTTTTTTTTTTTTTTTTTATCGAACCGTGTAGTAAGTGCAGTGTGAGTACGTTGTGAATAAACTTTTTTTTTTTTTGTTATAAAAACTTATTAAAAAGTTTTCAAATTCAAATTAATTAAAATGAATATTGAAAATAAAAGTATTATTGTAACTTTATAAATATTTAACCAAAAAAAGTTATTATAACTTGTGGCGTTCTTTTTATGAAATAATACTTTTTTCCATGATAATCCGTTCAAAAGATAAATGGATTCTCTATACACCGTATTAAATTTTCTTTGGAGCGACTCATGGTCCAAGAGATATTTTTCAAAAACCGTTAAGGTTTGTGAAAATACTGATTTTTGAATGATATCTCTGAAACGGTAATTCATACGAAAAAAAGTAAAAGCACCAATTTTGTAGCGAATCACAAAATCTACAAAGCACAAGCCATATGTGTACACATTGAAGTAACCGTTTAGAAGATATTCAAAAAAATCCTTTAAATGCCAAAAAACCGGTTTTTAT